>CM065910.1:26265000-27515000 GCA_033439115.1 Firmiana major
GGTAAGGGGTACTATTTAACTTAGTTCGGATAATGCATTCTTGTTTCATCGATAAATGATTTTATGAAAGAGCATATATTTGAAGTGATTTATCCATGCTTTCATACTTGTGAAACTGTTTATTATGCATGTTTTAATTTATCAAAATATTCCCCGAGTACTTTCCATGTTGTGAAATGAATTTCCTAAGGTATGAAGCGTATGGATGTTTTACATTTATTCATGTTTTTATATCCATATTGTTAAAGAAACTTTTGACAATTTCAAAATAACTAAGAAAAGAAATTTGTTTTCGAAAGGGGATTGTGGGAGCCACCTCTTGAGTCCTACGGGAACAAAGTGCCATACAGTCTTTCGATTTTATGAAAGAGTATTCAGATTTCAAAGAATTCGATGTTATTACTCGATATGAGTTTATGGGTTATAAAACCCAAGAAAGATTTTGAAAACTCTGTTTTGAGACTATATGCTTCATGCATGGTTACTTCTTGTGGTGTTCCGGCTACACCACTAGGGGTGCCGGTACGTTGGCCCCTTTAGCACTTGACTCAACCTGTGTGGAAGATGTCATGCTACTGGCGGTTTATGATGATGTTTTAGTAGTATCTCGTGCCCGTGCAGCACGCACGAATGTTCCCCACACGGTGAGTGCCTCAGGTGCCCGTGCCCTAGCTATGTGCTAGTGTATGATAAGAAATAAGAAGATACTACCCATGTTTATAATTATTATTGCTATACAAACCTGATCCAATCTACAGCCCCCCTTACCATGGCCATAGGTATGATGACTCTCTACGGAGAATGACACGTATCGCATGACCTAGTTATAGCCTAGTCTCCTCGATTTGATTATGAAAAAAATCGACTATGATGAATGAATGTGTTTTCATGATTACGAAATATTCATGAAATGTTTACGAAATGATTATGAATTATTCATGAAAAGTTTACAAAATGATTATGAAGTATTCATGAAATGTTTACGAAATGATTATGAAATATGCATGAAATGTTTACGAAATGATTAGGAAATATTCATGAGATGTTTACGAAATGACTATGAAATATTCATGAAATGTTTAAGAAATGATTTATGAAATGTTGATGAAAGGTTTATGAAAAGTTGTAAAATGGTTAAGCATGTGATTTGTTTTAAAGACACGCATGCTTTATGAAATGGAAATTTATGTATTGCATTAAGTTTCGTTCTACGAACAACTTCAAATCTTTTTATATATCAGAACTACTTTAAGAGTATTACCTTACTGGGCTTTTCCCCAAAAGCTCACCACTCTACCTCTCAGATTTCTGCAGTGAATTACAGCTAATAAATGCTGCGTAGATGACGTAGGCTGGCGGGTATGAGCTTCCCCAGACTACCTTTTGTATATGCATGAGGTATACATTCTTATCTCTTTACCAGACTATTTGTATACACAGACATCTATTGAAAATAATGTGTTGGGATGAAATTTGTATAAAGATAGATGAAATGTAATATTTTTAAGGATTGACACTGAACAGGAATACAGCCTAAGTGAATAAGGGAATAAGTGAGTAAATTAAGTTCAAAAAAAATCCCCCGATTTTCAAGGGTCAAGGGTCGTTACAATGAGAAATGCCATATTTACTGTGTTTTGAATGTAAATGGCATATTTTATATAAAGGCATTCTTAAATGATTAAATATGCACTTTCTTGCATGAATACCTCTGATTGATGAACCAGCATGTGTTTAGTACATGGGATTTTAAATATGTATTATTATTATATATATTATAAACATGCTTTTGAATTGAGAGAAGGAAAGGCAAAACACTATTTTCAATAGATAGTATGGATGTCTACTTACTTGCCTGATTTCCTGACTGAGCGTGTTGATAGCTCATCCCATTCATTTTCCCCCATCTCTATAGATTCTCGTCAGTACATCGAGTCGGCCAGGGTATTGCATTCCTTTGATTTGCTGCCACTCCCCATCTAGCGAAAGGTATATATAAGCGCACTCTTTTGTATCTGAACAATCATAAACACAGTGATGTACACGTTTTTAATATGAGGGATGTAAATGTAATGATGTAATTATATTTAAGTATATGAACTTACTTATGATATGATTGTCATGTATGTATGATACGAAAAAGAATGGTAAGGTATGTATGGATGAGGAGACTAATGCCTATTCACAGCCCAACTGTTGAGGAGATAAAGGTAAGTAAAAAGTGAAAAATTTATTGTGGTTTTTGGTAAGTAGCGTATGGGAGGAGGGCATGTCACCGAGGCTGCCTCATCGACCACCGACGATCGGCCCAGGCAATGGCTGAAGGAAGGACAACTGGGGCCACCACCGGCAGTGGTAGGCAGAAGATAGGGGGTGAACAACGGCGAGAGAAATCGAAAAGAGAGAACCGAGAGGGAAAGGAGAATTTCTGGTGATCGACACAGATTCAAGCCCGGCCACCACCAGCCAAGCATCCCCAGCCAAGAATTTCTGGTTGCAGCATCGGCCAGTGGGGTAGAGGCTAGCACTGAAAAAGGTGGCCAAATAGAAAAGGCATCGACGGTGAGGAGAGAAGAGCTGGACCGACCACTTTTCGGCCACCTCGAAAGAAACCAACCCCAGATCCGAGCTTCAAATGACCCCGCGGAGCTGCTGGCGATGAAAATCGGTGGAGAACCAACCAGCGAAGCCTTGAACTAATCAAATCGGACTGAACTGGCTAAACCGAACCAGTCTAAACAGGGTTGAACTGGACCGAACCGATTCAGCCAAAAAGAAAAGGAAAAAAGGAAAGCAAAAAAAAGGGAAAATTTGGAAAAATCCTAGAGATTCAGTCGAGCTACGGGTAAGTTGGTAAGCGGTCGAAATTGATCGATTTAAATTTTGGAATATTTAATTTGATTAATATTCGACTGAAAATTTACCCAAAAAAATATTTAATCATGTAGCTCGACAATTGACATCAAACGATGACTTGAGTTAGCCTCGATTTATGTACTATCATGGAATCTCAAGTATGTAACCCTTATTTATGATAATATTGCATTGTTATGCGTGTTAAAAATTTACCGCATAAATTACGGATTTAAATTTCGCATTAAATAAATTATATTCTGGAAATTGGGATAAATTGTCGTAAATTATTCATTAAGCTATCTAAGCATTTAGAACGAGGCTCAATAAATATTGATGGGCCCAATGAGTCCAATAGGCCTCGATGATGTGAATAGTAAGTGGAAACGGGCTTAAGGCCGATTAAGGCCCATTATGGTACAATCGGGCCCAATATGGGTAAATGGGCCCAATGATTTAAATTAAGCCCAGAAAATATGAAATACAATTAATTGTATTGTATTTGACCTGATGTATATTTATACACAGTTCCAGAGATTTGATTGAGAGCAAATTGCACTGCATGACGCGACATCAATGAAAGGTCAGACTGTATAAAAAAATGAGGTAAGGGAATTGTGTGAGTAACTAGAGGTAGCTACGCGTATTTTAATAGCTTTTGTATACACTGAATATGTGTGTATACATCGATATTGTACAAAGATCCTAAAAAATGGTTTAAGGATTTTAAGGACTTGAAATAGGAAAATACTATTTTACCCCTATTGAGGGAAGTTCACCTAAGGTTGGTTAAAGCATGACATGCATGAATTGCATGATTTAAGGATTTTCTGAATTAAGAAATTTTATTGTTTTTTAAGCAAAGTAAATCGATAGATTGGCTAATAATTGCATAAATTTCACAAGATAACACTACGTAGGAGTTATTAATATTTAAATGAAATTTCCTTTGAAAACAGGCCAACTATCAAGTTTATATGGAAATAGATAGTGCTGGCACATAGCTCGCACTATATCTGAGTTTGTGAATGTGCATGAAATGTGCTAGAGCGGTTGCTCGCACTGATTTTTATTCTTGTGAAATTCATGAGAAGTGCTGGAGCCTAGCTCGCACTCTGTTTTGACATGTTTTGACTTGTTTTGACCTGATATTAATAAAAAGGTGCTGGAGCGATTGCTCGTACAAGTTTTAATGATTTGACATGCATGAAAGGTGCTGGAACTTAGCTCGCATCCTGTTTTGATATGATATTTCATATAAGCCTTGCTAGAGTGTAACTCGCATGAGATTTGATATATTTATGCATAAAGCCATACTAGAGTGTTGCTCGTATGAAGTTTTGATTTACTTGAGCATTCATTCGTGCTGGAGCATTGCTCGTACATGATTTTATATGGATTTATAACTCATTTCTAACTCATTCTCAAGTCGTATTGGAGTGCTACTTGTACGCAGATTTTACTGATTTTTGATATCATGAATATGCATGGAGCTGTGCTAGAGCTTCACTCGCACCGAGATTTATATGACATGCATATAACCGTGTTTTAATCTCTTGTAGGTTGTGTGTCACAGTGAGATGATATGTCCACACGTGCATACTGAGACAGAGATGGTATAGGTGGATAAAACCTATTGCAGGCACCCCTAACTGAGCTTGGGTTCACAGAGTACATTCTACCATGTATGTCACGTGGAGTACGCTGTACCGTGGGGATTGTTGGAGTGGAGTAGCATTAGCCACGAGGCAGCAACCTTGCCCTCGCAATCCTGATGTTATGTTGTTCTAGCGGGTAGGACTGACCCACCTCCCGTTTCAGGTGTGATACCCCGCACACTAGGTATCATGTTGCCAAGGATTACTAGATTATGGCCATAGTCCTTATTGTTACTAATATAGTCACCTATTTGTCTCACATAATATAACTTGTGGTCTCGATAGACCAGGGTAGACCCGAGGGAGGGGTCAGGCCCCGATTTTGTGATTTTCACTGAAATGTGCTTTACTACTATCATGATAGATTTTTTTGAGAATTTTATAACGAATTGTTTTATGAGATGATTGACCCTGAAGGGTTATTTTATACTGTTTTTTAATTAAATGATTTAAACGCAGTAGCTTGAGGAGTTTTTCATGCTTTAATTACAAATTCCTGATTTGTCTTACATGAAATGAAATAATGCATGATCTTGATTTGCTTCATGCTCATTATGATTTAATGATGCACATAAAATGCTATTGATACATGATTTCAATATGCACGAATAGTTTTATAAACTAAGTCATTGATGAAATACATGATTTGTGCTTGAGATTTTAATGAAAAGAAATGGATTTTAAGGGCACGACATTACGAGCATGTAGATAGTGGAGCTATCTACTTACTTGCATAATTGCCTTACTGAGTGTGTGGTTTGCTCACCCCCTTATTTTTTCATCTTTTCAGAGCACTCGCAATAGTTAATGAGCGGCTGATGACTTGCATTCTTGATATCTGTTGCATCCCATCTAGAGACAGGTATACACATTTGTATAGTTTTGTATCTAAATATGTAATGTACAGTACTGTAAACGTATATGATGTCGGGGATGTAAGGTTGTATAAATACCATTGTGTATGTATTTAGTTAAAGTCAAAAGATAGTAAACTCTTATATGTGAATGTGATTATGGAAATGGAATGGTAAATAGGTGAGATGTGACTAACACCGAATCATAGCCCAACTGTTTGTAGGATGGTCACGATGAGAGAAAGGTAAGAATTAAATAATAAATGAAAAAATAAAAAATTTACTATGATCTTTAGGTAATTTGGGTCGTGACATAGCGTGATGATCGACAGGGTGTCGATAGTGTGGGTCAAATTCATATGGGTAAAGTGACAGAGTTCACAATGAATAATGATGGCTTACTGAGGTTCAAAGACAGTATAAGTGCTCTCTATGACCACAATTAACAAGATGGTGTTATTGTCAGAAGCTCACTCTTTGGGATATGCAGTGCATCCGGGAAGTAATAAATATATCGAAATCTTTGAAAAGAGTATTGGTGGTCAGGTCTGAAAAGAGACATTGTAGAGTTGTAGCAAAGTGTCTCGTATGTCAGCAGAGTAAGTTAGAGTATTAGAAGTCTGCAGGGTTATTGCAGCCTCTACTTATATTGACACAGAAAAGAGAACAAGTTACCATGAATTTCGTGATGGGTTATAAAGGATCGCAGGAATCATGAGTCTATCTGGGTGATAGTCGATAGATTGACTAAGTCTACCCACCTTCTGGTTATGAAATCCCTAGATACTTTGAGTGTGTAGGCGGATTTATGTGTAAGGAAGATTGTGGAACATTATGTAGTGTTCCGTGAGCATGATATCAAATAGGGTTTCCCGCTTCACTTCCTACTTCTGGGAATATTTTTTAGGAAGCTATAGGAACCCGACTGAGTGTCAGTACAGCTTTCCGTCCTCAGACAGATGATCAGTCAGAGGGGACTATATAGGTTCTGGAGGATATGATGATAGAGTGTGCCATTGATTTTATAAGCTCCTGGGATAATCAGTTGTTACTAATCGAATTCGCCAATAATGATAGTTGTCACTTGAGTATCGAGATAACATTTTATAAGGCATGGTATGGCCTTAAGGGTTGTTCCCCGACTTGGATAAGAAGAAGGGGGTGACAGATAAATAATTGCTCCCGAATTGGTAAGATAAACCTCTGAGGATGTTCAGTTGATTTGTGAGAGATTAAGAACACCTCAGAGCAGACAGAAAAGCTATGGTGACAATAGACAGAAACCATTGGAATTTATCGAGGGTGAATCAGTATTGTTGAAAGTTACTTGTCCTAAAGGCATAACGAGATTCGAAAAGAAGGCAAATTGAGTTTCGTTAGATTGAATCCTTTGAGATATTGGACAAAGCGGGAGATAAGGCCTGTAGGTTGGCGCTACCACCTGAATCAATAGGCATCCACAATGTGTCCCATCTTTTGACGCTTCAAAAATACTATCTGAACCCAGCATATGTGATCGGATATGAACTGTTGGAGCTCAATGAAAGTATAATGTATGTTGAAAATTGATTCGGGTATTAGGAGGAAGGAGAAGGTGTTGAGGTTTAGGATGATCTCCCTAGTCAAGTCCATTGGTAGTATGACACTCCGAAAAAAGTCACATGAGAATTAAAGAGTATGATGCGATAGACGTACCAGAGTTGTTTATGGACCACTTTAACTTGGTTCTAATTTGGAGGACCAAATTTCTTAAGTGGGGGAGATTATGTAA
Source organism: Firmiana major (assembly GCA_033439115.1). NCBI lineage: Eukaryota > Viridiplantae > Streptophyta > Magnoliopsida > Malvales > Malvaceae > Firmiana > Firmiana major. Next base: position 26,272,137 of record CM065910.1, read on the forward strand.
GACCCGATTTTTATCGAAATTCCTTATGATTCATGTGATGTAAACATTGTATTATGTAAATTGAATCATAAGAACAGTTGTACGTGAATGAAAAATGCAAATGGAATGAATAAAAATTTTTGAATGCATTTAAAAATCAAATGAAGGATTGAAATGGCCACAGATTAAAAGAATGGGATTCGGACCATTCGGATTGGAGATAAGGATTTAAAACACGAAATTAGTGAGTGTTCGTGAAGGGAAATTGGATTAGTTTTGGTCCTGAACGTGTAGAAAGGGTAAAACGATTAAAAGACCAAAATCCGATATAAATTCGATAAGAAAAATTTCATTAAAAATATAGATTTGAGAAATCTTGATCAATAACGAATAAAAAATTAAATTTTGAGTCCAATTGATCAAGATATGAATTTATTGGAATAAACCGAAATTTTCACTTCGAGAATTTATCCCGAAAATATTGAAAAAATATACCGGAAAGATAAAATAAGAAAGATAAATTCATTTAATGGATTAAATGAATAAAATATTATTTTTCTAGACATTTTGTCAATAAAATCATTTTTTATTCAATAAAATAATAATAAAATAATTTAATAAAATTAAAAAAAAAAAAGCGAAATCTGCAGAATCGCGCGAAGAAGAAAAACGAAGACCGACGAGGATCGATCCTCTGCCCGACGACCTTCGGTGACCAAGAAGCCAGGCGACCACCGCAAAATGAAGTCGACACTCACGTGACCCTCCAGGCACCGATACGACCGCCAACAGCGCCGGAATCCGACGAATCGAGGGAGAGAAACCAAAGGGAGAGAAGAGAAAATTCAGCCATTTCGCTGGCGATCGACCCCAACCGAACTTAGCCAAGTGCTCCCCCAGTGCAAGCACACTGATTGGCGCCAGAATCAGCCGTTGAAACAGCCACTAGTGTCGGCGACGGCAATGAGGGGAAAACGGTAGCGTATGCCAGAAAGGAAAAGAAAAAAAAAGAAAAAGAAAAAAAGGGAAAAAAAGAGAAAAAATTGGAGAAAAATTTTGGTGATGCAATCGAGCTACGAGTAAGTCAGTAAGCGATCGAAATTGACCAATTTAAATTTCAGAATATTTAATTTGATTAATATTCGACTGAAAATTGACCCGAAAAAAATATGTAATTGTGTAGCTCGACAATTGACGTCAAACGAGAGCTCGAGTCAGTCTCGATTTACGTACTATCATGGAATCTTGGGTAAGTAACCCTTATTTACGATAATTTGCTTAGTTACGCATGTTAGAAATTTACCGCATAAATTACGAATTAATTTCATATAAAATGAATAAAATTTTGGAAGTTTAGATAAATTATCGTAAATAATTAATTGAGCTATTTGAAAGTTTAGAACGAGGTCCAATAAATATTGATGGGCCCAATAGGCCACGATAATGTGAATAGTAAGTGAAAAATGGGCTTAAGGCCCATTATGGTACAATCGGGCCTAATATGGCTAAACGGGCTTAATGATTTAAATTAAGCCCAAAAAATATGAAATATAATTAATTATATTATATTTGACTTGATGAATATTTATACGTAGTTCTGGAGATTAGATTGAGAGCAAATCGGACTGCGTGACATGACATTAGTGGAAAGGTCAGACTCTACAGAAAAATGAGGTAAGGAAATTTTGTAAGTAGCTAGAGGTAGCTACGTGTATTTTTAATAGCTTTTGTATACACTGAAAATGTATAAAGGTCCTAGAAATGGATAAAAAAATTTAAGGACTCGGGATAGATAAAAGACTATTTTACCCCTACTGAGTGAAAATTCGCCTAAGGATGGTGAAAGCATGACATGTATGAAATGCATGATTTGGAAGATTTTCGTGAAATTTTAGCAAAGCAAATTGGTAGATTGGCCAATATTTGCATAAATTTCATAAGATAACATTACGTAAGTGTTACTTAGATTTAAATGAAATTCCTTTGGAAAATGGGTCAACTATCAAGTTTTTATGGAAACAGATGGTGCTGGAGCATTTGCTTACACTATATCTGAGTTTGTGAGTGTGCATAATGGTGCTGAAGCGGTTACTCGCACCGATTTGTGTGACATCATATGCATGAAATGTACTAGAGCGGTTGCTCCACTGATTTTTATTATTGTGAAATGCATGAGAGGTGCTAGAGCCTAGCTCGCACCTTGTTTTGACCTGATAGGCATAAAAAGGTGCTAAAGCAATTGCTCACACTAGTTTTAATGATTTGACATGCATGAGAGGTGCTGGAGCTTAGCTCGCATCTTGTTTTGATATGATAATTACATAAAAGCCATACTGGAGCCTTGCTCGTATGTGATTTAATCGATTGAATTGCATAAAAGCCGTGCTAGAGTGTAACTCGCATGAGATTTGATTTCTTTATGCATGAAACGGTGCTGAAACTTGCTCGCACGTGATTTTATTGGGATTTATAACTCTTTTAAAGTCGTACTGGAGTGTTGCTCGTATGCAAATTTTACTGTTTTTGTGAAACCCGATATTTTTCCATATTATGATACTTACGAGAAGTAAATTATAGCTCAATGTAACGTTTTACAGGTCCGTAGATGATTAAAGCACTCGGTTGTAGCGTGGGACCTAATGGCACGCAAATCGAGGTAAGGTCCTAGACCCAAGAATTTCTTAAAAATGTCATGTTCATGCATGGAATGATGTGTAGAAGGGAAAACTAAGTGATTGGAAATGCAAAAGTTAGTTAAACTCGGGTTTTAAATTAAATCGAGAAAACGGACCTAATAAGGGAAATAAATTCGAATAAAATTTTAAAAATTTGTGAAAATTATTCCGAGGCCATAGAAAATTATTATAAAGTGAAATTGACATGGGAAATAAAAATCATGAAGAAATATGGAGATTTAGGGGTTCAAATAAATTTTTAAAGCTAACCGAAAGCTTATTTTCATTTTGCTCGGTATTGGCCAAATCGCGTAAAATGAGCTCGTTCGTGAAATTTTTCTTAAACAAGTGACCCCAAAATTTTTATGGGACATACTACAGGCATATTATAACAAGTGAGAAGTGGAATTTTGAAGAAATCTGATCAGGATTAATTTTGGTAAATTTTACAAAACAGAATAGTCATTTCCCCTGCACTTAGTAAACTGTCAGCCAATTAAAACAATCCCATTTGATGACCTTCCCGATTTTCTTTGACTCTGATATTTTCCAGATTGAAAGTCAACTGGATAAGCTTTCTAAAAACTAAGAACCATCCCGAACCCTTGCCAAACCCGAGAGTTAGGCCTCACCTATTCTGCCGCAGATGTTACCCCTGTTCCAGATTGGCGTGAATTTTCCAGCCACCTTCCGGCCATTTTCAGGCAATGTTCCCCTAATATGAAATATTTCTCTTCCTCCCATATAGCACATATAAAAAATTCAGATCTAAATGAAGTCTTTTACCCCCTGAAAAGTTAGAGAGACGAACAGGACAGAAAACTGTCCTGTTCCGAGGTAAGCAAAAATTTGATTTTTGGATGAATTTGATGAGGTTCTTGGATGATTCTGAACACTTCTAAGATCTATACATGTTGTGTTACAGCTGAGTGGCAATTTGGAGACCTAAAACCGAAGTCAAACTTGGTCAAAGGAGTGAAGAAGTTGAGGTATAGTGATGACTATGAGATAGGTTGTTATTTAGTGATTGTGGATGATTTTTAGTTAAAGGAAATTGATGAATTAATTTATATGATTACGTTCAATTACTGCCAGCATGATTTAGCTACTGGAATGATGAATTTGGATGCAATTAAAATGAATTTACAGTTAAAATTATACTGTAAAGGTTCGGTTTAGCGTTTAACTAGGTGAATTATCGAAATAATGCAAGAATCGATACTTTAAGGTCTTGTTTGAAGTGGAATGAGTTGCTGGAAGGTAAGGCATGATGTAGAGGTATTGAAAATAAATTTAAAGGTGTCGAATATGTTAAGAAAGTTTAAAACCGATAAAATCGAGCAAATTGAGCATAGTAGCAAAAAGTCAACTTTTGGTCAATATTTTAGATGTAATCACATATTGAATATATTAACATGAATTTGAGCTATATGTGATGAGATAACTTGGTATGTGACAGCTCGGTTTATCGGCACGCATTTCGAGGTGAGCTTAAAAATCGAGGAACGTGCACTACCTTCGACGTTAAGAGGTAAGGGATATAATTTAGAGTAGCATTAGTACTCCTCAACCCTACCAAATGTTTATGAGGATAGTTAGTTGAGTTTCCATGAAAAAGAGCTTTCTCGAAAGTTGAAAAGAGTATTATTCACTCAAAACCGAAATAAACTTATCCAAGCTTCTCAAAATGACTTTTATTGCATGAGATACATTTTAGTATATATGTTTATGTATATAAAAGTGATTTTCACTTATGAAATGAAAGCATAGTATGTTTTCCATGAGTTTACGGGTTAAAGTCCCAGGAATGTTTTACGAAACTATGTTTTCATTATATGGAGTATATACTCGAGATATATGTTTTTATGAAAAACATGCTTAATGTTTTGAGACTATGGCACGAAGTATTGATGTTATGAGGTTAGAGTGATCTGGGGTCGATCTTGTAAGTTGAGAAAAGGGTACAAAGACGATCAAGGATCTTCCTAGCCGACGGCCAGGAAACGGGCAGGACTCTGACGAGATGAGATGACTTGTGATACCATGTAACCATTTAAAGTTCGTGCGTTGAGACTGCTTAGAGACTGCGAGTCCTTTGCAGGCACGTAATGAGTCACCCCACCATAGCCCCGTACCACACAGTCCAGTAGGGCACTGTATGACCCTGATCCAGTCTTACAGTTCCCTGTACTATGGCCATATGTACCAGTTATGTTAATGATGTCCTTCGGGACTAGTTATGATGAAGCCATGTCTCCAAGAGAAACGAAATATGTTTTCGCACATTTCATGCTACCTTTTGTGTTATTTGCTTTTTAGCACATGTTTTTTTTTTTATGATGTGATTTTAAAGGTAGCTTATGAGTTATGTTTTATGAAATGTGCATATGATAGTACGATTTCACTTTCAAATTGATAAGCATGTTATGATATGCATGATTGAGTTGTGAGATGCTTTTCACTTATTTACACTACATGATATGCATACTATATATGAGTTTTACCAAAAAGATGCAAAATGTGTAAACTTATGATTTAAACATGTTTTTACTACTTTGATGAATTCAAGCATCTCTACTCCAGTACATGTTTTATGCTGATTTGTAAAATCACATGTTTTACTTGTTTTAAGTATTAAGGTTACTTTAAATGTATCTCTTATTGAGCCTGAAAAGCTCACCCCCTTTCCTTTCCATCTTCCATATTTCCTACAGTGATTCTACTGCACTCATGCGCTAGAGGTCGTGGACGAGACAGTCCGACCTTTCGTCAAATCATTTATAGCTGCGAGGTATAGCTTTACTTTTGTTCCAGACACAATGTACATAATAGACACTAATGTATATTACAGTCGGGATGTAATAGTTGTAAGGGATTATATTTATGTACAGAGTTTTTATTACGCAGAGTAAATATATGTCATGAGATCCTGGAATAGAATTGAAAATGGTGTTGTGAATGTGGGTTGAAAATTATAAATTGCGTTTTAAACTCTGCAGGTTGGGTTAAGTCAAAATGCAGTCGTTATGCTGCCGAATCTTTATAAAATGATAAAAGTTAAGAAACTGACATAGACAGGAACACAACTCAGTTAAATAAGTTAAAAAGTTTTAAATTTGCCCAATTTTCGCGTTTTTGGGCGTAACAGCTTTTTATAAAACTGTGCTAGAGCTTCGCTCGCACGAGGTTTTCAGATATCATGAATATGCATGGAGTCATGCTGGAGCTTTGCTCGTACAAAGATTTATATGGCATGCATATAGGCGTGTTGGAGCCTCTTGTAGACAATGTGTCACAGTGAGATTATATGCCCACTCGTGCATATTGAGACATAGGTTGGGTGGATAAGACCTACAGCAGGCACTTCCTGACTATGATTTGGCTTCATGGAGTACGTTGTACCGTGTATGTCACGCGGAGTACGCTGTACCATGGGGATTGTTGGACTGGAGTGGAATTAGCCATGAGGCTGTAAGCCTTGCCCTCATAATCCTGGTATTTATTTTATTCTGGCGGCAAGACTGACCCTCCTCCCGTTTCAGGTGTGATACCCCGCACACGAGGTACCGTGTTGCCAGGGATCACTAGGATATGGCCATAGTCCTCGATGTTACTGATATAGTCACCTACATTTCTCATATGATATAACTTTTGGTCTCGATAGACCAGGGTAGACCCGAGGGAGGGGTCAGGATCCCGATTTTATGATTTTCACTAAGATGTGATTTTCTACTATGATGCTAGATTTTTCAAAGGATTTTATGACATGTGACCCTAAAAGAAGGGTGATTTTATTACAGAATTTTTATAATGAATTTTTAATGAGTTTGAGATTGATTTATGAAATGATTGACCCGGAGGGATTATTTTATACTGAGCTTTAATGAAGTGATTTAAATGTAGTAGCATGAGGAGTTTTCCATACTTTAATTACAAATTCATGAGAAGAATTGTCTCTCATAATTTGTTTTACATGGCATGAAATAATGCATGATCTTGATTTCCTTCATGTGAATTATGATTTTACATAAAATGCCATTGATGCATGAGTTGCATGATTTCTATATGCACGAATAGTTTTTATAAACTATGACATTGATGTGTCCATGATTTCATGCATGAGATTTAAATGAAAAGAAATGGATTTAAGGACATGGCATTATGAGAATGTAGATAGTGGAGTTATCTACTTACTTCCATGATTGCCTTATTGAGTGCGTGGTTTGCTCACCCCCCTATTATCCCTTTTTTTTAGAGCACTTGCAGTAGTTAGTGAGCAGCTGAGGACTTGCATTCTTTGTATCCGCTACATCTGATCGAGAGATAGGTATACACATTTGTATAGTTTTGTATCTCAACATGTAAATGCACAGTACTGTAAACGGATATGATGTCGGGGATGTAAGGTTATGTAAATACCATTGTGAATGTATTTCGTTAAAGTCAAATGATAGTAAATCCTGATGGGTGAATGTGAATATGGAAATGGAAATGGAATGGTAAATAGGTGAGAGGGGACTAACACCAAAGTATAGCTCAACTGTTGGTAGGATGGTCACGATAAGAGAAAGGTAAGAATTAAATAACAAACGAAAAATTTGTAGTGATTTTTAGGTAATTTGGGTCGTGACACAAACTCCGCAAACGATATATGGTCATCCTAGGAGATTTTGAAATCTTGAGTACAAGCTCTCAACATGTCCTCCAATGTCTAAATGGTCCTCTCCGATTGTCCATCAGTTTTAGGATGGAAAGCCGTGCTAAAATTTAGTTGGATTCCCATGGCTTCTTGGAAATGCTCCCAGAAGTGCAAAATGAACTGGGAATCCTTGTTAGATACTGTGATTACTAGTATGCCATGTAGTTTTACAACCTCCTGTACATACAGCTCTGCTAGCGCACTCAAGGTATCCGTAGACTTCATAGCTAGGAAGTGAGCGGACTTTGTCAGTCTATCAACTACTACCCAAATCGCATTATGATTTCTATAGGTCCTTAGAAATCCCATGATGAAATCCATGGTATCATGCTCTTATTTTCATGTTGGTATCGGTAGGAGCTGTAACAACCTCATACATTTTTGGCGCTCTATTTTAATCTACTGACACAAGTCAATGACCACATATTTAGCCACGTCTTTCTTCATCCCTGACCACTAATACTCTTTTCATAAATTTTGATACATCCTATTACTTCCCCGGGTGTAGGGTGTACCTCGAGGAGAGAGCTTCTAACAATATTAGTTTCCTAAATCGTGCATCATCAGGAATACAAATTTTACCTTTGAAATCTTAGTAGACCGTTGGAGCTAACTTCAAAATCTGTCACAAAACCCAACTGGGTCTATCTAGCCACATCTACATAATACTTATCCTTTCTATCAATCAAATTCGGTTCTAATCTCAAGCTAGCTACCATGATATACATGTCACTATTAGTAGGGAACCATATCCAGTTGAGGTTCAATATTTCAATAACTCATATCCCTAACCTTTGTATAAGATGTCATTCTGAAATCACTTCTTCTCAATACACTATCCCTAGTCATTTTCCTTTTTTTTTTCTTGTATTAGATGACCTTTGTGAAATCTAGTATTTTAAACCTTCATGATCAGTCGAATTTCGTAATTCTTCTCCACACCAGAAATGGTATACTGACTTTAAACGCGAATATTATGACTGTCAATTTCAACTTATGGGTTATGGGTACCTCTAAACACTGCCAAGTTTCTCAGGCATAGAGGCATTTTGAAACACCCTTATTAGCCATCAGACATGACCACATAACTAATTATGGGTATAGGGATTCAAGGTTCAATCCCTATAAAAAGTAGGATACCATAATTTATTACAATTTCATATTTATCCTTTAGTCACCACTCATTCATCATTCACCTCGCTTGATCTGAATCATTTCACATACCCAAAATATTCATATGTTGTGTACATCATAATCTTGTATCCAGAATTTGTCATACTTCAAAACTTGTCTCATTTCATTATACAAAACCCTTTCTTTATTCCATTTAAGTCTCGTATTGGAAACATAAGCATGTATAATTTACAATCCTTAGATCGATACGTGGTTCATGTTTAAAAGTCTCTGTATACCTCAAACTTCGAGTCATCTTAACAGTTTTAGGTCATTCTCATTGTTCTACAATCTTTATTTTGGGAGAATCCAATTAACTCCTGTTTTTAATCGTAACCCAGAAAACTCTGGAACAATTAATGTCTGCACACTCCAAAGTGGATCACTTGGTCTGATAATTCTCCTTATTTTATAATCCTTGTAATTAATTCTTTCGCTCTTCTAATTAAATAGAAGTTATTTAGTATGGTTGTTTGAATACTTAGTTCGGTAACAAGTACTAAATCACCTCAAAACTTTATCCTTTTTATCTAGAGGTAACTCTGTTGGATCAGCCGAGCATGTATCGAAAAACTCTCTGTCTACAGAGGTGTCTCTTTACTCCGAGCACGCACTATCTTTATCAATCATGTAAGCAGTGTGACTTTTAGATTCCATTTATACAGTTCGTTTCGTAGTTCTTTCTTCCAGTTACAAAGACTCTATTCTTTAGTAGATCTCTCTTCTGTCACTCTCTTTATCTTTCCCTTTTTCTAGGTAACCTCAAAGATATATATTTCATTTCATCACAGTTGCGCCTTGAGCACTACTTCCTCAAAATAACATCAAATGGAGCTTCCCTAGCTCGTTTGGGGTTCCAATATCTCCTACGAGTTTCTGGACTTCCTTAATTATACTTCTCTAAAACCATGAATTTAGTTTCATATTCATTCTCGAACTTGTTACCTTATGTCTGATTCGACCTTTTCAACTATAATTGCCATTATACTTTATCTGGGATGTGTTGCCATCTAAAGACATCTAGAAACATATCCCATGTAACCCTCTAATGTCGGGTCCTTAGATTAGATTGTGGGGAACTTCCCTTAAAGTTCAACTTCCTATTTCAATATCAATGCTACAAAACTACCTTCTTTATAATAATACACCTTATGTATCCACGTAACTTTTCTAATTCATTTATCCAATTTCGATTATAACTGGAATTTGATTCTAGTAAAGTAGTGGACTAACTTTTGAAATTATCTTAGTTTTTCTCTAAGTCACAGTCATACCTTAATCATCATCATTATTATTGTGCTACTATCATTTGACCGAACAATGTAATCATTGTTTCCATGTCCGCTCAAATCTTATGTAGTGGAATTCAAAAATTTTGATTAAACTAAGAGGTGTACATTCAGACGAGGGTTCACTAAATCTCTTGGTCCAATCTCTAAGACCTCGAGAAACAGTTCTTTTTCATCAACTAATATGGCTGTAATACCAACTAGCCATAACTATCACTTTTCCTACATTCAATAACTCAATTTCTCAATAAAACATAGCCAGGTATACCCGTTTATATCTAAGCAGTATACAGTAATGCTGGAGATGCGATGTGAGACCCCATGTATGTATAACTTTGTAATATATGTAAATGGAATTATAAAATGGATTATTTTTTTTATCAAGTAAATGTGAATGAATTTGCAAATGGGATGGACGAATGTCATGATGCACGTAAAGGATAAATAATGGCTGAAGTGACCATAAACTAAACAAATAAAACTTTAAACACTTGGATTGAAGACAAGTAAAAAAGACATGAAATGATGAAGCATGGACTGTGAATTTTGTGTATCCATTTTGATTTCCAAGCAATACACACAAGTTTCATAACATGAAAATCATAGGAAATGAACCTTTCCATGCTTGAAGTGTAAATAGATTGCAAAATGACGAGTGAAGCAATCGAATGCAAGTTCTCCCTTGGAAATTCTGGAAAAATTACAGCAAAAGGGCTGTAGATGAAGGCCAGATCGATCTCCCATTCAAGACAGATCGATCCCTTGCGTAAAAAGAGTCATTCCAAGTGAATCTGCTAAGCCTAGATCAATCTCCCTTAATTGCAGATCAGTCTCCAATGTATTCTATAAAGAGCAAATCGATCTCTCCCCATAAGCAGATCGATCTCCTTAAGCTTTTGCCAATCCAAGATCGATCTCTCCCCAATGAGCAAATCGATCCCTCACATTTTAAACTTGAGAATTCGATGGTAAAAACCAAAGGAAGATCGATCTCCTTACCCTAGAAGATCGATCTCATTACACTCAATCTATAATTACCCCACGAAAAACCCTCTTTCTTTAACAAACCAACACACCTCTTCCATTTTCATCTCAAATACCAAGCTTTCTCTCTCTAGAATACACCCTCTTTCAAAAAGAATTGGAAAAAAGCTATTAGAGCCAAAGTTGTTCATTTTAAGGAAAAGAACAACATAGCTTGGAGCCAACATTCAACTCATTGGATTGAAGGAGCTAAGGAGTCTTCCAAACTTGGAAAAAGAAGAAAGTCAAGCTAGGTGAGTTTCCAATACACCAACTCTAAGTATATTTATCTAGTTGTTGTTATGAGTAGATTGGTGTATGTATTGATGATTGAAACTACTTAGAATATAATGATACAAGCCTAACCTAGAATGAGTTTAGTGTGAGAAAGTAAAATGTGGTTGATTTGATGATAAAAATGATTATGTCATGTTGTTAGTGAAGCAATGTGCATGATTTTAGGATGATTGGATGAAGCCACATTGTGAGATTAGTCAAGTGATAAAAATGTGCATAAATGGTGTTATAGAGAATGCATAAATGATGGAAGATTATGGATAAACATTTATGCCAAGTATTTGATAAGTAACCAAGTGTGTTGCTAGTTAAATGGACTAGAAATGGCAAACTGATGGCTAAATGTGATAATGAGTCAAACTCGATAAAATAGGCTCGATAAGATATATCGATTAGTTGAAGTTGGAATATGAGTTATTGGTGTTGACTCATATGATTGATGTATACTTGCAGGTCCCAAGGATAAAACCGAAGGAAGTTGAGTGTCACGACCCTCCATAACTTAATCAAAATCACTACAAATTTTTTTGCACTTTAACTTACCTTTCTCCTTATTAATGGTTGGGCTGTGATTCGATGTCAGCATCCTCGCTTAACACATCATTCATCCATTTTCATACATACAAGTCAATACACTATCTACTGACTGTAATTTCTTTTATAATACATGTGAGCTCATATAAAATCTGATACAAATACATTCCCTATAATATATATCGTATACATCACTGTGCTATTTAATTGTTATGGGGAATGTATTTGTATAAGATTTTATATGAGCTCACATGTATTTTAAAAGAAATTATAGTCAGTAGATAGTGTATTGACTTGTATGTATGAAAATGGATGAATGATGTGTTAAGTGAGGATGCTGACATCGAATCACAGCCCAACCATTAATAAGGAGAAAGGTAAGTTAAAGTGCAAAAAACTTTGTAGTGGTTTTAGTTAAGTCATGGAGGGTTGTGACAGAATGGTATCAAAGCGGAGGTTGGTCTGATATGAGTCGGTGTTAGAAAATAGGAAAGTGTACATCCCCATAGTATTGTGTTGTGTTTAGATACAACTATGTATACCAGATGGGAAACAAACTAATTCATGTCTGTGAATGCAGGAATATAGGCTAAGTTCCTATATGGCGAATACTTGTAGTGGTAGAGGGACGAGAGGTAGGGCTCGATGCCGTAGAGATAGGCCTGAGAGATGAGTTGCTACTGAGCCACCTGAGAGATGAGTTGCTACTGAGCCATTACCTACCCCTGAGATTCCAAGTGCTACTGAGTTACCAGAGTGTACTGAGGCGCGCTTCATGATGTTAGAACATAGCCTAGAGACGATAGTTGAGATATTAGCACAGACAATGCCAGGTAGGTAGGGACAGGAGGTATGAACTGCGACAGGAGAGGCAGTTGCCCCTGATACACCTACACAGACAGCTCATGCACCGCAAACTATAGATACTCCTACACCCCTACCAGTTTTGGGTAGTAGTGGATTAGGGTACGAATGTGATATGGATCGGTTGCGACAGTTCCAGTTCATTTTAGTGGGGTCAAGGACCCTGTTGCCGCTGAGGGGTGGGTTGGAGAAATGGAGAAACTCTATGGATTCTTCAAGTGTACGACATCGAAGATGGTCGCATTTGCTGCGTTCCTACTAAAGGGAGGTGCAGAGCATTGGTGGAAGTCCACCAGACCCATATTGAGAGCCCGGCATACAGATATTAGTTGGGAGATATTTCAAGATGCTTTTAGGAGGTAATTTGTTCCCGATACCACCTAGCAAAAACTACAGGCTGAGTTTTTGGGACTAAACCAGGGGAGTTTGTCTGTGGAGGAATATGAGAGTATATTCTTGTCCTTGGGGAGATATGACCCAGACACCATGTATAGTGAGACCAAAAAGGTCCACAGGTTCATAGATGGACTGAGACCGATTTTGTGATCTAGATTAGTCCTATTTGATATAGCCACATATGAGGAAGTAGTGTGCAGGGCGCAACTGTGCGAACAGGATTATGAGAGGAATGCTTCCAAGTTCAGAAAGTTTAGTCGGAGCCGTGATAAAAAGAGGAAGATACCGACTAGATAGAACTTTCAATTATCGAAGAGGGAGAAGACTCTTCGGTAAGAGACCACAGATTGAGAAGGCATGAGAGAGACCTGCCAGACCTCCTACTTATTCGGTCGTAGCTCCAGCAAAGGGTATTATCATTAGAGGACAAAGACCTACTACCGATCAGTGCAGTAAATGCGGTAGACAGCATGGAGGTAGACCTTATCCTCTGACTCCTATAATGTGTTTCTGATGGGAGAAACCAAGGCATATTGCTAGAGCTTTCCCGGAGATGGTTGAGACTGCTCCACTAAAGGGACAGGAGCTAGAGAGAGCTTCAGTTAATCCTTCTGCTTCAAGGAGGAGAGCGACAGCAGAAGAGAATGGGAGGCAAGTGATCGGTCGAGGGCGCGTACATGCTTTGGACCAGGGTACAGCTGATGCTTCATCGGATGTGATCATGGTAACATCCTAATTTATGTTATTGAAGCAGATGTTTTAATTGATCCTGGTGCCACGCATTCATTTGTATCGCCTTCATTTATATGTAAATTAGCAAGACATGTAGAGCGTACACTGTTATGTATGGTGATGTTGATTAGTATGCCTATGAATAGTAGTCAACTTGTAGAGTATGTATTTAATGATTACAAGTTGAGAGTAAGGAATAAGGATATGACAACCAATCTAATATTACTAAGTATGAGAGACTTTGATGTAATCTTAGAATTGGATTGGTTATCTGCAAAGCATGTTGTTTTAGACTGTTATGCTAAGACAGTTATGTTTCCTAACCCTACTAGATATGTTGTAAAGTTTAACGAAAAGAAATGAACATTGTAGTTATGATTATATTGCATACGTGGTAGAAACGGATAAGGCGCATTCAGAGTTGTTAGATATTCCTATGGCCAATGAGTACCCAAATGTTTTTTCGAATGAGTTACCAGGATTACCACCAGATAGAGAGATGGAGTTCTGTATAGACTTGGTGCCTAGAACGGAGCCTATTTCGAGACCACCTTATCGCGTGGCCTTAGTTGAGCTGAATGAGCTCAAGAGACAGTTGTAGGAGCTGTTGGATAGGGGTTTTGTTAGACCAAGTGTTTCACCTAGGGGAGCATCGATTTTATTCGTAAGAAAAAAGGATGGGAGCCTCTGATTGTGTATAGATTACCGATTGTTGAATAAGGCCACCATCAAGAATAGGTATCCCCTTTCACGTATTGATGACTTGTTGGATCAGCTTCAGGGAGCTCAGGTCTGAGGTCTAGGTATCATCAGCTGAGAGTTCGGAGTGGAGATGTATCCAAGACAGTGTTTCGTACTCGATATGGCCATTATGAGTTCTTGGTTATGCCATTCGGATTGACGAATGCTCCCATGGCTTTCATGGCTTTGATAAACGATGTGTTCAAGCCATATTTAGATCAGTTTGTTATCGTCTTATCGATGACATATTGATGTATTCGAGATCCAAGGAGGAGCATGAGGAGCACCTCAAGATTGTATTGCAGACTCTACGAGAGCAGAAGTTATATGCTAAGCTCAGTAAGTGTGACTTTTGGTTGTCACAGATCTCATTTTTGGGACATGTTGTATCAAGGGATGGTGTATCGGTTGATCCATCATAGAGGCTGTAGTTTAATGGGAACGGCCGAGGACAGTCATCGAGATCAGGAGTTTTTTGGGTTTAGCTAGATATTATCGGAGATTCGTTGAGGGATTTTTGAAGTTGGCTGCTCCGCTGACACGTCTCACTCAAAAAAGTGTACCATTCATATGGAACGAGATTATGAGAAGAGTTTTCAGGAGTTGAAGCATCGATTGACCACCACTCCGATTCTCACTATCCCTACTAGCTCAGGAGGACTTGCAGTGTATGTCGATGCTTTGCATCAGGGACTGGGTTGTGTATTGATGCAGGATGGAAGGGTAGTTGCTTATGGATTCAGACAGCTGAAGGATCATGAGAAGAACTATCCCACCCATGATTTGGAGTTAGCAGTAGTAGTGTTTGCGTTGAAGGTATGGCGCCACTACTTGTATGGTGAGAAGTTCCAAATATTTATCGACCACAAGAACCTCAAGTAACTATTCTCACAGAAAGAATTAAACATGAGATAGAAAAGATAGCTAGAACTTCTGAAGGACTACGATTGCGAGATACTTTATCATCCGGGTAAGGCTAACGTTGTAGCTACTGCTTTGAGTAGGAAGAGCCTAGGGATGGTATCGTATATGATGGTTAAGGAACATGAGTTACTAGAATAGTTTGCTAGCCTCAGTCTAGGAGTTGTGCCTTCTGACATGGATACAGGCTATGTGATAGCTAGTCTACACTTGGAGCCGGATATGTTGGATAAGATCAGAGTGGCTCAACAGACTGATCCATTTTGCATTGATGTGAGTGGTCAGATGCAAAGGGCCACAATGACTGACTTTAAGTTAAGTTCTAATGGACTGCTGAGGTTCAGAGGCAGATTGTGTGTTCCTGAGGATCCAAGACTCAAGAGATTGGTGGTCGGGTATGAATAGAGATGTAGCAGATTTTATGGTGAAATGTTTGTATGTCTACATGTGAAGGTAGAGCATCAGAAGCCTGCAGGGTTATTGCAGCCTCTACCTATACCGACATGGAAGTGGGAGCATATCACCATGGATTTCGTGATGGGTTTACTAAGAACCCGTAGGAATCACGAAGCGATATGGGTCATCGTCGACAGACTGACAAAGTCAGCCCACTTCCTAGCTATGAGAGCTACCGATACTCTGCGTTCATTGGCAGAGCTGTATGTACGTGAGGTAGTGAGGTTACATGGTGTACCAGTAAGCATAGTCTCTGTTAGGGATTTCGGCTTCACTTTCTACTTTTAGAAACATTTTCAGGAAGCCATGGGAACCCAGTTGAGTTTGAGCCCTGCTTTCCATCCTCAGACAGATGGTCAGTCAGAGAGGATTATACAGACTCAGGAGGACATGTTAAGAGCATGTGTGCTAGATTTTAGAGGCTCCTAGGATGATCACTTGCCACTAGCCGAGTTCGCCTACAACAATAGTTATCATTCGAGTATCGGGATGGCACTGTATGAGGCTTTATATGGCCGTAGATGTTGTTCCCCTATTAGATGGGAAGAAATGGGTGACCGTAAGATTTTCGCTCCTGACTTGGTTACACAAGTCTCTGAGGATGTCCATTTGGTTGTAGAGAGACTGAGGATAGCTCAGAGTAGACAGAAGAGTTACGCTGATAAGAGACAAAGGCCACTAGAGTTTGCAGTTGGTGAATCAGTGTTTCTAAAAGTTTCTCCTCCCAAGGACATAGTGAGATTTTGAAAGAGAGGGAAGCTAAATCCTCGCTATATTGGACCCTTTGAGATACTTGATCGAGTGAGAGATAAGGCGTATAGGTTGGTATTGCCACCAGACTTATCAGGTGTCCATAACGTCTTCCACATATCGATGCTTCAGAAGTATCACCCGGATCCGGCACATGTGATTAGTTATGAGCCGTTGGTGCTCAGAAAGGACATGTCATATGTTGAGAGACTGATTCAGATACTGGATAGGAAGGATAAGGTCTTGAGATCGAATACTATCAGATTAGTGAAAGTTCTCTGGCAGCATCATACTTTAGAGGAGGCTACTTGGGAGTTGGAGAGTCTAATGCGAGAGAAGCACCCCTATTTGTTTGATGACTGACTTGGTTCTAATTTGGAGGATTAAATTTTCTTAGTTGGGGAGGATTATCAAACCCGTATTTTTATGTAGCTTGTTCCTTATGATTTATATATGTACAGGCATGTATTAAGTTATTTAAATCATAAGAAGAGTATTTACTAGATTTAAGTGTTAGTGAAATGCTTTAACACTTAAAAGCTACATAAAAGCCTAATGTGAGCTATAAGATCCACAGGTTAAACAAAGTGGATTTAATTCATTCTGAATGAAGAGAAGAACTTAAAATGAGAAAATATAGAGAGCTCATGAAGGAAAGTCAGTTTGATTTAGTCCCAAACATAGAAATAAGAGTAAACGCTAAAAAGGGTAAAACAGACCTTTTCAACGGTTTAAGGTATTTAAGGTATTTAAGGCATATCTACCTATTGAAAACGGCTAAAACGTAAAGACGAGAGTGTAACACATAAGATATGACACTTTTAAAATTTTGAGAAAAAGTCAACTTGATCAATGATTAAGGAAAAAGTCAACTATAGTTAAGAAAAGTGGACTTTTACCATAGTTGACTAACCATGGTTAAAAATTAACCTAAGTATGGAGAAAATTTTGGGGAAAAATATTTTTTGTCAGAATACAAGTTAATCATTGCTGAAAGTAAGGAAAATTTATTCGAAAGGATTCAGGATTAAATTTAATGGTTAAAAACGTAATGGACCAAAGTAAAGATTTTTAAAGCCCATTAACGTATACAAAACGTAGATTGAATTTCTTAGGTCCCTTAGGTTGAATTGTTGGACCGATTGAAAGGCCAAATATTTAGATAATTAAAGGCCTGAGGTATAGTAAAATTTTCAGCCCGAAAATCCATTAGGAAGGCCCAAATCGAGGGCCCAATTGTAAGGCCCACATGGATTAAATATCAAGCCATTAGTTAAAGCTAACTATGACTCATTAGGTGACTCATAACTAAACCTTAGGAAGTCAATTATAATGGCTGGAAAGTAAGGCTTAATGGCTAAGTAAATGGCTTATGAAATCAGCCAGACCATTGTCATCTTCATGATACTATTCTCGGCTACACAAGGAAACCATTGAAATACAATTATCCAAGCTTTCTCTCACAAGAAATCACTAGGATTTAGGCATATTTGGAACTTGCATTCTCCATGAAAGTTGTTCCAAATTGAGAGGAGAGTGACATATGTTGGAATTGGCTATCAAGAATCCATAGTGTACAAACCTTGAGGCTCCAAAGTTTCGGCCATGTGTGAACACAAATTCTAGGTATAATTTCAAGCTTTTAAATTCAATGTTTTAAGCATTGAAACATATGGAATCACTATGAACATGGTTAGGCCGAGAGTGAGTAGTGATATATTGATGAATGCCCACATGATGTTAAGGCATAAATGAGTTGATATACATGTGTTCATGATTATGGTATAGTTAGAATTAATCAATTTGATTAATTGATACATGAATTAGTTGGCAATCAAGGTGTTTGATAAAATGCCTAAATGAACTAAGTGAAGCTTAAGAACATTTCTAACCAAGTGTTTGTGAAAATGACTAAGTGAATTTGCTAAACCAATGGACATGGACGGCATGCCATGATGTGACCGACGGCATGCCATGCTCTCGGCCATGGCATGTGGTCGAGAGGTCTAATGGACCAAGCCCAATTGGTTTCTGCCCAATGTGATGTAATGGGTCTCGAATAATCCCAATAAGAGTTGGTGAGCCCCACAAGCCCAAGAGGCCCAACGAAAATGAATAGTAAAATGGAAATGGGCTTAAGGCATAGTTAGGCACATTAAGGTTTATTAAAGCCTATTAAGTGAAATAGACTGTATTTAATGTGAAATACAGTAGGAAAAATATAATTAACCTGATAAATGGTTATATGCAGCTCCAAAGATGAGTGGAGGAGTGAATTGGACTGCTGGATCGAGCAGCATTGAGAAAGTAAAATTTCTCGAGTGGTTGCAGGTAAGGGATTTTTGTGAGTAGTTAGAGATACCTGGATGTATTTTCATCTGCTTTTACATTCACTTAAAAACTCTGAGGGTCAGAGAAAGTGAATAATAATTATTGTGACCCGATAGTGGCAAATTACGATTTTACCTTTAGTTAGAAAAAGTTAACTTTTGAAAAAAGTTATAAAAAGCATGGAAACCACCATTTTGAGTGTTTTACTGCTGTTTAGTAGAAGAATAAATAGATGAGATAATGTTTTTAAGATTGATGTGAATTAAGCACATCGAGATCTATGTTGCCTGGGATCACCATTATAGGATATGGCCATAGTCCAGGATATTGTTGCATTTCACCACAGAGTCTCACATGATATGTCACCTAATTAACTGATTTATTTATAATATGGATACACCTGAGGGATGGGTCAAAATCTGATTATTATGTTGTGAATGATTAAATACCATATTTACTTTGATTTGAATATTAATGGCATGATCTATCTAAAAGCATTATGATATTTTAAAGATTCATTATTTTGCACTACATGCCTCTATTTGAGAACGAAAACATGATTTATGTACATGGGATTTAATCTGTACAAGTATATATATATTTTAAAGACATGCTTTGAAAGTAACTTAAGGAAATGATATTTTGAGGCATAGCATTATTTTGAGTAGATAGTGTAGATGTCTACTTGCTTGTCTGATTTCCTTACTGAGTGCATTTTTTGCTCACCCCCCTTTTCTTTTACATCTCTCTACAAAGCATTAACAGTAGAGTGAGAGCATTTGAAGGATAGTATTCCTGTTGTACGCTACTATTTCCTATCGATTGATAGGTATACATATTTTGTACGATTCTGTATCTAAACATATAAACAGCACAGTAATGTATACGATATATATTATGGGGAATGTATTTGTATCAGATTTTATATGAGCTCACATGTATTATAAAAGAAATTACAGTCAGTAGATAGTGTATTGACTTATATGTATGAAAATGGATGAATAATGTGTTAAGCGAGGATGCTGACATGGAATCACAGCCCAACTATTAATAAGGAGAAAGGTAAGTTAAAGTGTGAAAAAATTTATTGTGGTTTTGGTTAAGTCATGGAGGGTCGTGAAATTGAGCCAAATCACGAAAAGCGGGAAAGGAAGGAAGGAATTGCTTCTCACAAAATCGAGGTAAGGGAATGCGTTAGCCCTAGGGATATCTGTATGCCTTTCGGGCACATGGGTGATTTTAACATATCTAAGAGTCATAGGATGAAATGAATGTTTGAAGGGTAAAGAGTTGAGTTTTTTAGAAATGTGCATTAAAAGCAAGAGCATGATACTTTGAAATCCTTTTATTGCTTTTTAGCATGTGATTGGTAGGTTAGCTAGCATTTGAAACGATTTGCACAAAAAAATGTTAAAGTAGCTTGATTTGGTTTCATAACCATGCTTTGCAAAGAATGAGCCACCTACATGAGTTTTGTGGAAATGCAACATGCTAGAGCGCTGCTTGCACGAGATTTGACATGTTTTATACGTGTATTAGTGCTGGAGCGATGCTCACACTAGAGTTTTACCTTGCATGAGTGTTGGAGCTTAGCTCGCACTAGCTTTCAAATGGATTTTATGACATTATGCTGGAGCCTAGCTCTCACTAGTTTTCATACGAGTTTTGACATAGTGCTGTCCATTACACTTATTGTTGTGCTAGAGATTACTCATACGTGGTTTTATGACATGTCGAGAGCCGTGCTGGGAGCTTCGGGTAGGCTGTGTGTCACACCGATTAAATAGGCTCGCACGTGCGTATTAAGATGTGGTAGGATATATTGTGATGATATGGGTCCATGGAGTACGTTGTACCGTGCAAGTAGCATAGAGTACGTTGTACCGTGTGTGATATTGTATATATGCCATCTTCGAACGATGGATTCTGCTATGGACCGGCAGGTTGGACATGACCCACCTCCCGTCCAGAAATAGATAGAGGTGACACCCCGCACACTAGAATTCGTGCAGTCTGGGATTACAGAGGATATGGTCATAGTCCTAGTTATTACCTTTATTGATATTGTCTGCCTATCTCACATGTCTATTGTTGAATGAGAAATCCATGTTTTGAAATGTGTTTTATGGGTCAAGATAGTCCATGGGAGGGGTTGAGTCCTGACAAGTGATGATTTTGAATTGGCTTGTGTTATGAATTGGAAATGCTTTTAAGTGCAGCTTGCATGATGATTTTCCATACTTTGAGTTGATAATGCATGATGATTTTTCCATGCTATGTTTTTAGAACTGTGCACTGATTTATATAACATGATTTGCTTTACATGGCATAAACACAAGCATGAGCATACATTTTGGTGCATGACAGATAATTCATGTGATTTAAGCATGGCATCACCATTACGTAGATAGTACAGTTATCTACTGCTCGCATGATTGCCTTACTGAGCGCGTGGTTTACTTACCCCCTTATTTTCCCCCTCTACAGAGCACTTATAGTAGATAATGGGTGACTAATGATTGGATTTTGGAAGTCCGCTGCATCCTATCACACTAGGTATACACACTTGTATAATTTTTTTGTATCTAGACCTGTCAAAGCACAGTAATATCTTTAAATGTAATTTTTTGGGATGTAGAGGATTGTAAACACATGTAAACAGTAACTCTAATTTAGTAATACAAGTATTTACATTTAAATGAATTGTAAATTTGAAATGGTATGATTGGATGAGATTGACACCGATACACAGCCCAACTGTTGGAGGTGTAGCGGTTCACGATCGGGTAAGGCAAAGGTAAAGAACAAACCATAAGAACTAGATTAAATAATAATCAATAAAGGAAAAAAATTACAGTGGATTTTCGGTGGATTGAGGGTCGTGACATGTGAACTTTCCAAATTTTCTCTTACTCCTAATTTTGACTCATATCACACCAACTTTGCTCTGATACCACTTTTGTAACGACCCGTTTTACTCGCACTTTTATTGGTTGGGCTACGAGTCGATATCAGATCAGAAACATTAAATACGAGTACAAGATTTCATTTTTTTGGTGATAAATTTAAACAAATTAATCATTATAATTGTTCCTTCATGTTCACATTTCCCCAAACACATTTCTTTATACATTACTATACTTGCAAAATATAGATACAATATAAATGTCTATGTCGGGTATACCTTTAGTGCTGAAGAATCCTTCGCTGACACATGACTGTGCAAATTTATTCGACTTACAAACACTCCCTGCTATTGACGAGGCTCTGTGGAGTAAAGTAAGGTGTAAGCTCAACATGCTCAATAAGAAAAATCAAGCGGCAGGTAAATAAATGCATTATCTACAAAATACGGGTTTGACATAATATCATACAGTTCAATATAGTACAATGAAAAATACAATTTTCTCACGATGTCGGTATCACATAAAACATTACTGCAAAATATCAATTAAATCAAATGCAGTAAAATAAAACTCATTTCATATCAAAAATTCACTTCATCAAACCCAGCTGAAATAAATCAAATAAGTGAGGCATGACGGAATATTAATCATCAATGATCAATCAATAGGACAATTGGCCGATGTCAGTAACTCTGGGCAATCATGGGCCAAGTGTGTTGGGATGTCAAATGTTGTAGCAGTGGTAAGTTACCCAATCGACTTACTCATTTCACTATTTCTCAATTACACGGTACAACGTACTCACGTGCACACAACACGGTAATCGTACTCCATGGACCTCGGCATCATTCACATTTCCATATAATTTCATCATTCACATTTCCATGTAATTCATTATCGCCCTTTTCGCCTCAAATCATGTGCGAGCAGATACAGGCAAGATCACACAGCAATATACATCTGTCATGCACGATTTTATCAAATCACTTAAAATCACGTGCTAGCAAGTCCATGCAAGATCACATCGCAATACACGTCCGGTTGGCACAGTTTTATCAAATCACTTAAAATTACGTGTGAGCGGATCCGTGCAAGATCACACAGTAATGCACGTCCGGCTGGCACAGTTTTATCAAATCACTTAAATCACGTGCAAGCGGGTCCATGCAAGATCACACAGCCATACACGTCCGGCTATAATATTTAGTTAAATACACTAAATAAGGCTATTTCAAAAAAAATCGAGGTAAATTTCGAGATTCCTTAAAACTTCTTTCTAAATTTCAGAGAGTGAAGTTTGCCTAGGGAATTTCTATGTTCAGGCGTATCAAAATTTTGTTATAAGGTTCGCAGTCTCCAAGAACACAACAAATATATGCAATATAATTTCGACAGTTCGCAGGTAATTTTCTACAGCATAAAAATATTTCCTAAAATTCATATCTACGAAAATCATCAAAAAATATGTGCATTCATCTCTATAGCACACTGTAATTTTCCTTATGGAAAAATATTTTCTAAATTCATATATACAAAAGTCGTCAGAAAATACGTGCATTCATCTCTATAGCATATTGTAATTTTCCTTAAGATAAAATATTTCCTAAATTCATATCTACAGAAATTGTCAGAAAATACGTGCATTCATCTCTATAACACACTGTAATTTTCTTACAATAAAATATTTCCTAAATTCACATCTACAAAAATCGTCAGAAAATATGTGCATTCATCTCTATAGCACACTGTAATTTTCCTCACCTCGATGTCTGCATGTAGTTCGAGATGTTTCTCGTCCGGAGTTGGTAGGTCCAGTCTTTTCGATAAATTTTCCTCCTCGAAACTCTTTTCTCAGATTTCCCATTTTTTTCCTTGTACCTCTCTCTGTATTCCCAAATATATAGTTTTTGTAAAAAAAAATCTTTTTTTTTTTTTGAATTTGGCGCTTCGCGCCAAATTTCTTTCGTTCTTTCTTTCTCTCTTTGTGAGACCCCGTACATGTATAGTTGTAATGTGTGTAATTGGATCAAATAAATGTGAATGGACTTGTAATGTAAAGTATGATTAATGTAACTCCATGGATTTAATGTACATATGTGTAATATGATTTGTAATGTACATACAAGTTTCATGGTGTATGAATATGAAGAAATGAGTTCTTATAAGTGATGAATGTGAATGGAACTCCAAATGAGTAGTGTGGTAATTGGAAGAAAGTGGTATGAATATAAATGCTTCCATTTGGTTTTATATAGTATACCTTTGGATATACAAGTAATGCACAGAAGTTTCAATGTGCATAAGGTATGAATGGATGCCATTTTCAAGTCATAAAGGTGGATGGATGAGAAAATGGCTATGGTAGCAAATAAAGGGCATTTAGGTGTGAGTTGCAGCAGGAAAATTGCAGAAAATCTAGGAAGTATGAAGGCCAGATCGATCTCATAGGATGAGAGATCGATCTGAAAGAGCCAGAATACTCTTATTTGGGCAATGGAATAGAGTAGATCGATCTCCAATGGGGCCAGATAGATCTCCTAAGCATTCTGTAATTAAAAGATCAATCCTCAAGCATACAGATCGATCTCCTTAGCTCTCTGTTTGAGAGCAGATCGATCTCATGCTTCGAAAGATCGATCCCATGCTTAAAATGTCGTGAAAAAGAGGGATTTAAGGGGACCAAATCGATCTCCTCTTGGTGCAGATCGATCTCCTCAAGCTATTTCTATAAAAGGAATGCTGAAAATCTAAAAATTTTGAGAAAAACACTAACCTTCCATTTTTAACCCCAAAACCTAACTTTCTCTCTCTAAAATCAGCCATTTCCAGCAAGATTTGAGGGGAGGCCATTAGACACTAAGTTGTTCATCTTGAGGAAGATAACAACATAGTTAAAACCTAAAATCCCATTGTTGGTATTGAAGGAGCTAAGGGCATTGACATTCGGAGCAATAAGAGAAACTGGATTTGGTAAGATTCTACACTCCAACTCTGGTACTTTGTCTATTTAAATGATTTTGGAGTGGTTTGGGATGAGTATGGATGGTTGGAAACACCTAGGTTGTGTTAGAAACTAATGTAACCTAGAAAATGGATTGAACCTAGTGTGAGAAAGTGTAGATTGGGTGAGTTGGTGGTTTATGGATGTTGATAAGTTGTTATTAGAGTAATGTTGATGAGTTGAGATGGGTAAATGAAGCCACTTTGTGAGTTTAGAGAATTTATGGAAAATGAGTATGTAAATGCTTAATAAATGCCATAGTGAAGAAATCAATGAAATATGAACACTATGGACTTAGTATCGATTTAATATTGATTTAAAATGAGTTGATAGGCCTAAAAGGAATCCATAGACAAGAGAAATGAAATAAGGCCTTAAGAGCGTTAATAGAAACTATAGGTCGAATCGACTATAGTGAACGCACGGTGTCCTGTTATATGGATCAAACATAATGTGAACTATGATTATGCACAGTTTCGAAGAGTCCGGGGGAGACGAATCGAACCGTACGAGTAAGCAGCTTAAGGAAGTGGAATCACGCATCGCGATTCCAGGTAAGGGATTTTATGAGTATATAGAGGTAGCTGCTCGTATTTTAAATTTGTGGGTGCATATTGGGTGTTTTACGAAGTGTATGGTTGTTAAAGTAAATGATTGATGGTATTCATGAATGAGGATAAATATATGTGTGATTTCGATTTTGAAGTGGATTCTACAAAATGGGATAGTAAGGCTAATAATTGCATAAATCTAACATTTTGATGTTTTACAAAACGTAATTGCTTTGTTTTAAACAAGCTTGTAGATGGGTCGACTAGTGTTTATTGATGTTGTGGAAAAAGCATTTGTGAAGTGCTAAACCCGGTTGCCGGGATTGTTTGATTGTGTATGAGCCTCCTATCATATTTGTATGACATAAATCGCGCTAGAGCCTCGCTCGCACTGGATTTCGATATTTTCACTTGTGTGAAGCGTGCTGACGATGTTTTATAAACTGTACTGGAGCTATGCTCGTACGTGGTTTCTTTATATTTTTATGCATAAATGTCGTACTAGAGCGTTGCTCGTACGAAGTGATTTATTTTGATGGATGAATTCACGCTAGAGCATAGCTTACGCTGGTTTTCACACTATGGTATGTATGAGGCCATGGTGAGAGATACGAATTGGTGTTCAGGGAACCCAATAGGCCTAACAGACCTCTTGAGTGGGGTGAGCGTGAGGGGCTAGGACCTGACATAATCCATTCAGGGAACCCAACAGGCCTAACAAACCTCTTGAGTGGGGTGAGGGTGAGGGGCTAGGACCTGAATCAGGAAACCCAACAGGGGCGAGCAAGACCATGAGGGGCTAGGACCTGGTATTTAGAGTACTCCCACGTACACTTGAGACTATAGAGGTTACACTTGGTATGGGGTAGATAAGACTTACGGCAGGCACCCCCAACCTTGTTATGATTCCGTGAAGTACGATGTACCGTGTATATCACATGGAATACGATGTACCGCGTGGTGGTTACTTGATTTGAGAAAGTCTGGCGGAGAACTAACCCACCTTCTTGCCAGCATGATACCTCGCACACCAGGATCCGTGTGGTCTGGGATGATATGTGACACAGTTGGCCAACATAGTCAGTTGAGATATAGTAACCTGTCTCCTTGCTTGATTTACTTACTACCACATGATTTTAATCTCTAAGTGTGATTGTGATTGTTCAAGGTAGACCCAAAGGAGGGGTCGAGCCTCGTGAAATTGATTTGTGAAATGAAAATGAGGTTGTGATTGTGAATTGATGTGATAGGATTGTATGTGTTTGAGAAAGAGTTTTATAACGTGGGTTTAAAAAGGAGATTTCTTAATGAACTGCCCTTTTTATGAATTTAAATGAGATTGAGCATGGGATGATTTATACATAATGTTTTTACCATGTTTTATATGCCAATGTACATGATTTTGATACATGATATATATACTCATATGGCATAGTTTTACTTCCTCATGCTCCTACCATAAACGATTTATGCATAACATTATCAGCATGTAGATAGAGTAGTTATCTACCATGCTTGCATTATTGCCTTACTGAGCGTGTGGTTGCTCATCCCTCTCTATTTTCCCCCTCTTACAGAGCGTACATAGTAGCCCAGTGAGGACTGAGGCGTGGTAATTTGGACATCCGCTGCATCTCCATCACACAGAGGTATATACACAGTGATTCTTTTTGTATCTAAACAATGTAAAAGCACAGTATTCTTGAGTTGTAATTATGGGGGATGTACATGTCAGTAAAACATGTTTTTGTATAAGTACACGATTAAATGTGAATGTATGGCATCGTTTTATTTAACTAAGAATGAATGAGATGTGATGTTTATTATTGACTCACAGCCCAACAGTGTGGTGGTAAGTTTGTTCACGACCGGGTAAGGTAATAGTAAAACGCAAAAAAATTTATAGTGATTTTCAGTTAAAGGGAATGAAAATGGGTCGTGACATTCTTCTTCTTCCTTGTCTTCTCGATTTCTTACTCCCCAGGCTTCCTCTTCTCCTCCTTTCTCGGCACCTTCATCGCCTTCATTTTCTAGCACCATCATCACCATCACTCTTCTTCTCTTCTTTCTCTTTCTTCTCATCTCCCCTTCTCTGTTTCTCCCCGAACGGCTCACCTCTTCTTCCCATATCTTTCAGTCACCCTCCATCATCACCTCCGAGCTAGCTTCGGCCATCACCTTCACCATCAACCTGAATGCCTCTGTCTTCCTCTGTTTTTCCCTCTCTTCACTGTTCACTCTCGGTCCAACCTCCCTACTCTCGGTTTGCTCTCATTTTTATAGCCATCAGTGGTAGGTCGTGGTGGTGTGGGGCTGGTCGTGCATGGGTGCAGAACTAGGTGATAGGGGTGCAAGACCAGTGCAGCCGGTGTTGGGGCGTGTAGGATGTTGCTGGTTTGTGCAAGACTGGGCAGGACGCTTGGGGCGTGCAGGGCGCTCAAGAGGTCTGGCAGGGGTGCATTGGGCACAGGTTGCTGTGCGACTGGGGGTGCAGAGGTGCAGGCTAGGCGCAGTCTGGGCGCAGGCATCCTTGCCGTGGAACAGGGGTGACGTTAGGCGCTGGTGTAGCAGGGTGCAGGGGCGTAGAGGTACTGGGCGCAGGCCTGGTGCGCTCAAACTGTCGCTCTGTGTGGGGCAGTGTCTGGGTGCTGCAGCAGAGGGTGCAGGCGTGCAGGGCTCTGGGGTGCGAGGTTAGGCACAGGGGTGCACGAAAGGGGCTGGTGCAGGGAAGCTAGGCGCGCACGCAGGGATTCCTGCATGCCCCCTCCCAAAACGCACTGTTTCATTTTTTCAATTTTTTTCTTTAACCTTCAATTAAATTTTTAATTTTAATTAACTTTAATTAAATGTGCATATATTTATACACATTGTTCGATCTTGTGTTTCTATTATTTAAATTTTATTTAAATTTTATTTATTTTATCTAATTTAAATTTTATTTTCTTATTATCAATTTATTTTCATAAATCGTATTCTAAACAAAAATACCGACCTAACCTAATCTCGCCTTTTCGACAAAAATTAATTTAATTATCCGCACATAAAATGAATTAAATTTAAATAGGATAATGCTCAAGTCGAATTCTGGAAAAATTTGAGGATTTACATCTTTGATCCTATTGAACTAACTCAACTGTCTCCACACGAAATTGATCCTCATTTTTAGCTTGCCTAATTTGTTCTAACAACTCAGGATCAATACCCAGACTAGCCATCGTATAATTAGCATCAGAAGGAGTATCATCTAGCTTCAAGCCTACCAATTGCTCAAGTAACTCATGTTCTTTGATCATCTATAAAAAACTAACCCTAGGTGCTTCATTCTCAGTGCATTCGTAACTACATTCGCTTTACTCGAGTGGTATAGTATCTCATAATCATAATCCTTTAGAAGTTCCATCCACCTTCTCTGCCTCATGTGTAAGACCTAATTTAAATAGGATAATGCTCAAGTCGAATTCTGGAAAAATTCGAGGATTTACATCTTTGATCCTATTGAACTAACTCAACTGTCTCCACACGAAATTGATCCTCATTTTTAGCTTGCCTAATTCGTTCTATCAACTCAGGATCAATACCCAGACTAGCCATCGTATAATTAGCATCAGAAGGAGTATCATCTAGCTTCAAGCCTACCAATTGCTCAAGTAACTCATGTTCTTTGATCATCTATAAAAAACTAACCCTAGGTGCTTCATTCTCAGTGCGTTCGTAACTACATTCGTTTTACTCGAGTGGTATAGTATCTCATAATCATAATCCTTTAGAAGTTCCATCCACCTTCTCTGCCTCATGTGTAAGACCTAATTTTTATCGTATTTTCTTATGATTCACGTGATGTAAACATGGTATTATGTAAATTGAATCATAAAAAGAGTTTTATGTAAATGAAAAATGCAAATGGAATGAATAAAATTCTCGAATGCATTTAAAGAACAAGTGGAGATTTGAAATGGCCACATATTAAACAAATGGGATTCAGACCATTCAGATTGGAGATAAGAATTTAAAAAACTAAATGAGAAAGGGTTCGTGAAGGGAAGTTGTGTTGATTTGGTCTCAAACACGTTAAAGGGTAAAACGGTCAAAATGACTCGAAATTCAATGTCAATTCGGTGAGAAATTTACACTGTAAACATGGATTCAGGGAATCTTGATTAATAAAAGAGAAATAATTAAATTTCAGGTTAAATTAAGCAAGATATGAATTTATTACAATAACCCAAAATTTTCACATCAAGAAATTATCATGGAAATATGAGAAAAATTCCTCGGGAAAAATAAGATAAATATATATATTTAATTGATTTAAATATATATATTTTTGGATAATTTGGTTATATAATATATTATATTATATTTTAATAAAATATAATATAATATTAAAAAACAACAGAATCGTGATTCGCGATTCTGTAAAAGAAAAAGGGGAAGAGAAATAGAAGACAGCGAGGGAGACACAGCCCCCTTCTGCCTCCACCGAACAGAGCCGCCAAGGAGAAACCCGAACGAGAGGGGCATCCGAGCCTTGTCGGTATTGGTAGACGGAGGAGGAGCGCAATCGGTGAGAGAAATGGGGAAAAGAGAGAGAAAGAGAGAAACCGAGAAAGAGGAGAGAAAATAGAGGAGAGAGAGATGAACGGCGGTTAGAGGAAGGGGGAACGCCTCGCTATCGACCAGAGGGGGCAACAATCGGGTCGATCCAGGGCGGATCGACGAGAAACGGCACCGAACGGCGTGAGAGGAAAGACGACACCGACGCCAAAGAGAGAAGAGACCGAACTGACCACTTTTCTGCCACTCCTGGTGAAACCGACACCAGATCCGTGCACCGAACAACCCCATGGATCTGCTGGAGATAGAAGTCGACAAAGAATCAACCAGAGAACCACCAAATCGAATCTTATCAGACTGAACCGGACTGAACAGGACCTGGTTGGTTCAGCCAAGGAAGAAAGGAAAAAAAAGAAAAAGGGAAAAAGAAAAATAGGAAAAATTGGAAAAAAATTTCGGTGATGTAATCGAGCTACGGGTAGGCCCATAAGCGGTTGAAATTGACCGATTTAAATTTTAGAATATTTAATCTGAGTAATATTCGACTGAAAATTAACCTCGAAAAATATGTAATTGTGTAGCTCGATAATTAACGTCAAACGAGAGCTTGAGTCAGCCTAGATTTGTGTACTATCATGGAATCTCGAGTAAGTAACCCTTATTTACAACAATTTGCATAGTTATGCGTGTTAAAAATTTACCGCATAAATTACGGATTAATTCCGTATAAAATGAATTAAATTTTGAAATTTGAGATAAATTATCGTAAATAATTAATTGAGCTATCCAAGAGTTTAGAACGAGGCTCAATAAATACTGATGGGCCCAATGAGCCCAATAGGCCTTGATGATGTGGATAGTAAGTGGAAAACAGGCTTAAGGTCGATTTAGGCCCACTAAGGTGCAAACGGGCCCAATGATTTAAATTAAGCCTAATAAAAGTGAAATATGGATAAATATTTTGGATTTAACCTGATAAATGATTATCTGTAGCTCCAAAGAACATATTGGGAGCTAAATGGATCGGGTAATCAATAGCGTTGGGAAAAGTCAAACTGTATAGAAAAATGAGGTTAGGGAATTTTACGAGTAGCTAGAGGTAGCTACACGTATTTATAACAGCTTTTACATACACTGAAACTGTATAAAAATCCTAGAAATGGATTAAAAATTTTAAGGATCCGGGATGGGTAAAAGACTATTTTACCCCTACTGAGGGAAAATTCACCTAAGGATGGTGAAAAGCATGACATGCATGAAATGCATGATTTGGAAGCTTTGCGTGAACTTTTAGTAAAGCGAATTGGTAGATTGGCCAATATTTGAATAAATTTCATAAGATAACACTACGTAAGTGTTATTTAGATTTAAATGAAATTTCTTTGGAAAATGGGCTAACTATCAGTTTATATGGAAACAGATAGTGCTGGAGCATTACTCGCACTGTATCTGAGTTTGTGAGTGTGCATAAAAGGTGCTGGAGCGGTTGCTCGCACCGATGTTTGTGACATCATGTGCATGAAATGTGCTCGAGCGGTTGCTAGCACTGATTTTTACAATTGTGAAATGCATGAAAGGTGCTGGAGCCTAGCTCGCACCCTATTTTGACTTGATATGCATAAAAAGGTGCTAGAGCGATTGCTCGCACTAGTTTTAATGATTTGACTTGCATGAGTGGTGTTGGAGCTTAGCTCGCATCCTGTTTTGATATGATAATTGCATAAAAGCCGTACTGGAGCCTTGCTCATACGTGATTTAATCAATTTAATTTCATAAAAGCCGTTCGGGAGTGTAACTCGCACGAGATTTGATTTATTTATGCATGAAACCGTGCTGGAGCATTGCTCACATGTAGTTTTGAATGATTTATGCATGATGTCGTGTTGGAGCATTACTCACACGAGGCTTTGATGGATTTTATGTATAAAATCATGCTGGACCTTGCTCGCACGAGATTTTAAATGGATTTATAACTCTTTTAAAGCCATACTGGAATGCTGCTCGTACGCATATTTTACTGATTTTTATGAAAACGTGTTGGAGCTTCGCTTGCACAAGGTTTTCAGATGTCATGAATATGCATAGAGTCGTGCTGGAGCTTTGCTCGCACAGGGATTTATATGACATGCATATAGCTGTGTTGGAGCCTCTTGTAGACTGTGTGTCACATTGAGATGATATGTCCACACGTATATATTGAGACATAGGTTGGTATGGGTGGATAAGACCTACGACAGACACCCCCTCACTATAATTTGGGTTCACAGAGTACGTTGTACCGTGTATGTCACGCAGAGTACGCTATACTGTGGGGATTGTTAGAGTGGAGTGGCATTAGCCACGAGGCTATAAGTCTTGCCCTCACAATCCTAGTATTTATGTTGTTCTGGCGGCAGGACTGACCCACCTCCCGTTTCAGGTGTGATTCCCTGCACACTAGGTACCGTGTAGCCAGGGATCACTAGGATATGGCCATAGTCCTCGATGTTACTGATATAGTCACCTACATGTCTCACATGATATAACTTTTGGTCTCGATAGACCAGGGTAGACTCGAGGGAGGGGTCAGGCCCTCGATTTTGTGATTTTCTACTAAAATGCTAGATTTTTCGGAGGATTTTATGACATGTGACCCTAAAAGAAGGGTGATTTTATAACAGAAATTTTTATAATGAATTTTTAATGATTTTGAGATTGATTTATAAGATGATTGACTCGGAGGGGCTATTTTATACTGAACTTTAATGAAGTGATTTAAATGCAGTAGCATGAGGAGTTTTCCATGCTTTTATTACAAATTCATGAAAAAAAATTGTCTTTCATGATTTGTTTTACATGGCATGAAATAATGCATGATCTTGATTTACTTCATGCAAATTATGATATTACATAAAATGCCATTGATGCATGAGTTGCATGATTTCTATATGCACGAATACTTTTTATAATCTATGGCATTGATGTATGCATGATTTCATGCGTGAGATTTAAACGAAAAGAAATGGATTTAAGGGCATGGCATTATGAGCATGTAGATAGTAGAGCTATCTACTTACTTGCATAATTGCCTTATTGAGCATGTGGTTACTCACCCCCTTATTTTCCTCGTCTACAGAGTACTTTCAGTAGTTTGAGCGCGGCTGAGTACTTGTATCTTTGGTATCCGCTGCATCCCATCGAGAGACAGGTATACACATTTGTATAGTTTTGTATCTGAACATGTAAATGCACAGTACTGTAAACAGATATGATGTTGGGGATGTAAGGTTATGTAAATACCATTATGAATGTATTTAGTTAAAGTCAAATGATAGTAAATCCTGATGTGTGAATGTGAATATGAAAATGGAATGGTAAATAGGTGAGAGGGGACTAACACTGAATCATAGCCCACATGTTGGTAGGATGGTCACGATAAGAGAAAGGTAAGAATTAAATACCAAACGAAAAAATTTATAGTGATTTTTAGGTAATTTGGGTTGTGACATCATGTTCATTTCCTTCTGAGAAAATAAATACTTCAAATTCTTGTGGTATAGTATCTCATAATCATAATCCTTTAGAAGTTTCATCCACCTTCTCTACCTCATGTTCATTTCCTTCTGAGAAAATAAATACTTCAAATTCTTGTGATTAGTGAACACCTGGAACTTTTCACCATACAGATAATGTCACTTAATCTTCAATGCAAATACTACTGCAGCTAGTTCTATGTCACGACCCTCAACTTACCAAAATACGTACAAATTTTTCGCATTTTCATGCATCAATCCTTAATCATCCTTCCTCGATCGTGAACAACCACACGCTTAACAGTTGGGCTGTGTGTCGACGTCTAACCCACTCCACCATACCAATTCAATTGAAACATTATTTATGAGTAAACACTTGTATAAATGTATATATATCAGAGTTGTTACATGTGTTTACATTGTTTTACATTGTTTTACATCCCCAGTAGTTACATACAAAATGCTACTGTGCTATGTCTAGTTTAGATACAAAATAATCCAAGTGTGTATACCTTTAGCGATGGGATGCAGCGGATTACCAAAAAGGGGCGCCTCCAGTCACGCTCAATCTATACTCAAATCTCTGTAGAGAGGGGAAAATAAGGGGGGTGAGCAAACCACACGCTCAGTAAGGCAATCATGCGAACAGGTAGATACTGTACTATCTACGTGATCGTGATGCCATGCTCAAAAGCATTTTATTCATTGTTTATCTCAAAACATGAGTGTATGATTGTGTTAATGGTATGTAAAGCATTCATGCTATTAAAATTCAGTGCACATTTCAACTCAAAGCATGGTATAAATCATCATGCATAATTCACAATAAAAGCATGGCATTAAACATCATGCATTTTCACAATAAGGCATGGCATTAAACATCATGCATTCGTGCACTTTAAAAACCATTAACAAATCAATTCAACGTCAGGTCCCAGCCCATCCTTCGGGCTTTCCTGACCACAAACACTTCAAACATGGATTTATTCTCAATTAGCATTATACATGTGAGATAGGCAGTTTCAACAATGGGTAATAACCTCAAGGTCATGTACATAACCTGTGATACCGACTACACGGATCAGGTGTGCGGGATATCACCACCATCTGCTTCCACACGGGAGGTGGGTCAAATCCTACCCGCCGGTCCATAGCAGATCTCGTCCGAAGACGGCACATCACATCACAACACGGTACAATGTACTCCATGCTACATGCACGGTACAACGTACTCCGTGGACCCCCAGCCTTATCCCTCGTTCGGGCTCATCAGCTGTTCCTCCAACCCTTATCCCTCGTTCGGGCTCATCAGGCGGCTCTCCAACCCTTATCCCTCGTTCGGGCTCATCAGGTTGTTTTAACATGCCATGTCTCAAAACAATGCACGTGTGAGCCTATTTAATCGATGTGACACCAAGTCTACTCGAAGCTCCAAACACGGCAACATGCAAGATGGGCATCCAGTGCGAGACAAACTCAAAGCACAATGCCAAAACAATATGAAATCCATGTGAAAACTAGTGCCTCTTGCACTCTTCCATACTCACGAAATCATGTAGGTGGCTCAAAACTTGCAAAATGTGGTTATCAAAACCAAAACATACTCATTTCTTTTGCAAATCATTTCAATGTTAGCCAACCTACCAATCATTTGCTAAAAAGCAATAAAACATGATTTTCAAAGCAATATGCTTTTGTTTTCATACACATTTCTCAAACTCCCAACTTTTACCCTTCAATCACCCAACAACAACATTTCCTAATCTCATGCATTCTAGCAAAACATTTATGCGCCCAAATTGCGCACAATATCTCTAAGAGTCCACACAATTCCCTTACCTCGATTTACTTGGTGTGACTCCTTTTTTCTCTTAGCTCCTCACGCTCTTGGGTCAACTCGCCTCGGCGTATCCTCGGAAGCTGCGATTCATTCATTAAATCGATTGAGTTAACGTATTTAACCCATAATTGACCTCACTAGTCAACATTATTTACTTATGCATTTTACAAATGCCTTAACCCTCATTTTACCTCTTTTAGGTAAATCTCCCAATTTATCCACTAACCACATCTTAAAATCATACCACAACACTATAAATAACTTTTACATATCTCATTCATCATTAATCTCCATACATTCCACTTTCTCACTCTAGACCATTTCTAGGTCAAAATCATTCCAATGTATTTAGATAGTTTCTAACCATCCATACTCATGCCAAACAACTCCAAAATCAATTAAATAAACAATGTACCATAGTTGGAGTGTTAGAATGTTACCCAATTTGATTTCTCTTCTTGCTCCAATGGCAATGCCCTTAAATCCTTCAATATCAACAATGGGAAATTGCTTTCAAACTATGTTGTTCTTCTCTTTGATAGGAACAACTTTGTCTCTAATGGTCTCTCTTCAAACCTCACTGAAAATGGCTGATTTTTGAGAGAGAAAATGTTAGGTTTTTGGGTTGAAAGTGAAAGGTTTGTGTTTTTCCCGAAATTTTCTGATTTCCAGCACTCCTTATATAGAAATAACTTGAGGAGATCGATCTGGTCCAAGAGGAGATCGATCTGGTCCCTTAAAATCCCTCTTTTTCACGGCATTTTTAAGCCTGAGATCGATCTGTCGAAGCATGAGATCGATCTGTGGAGGCATGAGATCGATCTGTCGAAGCATGGGATCGATCTGCTCCCAAACAGAGAGCTAAGGAGATCGATCTGGTCCATTGGAGATCGATCTGTTCTATTCTTTCGCCCAAATAAGAGCATTCTGGCTCTTCCAGATCGATCTCTCATCCCATGAGATCGATCTGCCCTTCAAAATTTCCAGATTTTCTGCAGTTCCTCTGCAACAACACTTACCAAACATCCTTAATTTGCTACCATGATCATTTCCTCATTCATTCATCTTTGAGACTTGAAAATGGCATCCATCCTCACTTCATACACATTAAAACTTGTGTAGGATCTTTGTGTGACCAATGGTATTTAATATAAACAAAAATGGAAGTGCACATCTTATGCAATTCTACTTCCATTTTATCAAACTATTCATAATCCACTCTACACACATTCTCCACATGTTTAAGTCCATTTCTACACATTCATACATAATGAAACTTGTATGTACGATTACCACTCTCATTACAAGTGTGTACATTACTTATGGACTTACATCACATATACTTCACTTATGAATTCATAGTACAACTCTATTTACACTTCTATGTACATATATACCCTTGTACATATACGGGGTCTCACATTCTCCCCCACCTAGAAAATTTGGTCCTCCAAATTGGAACCAATTATTCTGTGAACAACTCGGGATACCTCTCCCGCATCAAACTCTCCAATTCCCATGTGGCTTCTTCCACAGTGTGATGTTGCCAAAGTATCTTCACCAAGGGAATTGTCTTTGTCCTCAGCACTTTCTCTTTTCTGTCCAATACCCGAACTGGCTTCTCAACATAGGTCATACCCTCATTGAGCTCCAAAGGCTCATATCTTATCACATGTGTCGGGTCCGGGTGATACTTCCTCAACATGGATACGTGGAAGACGTTATGCACACTTGCCAACTCTGGTGGCAATGCCAATCTATACGCCTTGTCTCCCACCTTATCAAGTATCTCAAATGGCCCGATATATCGAGGGCTCAACTTTCCCTTCTTCCCAAATCTCATAATTCCCTTCGAAGGGGAAACTTTCAAAAACACTGACTCACCCACCTCAAACTCTAGTGGTCTCCGTCTCTTGTCAGCATAACTCTTTTGCCTGCTCTGAGCTGTCCGTAACCTCTCACATATCAATTGGACATCCTCAGAGGCTTGTCTAACCAAGTCGGGAGCAAAGATCTGTCTGTCACCAACCTCTTCCCATCCAATAGGGGAACGGCATCTACGCCCATATAATGCCTCATATGGTGCCATCCCGATACTCGCATGAAAACTGTTATTATACGCGAACTCTGCGAGTGGCAAATGGTCATCCCAGGAGCCTCCAAAATCCAATGCACACTCTCTCAACATGTCCTCCAGGGTCTGTATAGTCCTCTCTGACTGACCATCTGTCTGAGGATGAAACGCGGTGCTAAAATTCAACTGGGTCCCCATCGCTTCCTGAAAATGTTCCCAAAAGTGGGAAGTGAAGCGGGCATCCCTATCAGAAACAACGCTCACTGGAATTCCATGTAGCCTCACTATCTCGCGCACATATAGGTTCGCTAACTGGCTCAGAGTATCGGTAGCTCTCATAGCTAGAAAATGGGCTGATTTCGTCAACCGATCCACAATCACCCATATGGCATCATGACCTCTCCGGGTCCTCGGCAATCCCATCATAAAATCCATGGTGACATGCTCCCACTTCCATGTCGAAATCGGTAGAGGCTGCAATAACCCTGCAGGCTTCTGATGCTCTACTTTCACCTGCTGACAAACGAGACACTTAGCAACATATTCAGCAATGTGCTTTTTCATTCCCGACCACCAATAAACCTTTCGAAGGTTTTGATACATTTTGGTACCCCCTGGATGTATCGTATACTTCGATGAGTGAGCCTCTGTCAGGATCAACCTTCTGATCTCTGCGTCATCAGGAACACATATCCTACCTCTGAACCTCAACAATCCATCCGAACTCAACCCAAAGTCCGTCTCTATACCCCTCTGTATCTGCCCGACAATATCACTACACTGCTGATCAACTCGCTGAGCCTGTCGGATTCGATCTACCAGATCCGGTTCCAACTGCAGGCTAGCTATCATAAATCCACTATCAGCGTCAGGCGGGGTCATATCCAAACTGAGGTTCATGAACTGTTCCAACAGCTCGTGTTCCCTGATCATCATGAATGATATCATCCCGAGATGCTTCCTACTCAATGCATCAGCAACCACATTTGCTTTACCCGGGTGGTATAGGATTTCACAATCATAATCCTTTAACAACTCGAGCCATCTCCTCTGTCTCATGTTCAACTCTTTCTGTGAGAACAGGTACTTAAGGCTCTTATGATCTGTATAAATCTGAAATCTCTCATCATAGAGGTAGTGGCGCCACATCTTCAGCGCAAACACCACTGCTGCCAACTCCAAGTCATGGGTCGGGTAGTTCCTCTCATGATCCTTTAACTGTCTTGATCCATAGGCTACTACCTTCCCATCCTGCATCAATACACAGCCCAGTCCTAGGTGTGAAGCATCTGCATACACCGAGAAACCTCCTGAGCTGGTAGGAATGGTGAGTATTGGAGCTGTAGTTAATCTCCTTTTCAACTCCTCAAAACTGTCTTCACACTTTTTGTCCCACACAAACTCTACATTTTTCCTTGTGAGACGTGTCAAAGGAGCAGCTAACCTCGAAAATCCCTCTACAAACCTTCGATAATACCCAGCTAAACCCAGGAAACTTCTGATCTCTGTCACTGTTTGGGGTCTCTGCCACTGAACTACGGCCTCAATCTTAGATGGATCCACTGATACTCCATCCTTTGATACTATGTGACCTAGAAAAGAGATCTGTTCCAACCAAAAGTCGCACTTACTGAGTTTAGCGTACAACTTCTTCTCTCGGAGGGTTTGTAGCACTATCCTCAAATGCCTTTCATGTTCCTCTCTAGACCCTGAATACACCAGTATATCATCAATAAACACAATAACAAATCGATCCAAATACTGGTGGAATACCTCATTCATCAAGGACATAAAAGCTGCGGGAGCATTCGTCAACCCGAATGGCATAACCATAAACTCATAATGTCCATACCGGGTGCGAAAAGCTGTCTTGGGTACATCTCCATCTCGTATCTTCAACTGATGGTACCCTGATCTCAGATCTATCTTGGAAAAGACTTGCGCTCCCTTAAGCTGATCCAACAAATCATCGATGCGTGGGAGGGGATACTTATTCTTGATGGTGGCCTTATTCAACAACCGGTAATCTATACACAGTCGGAGGCTTCCATCTTTCTTCCTTACAAACAGAACCGGTGCTCCCCAAGGTGAGACGCTCGGCCTGATGAACCCCTTCTCCAGCAACTCTTGTAATTGTTTCCTTAACTCCTCTAACTCAACTTGAGCCATCCTGTATGGTGGCTTGGACATCGGCTCTGTACCAGGTGCCAAATCTATACCAAACTCCATCTCCCTATCTGGAGGTAACCCTGGTAACTCATCCGAAAAGACATCTGGAAATCCCCTAACCACTGGTATGTCTTCCAATTTCGGACGTGCCTTAT
The DNA here is from genome assembly GCA_033439115.1 of Firmiana major. Classification (NCBI taxonomy): domain Eukaryota; kingdom Viridiplantae; phylum Streptophyta; class Magnoliopsida; order Malvales; family Malvaceae; genus Firmiana; species Firmiana major. The sequence goes on from CM065910.1 coordinate 26,311,759, forward strand.
CCATCTCAATCACAAAAGCGATGAATCCTTCACATTATTCTTTCCACCATTAGTATCATAAATCATCACATCACATACATAAATGAAATCAAATTTATCTTTCATACATCATGTATCAAGATTATACTCATCACACTTATAAAAATCATGTTCTTTAATTTCATTTCACAAAATTAACTACAAGATTGTCTATCTTTGGAAACATCAAGGTTTTAGCATGACAATCCATAACAACATGATTGGCAGCCAACCAATCCATTCCTAGGATAACATCAAAATCACTCATATTTAATAAAATTAAATCGGCTGCCATCTCTTTACCTCCTATCTTCATTTTACAATCCCTATATATATGCTCAGTCAACTGACTATCATTCATAGGGGTAGATATCAACAGCATCTTATCAAGCAGCGTGGGTTTTACATGCTTCAACAATTTACATGCAAAGGATGGCGAAATAAAGGAGTGTGTGGCACCAGGATCAAACAGTACATAAGCTTCTAAATCAAAGATTTGGATGGTACCTTTTACCACATCTGAAGACTGATCTGTAGTATCCTGATCCAGTGCGTGCACTCGTCCTCTGCTTACACCCACTGCTTGTTTCCCCTTTTCTTCAGCTGTAGCCTTCCTCCTCGGAGCAGCAGTACCAACTGGAGCTCTCTCTGGTTCCTTGCCCTTCTGTGGAGCTCTCTCTATCATCTCTGGGCAATCTCTGATTACGTGCCCTGGCTTCCCACATCTGAAGCATACAACCTGAGGTCCGTAACATGGTCGAGTACCATGGTACCTACCACACCTGCCACACTGTTCTGTAGTAGGCCGTGGTCCTCTAATCACGATTCCCTTAGCTGGAGCAATGGCCGGATACATGGGAGTATCAACTGTCTTCTCCCGGATTTCATCAATTCTCGGCCTCTTTCCAGAGAATTTCTTGCTTCCTTTATAGCTGAAGCCTCTATCCATCATAGGTCTCTTCTTATCTCTGTCCCTCATCTTACCAACCTTTCCAAATTCCGAGGCGATTCTATCAACATCTTGTTCACATAATTGCGCCCTGCGCACTGCCTCTTCATAGGTCGGTATATCCAAGGGAACCAATTTAGACCTGATGGTTGGTCTCAATCCATCCATAAACTTCTGGATCTTCTCGACCTCATTACCCATCGTGTTGGGATCATACCTGCCCAGGGATATAAAAGCAGTCTCATACTCATCCACAGTCCTGCTCCCTTGGGTCAGTCCCAAAAATGCCATCTTCAGCTTCCGCTGGGCGGTATCCGGGACATACTGTCTCCGGAAGGCCTCTAGAAACACATCCCAGCTGATCTCAGTATGCCGGGCTCTCAAAATAGGCCTGGTGGATTTCCACCAATGTTCTGCTGATCCCTTCAGCATGAAAGCGGCAAATGCTACCATCTCGGTAGTAGTGCACTCGAAGAACCCATATAATTTCTCGATCTCATTGATCCAATCCTCAGCCGCTACTGGGTCCTTTACTCCATTGAAGGATGGCGGTCCAAACTTCTGGAATTGCCGCAGTCTATCCAAATCACATCCATATCCCCAACCTCTACTGCCTGGCGTAGCAACCGGCGTAGGCACATCCTGTGGGGGTGGGGTATCTGTCGTCTGAGGTCCTTGGGCTTGCCTCGCCCGTGCCTCGGGAGCAGCTGCTTGCTCAGCATCACCCTGTGTAGCGGGACTCTGTCTACCGCCAACTCCAGGTAAAGATTGAGTGACCAATTCCAAAATCATCTCAATGCTCAGCTCAATCCTCGCGAAGCGAGCCTCAGTACTCTCGGGCCTCTCCTCTGGACCCTGTGGAGCGTGCTCAACGTCGACCTCCACCTCAACATCCTCCTGAGCCTCGTGTGTTTTCGGCTCAACACGACCCCCAGGCCTACCTCTACGGCCTCGAGCCTGTGCTCTCATCCCTCTACCGCGACTGGTATTAGGCATACTTACTCAGTTCCCTACATTCACAACCAATTACTTAGTCAACCCATCGACATACACTATTTGTATCTAAACAAGCACAGTAACTTGGGGATGTAATTTTTTCACTTATTAAGTATTTTAGACACGACACACGTCAGACCAACTCGAGCTCTGATACCAACTTCTGTCACGACCCTCAACTTACCAAAATACGTACAAATTTTTCGCATTTTCATGCATCAATCCTTAATCATCCTTCCTCGATCGTGAACAACCACACGCTTAACAGTTGGGCTGTGTGTCGACGTCTAACCCACTCCACCATACCAATTCAATTGAAACATTATTTATGAGTAAACACTTGTATAAATGTATATATATCAGAGTTGTTACATGTGTTTACATTGTTTTACATTGTTTTACATCCCCAGTAGTTACATACAAAATGCTACTGTGCTATGTCTAGTTTAGATACAAAATAATCCAAGTGTGTATACGTTTAGCGATGGGATGCAGCGGATTACCAAAAAGGGGCGCCTCCAGTCACGCTCAATCTATACTCAAATCTCTGTAGAGAGGGGAAAATAAGGGGGGTGAGCAAACCACACGCTCAGTAAGGCAATCATGCGAACAGGTAGATACTGTACTATCTACGTGATCGTGATGCCATGCTCAAAAGCATTTTATTCATTGTTTATCTCAAAACATGAGTGTATGATTGTGTTAATGGTATGTAAAGCATTCATGCTATTAAAATTCAGTGCACATTTCAACTCAAAGCATGGTATAAATCATCATGCATAATTCACAATAAAAGCATGGCATTAAACATCATGCATTTTCACAATAAGGCATGGCATTAAACATCATGCATTCGTGCACTTTAAAAACCATTAACAAATCAATTCAACGTCAGGTCCCAGCCCATCCTTCGGGCTTTCCTGACCACAAACACTTCAAACATGGATTTATTCTCAATTAGCATTATACATGTGAGATAGGCAGTTTCAACAATGGGTAATAACCTCAAGGTCATGTACATAACCTGTGATACCGACTACACGGATCAGGTGTGCGGGATATCACCACCATCTGCTTCCACACGGGAGGTGGGTCAAATCCTACCCGCCGGTCCATAGCAGATCTCGTCCGAAGACGGCACATCACATCACAACACGGTACAATGTACTCCATGCTACATGCACGGTACAACGTACTCCGTGGACCCCCAGCCTTATCCCTCGTTCGGGCTCATCAGCTGTTCCTCCAACCCTTATCCCTCGTTCGGGCTCATCAGGCGGCTCTCCAACCCTTATCCCTCGTTCGGGCTCATCAGGTTGTTTTAACATGCCATGTCTCAAAACAATGCACGTGTGAGCCTATTTAATCGATGTGACACCAAGTCTACTCGAAGCTCCAAACACGGCAACATGCAAGATGGGCATCCAGTGCGAGACAAACTCAAAGCACAATGCCAAAACAATATGAAATCCATGTGAAAACTAGTGCCTCTTGCACTCTTCCATACTCACGAAATCATGTAGGTGGCTCAAAACTTGCAAAATGTGGTTATCAAAACCAAAACATACTCATTTCTTTTGCAAATCATTTCAATGTTAGCCAACCTACCAATCATTTGCTAAAAAGCAATAAAACATGATTTTCAAAGCAATATGCTTTTGTTTTCATACACATTTCTCAAACTCCCAACTTTTACCCTTCAATCACCCAACAACAACATTTCCTAATCTCATGCATTCTAGCAAAACATTTATGCGCCCAAATTGCGCACAATATCTCTAAGAGTCCACACAATTCCCTTACCTCGATTTACTTGGTGTGACTTCTTTTTTCTCTTAGCTCCTCACGCTCTTGGGTCAACTCGCCTCGGCGTATCCTCGGAAGCTGCGATTCATTCATTAAATCGATTGAGTTAACGTATTTAACCCATAATTGACCTCACTAGTCAACATTATTTACTTATGCATTTTACAAATGCCTTAACCCTCATTTTACCTCTTTTAGGTAAATCTCCCAATTTATCCACTAACCACATCTTAAAATCATACCACAACACTATAAATAACTTTTACATATCTCATTCATCATTAATCTCCATACATTCCACTTTCTCACTCTAGACCATTTCTAGGTCAAAATCATTCCAATGTATTTAGATAGTTTCTAACCATCCATACTCATGCCAAACAACTCCAAAATCAATTAAATAAACAATGTACCATAGTTGGAGTGTTAGAATCTTACCCAATTTGATTTCTCTTCTTGCTCCAATGGCAATGCCCTTAAATCCTTCAATATCAATAATGGGAAATTGCTTTCAAACTATGTTGTTCTTCTCTTTGATAGGAACAACTTTGTCTCTAATGGTCTCTCTTCAAACCTCACTGAAAATGGCTGATTTTTGAGAGAGAAAATGTTAGGTTTTTGGGTTGAAAGTGAAAGGTTTGTGTTTTTCCCGAAATTTTCTGATTTCCAGCACTCCTTATATAGAAATAACTTGAGGAGATCGATCTGGTCCAAGAGGAGATCGATCTGGTCCCTTAAAATCCCTCTTTTTCACGGCATTTTTAAGCCTGAGATCGATCTGTCGAAGCATGAGATCGATCTGTGGAGGCATGAGATCGATCTGTCGAAGCATGGGATCGATCTGCTCCCAAACAGAGAGCTAAGGAGATCGATCTGGTCCATTGGAGATCGATCTGTTCTATTCTTTCGCCCAAATAAGAGCATTCTGGCTCTTCCAGATCGATCTCTCATCCCATGAGATCGATCTGCCCTTCAAAATTTCCAGATTTTCTGCAGTTCCTCTGCAACAACACTTACCAAACATCCTTAATTTGCTACCATGATCATTTCCTCATTCATTCATCTTTGAGACTTGAAAATGGCATCCATCCTCACTTCATACACATTAAAACTTGTGTAGGATCTTTGTGTGACCAATGGTATTTAATATAAACAAAAATGGAAGTGCACATCTTATGCAATTCTACTTCCATTTTATCAAACTATTCATAATCCACTCTACACACATTCTCCACATGTTTAAGTCCATTTCTACACATTCATACATAATGAAACTTGTATGTACGATTACCACTCTCATTACAAGTGTGTACATTACTTATGGACTTACATCACATATACTTCACTTATGAATTCATAGTACAACTCTATTTACACTTCTATGTACATATATACCCTTGTACATATACGGGGTCTCACATTCTAAGTCATGAGTTTGGTAGTTTTTCTCTTGGTCTTTAAGCTAGAGAGAACCATAAGCAACTACCTTGCCATTTTGCATTAGCACACAATCCAAACCCTGCAAGAAGGCTGTGAAACCTGATATTTTTCCATATTATGATGCTTATGAGAAGTAAATTATAGCTTAATGTAACGTTTTACAGGCCCGTAGACAATTAAAGCACTCGGTTGTAGCGTGGGACCTAATGGCATGCAAATCGAGGTAAGGTCCTAGACCCGATAATTTCTTTAAAATGTCATGTTCATAGATGGAATGATGTGTAGAAGGGAAAACTAAGTGATTGGAAATGCAAAAGTTAGTTAAATTCGGGTTTTAAATTAAATCGAGAAAACAGACCTAATAAGGGAAATAAATGTGTATAAAATTCTAGAAATTTGTGAAAATTATTCTGAGGCCATAGAAAATTATTATAAGGTGAAATTGACATGGGAAATAAAAATCATGAAGAAATATGGAGATTTAGGGGTTCAAACAAATTTTTAAAGCTAATCGAAAACTTATTTCCATTTTGCTCGGTATTGGCCAAATCGCGCACAATGAGCTCATTCGTGAAATTTTTTTTAAACAAGTGATCCCTAAATTTTTATGGGACATATTATAGACATATTATAACAATTTAGAAGTGGAATTTTGAAGAAATCTGATCAGGATTAATTTTGGTAAATTTTATAAAACAGAACAGTCATTTCCCCTGCACTTAGTAAAATGTCAGCCAATGAAAACAATCCCATTTGATGACCTTCCCGATTTTATTTGCCTATAATATTTTTCAGATTGAAATTCAACTGGATAAGCTTCATAAAAAGGTAAGAACCATCTCGAACTGTTGCAAAACCCGAGAGTTATCCCTCACCCATTCTACCGCATATGTTACCCCTGTTCCTTACTGGCGTGAATTTTCTGGCCACCTTCTGGCCATTTTCAGGCAATGTTCCCTTTATATGAAATCTTCCTCTTCCTCCCCTATACCACATATAAAACATTCAGACCTAACTGAAGTCATTTACCCCCTGAAACGTTAGAGAGATGAATAGGACAGAAAACTACCCTGTTCCGAGGTAAGCAAAAATTCAATTTTTGGATGAATTTGATGAGGTTCTTGGATGATTCTGAACACTTCTAAGCTCTATACATATTGTATTACAGCTGAGTGACAATTTGGAGACCTAAAACCAAAGTCAAACTTGGTCAAAGGAGTGAAGAAATTGAGGTATGGTGATGATGATGTGATAAGTTGTTAATTTATGAATTTTGATGAATTCTTGTTGAAAGAAAGTTGATGAATTGAATTATATGATTGAATTCAATTGCTGCCAGCATGATTTAGCTGCTGTAATGATGAAGATGGATGTAATTAAAATAAATTTACAGTTAAAATTATACTGTAAAGGTTCGATTTAGTGTTGCTGGAATCGAAATAATGCAAGAATCGATACTTTAAGGTCTTGTATGAAGTGGAATGAGTTGCTGGAATGTAAGACACCATATAGAGGTATTGAAAATGAATTTAAAGGTGTCAAATATGGTAAGTAAGCTTAAATCGAGGTTTAAACCGATAAAACCGAGCAAAATGAGTAAAGTAGCAAAAAATCAACTTTTGGTCAACATTTTAGATGTAATCACATATTGAATATATTAACATGAATTTGAGCTATATGTGATGAGATAACTTGGTAAGTGACAGCTCGAGTTATCGGCATTCATTTCGAGGCGAGCTCAAAAATTGAGGAACGTGCACTACCTTCGATGTTAAGAGGTAAGGGATATAATTTAGAGTAGCATTAGAACTCCTCAACCTTACCAAATGTTTATGTGGATAGTTAGTTTATTTTCCATGAAAAAGGGCTTTCTCGAAAATTGGGAAGCATACTATTCACACAAAACCGGAATAAACTTATCCTAACCTTTCAAAATGACTTTTATTTCAGGAGATACATTTTAGTAATTATGGTTATGTGTATAAAAGTGATTTTCACTTATGAAATGAAAGCATAGTATTTTCATGTGAGATTTCGGGTTAAAGTCCCGATATGTTTTATGAAACAATGTTTTCATGATACGGGTTAAAGCCCCGAAACAGCTTTTAAGCTATATTTTCACGGTACGGGTATGAGTCCCAAGAAATAACTATTATAACTATGCTTTTCATATTTACACGGGCTAGAGTCCCGCAATGATTCATAAAAACTATGTTTTCTATGAAAAACGGGTTAGAGTCCCACAATGATTTTGAGAATCAGGTTAAAGTCTCGTAATGATTTTTAATACACGGGTATGAGGCCCGAAATGATTTTGATAAAATGGGTAAGAGGCCCAAAATGATTTTGTGGGGTAAAAAAAGGCATGATATGACGATAGTTAGAGGATCTGGGGTCGATCTTGCATACATAGGGTAGCGTATGGAGACGATCGAGGATCTACCTAGTCGACGGCCAGAGAATGGGTAGGCTCTGACTTGATGTGAGAAACGTGCGTATAGTCCACACTTGGTAATGCACGTGAGTTCGTGCGTATAGTCCCCATTTAGTGGTGCACGAGAGATAGGGCAGCGTACGACCCTGATCCAGTCCTACGGCTCCCCTGTACAATGGCCATATGTACCTACGATGAATGTCCTATGGGACAAGATGTATGATGTCCTTCCGGACTAATATATGAGACGATTGCCTGACCCTACACGATGAATTGATATATATACGTTTTCGCACATTTCATGCTATCTATTTTATGATTTGCTATTGAGCACATTTTTTTATGATGAGATTTTAAAGGTAGCCATGAGTATGTTTTACGAAATGTGCATATGACAATACGATTTCATTTTCAAAGTAATAAGCATGTTATGATATGCATGATTAAGTTTTGAGATGCTTTTTACTTGTTTACACGGCGTGAGATGCATACTATATATGAGTTTTACCAAAGATGCATGATGTGTAAACTTATTATTTAAGCATGTTTTTACTGCTTTTATGAAATGTAAGCATCTCTACTCCAGTACATGTTTATGCTAATTTGTAAAACCATGAGTTTTACCATGTTTTGAGTATTTAAAGCTATTTTAAATGTATCTCTTACTGAGTCTGAAAAACTCACCCCCTCCTCTCCATCTCCCAGATTATCTATAGCAACTCTACTGCACCTACGAGACTGTGGTCGTTGACAAGGTAGTCCAACCTTTCACGGATACTTTCGTAATCTTGAGGTACAACTTTACTCATATTCCAGACATGATGTAATGCATGGACACTATTATATATAACTTTTGGGATGTAATAGATGTAAATGATTATATACAGAGTCTTAGTTATGCAGTATAAATGAATGAATATATTTAGTTGTTATATGATTCTAAGATATGAATGAAAAGTATTGAGGATGTGGGTTGAATAATATAAACTGCGTTTCAAACTCTGCAAGTTGGGTTAAGTCATAACGCAGTCGTTACGCTGCCGAAATTTTTAAAATAAAAAAGGTTTTAAATCTAGACATGGACAGGAAAACAACATAGTTAATGGATAAAAAGTTTAAATTAACCCCTTTTTTTTTTTGCGCTTCCGGGGCGTGACAAAGGCGTCACTAGATACCGAGAAATCTCTTGATCTACTTGGAATGGTTAGGATCAGTGTTGATGTCAACCTTTGCTTGAGTTTTTGAAAACTGCTCTCACAACTATTAGAACATTCAAATTTTAGGTATTTTTATGTCAGCCTTTCAAAAGAGCAACTAATTTTGAAAACCCTTCCATGAAGCACCTGTAGTACCCAATAAATCCCAAGAAACTCTGAATCTCAATCGCATTTTTGGGTCGTTCTAACTATAGAATTGCCTTCACCTTAAATGGATTCACTGACACCCCGTTTTTTGAAATGATATGATGACTAAGGAATGCAATATGCTCCATCCAAAAATCACACTTGTCTAACTTGCATACTGGTTGCATCCTCGCTAGTCGTGTAAATCGCAAGTGCATGGGTCGCACAAGTAATAAAGGGAACTAAGTCTTAGATTATCATCTCACAGAGAAACACATTTAGCCTAACTAAATACCAGTTAATTTTACCCTAAGTATATCCTAGCAAATTATGAATATTAAAAAACGTAATCTACAAGGTTTAATTTGAAAATACTGGAAAGCAAGGAAAATAATAGAAATAGTAAAATAAATAAAATAAACAAAAATTACTTACAGAGCTTTAGACAAAATAAAAGCGAGACTCTGCAAAAGAAAGAAAATACTAAAACTTGAATTAATTAGTGTAATTGGACTAAAGATTCAAATATAAGTAAATAAAGAAATACAAAAATAAATTAAAACTAGAAAATCCTAATATAAAAATTTCATATGTTTAATCTAATTAATTAACAGAAATAAAAATGCAAAGTAATCTAACCAAAGGCATAATGAAATAAAATTCTAATAAAAATTATAGATTCTCTAAGTACAACTTTAACCCTAAATGCCTAAATTAGTAACCGAAATTATATAAAACTATAAATAATTACTAAATTAATAAAATGCCTAAATTAAAAAATAAAATCTACTCTAATTGATGCATGAGAAATAAAATATATTTTTTTAAATGACACGAAAACTAAAATTAATTACCTTAAAATTAACAACTTAAACTACTACATTTAATCTAAACTAACCTAAAATGCAAATTAAGAATATTATTGCTCAATCTTTAATTATCTTAATTAAATAAAAAATAAACCACTAAGCTAAAACTAACAAATTGATAAATTTAATAACCAATATAATAAGCTAATTTAATATAAACCAACAAATTAACATATAAACTAAAAACTAATAAGACATTATAACCTAAAATAAAGGAATTAACTATTAAAAACTATCAGTGCATAACTCCATGCATTGCTATGTAACACATAAACTAGCCTGCCAGCTCCTATTTCTGTAAGTGTACCACATATTCTGCCCTGTACTCCTGTTTCTTCACGCACCAGCTTCTATCCCTGCTCTCGACTGCACACACTGTCACGACCCAAATTACCTAAAAATCAAAGTAAATTTTTCGTTTTTTTCATTTATTATTTAATTCTTACCTTTCTCTCATCGTAACCATCCTACAAACAGCTGGGCTATGATTCGGTGTTAGTCACCTCACACTATTTACCATTCTATTTCCATAATCACATTCATATATCAGAGTTTACTATCTTTTGACTTTAACTAAATACATACACGATGGTATATATAACTCTACATCTCCGACATCATATCCGTTTACAGTACTATGCATTACATATTTAGATACAAAACTATACAAATGTGTATACTTGTCTCTCGATGGGAAGCAGCCGATACCAAGCATGCAAGTCCTCAGCTACTTACTAATTTTTGTGAGTGCTCTGAAAAGATGGGAAAATAAGGGGGTAAGCAAACCACACGCTCAGTAAGGCAATTATGCAAGTAAGTAGATAGCTCCACTATCTACATGCTCATAATGCCATGCCCTTAAATCCATTTCTTTTCATTTAAAACTCAAACACAAAATCATGCATATATCAATGACGTAGTTTATAATAACTATTCGTGCATATTGAAATCATACTGCATATGCATCAATGGTATTTTACGTGACATCAGTAAATCATACTTAGCATGAATTTAATCAAAATCATGCATTCTTTCATGTTATGTAAGACAATTCATGAATTTGAAATAAAAGTATGGAAAACATTATCATGCTACTGCATTTAAATCATTTCATTAAAACTGCACTATAAACTAACCCTTCCGGGTCAATCATCTCATAAAACAATTCATTAAAATTCATTATAAAACTTCGATTATAAAACCACCCTTCTTTCAGGGTCACAAATCATAAAATCATCCGAAATCTCGTATCACAGTATAAAATCATAAAATCGGGGGCCTAACCCCTCCCTCGGGTCTACCCTGGTCTATCGACCAATAGTTATATCATGTGAGACATGTAGGTGACTATCAATAACAACATAGGACTATGGCCATAACCTCGTGATCCCTTGCAACACGATACCTAGTGTGCGGGGTATCACACCTGAAATGGGAGGTGGGTCGTCCTACTCGCTAGAACAGCATAATACCAGGATTGTGAGGGCAAGGCTTGCTGCCTCGTGGCTAATGCCACTCCACTCCAACAACCCCCACGGTACAGTGTACTCTGCGTGACATACACGGTACAACGTACTCCGTGAACCCAAGCTCAATCAGGGGTGCCTGTAATAGGTCTTATCCACCTATATCATCTCTGTCTCAGAATGCACATGTGAGCATATCATCTCACTGTGACACACAGTCTACAGGAGGCTCCAACACGGCTATATGCATGTAATATAAATCCCTGTGCGAGCGAAGCTCTAGCACGGCTCCTGATAGGCCCAAAGGGTATATATCCGCAAGTGCACGGGTCGTACAAGTAATAATGGAATTTGAGTCCCGAGTTATCATCCCACAGAGAAGTTAGTTAGCCTAATTAACTACCGGTTAATCTTAACCTAAGTATATCCTAGCAAATTATGGAATTAAAGGGAGTGATCTACATAGCTAGAATTGAAAATACTGAAAGCAATAAAATAAAGAAAATAAAGGAAATAAAACCGAGCAAGAAGTACTTACAATACTCCAAGCAATTAAAATCGAAAACCTACGAAAGAAATTAAAACAGTTAAAACTAATTAACACAATTAAAATTAAATGCAAATAAGGAAATAACAAAGCAAGTTTAATTAAACTAAAATTAAACTAACCTAAAAATGCAATTAAACTACTTAATCAAATGCAATTTAAACTAACCTAAGACTTAATGAAATGAATTTACCCCTAATCTAATTCTAAATGAACATTTAATTAACTATTAACCTAATTAAAACTAAGTTCTACACTATTAAGCAAAAATAATAATTATGCAATTTAATTAACAACTCTAAACTAAGCTAACTACTTAAATTGAGAATAAACTAAACTAAAATGCATGAAAATGAGTTAATGCCCAAAATGCAAAAGCCAAACAAGGCCTTAGCATTTTTAAACATTTCCCTCCCTTTACTGTTCATATAACATTTCTGCATTTCTTTTCCAGGTGGTCACGGCTCGGGTTGGTAGCTGCTGCCCATGCGTTCGGTTCTGTCCTAGTCTGCTGCCTCGGTTTCTGGTTCCCAACTGCCTTGCTCGGTCCTGTCCAGGCGTGTCTAGCTTGCTCTCGTGACTATCCAGACATGCCCATCTCCTGCTCTGCAATCATACACCAACCCAGCCTTGATTCCGTGTTCAACACCATTCCCCTGGCATACTGCATCTTCTCTGTTCCAGATTTGCTTGGAGCTGTCCGAGAGCTTCTGCATCCAGCTGCTGTCCAGGTCTGCTCCAGCTAGCATGCACGTAACTTCCACCTACTGCCATTCTCAACGGACTAGCACAGCAGCTGTGCACCGTTCTACAAACAGAGCAGAACAGAGGATGAATGGGTCCCTGTTTGTTGCTACGATGCCGTCTCCGCCTGCTATGCTGCTGCCTTCTCTGTTTCTGCTCCCAATCTGTCCAGACCGACGCTAGCTGCTGCTTCAATCAGCATATCCATCATCTCGACATTACAACAATAAGCCCTCCTTCTCTGCTTCAGTAGTAACCAGAGAGGATTAAACACTTTTGAAAACTTTAGTGCCAAAACAACAAACAAAGAGCTAACTTAAACAAAAACAGAGAAAGCAGCACCTAATGGCTAGAAGTTAACGTGAAATAATAAGAAATGGAAACCACAACTTGAGTAACATGGCAACTAACTAAAAGGAAGGAAAAATAAAACTAAATGGGAAGCAAACCGAGAATCAAAAAAACAAGACAAAAACAAACTTGAAAAATGAAGGAAAAACCGAGAATGAATTAGTGAAAAATGAGTTATGGAAATGAAACTAAGGAAATATAACAATACTTAAGGGAAAACCGAGAGCATGAAATTGAAATGAGCTTTCATTGAAAAGAAATTAACAAGTTGTAAAATGAAGAACATGGAAATTAAACACAACTCTAAAAACTATTTTTCCCTAGAAATTACATTACACTACTCCTAACTACATTACACTACTCCTACTCCTAAAAATTACATTAACTTCTACTCCTCAAAATTACATTCCTTTCAATTGTCATCTTCCTATTTATAAGCACACTAGGGGCAAAATGGTAATTTTCACATCTTTGATGAGTTGGCATTTTTTTTGGCCACTTGTCTTCACACCATTGGCTCCTTGAAAAGATATTTTCATGTCATCGGTCTTCTTGTCCAATTGGATGTGTTAGGTGGCATGACTCGTGTTGTCCGCGTGGCTCAATCTCGATTTTAGCTCAATTTCGGTCCATTTTCTATCGAAATATTCAAAACTCATCCGGATTTGATTTATCTGCAAAAATGAGAATTTTAATTAAATAAAGGGGATAATTAACAAAATAAATTGGGGATTTAAATAATTATTTAGGAAATTAAGCACAAATAATTCTAAAAATATAGAATTATCAGCTCCATGCATATTCATGATATCTGAAAACCTCGTGCGAGCGAAGCTCTAGCACGGTTTCATAGAAATCAATGAAATTTGCGTACGAGCAGCGTTCTAGTACGACTTTAAAATGATCATAAATTCAAGTAAAATCCACGTACGAGCAATGCTCTAGTACGAATATGTATAAAAACTCAATGAAAACCTTGTACGAGAAAAACTCCAGTACGACTTAAAAATGAATGAGTTATAAATCCATATAAAACTTCATGCGAGCAACGCTCCAGCACGAGTGAATGCTCAAGTAAATCAAATCTCGTGCGAGTTACACTCTAACACGGCTTTATGCATAATTAATTCAAATATCATGCGAGTTACACTCCAGCACGGCTTTTATGCAATATCATATCAAAACAGGATGCGAGCTAAGCTCCAGCATCTCTCATGCATGTCCAACCATTAAAACTAGTGCGAGCAATCGCTCCAGCACCTTTTTATGCATATCAGTCAAAACCAGTCAAAACATGTCAAAACAGAGTGCGAGCTAGGCTCCAGCACTTCTCATGCATTTCACAAGAATAAAAATCAGTGCGAGCAACTGCTCTAGCACATTTCATGCATATGATGTCACACAAGTCGGTGCGAGCAACCACTCAAGCACATTTATGCACACTCACAATCACAGATATAGTGCGAGCTACGTGCCAGCACTATCTGTTTCCATATAAACTTGATAGTTAGCCTATTTTCCAAAGAAATTTCCATTTAAATATAAATAACACTTACGTAGTGTTATCATGTGAAATTCATGCAATTACTAGCCAATCTATCGATTTACTTTGATTAAAACCAATAAAATTCCTTAATCATAAAAGTCCTTAAATCATGCATTTCATGCATGTCATGCTTTCACTATCCTTAGATGAACTTCCCTCAATAGGGGTAAAATAGTCTTTTCACCTTTTCGATCCTTAAAATCATTTAAACCACTTTTTTCTGTATACATACATAATCAAGGTATACATACATAGTCAGTGTACAGAAAAACTATTAAAATACCCGTGGCTACCTCTAGCTACTCACACAATTCCCTTACCTCATTTTTCTGTACAGTCTGACCTTTCAAACTGATGTCTCATCACGCAGTCCGATTTGCTTCCAATCCAATCTTTGGAACTGCAGATACATATTCATCAGGTCAATTACAATACAATTAATTGTATTTCATATTTTCTGGGCTTAATTTTAAATCATTGGGCCCGTTTACCCATATTGGGCCCGATTGCACCATAATGGGCCTTAATCGACCTTAAGCCTGTTTACCACACTTTATCTAGGCCTATTGGGCTCATTGGGCCCATCAGTATTTATTTAGCCTCGTTCTAAATTCTCAGATATCTCAATTTAGTATTTACAATAATTTATTCAAATATCCAAAATTAAATTCATTTATGCGAAAATTAAATCTGAAATTCATCAATACGCATAACGATGCAAATTGTCGTAAATAAAGGTTACTTAACCGAGATTCCATGAATGTATGCAAATCGAGGCTATCTCGAGCTCTAATTGATGCCAATTGTCGAGCTACACATTTAAATATTTTTTCTGGTAAACTTTCAGTCGCATATTCATTAAATTAAATATTTCAAAATTTAAATCGGTCAATTCGACCACTTACCGACTTACCCGTAGCTCGATTGCATCAATGGAATTTTTCCCAAATTTTCCACTTTTTCTTTTTCCTCTTTTCTCCTTTTCTTCCTTTTCTTTTTGGCTGAACCGGTCTGATCCAGTTCAACCCGATTCAGACCGGTTCGGTCCAGCGATTCGGTTCAGTGGTTCAGTTCGGTTTGACATCATTTGGTTGTTCCGATGCCGTTCGACCGGTTCTCTGATCGATTCCACCGCCATTCGGTGCGCCATCGCCTGGGCTTCCAAAATCGAGCCTCGGGTTGGACCAAATCGGCGTCCATGGCCGCTGAACGACGTTTCTTCCCCGTGGCCACTCCCTTCGTTTTTGGCATTTTTCGTCGTTCTCGACGGGCGTGCTGGCTGCCGGTGGTTCCCACGAGCATCGTCGCCCTTTGTCGGCCCTCGCCTGGGGTCCCTGGCCGTCGGTGGTGGCTCGTCCGATGATCTCTTCTTCCTCAGTCGGCCTTCGCTTCTCTGTTTCGTTTCTGTTTCCTTTTTTTCTCTTCAAATTGCGTTTTCGTTTTTTTTTTCATTTTTTTACTTTATTTATTTATTTATAATTAAGTTTTATTATTATTTTATTCAATTAAATAATAATAAAATTCCCAAAATATCTAAAAAAATTCTATTAAATTCATTTAATCTGTAAAAGAATTTCTCAGTCCGATTTTATCTTTTCGGTATATTTTTCGATTACTTTTGAGATTATTTTTCAAGGTGAAAATTTTGAAAATATTAAATAAAATTATATCTTGATCAATTTAGCCCAAAATTTAATTATTTCTTCGTTATTGATCAAGATTTCTCAAATCCCTATTTTTATTTAAAT
Organism: Firmiana major; assembly: GCA_033439115.1. Lineage (NCBI taxonomy): Eukaryota > Viridiplantae > Streptophyta > Magnoliopsida > Malvales > Malvaceae > Firmiana > Firmiana major. The sequence goes on from CM065910.1 coordinate 26,328,016, forward strand.
TTTCTTATCGAAATTATATCGACTTTCGATCTTTTGACCATTTTACCCTTGCACGCGTTTGGTAATTCCATTTCAATCCTTTTGCATTTTTTAAATCCACTCAAAAATTTCTATTCATTCCCTTTTGTTCTTACGATAAATATCGGGTCTTACACACACGCCCTGGCTAGCCCTGAAATCACCACAGTACAGCAGCACCAGCTTCAGTCCCTGCTCTCAACACCTCCTGCTTTTGATTCAGCTGTTGGCACATTCTCTGCAACAAACCTGCACCAGCTAACACCAACCAGCTTTTTCACAGCTTACGCACATAGCAGCAACAACGAAACGTCCAGCAGCCCTCCTACCACGTAGCTCAGCACAGTAGCACAACCCAACAGTAATGGCGTCCTACTACAAACACGCAGTCACATCCCAACAACCATCCACTCCAAGTTTGAAACACTAAGAATTTGAAGCAGTAACCAAAACCCAAGATGTCACGACCCGAATTACCTAAAAATCAGAGTAAATTTTTCACTTTTTCATTTATTATTTAATTCTTACCTTTCTCTCGTCGTGACCATCCTACAACACAATTGGGCTATGATTCGGTATTAGTCACCTCACACTATTTAACATTTCATTCCCATAATCATATATCAGAGTCTACTATCCTTTTGACTTTAAATAAACACATACCCAATGGTATTTACATGACTCTACATCCCCGACATCATATCCATTTACAGTACTGTGCATTACATATTTAGATACAAAACCATACAAATGTGTATACCTGTCTCTCGATGGGAAGCAGCAAGCAGCGGATATTAAGCATGCAAGTCCTCAGCCGCTCAATAATTATTACAAGTGCTCTGAAAAGATGGGAAAATAAGGGGGTGCGCAAACCACACGCTCAGTAAGGCAATTATGCAAGTAAGTAGATAGCTCCACTATCTACATGCTCATAATGCCATGCCCTTAAATCCATTTCTTTTCATTTAAAATTTCACGCACAAAGTCATGCATATTCAATGCCATAGTTTATCCAAAACTATTTGTGCATATATAAATCATGTAACTCATGCATTCAAAGCATTTTATGTGACATCATTAAATCATATTAAGCATGAATTTAATCAAGATCATGCAGTCTTTCATGTCATGTAAGACAATTCAAGGTTTTCAAATGAAAGCATGGAAAACACATCATGCCACTGCATTTAAATTAATTCATTTAAAACGCAGTATAAAATAACCCCTCTGGGTCAATCATCTCAAAACTCATAAAACAATTTGTTATATTTCATTATAAAACTTGAGTTATAAAACCACCCTTCTTTCAGGGTCACATATCATAAATTCATCTGAAATCATCAAATCATCAAATCGGGGGCCTGACCCCTCCTTCGGGTCTACCCTGGTCTAACAGACCACAAGTTATATCATGTGAGACAATAAGGTAATTATCTATAGCATCGAGGACTATGGCCATATCCTAGTGATCCCTGGCAACACGGTACCTAGTGTGCGGGGTATCACACCTGAAACGGGAGGTGGGTTGTCCTACCCGCCAGAACAGCATAACACCAGGATTGCGAGGGCAAGGCTTGCTGCCTCATGGCTAATGCCACTCCACTCCAACAATCCCCACGGTACAGCGTACTCCGCGTGACATACACGGTACAACGTACTCCGTGAACCCAAGCTCAATCAGGGGTGCCTGTAATAGGTCTTATCCACCCAAATCATCTCTGTCTCAGAATGCACGTGTGAGCATATCATCTCACTGTGACACACAGTCTACAGGAGGCTCTAACATGGCTATATGCATGTAATATAAATCCCTGTGCGAGCGAAGCTCAAGCACGGCTCCATGCATATTCATGATATCTGAAAAACTCGTGCGAGCGAAGCTCTAGCACGGTGTCATAAAAATCAGTAAAATCTACGTACAAGCAGCGCTCCAGTACGACTTAAACTGATTATAATTTTAAATAAAATCCACGTACGAGCAATGTTCTAGAACGGATATGTACGAGAAAAACTCCAATATGGCATTCAAATGAATTATGAAAACTATGTAAAACTTTGTGCGAGCAACGCTCCAGCACAAATGAATGCTCAATTAAATCAAATCTCGTGCGAGTTAGACTCCAGCACGACTTCATGCATAATTAAATCAAAACAGGATGCGAGGTAAGCTCCAGCATCTCTCATGCATGTTAAATCATAAAAACTAGTGCGAGCAATCGCTCCAGCACCATTTTATGCATACTACGTCAAAACAAATCAAAACATGTCAAAACAGAGTGCGAGCTAGGCTCCAGCAGCTCTCATTTCACAATAATAAAAATCAGTGCGAGCACCATGCTCTAGCACATTTCATGCATATGATGTCACAAGTCGGTGCGAGCAACTGCTCAAGCACATTTATGCACATTCACAAACGCAGATATAGTGCGAACTACGTGTCGGCACTATCTGTTTCCATATAAACTTGATAGTTGGCCTCTTTTCCAAAGAAATTTCATTTAAATATTAATAACACCTACGTAGTGTTAATTTGGGAAACTTATGCAATTATTGGCCAATCTATCGATTTACTTTGATTAAAACCAATCAAATCTTTAATTCGGAAAATTCCTTAAATCATGCATTTCATGCATGTCATGCTTTCACCATCCTTAGGTGAACTTCCCTCAATAGGGGTAAAATAGTCTTTTCACCTATTTCGATCCTCAAAATTATTTAAACCACTTTTAGGATCTTTATACATCATCAAGGCATACATACATATTCAGTGTACAGAACACTATTAAAATACGCGTAGCTACCTCTAGTTACTCACACAATTCCCTTACCTCATTTATCTGTACAGTCTGACCTTTCCCACTGATGTCTCGTCACGCAGTCCGATTTGCTCCGAATCCAAATCAAATCTTCAGAACTGCGGATACACATTCATCAGGTCAAATACAATACAATTTAATGTATTTCATAATTTTTTGGGCTTAATTTAAATCATTGGGCCCGTTTTCCCATTTTGGGCCCGATTGCACCTTAATGGGCCTTAATCGGCCTTAAGCCCGTTTACCACACTTTATCGAGGCCTATTGGGCTCATTGGGCCCATCAGTAATTTATTTAGCCTCATTCTAAATTCTCAGATATCTCATGAATTATTTACGACAATTTATTCAATTTTTCAGAATTAAATTCATTTATGCGGAAATTAAATCCGTAATTTATGCGTTAAATATCAATCACGCATAACGATATAAAATTGTCGTAAATAAGGGTCACTTACCCGTTATTCCATGATCGTACTCAAATCGAGGCTGTCTCGAGCTCTCGGTGGATGCCAATTGTCGAGCTACACAATTAAATATATTTTCGGGTAAACTTTCAGTCGATTATTTATCAAATTAAATATTCCAAAAATTAAATCGGTCAATTCGACCGCTTACCGACTTACCCGAAGCTCGATTGCATCACTGGAATTTTTTCCAATTTTCTCTTTTTCTTTTTCCCTTTTTCTTCCTTTTTTTCCCTCTCTTTTTGGCTGAAGCGGTCCGGTCCGGTTCAACCCGGTTCGGACCGCCGGTTCAGCTCGGGTCCGGTTCGGCCGGTTCAGTCCAGTTCGGTCGGTCCAGTTATCCTTTGGTTGTGTCGGCGCCGTCCGGCCGGTTCCCGGGGCGATTCCGGTGCCGTTCGGAACGCCATGGCATGGGCTCCCTAAATCGGGCCTCGGCTGGGGTCGAAACGCAGCCATCGCCGACGAATCGACGTTTCTTCCCCGCGGCATCTCTTTCGTTTTTCGACGTTTTTCGGCGACTTTGGGGCGCGTCCTGGCCGCTGGTGGTTCGCCCAGTGCTGGGCTGCGTTCGCCGGCCCTCGCCGGCCTCTCAGCGTCGCCGGTGTTCGTCGGATCGGACGATCTCCTCGGGTTCACCTTTCGCGTTTTCCTTCTCTGTTTCTGTTTTTCCCAGATTCGCGTTTTTTCGCGAATTCTGTTTTTTTTTTTCAGATTTTATTTATTTATTTATAATTAACTTTTAATATTATTTTATTCAATAAAGTAATATTAAAATGCATAAATATCCTTAAAAATTTATATTTAATTCATTTAATCTGTAAATAATTTTCTCAGTCCGATTTTACCTTTCCGGTATATTTTTCGATTATTTTCGGGATTATTTTTCGATGCGAAAATCTCGATTTATCCCAATAAATTCATATCTTGATCAATTTAATCCGAAATTTAATTATTTCTTCGTCATTGATCAAGATTTCTCATTCTCATATTTTTAATTAAATTTTTTTGTCCCGATTAATACCGAATTTTAGTCTTTTGACCATTTTACCCTTGCACATATTCGGGAATGCCATTTAAGTCCTTTTGCATTTTTAAATGCACTAAAAAATATCGGGTCTTACACAAGATCAAAAGAAAATAATGTCAAACACTGGAGGGCAAGGGAAGCATAACAGAGTAGCAGCACGAATTAAATAGAATGCAAAATTAACATTGAAGTAGTAAAAGAAAACAACAAAGAAAGCTTGACAAAATGTAAAGGAAATTGGAGCAGCAATTAGCAGGGAACCAAAATTAAAAAAAAAATAGAAATTGAATGCATAAAACAATTACGGAAACCAGAGCAGTATAGAAAGAAAACAAAAAATGAACAGTAGCTGAAACCATAAAACAGAGTAGAGCAGAGGATGAAATTTTGCCACTGTCACCGCCAGGTATGGACTAGCCTCCACATTCTGTCCACAAGTCATGCACACTGGCAGCAAGCTTCGCACCCTCATATACTATTGCAACGCCTCACTCGTGCCACCAACTCCCGATTTAGTCCAGTATCAGCATCCAGACTCCTTCTAGTTGCTTATAGATATCCAACAACTTCTCCCCAAGCTTAGGAAAGTTCAGTACCCTTAGAAACAAAAGAGCAAACAATAAGTAAACAAAAGAAATGAAAACAAAAAAATTTTGCTCTTCCATAAAGCAAAGTCTCTCTCATTTTAATCTTAAACTATGCAGGAAATTAACTAGTTAAACTAATGCCTAAACTAAGGAAAACAGTAGAGAAATTCTCGTTAAATGGTAAAGATGGAACTACTATCACTAAGCCCCTCTTCCTTTCTACCTAGACAGCTACGTCCTGCTTTAAAAACATCCCAGTAGCAAGCCATGCAGCAACTGTCCTACCTTACAAAGCTTTAGTTGTGTTCTGCCCACACTGATGAACTGTCAGCTCCTACTTCAATCCTTTTAACACACTACAGTAAGCGACGTACCCCAAGCAGAAGACCGATACTCAATAGCAACATAACAGTAGAACCTTTCCTTAATACAGTGCAATAAACATCAATGAACAATCACGTAGGAACTAAAACAACAAGACAGAAGCGTAACTAAAATGCAGAAAACGTAAATGTAAACTATGTAACAATGAAAAGAAAAATTAACTGCAGAAACTGAATTTCAACAAAACAGAATCTAAATACAGAAATTTATATAGTTGAAACCAAGTGCAAAAAACTAAAACTAAAAAGTGAAGCAAAGGGTGAAAAACTGAAAATCAGAGGAATATGATGACTAAGGGCTACTGTCACCAGCCTCCACCATCCCGAATAAACAGTAAAGGAAATGGAAAATAGAGTAGTAAAGGAAATGGAAATGTAACGACCCTTGACCTTGAAAATTCGGAGGAATTTTTTTTTTTTAGTTTTAAATTCCTACTTATTCCTTCATTCACTTAAACTGCATTCTTGTTTAGTGTCGTTTCTTTTATCTTACTTATTCACCAAAAATTATACTTAAATTAAATTTTACATCTAAATGGTCGATAGAAATTTCGACAGCATAACGGCTTATAAATAAGCCTACCCACCTGCAAATCAAACACTTTAACAATCCTAGATATCCACAACTATCAAACATGCTTCCCAATTTGCATCATCAAACCAACATATATCTGTTCCAACTAAAATTAGTACTCCAAGATTAATTCTCAAAAGAGATATTCTTTACGTTTGTTTTCTTACAAATTACATCCAAAAAAAATATTTCCACTATATGTTTGTGCTTACAAAATGCGTCTGGTAAAGGAACACATTTGTATACCTCTGCGTGTACAAAAGGTAGTCTAGGGTAGCTCTTTCCACCAGCCTACGTCGTGTACACGACAGGTAGCGTATATAGATCACTGCAAATAATCTGAAAGGTAGAGGGGTGAGCTTTCGGGAAAAGCCCAATAAAAAATGCATTTAAAATGATCATAGCGTTTAAAACATACAGAGTACATAATAATATCAAAAGGTGGCATTTCTTTACAAATATTACATCTCTTTCAAACACATATCATGGAAAACACATTTTACAGAAACATGGTTTCGAAATAAGAAAACCTTAGCAGATCGACCAGAATCTTTCATGATATACAGAACTTCAAAAGCTTTATTGAGTATAAAACATATTTCAAAACATCAACATCTTAAAACAGAGATCATGTCAGATGGAAATCAGAACGTTTCAAATCATACAGAACTTCAAAAGCATTGTTGAGTAAATCACATATCAAAGAATCAAATCTTAAAACAGAGTTCATTTCGAAAGGAGACTAGGCTAGCTCATGTAATCGTCATGCGAAAATAACATATTCATCATCCGTAAAGGGAAAATCATAACCATGGTCATGGCAAGGCTGTAGACGTGATCAGGGTCGTAAAGCAAAACATACACACCTGGGCCCCTTTGCTACCTCACCCCACTCAAGAGGTCTTTCTAGCTAGCTGGGCCTTTTGGCTACCTTACCCTACTTAAGAGGTCTTTCTAGTTAGCTGGCCTTTTTGGCTACCTCACCCCACTTAAGAGGTCTTTCTGGTTAGCTGGCCTTTTTAGCTACCTCACCCCACTTAAGAGGTCTTTCTGGTTAGCTGGCCTTTTTAGCTACCTCACCCTACTTAATAGGTCTTTCTGGTTAGCTGGCATTTTTAGCTACCTCACCCCACTTAAGAGGTCTTTCTAGTTAGCTGGCCTTTTTTGGCTACCTTACCCCACTTAAGAGGTCTTTCTGGTTAGCCTTACCTTGGGTGGCAATCATACACACCTGCACCTTTTGACTACCTCACCCCACTTAAGAGGTCTTTCTGGTTAGCCTCATCCCAGGTGGCAAACATATACACCACGAAGGTGAGCATGACAATTATGCATTAACCGTGTGGCACTTTGCATCTGTAGGACCTAAGAGGTGGCCCCCCACAGTCACACAGACTTGAGTGGCACTTTGTTCCCATAGAACCCCACGATCGCATATCACTAAACATTTTCTTTGTCTCAAAATAGAGTTTTCAAAATTTTTCTTGGGTTTCATAAGCCTTTTGAGGGCCTGGGCCTTTTAACTACCTCACTCCACTTAAGAGGTCTTTCTAGCTAGTCTCATCCTAGTTGGGCCTCGCTCATATATTAAAAACTCATAAACCGAATTTCAAATCAACTCTCTTTTGCAGTTGAAAACTTTTTCATAAAACAGAGAAACTGTGCTCATAAAATAAATTCCATTTCTCACAAAATATGTAACAAGTTCATGCATAAGTCAAAATCATATCATTTCGTTCAAGAAACAAAATCAGAAGACATGCTCAAAACTCATGTATTTAAATTCATAAATTTTTCTTTCAGTTTCAGAAACATGACAAGATAACGATGGGGCTCAATAAAAGTTGGGCCTGGTTTTGTTTAAATGATAACTTGGACTAAAGAACGATCGCTTGGTATAAATTCTGATCATTTACTAAAATATTAAGCAACTCAAATATTTTCATAAATCCAAGTTTAAGGGAAAGGAGGATACTATTACCATTTTAAATTACACCCTTTACCTCGTGTAAACCCCACAAAATTTACTTATAATCGGTTAGTTAAGCAAACAAATGAAATTTGAAATACACGTATGAAGATTTTATTTTGCATCTAGGAACTTGGAAGGAGTAATTTAGTAAAATACAAATCAACTTTAGAATAGTTAATTGGGAAAAATAGAAACAAAACTCATATGAGTTAAGAATGTTTCCCCATAATATATAAATACAATATTTGATTTCAAATTTATCTGGTATAAGTAAGATGTATAAAGTATATATATGCATATATATATATACATACATGTCATGAATTAGGTGTTCATCAAATGGAGTATAAGGATATGCATATATATATACATATATAATTAAATTGAAGTAAGGATAGCAATCGGTGCAAGAGAAGGACAGATGAATAAGAAATAATGATGTTGCCAGCCTGGGAGACATAGGAGAAAATGATAATAGGATAGGAGTAGGTAGTGCTTGGCAGTAGAAAAACGCGTGCAAAGATAGCAGGAGATAGGAAAGGTGATAGAACTTGCAGTATAAGACTGGACCAGGATATAGGAAGGTGATGTTTTCAAAAGATAAACAACAACAACAACAACAATAACAATAATAATAATAATAATAATAATAATAATAATAATAATAAACAAATGTATATAAATATATATAATATATATAGACGCTTGGGATTGACAAGAAATGAACCAACTCCCACACCTACGCATTATAGAAACAATTGCAAGAACTGGTGAAATGATACCCACTCCAGTAAATACATGGTGGCGTCTAGCGGTAGGCAAGGCAGGAAACGTGCAGGGCATGGGCAGTGAACAGAAAAGGGAAATGACATTATTAAGAGTACCTAATGGTTCAGTAAAAGAGATACAAGAAGGGAAAGCAGATGGCTACCGAGAAAGATAACCTGGAAACAAAAAGAAAGGAATGCATGAGAGGTTGAGATAGCTGTTGGGAAATTCATAACAGAGGATCACGAAAGTGGGCGAAAGTAGTTAGTATCTACAATAGGGAAGTAAAATCGAAAATGAGAAGAGTGAACTGCTGAGTCTTCTTACACCAGATTTCTATTAACTCGATTTGGCTTCCCAAGCTGACAGCTCCAAAATTTGCTACTGCTTTCAGCGTCGATACAGTCGTTGCTGTATGCTGCCTCTGCTATAGTGCACCACTGTTACGCCAATGTGAAGTGCCTACCCCATTTAGCCTTGCTCGCGCAGTAACCCTGCTGCCTTGCTCAATTGTTTTTGCTATGCGACATGATTCCTGCCGCTACTACACTAACGTTGCTCCTGCCCAGCCACACCTCCCTGTCCATAGCAACTTGTAAGGAGAACAGAACAGAACAGAAGCTTTGGAAAAAATAAAAGGTAAAGAGGGAGGGTGAACTGGAAATGAAGAGGGCAAAAAGCAAAAAATAGAGTTGAAGCTTGAATCGAGTGAGAGCTTCAGTGAAGAGGCAAAACAAGGAAGCAAAGTAGAGAATGAAAATTGAGACCAAAATCGAGACGAACAGGGGACAATGACGGGGCCGACGATGTTGGAGGGGGATGGCCCGGACAGGAAAGTAAGGTTGATGATGGCTAAAATGTGACTAGGAGAAGAGAAAGGCCTGTGCGTGAAGGCTGGGAACGGTGGAGAGCTGAGGATGCTACGGTGGATCGAAAACAAAAGACATAAGTCCTTTGCAATCCCAAAAAAAATAGCAGTTGGAAGGATGGTGATGATGGTGGAGTTTGGTTGAGGACCCTCGGGTATTGTCTTGACTAGTGGGGCAAGAATAAGCACGTGGGAAAGGAAGAAATATGTTGTGTAAACCCCACAAATTTCCTACGTTAATTTAATTATAAAAAAATGGAAATAATATATATTAACAGAAGTGTGAATATTCGTTGTGGGCTCAAGGACTATAGGAACCGAGAAGCCCGTGGGATGACCGGGAACCCAAAGATACAAGAAGTAATAAGGCGAATGCAAGTACGGAAGGGTTAGAAAATTTTAATCTGTTATTCGAAAAGTGTCGATGTAAACACCTGTATCGAGAACTCATGGAGAATGATGAAATCCCGATATTATTTTAATTTCGGAATAAGGAAAATCTCATGGAAGGCATGATCTTATGTCTTTGGATAAATTATATAAGAAAATGTATATATGTAGATATGTACATAGGTGAATATGTATATATAGATATATGTGTACTAACATTTAAATAAAAGGAAAGGTATAAGTATATATATATATATACATAGGTATAATATATATATGTACACTAACCAGTTTAAAATGGGAAAATGATGATATACATATATATGGCAAATGTATATGTATATGTATTGTAAAGTATAATGTATAAGACATATTAAATGGATAGGTAATAACATATATATATATATATATATATGTGTCAAATATATATATATATGTTGTGTAAATGTATAGTATTTAATGTATAAGTGTAAAATAAAATAAAATGAATGAAATAAAAAAAATGATAATAATAATTAAATGAAAATAATAAATAAATAAATAATAGATGAGACATTTAAAATAAAATGGGAACAAAAATTATAATAACCATGCAAATACAAAAAAAACATATAATACCTACATGCTAGTATAATAGATATACATACATTAAACTAGTATGTATATATATTATAGTATTAAGGCATGTACGGAATTGGCTTAGAAAAGCCAATTCCGTCTGCCACTGTTTTCAATTGAAAACAAGCAAAAGAAATCAAACAAAGCAGAGGAGGCTCGGGCGGGAAAAAGGAAAAGGAAGAGGAGAAGAGGAGGAGAAGAAAAGAAGGAGGAGAGGAAGAGAGGTCTGGCCGGGAGAGAAGGAAAAACCAGGAAAGGAAAGGAAAGGAAGCTGGTTCTGGCCGAGGAAGAAGAAGAAGGTAAGAGGAGAAAGGAGAAAGGAGAAAGGAGAAAGGAGAAAGGAAGGAGAGGCTCGGTCTGCTGGAGAAGAAGGGAAGAAGAGAAAAAGAAAAAGAAACGGGACTGAAGAGAGGTAGAATCGAGGCTGAAGGGGAGCTGGAAAACCGAGAACCGAAGAGGAGAGGGATGGAAACCAGCAAGAACCGAGAAGCAGAGCAGAATCGAAGCTAGAACAGAGGCAAGGGGGGAAGAAATTGAAACGAAACAGGGACTGAAGAGGCAGCACCGAGAATAGGAAATCTGGAAAACAGAATCGGCTTGAAAGGATAGCAGAACAGGGGCTGGAAATGGAGGGTGAAACCGAGAGAAGAAGGGAGAAACCGAGAAGAAGAGGGGCTGGAACCGAGAGCTGAAACAGAGGAAGAAGAAATAAAAGCTGGAAAAAAAAAGGGAAAAGAGAAAAAGAAAGGAAGGTAAAATTTAAGTATATACATGCATATTTAATTTACATGTATATATATAGATTTAACTATAAGCAAGATTAGTATTAATTTAAATGGTGTAAAAAAAAAAGGGTAGTGATGAATGATGGGTAAAGGGAGAGGTAATGCATGTATATATATATATATATATTTATGTGAGGGTGCATAAATGGAAACAAGTAAAAATGATATTTATATATATATATATATATATATACACGTATCCATGTGGGTATGTATGAGTATACATATACATATATTGAGTATTTACTTAGGTGTACATATAAAGGAATGTATGAGAGATGTGTATATACTAGGAGGTATATACAAATGAAGGTATAAGATAAGAATGTGTTTTAATATATGTACATACATGGGATGGATACATGTGATGAGGAAAAAAATGAAAACAAATAATGAGGCATATATAGGAATATATATACATACATACTCGCTAGTATATATATGTAGTTGTATATAATAATAGGTATACCGAGGTGTGTACGTACAAAAATAATATAGGGTAAGGAAAATATATATACGTACGTGAATAGCCTAGGTACGCACGATTAAACGTACACACGAGGAAGAACGAATAGGTTACGATTTTAACGTATTTCGAGTGACTCGTATAAATAGGAAGTTAAGTAAACTACCTCCGATGTAGGTAAAACGTAGACGAGTTGACGGAGGTGTTGGAAGGCGTTACTTCGTGAACGTGAGATATCCGATACATCGAGGTAAGGGGTACCATTTAACTATGTCCTGATAATGCATATTGTTTTTACCGATGAATGACTTTATGAAAAGAGCATGTGATTTCGAAATGATTTATAGATGCTTTTATACCTGTACAATGATTATGTAACACGTTTTAAATATGTTAAATGTCCCCCGAATACTTTACACGGCATGAAATAAATTTTTCCAAGGGTATGAAGCATATGGATGTTTTACATTTATTTATGTTTTTATATCCATATCGTTAAAGAAACTTTTGACAATTTCAAAAGTATGTAAGAAAAGAAATTTGTTTTCGAAAGGGGATTGTGGGGGCCACCTCTTGAGTCCTACGGGAACAAAGTGCCACACAGTCTTTCGGTTTTATGAAAGAGTTTTCAGATTTCAAGGAAATTCGATGTTATTACTCGATATGAGTTTACGAATTACAAAACCCAAGAAAGATTTTGGAAACTCTGTTTTGAGACTATAGGCTTCATGCTTGGCTACTTCTCGTGGTGTTCCGGCTCCACCACTTGAGGTGCCGGTACGTAGGCCCCTGTAGCACTTGACTCTACCTGTGTGGTAGATGCCACGCTACTTGTGGTTTATGATGATGATGTTTTGGTAGTATCTCGTGCCCGCGCAGCACGCAATTATGTTGCCCACACGGAGAGTGCTATTGGTGCCCGTGTCCTAGCTATGTGCTAGTGAAAGTATGTAAGATGGATACTACCCATGTTTTACGAAAGAGCTGTACGACCCTGATCCAGTCTACAGCCACTTACCATGGCCATAGGTATCATGTTTAGCTCTCTACGGAGAATGACACGTATCGCATGACTTAGTTATAGCCTGGTCTCCATGATTTAGATATGAATGATAAATGTGGCAATGAGTATGTGCCTTATGAATTTCAATGATTGATGTTTACAAAGTGCTTATGAAATGTTGCATGAAAGTTTCACAAAATGTTTACGACATGTTTACGAAGTAAAACGAAATGATTATACAATGTATGGGAAAAGCTTATGAAAGAATTTATAGCATGGTTGAGCATGATTTTGCTTTGAACTTGTATGCTTTATGACTTTTACGATAAATTGCATAAAGTGATGATTTAAGTTTTTCCTTTGTACTTAAAGTATGATCTTACAAATGATTTCTACATGCTTTTCACATATATATATATATCAGGATAAATTTAAAGGTACTATCTTACTGGGCTTTTCCCCAAAAGCTCACCCCTCTACCTTCAGATCTTTTGCAGTGATTCTATAGGCGCTACCTGCCGCGTACACGACGTAGGCTGGTGGGAAGAGCTACCCTATGCTACATTTTGTACACGCATAAGGTATACATTTACATTCCTGTACCAGACGGAATTGTATGCACAGACATGTGTTGAAATTAACGGTTGGGATGTAATTTTGTAAGGAATGATGTAAACCTTATTATTTTGGGAGAATACTCTAGATGACTGGTATTAAATTAAAAATAGATGTCTGGAGTGGTAAGGATGAATTGGAAAGTATGTTTGGTAGTGGTGGATATCTAGGATTGCCAAAATAACTTGTTTGCAGGTGGGTAGGCTCATTTATAAGCCGTTGTGCTGCCGAAATTTCTATCGGTCACATAATCTAAAAACGTGGAAATTAATTTCTAATTACGAGAAAAGAATTAGGAAAGATGTTTTGACACTGTACAGGAATACAACCTAAGTGAGTAAGAGAATAAATGGGTAAAGAAGTTTCAAAAAAAAAATATTTCTCGAATTTCAGGGTCAAGGGTCGTTACAGTTTGAATGAAAGTGGAACCGAGATAACATGTTGATGACAATAAACAACCGAGAAGAATGGTCTGGAAATTTACAGGAAATGGGTATAATAAAACAGATCGAAAAGATGGCATGGAGGAGTGGCATGGCTAAAGAAGATGAAGCAGCACCGAGAAGAATAAGGGAGATTGGGAACAGCATTCTCGGGTGAGCAGGAGTGAAGAAGGAAAAGTAAGGTTGGTGGGAAAGAAGAAAGGAAATTTAAAAACTGATAAACAGTAAAAGAAAAAAAAAGAGAAGAAAAGAAAAGAAATATATATTTATTAATATATATATATATTATAGAAAATAGAAGAAAATAGAGGAAAGAAGACAAGTGTACTGAAAATTTAAAAATCGGGGAAAAGGGCTCCGGTGGAAATTGTCTGAGTGGATTGGATCCGTCAACTCGCTACGTCGAGACAATCGAAGACTACGAACAGTCATTGAGGTTTATGCAAGTTTTAGAAATAACTGTACATATTTTATGATTCCAAGTGTATTTTCCCTAGGTAAATAAGGTTAATATTTTGACGCATCGTAAGTAATTTGAATAAATAGGATACTAAGAATACAAATTTCGATGTAGGAGAATCATAGAATGATTTAAGGGAGATACTTAGAGGCGTCACTACTTGAACAGGAATTTCTGATAAATCGAGGTAAGGGGTATAATTTAATTTAGTTCCAATATGAACACTCATTTCATTGATAAAAAGATTTTTATGAAGCAATATTATATTTTGAAATGAATTATGATTATTTTCATACCTTAGAAACGATTTACGAAACACGATTTTGTTTTACGAAATGTTCACTAAGTGTATCTACAATTATGAAATGAATTTCCTGAAGTGTGAAAATGCATAAAAGTTTTATGATGGTTTGAAATTCCATATTTATGCTTTGAAAGGAACTTTTGGCATTTTCAAAAGTATTTATGAAAGAGGAAAAAGAATTTTTGAGACTATAGGCTTCATGCATAGCTACTTCTCGTGGTGTTCCAGCTCTACCACTTAAGTGCCAGTACGTAGGGCCCTTGTAGCACTTGACTCTACCAGTGTGGTAGATGTCTTGCTACTTGTGGTTTATGATGATGATGTTTTGATTATATCTCGTGCCCGCGCAGCACGTGTGAATGTTTCCCGCATGACGAGCGCCATTGGTGCCCGTGCCCTAGCTACGTGCTAGTATATGATAAGCAATAAGAAGATACTACCCATGTTTATGATTATGATTGTTGCACGACCCTGATCCAGTCTACAACCCCCTTACCATGGCCATAGGTATAATTGACTGTCTACGGAGAATGACACATATCGCATGATTTAGTTACAGCCTAGTCTCCACGATTATGAATGAATGACGATTATGATTATGAAAACGTTTATGATGATGATGAATGACTATGTTTTTATGAGATTTTTGATGAAATGTTTACGAACAATTATGATTTATGACAAAATGTTTAAAGAATGATTACGTTTTATGAAATGTTTACGAGTGACGATGATTTTATGAAATCATCCATGAATGATGAAAATTTTATGAAGTAGTTAAGCATGTATTTGATTTAAAGAAAATCACGCTTCATAATTTCTTATGATCACTATGCACGAAATGAAGGTTTACATATCTTCTAAATATTAGTTTCTAAAAGAAACTTATGACTAGTTTTTCTGAAGTAAAATTTATTTCATGAATGATTTCTTGCATACTTTTACATATCCGAACTACTTTAAATGTATTTTCTTACTGGGCTTTTTCTTGAAAGCTCACCCCTTCACCTCTCAAATTTTTACAGTAAATTACAGTTAATAAATGCTGCGTAGACGACGTAGGCTGGCGGATATGAGCTTCCCCAGGCTACCTTTTGTACAGGCATGAGGTATACATTCTTATCTCTTTACCAGACCATTTGTATGCACAGACATCTATTGAAAGTAATGTGCCAGGATGTAATCTGTATAAGGATAAATGAAATGAATTATTTTAAAGGATTGACACTGATCAGGAATACAGCCTAAGTGAATAAAGGATTTAGTTGCAAGCCGAAGTTTCAAAAAAAAGTTTCCCCGAATTTTTATAGGTCATGGGTCGTTACAATTTTAGGTGGTATCAGAGCGAAGGTTATCTAGTACTATCAGTATCAATAATAAGAATAAGATTACATCCCAAATGTCTATGTTTATCTGGTTATAGACTAAGTATACCTAATGAAGTTAAGACTTAATATTTAGTTTACGCGAGGAATTAGATCACGGACTAGAGGCCGTAGAGGTAGGCTTGAGAATCATGCAGAGTTGCCATATAAGACTCATAAATGATACTGAGATTGAAGCTGATGTTGAGCATGCTCCATCAAGTCTTGTGGAAAGGACAGAAGGTACTAAGATACACTTAGCTAAGATTGAGCGGAGTATTAAACATACTATGAAAAAATTGGGACACAGACTATGTTAGGTGATGGGGTAGACAGAAGAATAGAGAGGCAAATTACTCCCGATACACCTGCAAAGCCTGTAGAGATATTTTAAAACTACAAATATGCCTGCTCATGTAGCTCCACAGCAGAATGATGATGACTTGGGTTAGGAGTAGGAGCTACATGAGATGAGGTAGTTTCAGATGTTCAGACTGCCACTGTTAAATGGGATAAAAGGCCCAGTAGTTATAGAGAACTGAATGAATGAGATTAAGGAAACTACAAATGGAATTTATGGGTCTAGCACAAGGAAACCGATTTGTCAATGAGTATGAATTATGATTTATATCCCTGGAAAGGTATGACCCAACGTTATGACCCAACGTTATGATTTATATCCCTGGAGGATAGTATGTTATTACATAGGAAAACTGGAAAATTAAATTGAAAAACTTGAATGGACTCTTAGAGTATGGCTGTGAGCTTAATAGACTGGGGGCAGTTCAAGAGTTTAAGCCTCCATTTTTCAACAAGGCTAAAAATTCAGTGATTCAGAGTGTTGGATGAATGAGATAGAAAAGCTTGATGATTTTAGAAGTAACTCTACCGAGAAAGTTGCTTTTGCAACTTTTACATTAAAGAATTTGAGAAGCCACACGGATTTTCAGAGTGTGTTACTATAAAGAAAAAAGTCTTTGTAGCATCAGTATCAAAATGGAAAGTTGAACTCGAAGGGAAAGACGAACTCGGAGGGAAGTTCCCCGATTTAATCTGAGAGTCGACATCAGAAAAGTACATGGGAGATGTTTCTGAAAGCCCTTAGACGACAACACATTTCGAATGAAACAAAGTGGCAATTATGGATGAAATGATTGCAATAAGACATAAAGTAACAAGTCTATGGATGATTATGAAATTAAATTTATAGCTTTGGAAGGAGCAGTGTGCAAGACGCAACTATGAGAATATGAGATATATACTCTCGAGGTTACTAAGAAAATGAAAAGGTAATGAGAGTGACAGAAAAGAGATGTACTAAGGAAGCAGTAAGAATGATAGAATAAAATCACTGTAACTGAAAAGATGAATTACAGAACTAAAAGTATAAGTGAAGGTCACACTGCTTACATGATTGATAAAGTTAGGGCGTGTTTGGATTAAAAAGACGCCCCAGTAGACTGAGGGATTTTCGACACGTATTCGGATGATCTATCAGAGTTACCAGTAAATTGAAAGGTGAAGTTTGAAATTGATTTAGCAGTAGTATCAAATTAATTATTTAAACCACTATACTAAATAAATTTGATTGAATTAAAAATGCTGAAAAAAAAAGAGCAATTACAAGGACTATATGATAAGGAAATTATTAGACCAAGTGATCCAGTTTGGAGTGTACTAGCATTACTTGTTAAGGAGATTCGAAGTCTTCTAGGTCACGTTGTATCAAGAATGGGTGTTAATTGGATCCCCCAAACAAGGATTATAAATCAGTGGCAAAAGACCCAAAACTATTAAGATAATTCAGAGTTTGGGGTATAAGGAGACTTTGGAATATGAATTACGTATCGAGTCTAAGGATTGTAAAATTTTTTATGCTTATGTTTCAAATGCAAGACTTAATTGGAATAAGGAAAGAGTTTTGTTATAATTCATATACAAAATGAGACAAGTTTTGAAATGTGATAGATTCTGAACACAGGTGATATTATGAACAAGAGATGTATACGATGTACGGATACTTTTCTGGTAAATTAAAATGATTCGGATCAAGTGATATGAACAGAGAATGAGTGTGACAAAAGGATAAATGTGAAATTGCGATAAGTTTTGGTATCCTACTTCTTAATTGGGACTGAAACTTGAACTTTTATATTCATAACCAGTTCATGTGGTCAAGTTTGATGGCTAATAAAGGTATTTTAAAAATATCTCCCCGCTTAAAAGACTTGACAGTGTCTAGAAGTACCCCTTATCCATAACCCATAAATTGAAATTCACAGTCGAAATATTTGTGTTTGAAGTCAGGATACCATTACTTGTGCTGTGAAGAATTATGGAATTCTATTGATCATGAAGGTTTAAGTATTAAATTTTACAAAAGCTGTCAAATACAAGAAAAATGGGAATAACTCGAGTTAGTGCTTTGAGCAGAAGTGATTACAGGATGGCATTATGTATATTGGTTAAAGACATGAGTTATTGAAATATTTAGTGAACCTCAACGGGATGTGGTTCCTTTCTGATACTGACATTTATTCCATGGTAGCGAGCCTGAGAGTTGCAAACTGGACTTGATTGATAGAATCAAACAGGTATAGCAAAATGATGAATACTGCATTGATGTGACTGGTTAGACCTAGATGGGTGCTACAACTAGCTTGAGTATTTGTACTGATAATTTATTTAGATTTAAAAACAGAATTGTGTACCAAATGATCTACAGTTAAAAGGATTGATGTCGTCAGAGACTCATTTACAGAAATATACCCTACATTCGAAGAATGGTAAAGATTTATCAAAATATCCTAAAGGTATATTGGTAATCAGGTACGATAAGAGATATAGCTGAATTTACGACCAAATGTCTCATATGTCAGTAGGTTAAAGTAGAGTACCAGAAGACTATGAGATTTTTACAACCTATACCTATGCCAATATGGAATTGGGAGCAAGTCCCCGGGAATTTAAATGCTCCTGGAAGGACCGTTTGTCATTAGCAAAATTCGTATACAATAACAGTTACCACTTAAGTATCGGAATGGCACCGCACAAAGCGTTGTATGGTCAAAGGTGTTGTCCACTGATTGCATGGGAACAAGTGGGCAAAAGAAAGATATTTACTCCCTATTTGATTAAGCAAGCTACTAAGGATGTTTAATTGATTTGTGAGAAGTTGAGGACAGCTCTGAGCAAGTAAAAGAGTTATGCTGACAAAAGATAAAGGCCATTGAAAATTTCAGTAGGAGAATTGGCATTCTAGAAGTTTCTCCTTCCAAAGGTATAATAAGGTTTGGGAAGAAAGGAACGTTAAGTCCCCGTTATATTGGACCTTTCGAGATCTTGGATCGAGAGGAAGACAGAGTGTATAGGTTGGCATTACTATCGAAATTAGCGAGAATTCATAATGTCTTCCATGTTTCGATACTTCACAATTATCATCCAGATACGGCACATGTGATTAAGCATGAACCACTGGAATTGAAAGAAGATATGACACATGTGGAGAAATCGGTTCAGATACTGGATAAGAAAAAGAAGGCATTGAGGTCTAAGATGATTCCTTTGGTCAAGGTTTTGTGGCAGTATCACACTTCAGAGGAAGCCACGTTGAAGTTGGAAAGCCTAATGCGAAAGAAGTACCCACAATTATTTGAGGACTGATGTACTTTTAAATTTAGGGACCAAATTTCCTAAGGTGGGGAGAATGTAAACCCCACGAAATTTACTTATAATCGGTTAGTTAAGCAGACAAATGAAATTTGAAATACACGTACGAAGATTTTATTTTACATCTAGGAACTTAGAAGGAGTAATTTAGTAAAATATAAATCAACTTTAGAATAGATAATTGGGAAAAATAGAAACAAAACTCATATGAGTTAAGAATGTTTCCCCATAATATATAAATACAATAATTGATTTCAAATTTATCTGGTATGAGTAAAATGAATAAAGTATATATATGCATATATATATATATATATATATACATACATGTCATGAATTAGGTGTTCATCAAGTGGAGTATAAGGATATGCATATATATATATAATTAAATTGAAGAAAGGATAGCAATCGATGCAAGAGAAGGAAGGATGAATAAGAAATAATGATGCTGCCAACCTGGGAGACGTAGGAGAAAATGATAATAGGACAGGAGTAGGTAGTGCTTGGCAGTAGACAAATGCGTGCAAAGATAGCAGGAGATAGGAAAGGTGATGAAACTTGCAGTATAAGACTGGAGCAGGATATGGAAAGGTTATGTTTTCAAAAGATAAACAATAATAATAATAATAATAATAATAATAATAATAATAATAATAATAAACAAATGTATATAAATATAATATATATATATATAGACGCGTGGGATTGATAAGAAATGAACCAACTCCTACACCTATGCATTATAGAAACAACTGCAAGAGCTGGTGAAATGATACCCACTCCAGTAAATAAATGGTGGCGTCTGGTGGTAGGCAAGGCAGGAAACGTGCAGGGCATGGGCAGTGAACAAAAAAGGGAAATGAAATTATTATGAGTACCTAATGGTTCAGTGAAAGAGATACAAGAAGGGAAAGCAGATGACTACTGAGAAAGATAACCTGGAAACAGAAAGAAAGGAATGCATGAGAGGTTGAGATAGTTGTTGGGAAATTCATAACAGAGGATCGCGAGAGTAGGCAAAAGTAGTCAGTATCTACAGCAGGGAAGTAAAACCGAAAATGAGAAGAGTGAACTGCTGAGTCTTCTTGCACCAGATTTTCATTAACTCGATTTGGCTTCCCAAGCTGACAGCTCCAAAATTTGCTACTACTTTCAGCGTCGATAGAGTTGTTGCTACATGCTGCCTCTGCTATAGTGCACCACTATTACGCCAATGTGATGTGCCTACCCCGTTTAGCCTTGCTCGCACAGCAATCTTGCTTCCTTGCTTAATCATTTTTACTATGCGACATGATTCTTGCCGCTACTGCACTACCGTTGCTCCTGCCTACCACGCCTCCCTGTCCATAGCATCCCGTAAGGAGAACAGAACAGAACAGAAGCTTTGGAAAAAAAAAGGGTAAAAAGGGAGGGTGACCTGGAAATGGAGAGGGCAAAAAGCAAAAAATAGTGTTTAAGCTTGAACCGAGTGAGAGCTTCGGTGAAGAGGCAAAACAAGGAAGCAAAGCAGAGAATGAAAGTTAAGACCAAAATTGAGACAAACAGGGGACAGTGGCGGGGCCGACGATGTTGGAGGGGGATGGCTCGGATAGGAATGTAAGGTTGATGATGGCTGAAATGTGACTGGGAGAAGGGGAAGGCCTGTGCGTGAAGGCTGGGAATGGTGGAGAGCCGAGGAAGCTACGGTGGACCGAAAACAGAGGACATAAGTCCTCTGCAACCCAAAAAAAACAGCAGCTGGAAAGATGGTGATGATAGTGGAGTTCGATTGAGGACCCTCGGGTATTGTCTTGACTAGTGGGGCAAGAATAAGTATGCGGAAAAGGAAGTAATATGCTGAACAGAAGTGGAACCGAGACGACATGTTGATAGCAGTAAACAACCGAGAAGAATGGTCTAGAAATTTATAAGAAATGGTGATAATAAAACAGACCAAAAAGATGGCATGGAGGAGTGGCATGGCAAAAGGAGGAGGAAGTAGTGCCGAGACGAATGAGCGAGACCAGGAACAGGATTCTCGGGTGAGCAGGAGTGAAGAAGGAAAAGGAAGAAGGAGAAAGGAAAAGTAAGGTTGGCGGGAAAGAAGAAAGGAAATTCAAAAAATGATGAACAGTAATAAAAAAAGAAAAGAAAATAAATATATATATTTATTAATATATATATTATAGAAAATAGAAGAAAATAGAAGAAAATAGAGGAAAGAAGACAAGTGTACTAAAAATTTGAAAACAGGGTAAAAGGGCTCCGGTGGAAATTGCCCGAGTGGATCGAACCCGTCAACTCGCTACGTCGAGACAATCGAAGACTAAGAACAGTCATTGAGGTAAGGAATTTATGCCAGTTTTAGAAATAACTGTACGTATTTGTCACGACCCAAAACTACCTAAAAATCAGAGTAAATTTTTCACGTTTTGTTATATTCTTTCATGCTTACCTGTCCTCTGATCGTGACCACACTCCACTAACAATTGGGCTGTGCGTCAATGCCAGTCCCACCATTCATTTACCATATAACTTAATTCTTTCTCTGTCATTTATAAGTGTTTACAATATTTATACATCCCCTAAAGTTACTTACAAACATGTTACTGTGCTATGCTTATTTAGATACAATATGTACAAGTGTATATACCTTAAATGATGGGCAGCAGCGGATATCCGAAATGCAGTACTCAGTTGCCTCAACATTTACTGGAGATTATCTGTGTGAGAAAATGAAAGGGGTGAACACATCAAGCTCAGTAAGGCAATCCTACAAACAAGTAGGTAACCATACTACCTACACGAATGTGCTGCCATGCATAAACCACCCTTTCTCCACACATTTCAAAACTGATGCAATGATTCATGATGTCATGTAAAACACGTTCACACAGAAAATTCAACATGCAACTCTTTTTAAATCATTTCTTTCTCATTTAAAAATTTCACAATAAAGTCAGGACTCAATCCCCTCCTTCGGGTGGTCCTGACTCACACAAAACCATGAAAATCAGTTTACATCACACATGGGTTTAAAAAGCATGGAAATAATCATCATGCACATTTAGTTTAAAACCCAGTTTCAATCATCGTCAAGATCATCAACATGCGAGGCTAGGCAACATCTGTATATCGGTAATAACCAGGACTATGGCCATGTGTCCTCGGGAGTTCCTCTGCTACACGGATCCTAGTGTGCAGGTTCTCACCATGATCAGGAACTGCCCGAGAGGTGGGTCAGTCCATCTCATCAGTCTTATTCGATCCCATGCATCCGAAGATGCCGTATCCAAAGATACCACGTATACGAAGATACCACACGGTACATCGTACTCCATGCTACTTGCACGGTACATCGTACTCCGTGGACCCATTTATCATACCCTGTCTCAGAACACAGGTGCGAGCCTATTTAGTCGGTGACACACAGTCTACCCGATGCTCCAAGCACGGCTAATCGCATGTTCTCATAAAAATCAGTAGGGGGTGCGAGCGGTGCTCCAGCACTCTCGTCAATTCAAGTAAAAGTAGTGCGAGCTAAGCTCTAGCACTCTCATCAAGTCATGTGAAAAATCTGGTGCGAGTTAGACTCTAGCACCCTGTCACGAAAATCATGTAAAATCTGGTGCGAGTTAGACTCTAGCACCGTGTCACGAAAATCATATATATATATAAAAAGAATCTGGTGCGAGTTGGACTCCAGCACCAATGCATGTAAAACTCTAGTGCGTGCTCTCGCTCCAGCACTAATGCATGCATAACACAAATCAAAATATCGTGCGAGTTGAGCTCTAGCACGTCACATGTCAATAAAAACACGTAGGTGGCTCTGTTTCCTCAAAACAATTTTCAAAACAATTTCATCATTGAAAATATCCAATGCTGTGCATTTTTCTTTTAAGGTTAGCCAGCCTACTCATGCATACATCAAAACACCTCTAGAATGAGCAGGAACCTCTTGTTCTTACTCCTCCCAATTTTTTCTAAAATTGTAAATTTTACCCTTAACAAGGGTATTTTGGTAATTTACCCATTCGGGGCACTAAAATTATTAACCTACTTCTAGACCCTTCAGGTAATTTAAAAGACTGCATATGAACTTTGAAATTTCATAAAGTTACCTCTAGCAGTCCGTAGAATTCCCTTACCTTATTTTTCTGTAGAGTCTGACCTTTCCTTTTCCACTGCGTCTCGTCACACAGTCCAATCTGCTCCCAATCCAATATCCGAAACTGCGTATAAATATTCCTCAGGTCAGATATCATTCAATTTAATTGTATTTCCTATTTTCTGGGCTTAATTTAAATCATTGGGCCCATTTACCCCTATTGGGCCCGATTGCACCTTAATGGGCCTTAATCGGCCTTAAGCCCGTTTTCCACTTATTTTTCACATTATCGAGGCCTATTGGGCTCATTGGGCTCACCAACAATTTATTGGGCCTCGTTCTAACTCTCGAATTGCTCAATTTATTATTTACGACAATTTATCCGACTTTCCAAAATTTAATTTAATTAATGCGAAAATTAAATCCGAAGCATGCATAACGATGCAAATTGTCGTAAATAAGGGTTACTTACCCAAGATTCCATGCTAGTACGCAAATCGAGGCTGTCTCGAGCTATCGTTTGACATCGATTGTTGAGCTACACAATTTCATAAATTTTTGGGTAAATTTCCAGCCAAAAATTAATTAAATAAAATATTCTAAAATTTAAATCGATCAATTTCGACCGCTACTGACTTACCCGTAGCTCGATTACATCGCTGGGATTTTTTTCCCAATTTTTCCTCTTTTTTCTTTTTTCCCTTTTTCTCTTTTTTCCCCTCTTTCTTGGCTGAACCGGTTCAGTCCTGTTCAGACCCGGTTCAAACCGTCGGTTCGCTCCGGTTCGACCGGTTCAGGGCCTTGCCGACCGGTTCTCCGACGGCTTCCACCGCCAGTGGCTCCGCTGGGTCATCCGTATCTCAGATCTGGGGTCGACTTCGATCGAGGTCGTCGAAAAGTCACCGGTCCAGCCTGTTCTCTCCACCGTCGGTACCCACTTCATCTTTCCGCCGTTTTCGGCGTTTTCTGACAGTTTCGCCGGTCGTGGCAGCCACCAATCGGCTCGTCTGGGCCTCGAGAACGTTAGCAGTGGTCCGTCGGTGCCGAATCGTCGTCGGTCGTCGGGAATCACCTTCTCTTCTCTCGGTTTCGTTTCTCGTCGTTCCTCTCGTCGGTGGCCGCCGTTCGTGGCTCCTTAAGGTTGGTGGTGGCCCGAGCCTCGTCGGGCTTCCTTCCTCGGCCTCCGTCGGTCATCGATTGTCGGTAAGGGGCTCGGCCTTTGCTTCGTTTTCCGTTTTCACTCTTCCATCACTCTCCCCGATTTTCCATTCCTTTTTTTTCAATTCTTCTCTTCTTTTTATTTATTTATTTATTTATTTATTATTTTAATTAATAAAATACATTAAAAATACTCAAATATCTCTTAAAATATCCTAAAAATTATTATTTAATTCCTTTATTCAATAAATGAATTTATCAATCTATTTTCGTCTTTTCAGTATATTTTTCGATTATTTTCGGAATGATTTTTCTAATTAAAAATTTCGATTAATCCCGATTAATTCCAATAAATTGATATCTTGAACAATTTAACCCAGAATAAATTTATTTCACCTTTATTGACTAAGATTTCTCAATCCATTATTTTTAATAAATTTTTTTCCTCGAATTGATACCGACTTTCGGTCTTATGACCATTTTACCCTTGCACGTGTTCGAGAATTTCATTCCAATCCTTTTGCAAATTTAATTTCGTGTTTTAACTAAAATTGGGTCTTACATAATCTCCCCAACTTAAGGAATTTGGTCCTCCAAATTATAACCAAGTCATATGAGTCCATAGACTACTCCGGGTACATCAATTGTATCATACTTTTTAATTCTCATGTGACCTTTTTTCGGAGTGTAATACTACCAAAGGACTTTAATTAGGGAGATCGTCTTAAACCTCAATACTTTCTCTTTCCTGTTTAATGCCCGAATCAACTTTTTCAATATACTTATATTTGCATTGAGCTGAACTGTTGGAGTTCATATCCGAACACTTATGCTGGATCTGGATAGTATTGCCGAAGTATCAAAAGATGGGACACATTGTGGATGCCTGTTTAGTCAGGTGATAATGCCAACCTATAGGTCTTATCTCCCACTTGTCCAATCTTTCAAAAATTCCATTCAGCAAAACTCAATTTGCCTTCTTCCCGAGTCTCGTTATGTCCTTATTCCCTTACGACAAATAACTTCAACAATACAGACTCACCCTCGGTGAATTCCAATGCTTTTTGTCTGCTCTGATGTGTTCTTAATCTCTCACTCAACTGAACATCCTCAGAGACTTATTATACTAATTCGGAAGGAATTTCTATCTGTCACCCATTTTTTTCTTATCCAGGTCGGGGAATAACCCCTACAGCCATACTATGCCTCATATCTTGTTATCCCGATACTCAAGTGACAACTGTCGTTATTGATGGATTCAATTTGTAATAACTGATCATCCCAGGAGCTTATAAAATCAAAGGCACACGCTTTCATCGTATCCTCCAGAACTTGTACAGTCCTCTCTGACTGACCATCTGTCTGAGGATGAAAAGCTGTGCTAACACTCAATCAGGTTCCCATAGCTTCCTGAAAAATATTCTCAGAGGTGGGAAGTGAAGTGGGAATCCCTATATGATACCATGCTCACTGGAACGCTACATAATGTCCCACAATCTTCCTTATACCTGAATCCTCATACACACTTTGAGTATCTGGGGATTTCATAACCAGAAGGTGGGTAGACTTGTCAACTTAGCGACTATCATCTAAATAGCCTCGTGACTCATCTGAGTCCTCTATAACTCATCACAAAATTCATGGAGACTTGCTCCCATTTCTGTGTCATTTCGATATAGGTAGAGACTGCAATAACTCTGCAGACTTTTAATACTCTACCTTATTCTGCTGACATACTAGGCACTTTTCCACAATCTCTACCATATCTCTTTTCACATCTGACCACCAATACCCTTTTCAGAGATTTCATATATATAATCGTTACTTTTCATATGCACTGTATATCCTGAAGAGTGAGCTTCTGATAATATCACTATCTCATCAACAGTGGTCCTGGGGAGTACTTACACTATCTCTGTACCTCTCTGTAATTCATCAACACTCTCTGTGAACTTCGTCACTGTACCCTTCTGAATCTGACCCAAACTATCGACACCATGCCGATCATCACGCTAAGCCTGTCAAATCCGGGCACTCTCATCTGGTTCTAATCTCAGGCTAGCTGTCACACAATCACTGTCATCATCAAAAGGGATCACATCACTACTGAGGCTCACAACTGCTCAAGCAGCTCACGCTCCCTGACCATCATATGTAATACCATCCCGAGGCTCTTTCTGCTCAAGGCATAAGCCATCACATTAGCCTTTCTTGGGTGGTACAATTTTCCACAATCCAAATCTCTCAGAAGCTCTAACCCACTATGTATTTTCATATTCGTCTCTTTCTGTGAAAACAGATACTTGGGGCTTTATGATCAGTGCATACCCAAAATTTCTCACCATATACATAATAGTACTATATCCTCAGTACAAGTACTACTGCTGCCAACTTTAAATCATGGGTCAAATAGTTTATTTCATGATCCTTGAGTTATCCGGATCCATAATCGACTATCTTCCCCTTTTGCATTAATACCTAGCTCATTCATGATTTTAAGTCATTCATACACACGGAGAACCTCTTGAGCTGTTGGGTATGGTGAAAATAATCACGGTGGTCAGTTCATACTTCACTACACCGAAATTCATGTCACATCTATCATCCCATTCAAATACCACGTTTTCATAGTTAAACATGTCCACAAAGTATACCCTTTTTAGAACTCGCAACAACCATCTGTAAAAGCAATTTTCCAATTGTTACGTATAATTTTCCCTGGACTTTAAATACACCCAGCATATCATCAATAAGGATGATGACCAATCGGTCCAGGTAAAGTTTAAATAACTCATTGTAGTTGAGTTCCATTACATATTTTAATCGCCCATATCCTTGACCTATGTACGCATAAGCATATAATCACTTCAAAATTGCTTCTGCTCACGATACTGACCCGCGTCATTTTCTTTTTCTTATATTAACGGCTTTTACTAAATTTTAATATTTTAACTTTCATAATTAATCGAAGTTTACAATTCTTTATCGTACTAGTAAAAGTATCCAAATTTTAAATTTATATCTTACCACGATCGATTTCAAGTTATAGATTTTATATATATATATATTTCTAGACGTTGTCAAGTCTTCAGGCGGGGAGGTATTTTGAAATACCTTTATTAACCCTTAGACTTAACCACAATTACTTTACATATCAGTCCCTGTGGTCACAATTCATATTCGCTACAAATTGCTTTAATCCATATGACTTCATATCGTAAAGATGTTCTTACCTTGCATACGCCTCTTACTCCAATACTTCTTGTATTCAGAATCAAGCATATCTCAAAGAGTATCTCCTTCGTATATCAATTATAACGAAACTCTGTCACTATTCATTTCGTGAGTACCATCATTTGCTCCTTTAATTTCAACCGTTGCACCCCTTTTTATTACTTGTCAAAACTTACAGTATAATTTTCAGGGGTAAAACAACACTATCTTAGGATAGAAATTCGAACATCATAATATGCAACCGACTACTTTATTCTCAAATATTACTTTAAATTATTCATAGTCCATTAAATAAAATCGGTTGACTTATACTTCTTCCCTCGTTTTCAACTTAAAATCTGTTCATAATTATTCCGTTAGTTAACCTTCCTCTATTGGGGTACTCATTTATCAACACTGTGCCTAAGAGTGTAAGCATTCATGTTTTTTACTCACTTATATGCGAATGAAGGCGGTATGAAGAAATACGTGGTACCAGGATCAATTAACACAAATACTTCTTTATTCATAAGCAGTGTGGTATCTTTCACCACATCCTGTGAAACATCAATAGTGTCCCGGTCCAAGACATACATTCGCCTTCGTCCAACAGCCTACTTTCCTTTTCTCTCTGGCTGCGGCCTCCCTTTTCGATGCAGCTATCTCAACAGGGTTTTCTCTATCTCTTTACCTTTCTGTGGGGCAATCTCGCCTAACTCTGAGCAATCAAAATACATGGTCCGCCTTACCACACTTAACGGCCAGTTTCATCAATAATATGTAGGTGTAGGTCCTACTTCCGTGATACTTACCACACATTCTACAGTGATCCGTAGCAGATCGGGGTTCTCCAATCACAATACCCCTCAAAAGTGCTACAATCGAATAATTGTGGCCTTATCAATCATCTTACCAACTAGTCTTTTACCAATTACCTTTTTCCCGTTCTGACATTTCTGTCATTCTCAATTCTCTTTCTGTCTCTATTTTGGCCTTTACTATCTTTCCCAATCTCAGAGGCGTGCAACTCTCAATCTTATTCACACCACTGTATTTTACGTACTGCCTCGACATAGGTAATATCTCATAGGCCAATCGAACTCTAATCGACAATTTGAGCCCTTCCATAAACTTTTAGACATCTCGACTGTTACTGTTCATAGTGTCGAGGTAATATCTGCCCAAGAATATAATTGAGTTTCATACTCATAATTCATACTCGTCCATAAATCAATTCCTCTGGGTCAGAGTAAGAAGTTTTATTTATAATTTCCTTTAAGAAATGTCTGGGATATTCTATCACTGGAAGACTTCCAAAATATTTCTCTTGTCAACTCTGGATGTCTAACTCTTAAGATGGGTCGAGCGGACTTCCATCAATGCTTCGTCTCGCCCTCAAATCCCTTGCATACTCTAAGTAACTAGCTCCCAAAATATTCTCCACACTCCACTCCAACCTCGCGAAGCGTGTCTTAATATTGTCCGATCACTCTGTCAGACTCTGTGAGGCATGCTCAACATTAGCCTCTATTTCAATCTCATCCTGATTCTCATAGGTCAACACAGCACGACTAGCAGGCTCAGGCCTACCTCTACGGCCTCTGCTTCGTGCTCTACCTTCTCTATCGCGACTAATATTAGGTATTCCTGCATTTTCAACCATTTCTTAGTTAAAACCCATCTCGATATACACTATTGTATCTAACTAAGCACAGTAACACGGGGAAGTAATTTCCTAATTACTGACACTGACACACATCAGACCAATTTCTTCTCTGATACCACCTTTATATGTCATGACCCAAAACTACCCAAAAATCAGAGTAAATTTTTCATATTTTGTTATTTTCTTTCATGCTTACCTGTCCTCTGATCGTGACCATACTCCACTAACAATTAGGCTGTGCATCAATGCCAGTCCCACCATTCATATACCATATAACTTAATTCTTTCTCTGTCATTTATAAGTGTTTACAATATTTATACATCCCCTAAAGTTACTTACAAACATGTTACTGTGCTATGCTTATTTAGATACAATATGTATAAGTGTATATACCTTAAATGATGGGCAGCAGCGGATATTCGGAATGCAGTACTCAGTCACCTCAACATTTACTAGAGATTATATGTGTGAGAAAATGAAAGGGGTGAGCACATCAAGCTCAGTAAGGCAATCCTACGAATAAGTAGGTAACCATACTACCTACATGAATGTGGTGCCATGCATAAACCACCCTTTCTCCACACATTTCAAAACTGATGCAATGATTCATGATGTCATGTAAAACACGTTCGCATGGAAAATTCAATATGCAACTCTTTTTAAATCATTTCTTTCTCATTTAAAAATTTCACAATAAAGTCAGGACTCAATCCCCTCCTTCGGGTGGTCCTGACTCACACAAAACCATGAAAATCAGTTTACATCACACATGGGTTTAAAAAGCATGGAAATAATCATCATGCATATTTAGTTTAAAACCTAGTTTCAATCATCGTCAAGATCATCAACATGCGAGACTAGGCAACATCTGTATATCGGTAATAACCAGGACTATGGCCATGTGTCCTCGGGAGTTCTTCTGCTACACGAATCCTAGTGTGTAGGTTCTCACCATGATCGGGAACCGCCCGAGAGGTGGGTAAATCCATCTCGTCAGTCTTATCCGATCCCACGCATCCGAAGATACCATATCTGAAGATACCACGTATCCGAAGATACCACACGGTACATCGTACTCCATGCTACTTGCACGGTACATCGTACTCCGTGGACCCATATATCATACCCTGTCTCAGAACGCATGTGCGACCCTATTTAGTCGGTGACACACAGTCTACCCGATGCTCCAAGCACGGCTCATCGCATGTTCTCATAAAAATCAGTGGGGGGTACGAGCGATGCTCCAGCACCCTCGTCAAGTCAAGTAAAACTAGTGCGAGCTAAGCTCTAGCACTCTCATCAAGTCATGTGAAAAATCAGGTGCGAGTTAGACTCTAGCACCCTGTCACAAAAATCATGTAAAATCTAGTGCAAGTTAGACTCTAGCACCATGTCACGAAAATCATATATATATATAAAGAATCTGGTGCGAGTTGGACTCCAGCACCAATGCATGTAAAACTCTAATGCGAGCTCTCGCTCCAGCACTAATGCATGCATAACACAAATCAAAACATCGTGCGAGTTGAGCTCTAGCACGTCACATGTCAATAAAAACACGTAGGCGGCTCTGTTTCCTCAAAACAATTTTCAAAACAATTTCATCGTTGAAAATATGCAATGTTGTGCATTTTTCTTTCAAGGTTAGCCAGCCTACTCATGCATGCATCAAAACACCTCCAGAACGAGCAGGAACCTCTTGTTCTTGCTCTTCCCAATTTTTCCTAAAATTGTAAATTTTACCCTTAACAGGGGTATTTTGGTAATTTGCCCATTCAGGGCACTAAAATTATTAACTTACTTCTAGACCCTTCAGGTAATTTAAAAGACTGCATATGAACTTTGAAATTTCATAAAGTTACCTCTAGCAGTCCATAGAATTTCCTTACCTTATTTTTCTGTAGAGTCTGACCTTTCCTTTTTCACTGCTGTCTCGTCACGCAGTTCGATCTGCTCCCAATCCAATATTCGAAACTACATATAAATATTCCTCAGGTCAGATATCATACAATTTAATTGTATTTCCTATTTTCTGGGCTTAATTTAAATCATTGGGCCCATTTACCCCTATTGGGCCTGATTGCACCTTAATGGGCCTTAATCGGCCTTAAGCCCGTTTTCCACTTATTTTTCACATTATCGAGGTCTATTGGGCTTATTGGGCCCACCAACAATTGTTACGACCCAAAAATACCCGAAAATCAGAGTAAATTTTTCGCATTTTATTATTTCATCTTACCTCTGATCGTGACCAACCATAACCAATAATTGGGCTGTATGTCAGTGCCCATATCCTCTCCATACATTTACAATTAGTGCACAATTTAATTTAAATAAAAATTCATATATACTGCACTAAACTTCTTCGATTTCTTTACATATCTATACCCACTCTATACATCCCAGTGTCATACAAAATATAATATTGTGCTCATGTTATTTAGATACAAGAAACATATATAACGTGTATATACCTCAAGAGATAGGCAGCAGCGGACAACTCGAATGCCGTACCCAGTCGCCTCCCAATCTACTGGAGGAAATCTGTGTGAGAAAATGAAAGGGGTGAGCACATCAAGCTCAGTAAGGCAATCCTACGAACAAGTAGATAACAATACAACCTACATGAACGTAGTGCCATGCATAAACCACCCCTTCTCCACACATTTCCAAAGCGGATGCTATGTTATGATGTCATGTAAAATAACTCGCATGAAATCTCAAAGAGCATGAAAACTTAACATGCATATCTTTTAAATCATTTATTTCTCGTTAAAATTTCATAATAAGAATCAGGACTTAACCCTTCCCTCGGGTAGCCCTGACTCACACAAAATCCATAAAATTATATTTCTCGAAAACATCAATGTCAGAAAACATAAATATACGGAACACGAGACTAGGCAATATCTGTATATCGGTAATAACCAGGACTATAGCCATGTGTTCTCAGGAGTCCCTCTACCACACGGATCCTAGTGTGCGGGGTCTCACCATGATCGGGAACCGCCAGGGAGGTGGGTCACTCTATCCCGTCGGTCTTATCCGACCCCACGCATCCGTAGATGCCACACGTATCCGAAGATACCACGCATCCGAAGATGCTACACGGTACAGCGTACTCCATGCTACTTGCACGGTACAACGTACTCCGTGGACCCATATCATATATGCATACTCATGCCATGTCTCCAAACGCACGTGCGAGCTTATTTAATCATTGTGCCACACAGTCACCCGCTGCTCCAAGCACGGTTTATCGTATGATCTCAGAAAAGATAGTGCGAGCGGTGCTCCAGCACTCTCATAAAATCAAGTAAAACTAGTGCGAGCTAAGCTCTAGCACTCTGTCATGAAAATCATATATAAAAATATGGTGCGAGTTAGACTCCAGCACCTTGTCGTGAAAATCATGTAAAACTCTAGTGTGAGCTTTTGCTCCAGCACTAATGAAAGCATTGCACAAATCAAAACTCGTGCGAGCTGAGCTCTTGCACGTCACATTTATGAAAAGTTACGTAGGCGGCTACATTTCTCAAATCGATTTCAACGAAAATCAACACTTGTTGAAGATATGAAATGTTGTGCAATTTCATTTAAAAGTTAGCATACCTACTCATGCATGTACCAAAATACTTCAAAAACGAGCAGGAACCCTTTGTTCTTGCTCCTTACACCTTTTCCTAAAATTTGAAATTTTACCTTTGACGAGGATATTTTGGTAATTTGCCCATCCGAGGCCCTAAAATTTTTATCTCAAATCTAGACCCTTCAGACAATTTAAAAGACTGTAAATGGCGTCGAAAATTCGTAAAGCTATCTCTAGCAGTTCGTAAAATTCCCTTACCTGGAATCGCGCGCAGACTTAACCTGTCTCGATGATACTGAATCTCTCAGCCCAAATGCGCGCCAACCAAATGTACATAACTGCATATAACCACACAATTGAGGTTAATTCAATTATCTTGATCAGTATATTGCATTTACTGACCAACTTTAAGGTATTGGGCCCTATCTACCTTATTAGGTCTCGACTCATTTTTAGCCTTTTTATATTTATTAATTCCCTTCTTCGGGTATACCGGGCTTATGTAGCTTACTAATAATTATTGAGCTTCGTTCCAAACTCATTGGATAGCCCGTATACCATTTATGGCAATTACATTACAACTCCAAAAAATATTCCTTTCTATGCGAAATTAATCCATAATTCCGTAAAATAATTAAAACTCTGTATTTAAAGAACTCATATTGCCGAAATTAAAATGTACTTACCCGATACGATGCGGGGTACGAGAGTCAGAGCTCAATCGGCTTTCGTTCTGTCTCTGCCGTAAAGCTGCACAGTTAGGTAAATCCGGGTTACTTTCCATTAAAATAATATTAAATAAATTTCTGGAATTTACCCGTGGGTCAATTTTGACCCTCGGTCAACTTACCGGAATCTCAAGTCGTCCCCGGTAAATTTTCTTTCCTTTTCCATTTTTTTCCTTTCTTTTCTTTTCTTTTCTTTTCCTTTCTTTTCCTTTCCTCTTTCCTTCCTTTTCCCTCCTTTTCCTTCCCTTTCCTTCAGGCCAAACGGTGTCGTTTCTGCCACTTTGCCATCGTCGACGTTTTCGACGGTCTTGCCGGCCAATACCGGTCTCAAAAGAACC
The DNA here is from genome assembly GCA_033439115.1 of Firmiana major. Classification (NCBI taxonomy): domain Eukaryota; kingdom Viridiplantae; phylum Streptophyta; class Magnoliopsida; order Malvales; family Malvaceae; genus Firmiana; species Firmiana major. Next base: position 26,362,395 of record CM065910.1, read on the forward strand.
GGCTCCTCCCCCTGAACGCGTCGGTGGCTTTCGTTCAAGCCCAGTCACGGTGGTTCATCGAGAATTGGCCCGTTTCTCCCTCGATCTTCCTTCACTCCGATCGACGTCCTCCGGTCACCTAACGGCGCGTTTTCGGTGTCCACGTGATCGTCGGCCTCTCCTCTTCCTCCTCGGCTGCTCGTCGACTGTCAAGAATCGTCGGTGCTCCCTCGGTGGTCTCAGGTTCTCACGGTTCCTTCGAGTTTTTCTGTTTCGGGTTTATCCCGATTTTTTTTCAGAGTTCTCTTTTTATTTTTTCAGATTCCTTTTTTTATTATTATTATTATTATTATTTATAATTTATTTTATTATTATACTATTCATTAAAATACTCTACAATATTCCAAAATAACTACAACTTATATTATTTTATTCTAATTTAATTTATTTAATTTAATTTATTAAATTCATTTTTCTCCATTTTTCGATATTATTCTTTCGCATTTTCGAGATATTGTTCCGGGTAACTTTTCGGTATTTTTAAAAATTTTGAATCTTGATCAATTGAACTCAAAATTGTATAATTTCCTCATTATCGATCAAGATATCTTACATCCTTATTTTTAATTAAAATTTTCTTATCGTATTAATACCGAATTTCGATATTTTTGACCATTTTACCCCTGCTCTTGTTTCAGAACCAATGTAACCTGACTTTCCTTCATACATCCACTATCTTTTCTTATTTTAATTTTGTATTTTTGATTAACTTCATTTTGATCATTTTCGTTTGACCTGTGGCCAATTCGGCTTGTATTTAATTACTTCCGGCGTTCACCGATACTCCATTTTATTCTTCTTTACAAATTTAATTCAGTCAATGCTCTTCTTATGATTCAATGAATATATGGAAGTGTACATCACATGAATCATAAGGAATATAGCAACGAATACATACAAAGTGGGTCTTACAACAATTTATTGGGCCTCGTTCTAACTCTCGAATAGCTCAATTTATTATTTATGACAATTTATCCGACTTTCCAAAATTTAATTTAATTAATGCGGAAATTAAATCCAAAGCATGCATAACGATGCAAATTATCGTAAATAAGGGTTACTTACCCGAGATTCCATGCTAGTACGTAAATCGAGGTTGTCTCGAGGTCTCGTTTGACATCGATTGTCGAGCTACACAATTTCATAAATTTTTGGGTAAATTTTCAGTCGAAAATTAATTAAATAAAATATTCTAAAATTTAAATCGATCAATTTCGATCGCTACAGACTTACCCGTAGCTCGATTACATCGTCGGGATTTTTTCCCAATTTTTTCTCTTTTTTCTTTTTTCCCTTTTTCTCCTTTTTTCCCTCTTTCTTGGCTGAACCGGTTCAGTCCGATTCAGACCCGGTTCGGATCGTCGGTTCACTCCGGTTCACTCCGGTTCGACAGGTTCAAGGCCTTGCCGACTGGTTCTCCGTCGGCTTCCATCGCCAGTGGCTCCGCTGGTTCATCCGCATCTCAGATCTGGGGTCGACTTCAGTCGAGGTCGCCAGAAAGTCGTCGGTCCGGTCTGTTCTCTCCACCGTCGGTACCCACTTCATCTTTTCGCCGTTTTCGACGTTTGCCGACAGTTTCGTCTGTCGTGGCCACCACCAATCGGCTCGTCTGGTTAGAGTGACGATGTTTAAGAATGATTATGTTTTATGAAATGTTTACGAGTGACGATGATTTTATGAAATCATCCATGAATGATGAAAATTTTATGAAGTAGTTAAGCATGTATTTGATTTAAAGAAAATCATGCTTCATAATTTCTTATGATCACTATGCACAAAATGAAGGTTTACATATCTTCTAAATATTAGTTTCTAAAAGAAACTTATGACCAATTTTTCTGAAACAAAGTTTATTTAATGAATGATTTCTTGGATGCTTTTACATATCAGGACTACTTTAAATGTATTTTCTTACTAAGTTTTTTCCCTAAAGCTCACCCCTTCACCTCTCAAATTTTTCAATGAATTACAGTTAATAAATGTTACATAGACGACAGAGGCTGACGGATATGAGCTTCCCCATACTATCTTTTGTACATGTGTGAGGTATACATTCTTATCTCTTTACCAGACCATTTGTATGCACAGACATCTATTGAAAGTAATGTGCCGGGATGTAATCTGTATAAGGATAAATGAAATGAATTATTTTAAAGGATTTAGTTGCAAGCCAAAGTTTCAAAAAAAAATTTCCCCCGAATTTTTATAGGTCACGGGTCATTACACCTCGATTTATCGAGAGTTCAAGGTTCGAGTAGTGACGCCTCCAAGTGTCTCCTTTTATCCTTCTACCATTTTTCCTACACTGAATTTGGTATTCTTAGTATCCTTATTTAAATCGAATAGCATATAATGCTTCAAAATCGAAATCTTATTAGTCTAAGGAAAATACATTCGGAATTTAAATTCTAACTCTATAAGATCGCATTAAACTATACATATTCAACCTTTGGAGCTCATCAATTTCCTCTTTTCCCACTACTACTTGTAGAAATTTCTTTCCACTATAAACTTCATCATCACATTGATTAAATAAATAGTCCCTATGTGTTATTTCTTTGTGTGTGTATACAATTGTACCAACATAGCAAGACATTTAATATTCATAAGCTCATATACTAATACACACACATGTATATAACCGTATAATTATACATTTTATCCTTTTCGTCATCTCATTTCATTTTCATTTTCAATATTCAATCTCAATTCTTGATAATCCTTCTCATAATATTTAATTTCCTTGCCTAATTCTTAAAATCCCCAATTGTCCAATTAACCCTAGTTTCCAAATTTCTTCACAATCAAAATTTAAACTAATTCATACAACAATCATGCTTTCATAATGAAATTTACACAGAAGTCAACTAGCTAAACCTTAGATTTTTACCTAGAAGTCACTGTGCAAAAATGGGGAAATATATCAACTTGGTATTTTTTTCCAGTATATATTTTTTGAAACTGTAGCGTCGAAACAGGGTGGTCGGACGGGGTAGGACAGGAAACGGGGTTACCGAGGCTCGAGTTCGGTGGAAGGTCGACGTCGGTCTTCTTCAGTTGCTGCAAAATGCGAAACAGAGGAAAACTCCTCTGTTTCGATTTTTGGCTCCAGGCAAGGGAAAAGGAAAGACGTGAGGGGCAGGACAGGACGCGTTGTTGCCGGGCTCGCGAGCTGGAGGGATGGCCGACATCTTCGTTAGTGATCGGTACCCGGCACAAGTTAAAAAGGGGCTCGAGTTTTCGGGCGAAGCAGAGGGAAATAAGAGAAAGGGGGGCGGGTCTGCGTTCGGGTCTCTCGATTTTGGGGTCTCGGTTGGCCAGCAAGCTCGGTGGTGATCGGCAGGGGAGAAATCGGGAGGATGATCGGAGAACAGAGAAAGAGATAAGAGGGGAAAGGGGGTTTTCTTCAATGGGATCGCACGATCCCTTTTTTTTGTTTCTTTCTTTTTTTTCTTTTTCTTTTTTTTGTTTCGTTTGTCTCTTTCTCTCTTCTTCTTTTTTTCATTTTATTTATTTTATTATATATATTATATTTATATATATATATATATATATATTTACATTTTTAATTTTGGACAAATACATAGATATGTATTTATTGTAATTATTTTTATCATTCATATATAAATATATATTTTCTAAATGCATTTTCAATTTAACAAATATATAATATATATATATATACACATATTTTCTTATAACATTTTTTTCCATTTAATTTTATTATTTAATTAAATACAGAAAATTTATGGTGTTTACATTCTCCCCACCTTTAAAGAATTTGGTCCTCCAAATTCATCTTGGTCTTTCAGAATAGTTGAGAGTACTTCTAGACGCTGTCAAGTCTCTCGAGCGGTGAGATATTTTGAAATACCTTTATTGGCTATCAGACTTGACCACGTAAACCGATTATGGATATAAGTATTCAAGGTTTAATATCAATAAGAAAATAGGATAACAAACTTATCACAATTTCACATTTATCCTTAGTGAGAACTATTCTTAATTCATATCACTTGATCCGAATCACTTCACATACCAGAGATATTCGTACCTTGCATACATATCTTATTCCAATATGACTCATATATTCAAGATTTATCTCATTTCAAAGCTTGTCTCATTTCGTACATCAACTATAGTAAAACTCTTTCCTTATTCCAATTAAGTCTCACATTCAAAACATAAGAATATAAAAAATTACAATCCTTAGATTCAATACGTAATTCATATTCTAAAGTTTCCTTATATCTCAAAACTCTGAATCTTCATAATAGTTCAGATCTTTCCCATTAATATATAACCTCTGTTTGGGAAATCCTATTTACACCCATTCTTAATACACTGTGACCCAAGAGACTTTAGGTCTCCTTAAAAATTAACACCAGTACACTCCAAAGTGGGTCACTCGGTGCGAAAATCTCCCCTTCATATACTTCTTATAATTGCTCTTTCAGCGTTTCTAATTCAAGTAGTCACTCAGTACAGTGGTTTGAGTAATTAATTCGATACCACATGCTAAATCATCCGATTATGTGTCAAAAAACTTTCTCTGTTTATAGGGATGTTTCTATACTCCAAACACACCCTATCTTTATTAATCATGTAAGTAGTGTGACCTTTAGAGTCTTATTTATACCGTTAGTTCCCTGATTCATTCTTCCAGCATAGTGACTGTGCTCTTTCATTGTCACTATTTCCTTTGTAGATCTCTTTTCCGTCATTCTCTTTATCTTTCCCTTTTCTTAGTGACTTTGGAAATATACAATTCAATCATCGTAATTCCGCCTTGTGCACTGCTTCCTCAAAATAATTTCAAATGGAGTCATCTTAGCTTTACTAAAGATCCTAATATCTCCTATGAGTTTCTAAACTTCCTTTATCTAATAGTTATTGCAACTCCTTTTTCAATTCCTCAAGATCTATAAAGTTCATCCGGTAGGGAGACTTTGAGATAGGTTGTGTATCTGGAGCCAAATCAATGGTGAACTTCGACTCTCTCTCTGGTGGTAGTCCCGGTAATTCATCAAGAAATACATCCGAGAATTCGCATACCACTGGTATGTCCTGAATACTTGGACGTTCTCGACTAGTATCGGAGATAAATGCAACATAACCTTCACATTAACACATACTTCAAAAATTTTCACCAACAGTCAAAATCATGCATTTTATTCCTTAAATGCAAAGCATACATCAAACTTATCAGGCAGAAGGAAGGTTACAATCTTGGTGTAACAATCTAGACTTACGCGATTGGTTGCTAGCCAATCCTTACCTAAAATTACATCGAAGCCATACATGTTTAGTAAAATTAAATCTGCTAACGTTACCCTATCTCCTATCTTAATTTCACAATTCCTACATGCCATATCAGTCTTTTGAGATGCATACAGTGGTACGGTAACGTGTAACATGAAATCTAGAGGCTCAGGTTTCACAGGAAATTTACATGCAAAATGGGGTGATATAAAAGAGTGCGTAGAACCTGAATCAAATAGTACATGTGCCTCATGATTACAAATTAAAAGCTTACCCCGAATAGTCTCAGTAGAAGCATCAGTAGTCTCTCTTTCCAAGGCAAAGACTCTCTCTTGTGTGACAGGCTTCTTGCCCTTCTCCGCTACAGTAGCCCGTCTTTGTAGGATCTGTCTCTGGGGAGCTTGCCTCTCAGGCTATCTTGGTTGTTCTAGTAGTCGTGGGGTACTGCTCTGTGGGCAATCCTTACCTAAGTGTCCCTTCTGTCCACACCCATAACATACCTTTGTGGCCATATAACAAACACCAATCTTTACACAACTTCCAATACTATTGTGGGTCTTTGGCAATCTGGGGCTCAAGTACAGGAACTGTGGGTTTATCAACCCTAGTTCGAAACTCATCTATCATCTGCCTCTTAGGCTAGTGACACGCCCTAAGGGTATTGTCCACAAGTGCACGGGTTGTATAAGCAATAATGGGATTTGAGTCCCGAAATTATCGTCCCACAGAGAAGTTAACTAGCCTAATTAAGTACCTGTTAATCTTACCCTAAGTATATTCTAGCGAATTATGAAATTAAAGTGGTGATCTACTAAGGCTAATTAAACATACTGAAAACAATAAACATTAAAAATAAAGAAAATAAAACTGAACTAAGATTTGCTTACCGAACTCCGAGCAATTAAAGAAAATACCTATAAAATAAATTAAAATAGTTAAAATGAATTAACGCAACTAAAATAAAATGCAAATAGGAAAATATGAAAATAAAGCAATAAAATTAATTAAACTAAAATTTAAACAAACTTGAAATAAAAATGCATGTAATTAAACTAATGAAAATTGCGAATTGAACTAACTTCAAATCTAATAAAAATGATAGCTAAATTAAAAATGCATGAAACACATTTAATCTAGATTAAATCTAATGGTAACTTGTAAAATGCTAAACTAAAATTAAATCCTAAAAACATAAAATATAAAATTAACTATTAACTAAAAATTAAGACTAAAAATTAAATTAACAAAATAAAAAACTAGAACTAATCTAAATTGACAACAAACAATTATCCTAAACTAACAACTAATTAAACTATACTAAAAATGCAAGAAAAATGGATTAATGCAAGAGTTGAATGCCAAACAAAGCCTTAGATTTAAATCAACCAATAAATCCCTCCAAACACTGTTCATGCTTCATTTCATTTTCTGGTTTCCAGGTGTGGTCTCGGTTTGCTTGGTGATGGCCTCGATTTATCCAGTCCTCTACATTTTGTTTTCTGCCTCCAGGTGTCTATGGTTTGCCCAGTTAAATGCTCCTGTCGTGCTGGTCCAATTGGATGTGCTAGGCTCATGTTGTCCGCGTGGTCCAATCTCGATTTTAGCCCAATTTCGATCCATTTTCTACCGAAATATTCAAAATTCATCCGAATTTAATTTATCTGCAAACATGAGAATTTAAATTAAATAAAGGGGATAATTAACAAGATAAATTGGGGATTTAAATAATTAATTAGGAAATTAAGCACAAATAATTCTAAAAATATAGAATTATCACACCCCCAAACTTGAGCTTTTGCTTGTCCTCAAGCAAAACAAAATAATTGTAGGAATGACAAGTACTAAACACAATAATTTTTCCAATATTATCCTCAAAGAAAAAGTATAGACTATGAAATCAAAGAATCACAATTATAAGTCCAACACTCAGAATCATTCAATCATAAGTCCTAACCCAAATTGGACTCCTCGTGAGTGTGTGAAAAATGTCAAAGTCACTTCACAGTACATTATCCGGATTAGATTATGCAAACACAGTAAATGAAAAGTCAATGACATGTGATCATTCCCATAAGTTTGCTTTTCACTTCTCTCTCCACTAATGTAGTCACACTCAATCAAAGATCAATAGGACTTCATTAAGCTTGTAATGTAAGGCTAAGGCTAAGGTATGATAAAGTCGATTTAGGTTTAATTATCCCTTAACAGGCATTACTTCTGGATCTTAATGTAAGAGCTCAAATTATTTCTCCCAAACTTATTTATTTCACTAGATATTTTATTCTTTTTTATTCTTTTTTTTCTTTTTCTTTTTCTTTTTTTCTTTCATATAATTTTTTTTTGAACTTTCACTATCACCAGATACCCATATGTACAAAGCTCACAATATATCCAATGACTTTCCATGCTTTCGGGGTAAGGGATAGGAAAAGAATATTTAAGCTAAGGAAATTAATGCAGGTATATTTACAAAGAAAAGCTTATTTGGTCCAGATGGGTGACTAGGGGTAAAATATGTACAGGGATGGCTCGAAAGACTCAAACGATCCAAAGATGGCCTAAATCATCTCCCTAATTAAGTGTGATCTAATATTTCACCTCGAGATTAAATCAAACAAATTCTAGAATATTGTAAGACCCAAATTTAGTTAAAACACGAAATGAGTATGTTCGTGAAAGGAAAGATTGAAATGGTCCTAAATTAAACGAACGGGATTTAGCCTGAAAATAAGGATTTAAAATATGAAATGAATGAGTATTCGTGAAGGGAAGTCGGGTGAAATTAATCTCGAACACGTGCAAGGGTAAAACGGTCAAAAGATCGAAAGCTGGTATAATTCGACAGGAAAAATTTAATTAAAAATAATGGATTTGAGAATCTTGATCAATAAAGAAGAAATAATTAAATTTCGAGTCCAATTGATCAAGATCCGGAACTTTTAGAAATATCGAAAAGTCACTCGGGACAATATCCCAAAAATACAAAAATTATACCCGAAAAAGTGTTAAAAATAAATTTAATTAATTAATTTGAATAAAATAATAATTTTGGTAGATATTTTTTATTCTTTAATATATTTTATTGATTAAAATATTAATAAAATAAATAATAAATTAATTTAAAAAAAATGAAACTTAGAATCCCAAAACGCAATTCTGAAGAAACAACAGAAAACAAAGCAGAAGTCGAGCCTCTGCCTCCACCGATGGACAGCCACCGGCGGCCAGACGAGGTTGACGAAGGAAGCCAGATGCGAGCAGACCCTTGCCGGCGCTGGTAGGCGAAGAGAGAACAGACGAACGGCGAGGGATCGGTGAGAAAGAGAGAAAACCAAACCGAGAGAAGAAAATGAGGAATTCGATGATCGGCGCCGATCTAGGCCCGACCACCACCAGCCGAAGGAAGCCTAACCTCAGGAGACCCACCAGCCACCGAAACCCATGCCCCCAGCCACCGAAAAAGCCACAAACGGCGAAGGGAAGAAAATGGGTACCGACAGCCGAGGGAAAACAGCCGGATCGGCCACTTTTCGGCTGCCTTGGGCGAAACCGAGGCCACATTTGAGAATCGAACGACCCAGAGGAGCTGCTGGTGGCGGAAGCCGGTGAAGAATCGACCGGCGAGGCCCTAAACCGATCGAACCAGAGTGAATCGGACTAAATCGGACCGGTCTGAACTGGGTTGAACCGGATCGAACCGGTTCAGCCAAGAAAGAAGAAAAAAGGAGAAAAAAGAGAAAAAAGAAAAAGGTAAAGAATTTTTGAGGATACACCGGACTTCGGGTAAGTCGGTAAGTGGTCAAAAGTAACCGATTTGATTTTTGAAAATTTTATTTAAATTATATTTAATCAAAAATTTACCCGAAATTAAATAATAATTGTGCAGTTTTACGACAAAGCCCGAACGAGAGCCGATTGAGCTCCGATTTTTGTACCCCACATAACATTGGGTAAGTACATTTTAATTCTGACAATTAGAGTCCTCAATGCAGAGTTAAGATTATTTTACGGATTAATTATGTATAAAAAGGAATATTATTCGGAATTGCAACGTAATTACCGTAAATAGTATACGGGCTATCCAATGAGTTTGGAATGAAGCCCGATGATTATTGGTAAGCTGAATGAGTTCAGTAAACCCAAAGAAGGGATTTAATAAGTAGAAACGGGCTGAAAATGGGTTAAGGCCCATTAAGGTGAGATTGGGCCCAATAAAGTAAAACAGGCCCAGTACGTTAGATTCGATCAATAAATGTGATATACTAATAAAAATAAGTGAATTAACCCAAAATATGTGGTTATATGAAGTTTCATAGATTTGGTTAACGCGCAGTTAGACTGAGAGATCGGATATTATCGAGATGAGATAAGTTTGTGCGTAAATCGAGGTAAGGGAATTTTGTAGGTGCATAGAGATTTCTATACGTATTTATTGAGGGGATTTAAAGGGCCTAGAATTTCTTTAAGTATCTAGAAAATGAAATAATAATTTTCACGAAAATCGGGGCTTAGATGAATAAAGAAAAAGATGATTTTACCCCTGAGAGTAAAATTTAAAAAAAAGGGTAGTAAGGTAGATAAATTGCATGATTATCATGTTTTAATGTTTTATATGAATGTATTACCTTGATTTAAGCAAATATGCACAAGGTTGGCTATTGATTTTATGAATTATATGAAAGGGTACCGGTTTGTTCCGGTTACGATTTTAAAAGATGTTTTATAAAGATTGAGCCACCTATCATATTTACATGAGTAAAAAGAGTACTAGAGTCTTACTTACACTAAATTTTACTGATTTATTACTCATGAAAATCCATACTGGAGCATTGCTCGTACGAGAAATTTGTGTATGTACAAAACCGTGCTGGAGCTTCGCTCGCACGAGATTTTAGATATCATGATATGCATAGCGTGGTGCTGGAGCTTCGCTCGCACTAGACGTGACATGCATATAGTCGTGCGGAAGCCTCTTGTAGACTATGTGTCAAAGAGAGTTGAGATGCTCGCACGTATACTTTGAGACATGGGTTGGTTATCGACATAGTATTGGGGTGGATAAGACCTACGGCAGGCATCCCCAGACTATGATATGGGTCCACGGAGTACGATGTATCATGTATGTCACACAGAGTACGATGTACCGTGAAGTCATGATGACTCGATTATGTTACTTGATATTCTGGAGGGTAGGATTTGACCCCCACCTCCAATTACAGTTGTGATGCCCCGCACACCGGGATCTGTGTAGCCTAGGATCATAGGGACAAAGTATGGCCATAGTCCTCGATTTTCATACAGTAACCTACATGCCTCACATGATATCGTATGGTCTGAATAGACCAGGACGAACCCGAATGAGGGGTAATGTCTCGATTTATGTTTTTAAAAGAGATGCGATTTAATGAATCAAGGTATTTCTGAGAGATGGGTTTGACCTTGATGAGGTTGTTTTATGATAAAATAAATAAGTTTTAACGTGATGAGTTTGTAATGAAACAAATAAGTTTTAATGTGACGAGCATGAGATGTCATACATGATGATTTTTCATGTTTGATTTATATGTCAATTTCATGATTTCTCTTATATGATATATACATACATGTGGCATCGTTTTAGTCATACCTCATGCTCCGAATATAAACGATTTTATATCATGACATTATCAGCACGTAGATAGTATAGTTATCTACCTACTTACATTATTGCCTTACTGAGCTGTTTATGCTCACCATTTCATTTTTCACCCCACAGGGTACATTCAGTAGAAGAGAATGACAGTAGTATTGCATTTCGGTTATCCGCTGCTTCTTATCAAGACCAAGTATACACATTTGTATAATTTTGTATCTGAACATATAGATGCACAGTACAATATATAAATGTAATATTGGGGATGTATTTAGTTTAAATAAATTGATATGTAAATGAAATATAAAAATGAAATAATAAATAGGTGAGAGGTGACTAACACCGAATCATAGCCTAACTGTTTAGGAGTGTAACTGTTCACAATGGGTAAGAAAATGAAAAAAGTAAAAAATTTACTCTGATTTTTAGGTAATTTGGGTCATGACAGAAAAGGTGGTATTAGAGCTGTGTTGGCCTGATATGAGTCGGAGTTAGTTGTTAAGTAAATTTACATCCCCATATACTGTGCATTGTTTAGATACAATTGTGTATATCAAGATGGAAGTGCAGCTAAGAATTTAGTTTTGAATGCAAGAATATAGTTTTTATAACTGATAACCGCTATGGTAGAGAGACGAGTACGTATGCTCGAGACCATAAAGATCGGCCTGAGAATCGAATGAGTCGTCACATGAGACTCAAGATGAGAGTGAAGTGGAGGCTAATGTTGAGCATACTCCACAGGGTCTTATAAAGAGACCAAACAGTATTGAGACACGCTCCGAGAGGATGGAGTGGAGTGTAGAAAATATTTCAGAGTTGTTTACTCAGTCTATGCAGGCAGTTGAGGATAGGCAGAGTAAAGCCTAAACAGATGCCTCAGACATAGAGATTTTCACACCCCTCTGGTATATAGCGAAGTAAAGAAGCCAATAGTTACTGAGGACTGGGTGTATGAGATAGCGAAGTTGTATGGATTCTTTCGGTGTATGTCGACCGAGAAAGTGACTTTTAAATATCTTATGTTGGAGTCGAGATGGAGAATTGGTGGAAGTCTGCTCGATCCATCTGAAGAGTTAAACGTCCAGAGCCGACATGAGAAATATTTCTGAATGTATTCCGGTGACAGAATATCTCGGACATTGCTTAAAGGAATTTATAGATAAAATTTCTTACTTTGACCCAGAGGCACCGGTTGATTGACGAGTATGACTCTCAGTTTATATACATGCCCAGATATTACCCCGACATTGTGGGCAGTGAGAGTTAGAAAGCCCAAAAGTTCATGGAAGGGCTCAAATTGTCGATTAGAGTCCGATTGGCTCGCTACTTATGTCAAGGCAGTGTACAGAATATAGTTGCGTGAAGAAGATCATGTGTTGCACGCCTCTGAGATTGGGAAAGGTAGTAAGGGTCGAAATAGAGACAGAAGAGAATAGAGAATGACAGAGATGTCAGAGCGGGAAAGAGACCAGTTGATAAGGGATTAGAGTTGATGAGTTATGGGGTAAGATGATTGGTAAGGCCCCAGTGTATCCAATTTCAACACTTTTGAGGGATATTGTGATTTGAGAACCCCGACCTGCTACGAAGCAGTGTAAGAAGTGTAGTAGTGTAACAGTGTAACAGTGTAAGCAGAGTTAGCAGTGTAAGCAGTGTAGGATGTGTGGCAGATACCACGGAACTTTATTGACTAAAATAGGAGTTAAGTGTGGTAAGAGGGGCCAATTATTTAATAATTGCTCAGAGTTGGGCAAGACTACCTTACAGAAGAGCAAAGAGATCAAGAAAACCCTATGGATATCTTTGCACTGAAAAAGGGAGGCCACAGCCAAAGAGAAAGGAAAAGTAGGCTCTTGGATGAGGGCGAGTGTATGCCTTGGACCAGGATACTATTGATGTTTCATATGATGTGGTGAAAGATACCACACTGGTTATGAATAGTGAAGTAATTATTTTAATTAATCCTTGTGCCACGTATTTAGTCATACCGCCTTCATTTGTATATAAGTTAATAAAAGACATGAATGCCTACACCTTTGGGCACAATGTTGATAGTTAGTACCCCAATGAAGGAGGGTTAACTAATGAAATAATTATGAAGAAATTATAAGTTGAAAACGGGGGAAGAAGTATAAGTCAGTCGATTTTATTCAATGGACTATGAATAATTTGAAGTAATAATTGAGAATAAATCTCAATTAGTTGGCTGCAAATTATGATGTTTAGAGTTCTATTCTAAGACAGTTTTGTTTTACCCCTGAAAAGTATACTGTAAGTTTTGACAACTAATAAAAGAGGAGTAGTGATTGAAATTAAAGGAGTAAATGATTGTACTCACAGAATGCGTAATGACATAGTTTGTTATAAGTGATATACGAAAAGTGATAGACTGGAATAAGAGGCGTATGCAAGGTACGAATATCTTTGATACGTGAAGTAATTAGGATTAAAGCAATTAGTAGCGAATATGAATTGTGACCACATGGACTAATATGTAAAGTAATTGTGGTCAAGTCTGAGGGTTAATAAAGGTAGTTCAAAATACCTCCCCGCCTGAAGACTTGATAGCGTCTAAAAGTATACATAAACTTATAAATTGAAAGCGACAGTCATAAAATATACATTTAAAATTAGGGTACCTTTACTGGTACAATAAGAAATATAGAATTCAATTAATCAGGAAGGTTTAAAAATTTAAAATTTTATAAAATCCGTTAATATAAAAAAAAAAAAGAAATTACGCAGGTTAGTAGCTTCAACGGAAGCGATTTCGAAAGGAACATTATACGTTTATGCGTACATAGGTCAAGGAAATGGGTAATTGAAGTATTCAATGGAAGTCAACTACGACAAGTTAATTAAACTTTACTTGGACCAATTTGTTATCATCCTTATTGATGATATTTTAGGTGTATTTAAAGTCCATGAAAAATATAAGCAATAATTGAAAATTGCTTTTACAAATGATTTGTTTAGAGTTGTCGAAATGGACTACTTTGTTGACACGTTTAACTTAGAAAAAGTTGTATTTGAAAGGGATGATAGACGTAATAGGAGTTTTGGTGTACTGAAGTAATAAAGTGACCACTGCATTTATTCTCACCATACCCAACAGATTAAGAGGTTTTTCATGAGTCTACGGATACCTCAAAATAATGAATAGGCGGTGTAATGAAGTGAAATAAGATGATAGTCACGTATAGATCCAAACAACTCAAGGATCATGAAAGAGACTATCCGACCCATGATTTAAAGTTGACAGTGATAGTGGTATTGAGTTTATGACACTACTATGTATACGGTGAGAAATTTCAAGTATGCACTGATCATAAAAGCCCGAGTATCTGTTTTCACAGAAGGAGTCAGATATGAGAACAAAGAGGGTTAGAGCTTCTGAGGGATTATGATTGTGGAAATTGTACCACCCAGGAAAGGCTAATGTAATGGCTAATGCCTTGAGCAGAAAGAGCCTCGAGATGGTATTACATATGATGGTCAGGGAGCGTGAGTTGCTAGAGCAGTTGTAAGCCTCAGTAGTAATGTGATTCCCTCTGATGATGATAGTGATTGTGTGACAGCTAGCCTGAGATTAGAACCGGATTTGAGTGACCGGATTTGATAGGCTTAGCGTGATGATCGGTAGGTGTCGACAGTGTAGGTCAGATTCAGATGAGTATAGTGACAGAGTTCACAGAGAGTGATAATGGCTTACTAAGGTTCAGAGACAATATAAGTGCTCCCCAGGACCATAGTTGATGAGGTAGAGTTATTGTCAGAAACTCACTCTTCAGGAGATACAGTGCATCCGAGAAGTAATAAATATATCAAAATCTTAGAAAGAGTATTGGTGGTCAGATATGAAAAGAGACATGGTAAAGATTGTGGAGATTATGAAGAAGTGTCTCGTATGTCAGCAGAGTAAGGTAGAATAATAGAGGTTTGCAAGGTTATTGCAGTTTCTACCTATATTGACATGAAAATGGGAACAAATTACCATGAATTTCGTGATGGGTTACAGAGTAACCGGATGAATCATAAGGCTATCTGGGTGATAGTCGATAGATTAATTAAGTCTACCCACCTTCTAGTTAGGAAATTACCAGATACTCTGAGTGTGTAGGCAGATTTATGTATATGGAAGATTGTGGAACACTAAGTATCTTTCCAGTGAGCATTGTATCATATAGGGATTCCCACTTCAATTCTCACTTCTGGGAACATTTTTCAAGAAGCTATGGGAACCCGATTGAGTGTTAGCACAGCTTTCCATCCTCAGACAGATGATCAATCAGAGAGGACAGTACAGGTTCTGGAGGATATGATGAGAGCGTGTGCCATTGATTTGATAAGCTCCTGGGATGACCAGTTGTTATCAATCGAATTCGCCAATAATGACAGTTGTCATTTGAGTATCGGGATGACTTCAGATGAGGCATTGTATGACCGTAAGGGTTGTTTCCCTGATTTGGATAAGAAAAAGTAGGTGACAGATAGAGAATTGTTCTCGAATTGGTAAGACAAACCTCTGATGATGTTCAGTTAATTATGAAGGATTAAGAACACCTTAGAGCATATAGAAAAACTATGCTGACAAGAGATTAGAAACCATTGGAATTCACCGAGGATGAATTAGTATTATTGGGAGTTACATGCCCTTAGGACATAGCATAAGGACGTAACGAGATCCGGAGAGAGATTGGACAAGTGGGAGATAAGACCTGTAGGTTGGCGTTACTACCTAAATAAACAGGCATCCACAATGTGTCCTATCTTATGATGCTTCGAAAATATTATCCGGACCCAGCATATGTGATCAGATATGGGTTTCAATAGTTTAGCTCAATGAAAGTATAACGTATGATTGAAAAATCGATTTGGGTATTAGACGGAAGGAGAAAGTATTGAGGTTTATGATGAACTCCCTAATTAAAGTCCTTTGGTAGTAGTACACTCCGAAAAAGTCTCAAGGGAATTAAAGAGTATGATATGTGTGAAATATCCGAAGTGATTTACAGACTAACTTGGTTCTAATTTGGAGGACCAAATTTTTTAAGTGGGGGAGATTATGTAAGACCCGAATTTAGTTAAAACACGAAATGAGTATGTTAGTGAAAGGAAGGATTGAAATGGTCCTAAATTAAACGAACGAGATTTGGACTGGAAATAAGGATTTAAAATACGAAATGAATGAGTATTCGTGAAGGGAAGTCGAGTTAAATTAATCTCGAACACGTGCAAGGGCAAAATGGTCAAAAGACCGAAAGCCGACATAATTCGACAGGAAATATTTAATTAAAAATAATGGATATGAGAATCTTGATCAATAACGAAGAAATAATTAAATTTCGAGTCCAATTGATCAAGATCCGAAATTTTTAGAAATACCGAAAAGTCACTCGAGACAATATCTCGAAAATACAGAGAAATTATACTCGAAAAAGGGTTAAAAATATAATAAATAAATTAAATAAAATTAAATAAATTAATTTGAATAAAATAATAATTTTGGTAGATATTTTTTATTCTTTAATATATTTTATTGATTAAAATATTAATAAAATAAATAATAAATTAATTTAAAAAAATGAAAATCAGAATCGCGAAACGCGATTCTGAAGAAACAACAGAAAACGAAGCAGAAGCCGAGCCTCTGCCTCCACCGATGGACAGCCACCGGCGGCCAGACGAGGTCGACGAAGGAAGCCAGATGCGAGCTGAGCTGAGCCTGCGCTGGTAGGTGGAGAGAGAACCGAGGGATCGGCGAGAAAGAGAGAAAACCAAACCGAGAGAAGAAAATGAGGAATCTGGTGATCGGCGTCGATCTAGGCCTGACCACCGCCAGCCGAAGGAAGCCTGACCTCAGGAGACCCACCAGCCACCGAAACCCACGCCCCCAACCACCGAAAAAGCCGTAAACGGTGAAGGGAAGAAAATGGGTACCGACGGCCAAAGGAGAACAGCTGGATCGGCCACTTTTCGGCAGCCTTGGCAGAAACTGAGGCCAGATTTGAGAATCGAACGACCCAGAGGAGCTGCTCGCGGTGGAAGTCAGTGAAGAACCTGTCGGCGAGGCCTCGAATCGGTCGAACCGAAGTGAACCGGACTGAATCGGATCGATCTGAACCGGGTTGAACCGGACCGAACCGGTTCAGCCAAGAAAGAAGGGAAAAAAAGGAGAAAAAGGAAAAAGGGAAAGAATTTTTGGGGATACATCGAACTTCGGGTAAGTCGGTAAGTGGTCAAAAGTGACCGATTTGATTTCTGAAAAATTTATTTAAATTATATTTAATCGAAAATTTACCCGAAATTAAATAATAATTGTGCAGTTTTACGACAAAGCCCGAACGAGAGCCGATTGAGCTCCGATTTTTATACCTCGCATAATATTGGGTAAGTACATTTTAATTTCGACAATTAGAGTCCTCAATGCAGAGTTAAGATTATTTTACGGATTAATTCTGTATAAAAAGGAATATTATTCGGAATTGCAACGTAATTACCGTAAATAGTATACGGGCTATCCAATGAGTTTGGAATGAAGCCCGATGATTATTGGTAAGCTGAATGAGTTCATTAAACCCGAAGAAGGGATTTAATAAGTAGAAACGGGCTGAAAATGGGTCGAGGCCCATTAAGGTGCATTGGGCCCAATAAAATAAAACGAGCCCAATACGTTAGATTCGATCAGTAAATGTGTTATACTGATAAAAATAAGTGAATTAACCCAAAATATGTGGTTATATGTAGTTTCGTAGATTTGGTTTATGCGCAGTTGGACTGAGAGATCGGATATTATCGAGACGAGATAAGTTTACACGTAAATCGAGGTAAGGCAATTTTATAGGTGCATAGAGATTTCTATACGCATTTATTAAGGGGATTTAAAGGGCCTAGAATTTCTTTAAGTATCTAGAAAATGAAATAATAATTTTTAAGAAAATCGGGGCTTAGATGAATAAAGAAAAAGATGATTTTGCCCCTAAGAGTAAAATTTACAAAAAGGATAGTAAGGTAGATAAATTGCATGATTATCATGTTTTAATGTTTTATATGAATGTATTACCTTGATTTAAGCAAATATGCACAAGGTTGGCTATTGATTTTATGAATTATACGAAAGGGTACCGATTTGTACCGGTTACGATTTTAAAAGATGTTTTGTAAAGATTGAGCCACCTATCATATTTACACGAGTAAAAAGAGTGTTAGAGTCTTACTTGCACTAAATTTTACTAATTTATTACTCATGAAAATTCGTACTGGAGCATTGCTCGTACGAGAAATTTGTGTGTGTACAAAACTGTGCTGGAGCTTCGCTCGCATGAGATTTTAGATATCATGATATGCATAGCGTGGTGCTGGAGCTTCGCTCGCACTAGACGTGGTTGACATGCATATAGTTGTGTGGAAGCCTCCTGTAGACTGTGTGTCACAGAGAGTTGAGATGCTCGCACGTATACTTTGAGACATGGGTTAGTTATCGACATAGTATTGGGGTGGATAAGACCTACGGCAGGCACCCCCAGACTATGATATAGGTCCACAGAGTACAATGTACCGTGTATGTCACACGGAGTACGATGTACCATGCAGTCATGATGACTCGATGATGTTACTTGATATTCTGGCGGGTAAGATTTGACCCAACCTCCCGTTACAGTTGTGATGCCCCGCACACCGGGATCCGTGTAGCCTGGGATCACAGGGATAAAGTATGGCCATCGTCCTCGATTTTCATACAGTAACCTAAATGCCTCACATGATATCATACGGTCTGAATAGACCAGGACGAACTCGAATGAGGGGTAATGTCCCGATTTATGTTTTTAAAAGAGATGCGATTTAATGAATTAAGGTATTCCCAAGAGATGGGTTTGACCTTGATGAGGTTGTTTTATGATAAAATAAATAAGTTTTAACATGATAAGTTTGTAATGAAACAAATAAGTTTTAATGTGACGAGCATGAGATGTCATACATGATGATTTTCCATGTTTGATTTATATGTCGATTTCATACTAAGCACTAAATCATCCCATAATCAAACAATTTAAGCTCAGATTTTCGAAAAAAAATTGAAAAAACTTTCAATTTTGCTCAAATTTTTGAAAAATACTCAAGTGATAGCCCCTCCCCCAAATTTGAAGTGCACAGTGTCCTCAGTGTGCAGATAATATAAGAATTGATGTTCAGGAACAAAGTGCTCCCTTTTCTGATGATGATGAACAACTGAAGCTTTGATTGAAAGTGTAAAACTAGAAAATAAACCTACAAAATAAACTAAGAAAGAAACAACAGAAAAGAAAAAGAAAAAGAACTATATACAAAGTGAAAAGAAAAACACAACCACTTCAAATGCAGCTGAAGAAAACAACACTCAGCAGCAGGGCGAAGAGTAGGAGGGTCGGCCAAAATGGTGATAGAATGTTGACAGTTAATTCCTTCTTAGCTCATCTACTTCCTTTTTCTCTCAAATTTTCTTATGTTCAAACATTTTATCTTCCTTAACCTCCATCTTAAAACACTCTTGAGAGTCATCAGGGAGCTTCAAAGGTTTGAAAACATTAAACTTTACTTCCTGATCTTGGACTCTCATCGTTAATTCCCCCTTTTGTACATCAATTATCATCCTACCAGTAGCTAGGAAAGGTCTGCCTAAAATAATGGAGACTTCCCTGTCTTCCTCCATATCTAGTATAATAAAATTTGCAGGAAAAATAAACTTGTCCACCTTTACTAAGACATCCTCAATGACCCCCTTCGGATATTTAATGGATCGATTTGCTAGCTGAAGGGTCACTGTAGTGGGCTTGACATCCCCTATTCCTAACTTCTAATATATAAACAAAGGCATTAGATTGATACTAGCTCCTAAATCACACAAGGCTCTACCAAAGAATAGATTTCTAATAGTGCAGGGTATGGTAAAACTCTCGGGATCCTTGAGCTTGGGGGGTAATTTCCTCTGGATAATTGCACTACATTCCCCAGATAAGGCCACCGTCTCATAATCTTCCAATCTTCTCTTCCTCGAGAGGATATCCTTTAAAAACTTCACATAACTTGGCATTTGCTCTAAGGCATCTGTAAAAGGAATGTTGATGTGAGGCTTCTTAAAAACCTCAAGAAATTTAGCAAATTGTTGTTCCAGTTTTTGATTTTGAAACCTCTGAGGAAAAGGTACTGGTGGTTTAACTAGAGGCAATGTAGTGGGAACCTGTGTAGAATCAGAGGACGAGGAAGGCAATGAAGAAGAAGAAGGTATAGATGAAGAAGCGCCTAACTTTGTTTCCTTTGCAGCCCGATCCTGATGTTCCTGCTCCTTCTGAGCTGCCTCGTTAGAACCTATGTGTTTATCAACTCTGGACTGTTCAGGTCCAGACTTAACTTGTGGATCATCTAGCTCTTTGCCACTCTTAAGGGTGATAGATCTAACATGTTCCTCACCCTCCCTTTGCTTAACAGGATTAACTTCAGTGTTACTAGGAAGGGTCTTTTGAGGACGTTGGCTAAGAGCACTAGCTATTTGTCCAACCTGAACTTCTAAGTTCTTAATTGAAGCAGCTTGATTTTGCAGGATAGTCGTGAACATCTCCTCTAATGTAGGCGTCTTCTCAGCTGTTGGTGCATGGTAGAGTTGGGGCTGCATAAGTGGTGGTGGTGGTGGTGGTAGTGATGGATGATGTGGGTATGGGTGATGAGAAGGTAGATGAAATAGAAATTGCAGCTGTGGTGGTACCTGAACCGGTGGAGCTTGAAAACCAGGGAGTCCTACAGGTCTAGAGCTAAAAGTTTACCCTTAGTTTTGGCTTCAGGAGAAGTTAGGATGGTTCCTCCACCCTAGATTGTAGGTGTTTGAAAAAAGGTTGTTCTATTGCATTTGAGAATGGGCAACATACTGAACCAATTCTAAGTTGAGCGGACACCTATCTACAGAGTGGGTACCACTACACAGCTCACAGGAAAGAAAAGGACTTTGGATAGAATACATAGGGTTAGGACTAGTGGGAGGATTATATTGGGTACTGAGTGACTCTACCTTCTTCGTAAGATTAGCGATTTGAGAGGTCAAGGTAGACAATGTGTCGAACTCATAAATACCCCTCGGCTTCTTTGGCATTTGCCTCTTCGAGGACCATAGATAGTTGTTAGCCGCCATCTTTTCTAACAACTCGTAAGCTTCCTACTCTGTTTTACACATTAGCGCTCCACCCGCAGCAGCGTCAACAATGGTCCTATTTAGGTTGTAAGTCCGTTGTAGAAGGTCTGGACTTGCAGCCACAAAGGTAGGCCATGGTGAGGGCACTTCCTAAGAAGCTCCTTATATCGTTCCCATGCTTCGTAAAGAGATTCAGAGTCAAATTGGGCGAAGGAAGATATGTTACTACGGAGTTGGGCCATTTTAGAGGGAGGGAAAAACTTAGATAGAAATTGATGGGCTAACTCGTCCCATGTAGAAATGGATCCTGGAGGCAGGGAGGTTAACCAATGTCGCGCCCTATCCCTAAGTGAGAAGGGAAATAATCTAAGCCTAAGCGCATCATCAGATAATCCATTATGTTTGAACGTGTTGCACAAGTCCAGGAATTGCCCAAGGTGAGCATGTGGGTCATCGTGTGGAAGCCCACTGAACTATAAAAAAGTCTGAATCATCTGAAAGATTACAGGCTTAATTTTAAAATTGTTTGCAAGGACAGTTGGTGGCCTAATGCCAGTATAATACCCTCCAATCGTCGGCACCGCATAATCTCCTACGGTCCTAATTTCCCTATTTTCTATCATCGTGTTTTGCAACGGAGCTATAAATTTCCTAGAGTCCTTTCGAATTTTTCTAAGAGTGCGTTCAATTTCAAGATCTAGAGAAAAGCAATCAAAACTCCTGGCTCTATGCATGCAAACATCAGAAAGTCCTTAGAAAAAAATTTTTTATGTTTTTTTTTTGTTTTTCAATTAACTAATCTAGATTAAATATTTACAACCTAAATATTTACAAGCTAGAATTACACCAAAGCATAATTTCACCGATATTAACTAATGGCTAATTAAGACTTCCCCGGCAACGGCGCCAAAAACTTGACACACCCTAAGGGTATTGTCCGCAAGTGCATGAGTCGTATAAGTAATAATGGGATTTTAGTCCCGGAATTATCGTCCCACAGAGAAGTTAACTAGTCTAATTAAGTACCAGTTAATCTTACCCTAAGTATATTCTAGCGAATTATGAAATTAAAGTGGTGATCCACTAAGGCTAATTAAACATACTGAAAACAACAAACATTAAAAAAAATAAAATAAAACTGAACTAAGATTTGCTTACCGAACTCCGAGCAATTAAAGAAAATACCTAGAAATTAAAACAGTTAAAATGAATTAACGCAATATGAAAATAAAGCAATAAAATTAATTAAACTAAAATTTAAACAAACTTGAAATAAAAATGCATGTAATTAAACTAATGAAAATTACGAATTGAACTAACTTAAAATCTAATAAAAATGATAGCTAAATTAAAAATGCATGAAACACATTTAATCTAGATTAAATCTAAAGGTAACTTGTAAAATGCTAAACTAAAATTAAATCCTAAAAACATAAAATATAAAATTAACTATTAACTAAAAATTAAGACTAAAAATTAAATTAACAAAATAAAAAACTAAAACTAATCTAAATTGACAACTAACAATTATCCTAAACTAACAACTAATTAAACTATACTAAAAATGCAAGAAAAATGGATTAATACAAGAGTTGAATGCCAAACAAAGCCTTAGATTTAAATCAACCAATAAATCCCTCCAAACACTGTTCATGCTTCATTTCATTTTCTGGTTTCCAGGTGTGGTCTCGATTTGCTTGGTGATGGCCTCGGTTTATCCAGTCCTTTGCATTTTGTTTTTAGCCTCTAGGTGTCCACGGTTTGCCCAGTTAAATGCTCCTGTCGTGCTGCTGCTCCAGGCGCTGCTGTCCGCTCCCTGCACTGTCCGTTCTGCCTCCTGATTCTCCATACGTGCTCTCGGTTCTGCAAGTGATACATTGCTCTCTACTGCAGGTGTATTCTGCATTCTGGTTCCTTTATCCTGCAACCGTATACATTCAGGTGCTGCTATTGCTGGCCCTGTCGTGCTTCAGCTGGTTGTAATATATTGTTGTACATGCTCCATGTTTTGCTCCAGGCTGCTATAACTGGTTCTGCTACTGCCTTGCTTCAGGTGCTACCTCAACTGCCCGATCATGCATTGAACTGCTGACCCAAATGCTCAGTATTTCATTTCCTGGTGCAACAAATTTTTACTGCTACACCAAGCTGTTCTAATCCTTGCTCCACGTCTTGGTTTACCCAGCTCACTATATGTACTCAGACTACCCAGTTGGCATATATATTTTCACAGTACATAATATGTAGCTAATGTGAAACTGCCACCAACTCTCTGCCCCGGTGCTGTTTTCTAGCGTTTTCTAAGAACCATCCTCGGCATGCTGCTGCAAAGTAGAAGTTAAAACACAAAAAGCAATGATTAACAATGAAGTCTAAAGCAACAACTGCAAACTAAAAATGTAAAACTAGATTAAAACCAAGTTAAGAAAAATAAAGATGATGAACAGTGTAAATATTCTAAAACAGAGGAGAACAGAGGAATGGATTGTTGATCCCAGTTCACTGCTATGGTGAATTCCAACTTCTGTTCAGCAAAGCCCAGTAGCCTCACTTGTCCAACCCGTGTCTTACCACCTTCACGCTGTCACTCCCGTAGGAGTTTTGCTCAACCCCGATTCCTGCAGCTAGGCAGTGGCAATCGTGTCCTGGGATTGAAATCTTAAAATTTTAATAAGAGTAAAATTTCTTCACAACTTAATGCTATGAATTTCTAAACTAATCTAAACTAAATCTTTAAGTTACTTTATAACATAAAAGAAGATTTCTAGGGGAAAACAAAATAAACTCAAAACACTAATGCAAAACCGAAAATCTAATGAATTAATACAGTGAAATAGTTGAAGAAGATAACCACTGTCACCGGCGTCTTCTTCCCCTCTTTACTTTTCATCAATTCAAACTAAAAAAATAAACTATTTGGAGTGTTGCTTTGTCACCCAAGCCTCCCCTCCATTCAACATAATAGCATTGAATCAACAATAAAGCAAAGAAATTACCAAACCAATAAAGCAAAGAAATTACCAAACCGAGAAGAACATGGAAAAATCACTATTTAGTAAACCAATGTAAAGTTTTAACAAAACAAGAGAAGAAAATTTCTAATTTCAAAGAAACTATTTGGAAATTGAAACAAAGAAAGATTGGAAGTTAACCTAAAAGCTATTCTACCCTAAAATTACATCTACTCCTAAATTACTTCTATTCTAACCTAGGCTACCTCTTTTTCAATTGCCATCATATTCTATTTATACACACACTTAGGGGTACAATTGTAATTTTTTTATCCTATATGAGTTGGCATTGTTTGGCCACTTGTCTTCACACCATTAGCTCCTTGAAAAATAATATTTCCATGTCATCTGTATTTTTATCCAATTGGATGTGCTAGGCTCGTGTTGTCCGTGTGGTCCAATCTCGATTTTAGCCCAATTTCGATACATTTTCTACCGAAATATTCAAAATTCATCCGGATTTAATTTATCTGCAAACATGAGAATTTTAATTAAATAAACGGCATAATTAACAAAATAAATTAGAGATTTAAATAATTAATTAGGAAATTAAGCATAAATAATTTTAAAAATATAGAATTATCAGCTGGCCCCTCCGATAATCCTGTCTCACAAATTTCGTCCTCCTACTATTATCCTTGCTATTTCCCTTAGAGCCATACTTTGTATGTGTAACATTTAGACCCCTCTCAATCATCTGTGCTCTACCAAGGCATCCTTGAACTCGGTAATCCATAACCCCAATAGTTGGTTTCTGATGGCTGGCCTTAACCTGGCTAGAAACCTCTCAGTACGATGCTCTTCATTTAGGAACGTCTCAGGGTCATACCTCATCAGCATAGTAAACTTACTCTCATACTCATCCACAGTCATACTGCCCTATACCAAATTCAAAAAGTCTATCCATAACTTCTGCTGGGTAGCTCGCAGGATATACTGATCTCTGAATGCTGTCAAGAATGCATCCTAACTAATCACCGGATGCTGAGCAATCAGAAGGACCTTGGTGGAGCCCCACCAATACTCTGCTTGGCCTTTCAACATGTACGTGGCCATAGAAACCTTCTCTACATCAGAACACCCCAAATAATAAAAAATCTTCACTAAGTCTGTTAGCCACTCTTCAGCCTCTATTGGATTCTTAACTCCCTTGAATGTCGGAGGCTTCATTTTCAGGAAGTCCTTCATCCTACCAATATTCCTCTCTTTCATTCGAGTCTGTAGACGCAGTTAAGGTGCCACAGGAACCAGGGGAACTTGTGGAGGAAGAGGTGGTGCTTGTGGAGGAGTTGGCACCAGAGTAGGGATCGATGTTGTGCCAGCTGAATCAGAATCATTTGCCCCTAAGTGTTGGGCAACCATGGCAACTATCGATTCCAGTCCTCGTTCGAGACATTACTCCAACCGTTGTTCAAACTGAGTTAAATGAGTATTGGGGCTCTCTGGCTGCGGTGGAGGAGGTGGATGTGGCTGAGTTTGCCTCTGTGGGCGTCCTCATCTTCCTCTCATGATACACGTGATCTACTACCTGCGCTTAAACTAAAGATTAAATCTTAATTACTTACAACCAGACAAGCACAGAGATTTGGGATGTAATTTTATCCTTATTAATGACACTGACAATACTTGACAGCTTTTGCTCTGATACCACCTTTAACTGTAACGACCCTTAACCTTGAAAATTCAGAGGAATTTTTTTTTGAAGTTTTAAAATTCCTACTTATTCCTTCATTCACTTAAACTGCATTCCTGTTCAGTGCCATTTCTTTTATCTTACTTATTCACCAATAATTATACTTAAATTAAATTTTACATCTAAATGGTCGATAAAAATTTCGGCAGCATAACGGCTTATATATAAGCCTACTCACCTGCAAATCAAACACTTTAACAATCCTAGATGTCCACAACTATCAAACATGCTTCCCAATTTGCATCATCAAACCAACATATATCCGTTCCAACTAAAATTAGTACTCCAAGATTAATTCTCAAAAGAGATATTCTTTATGTTTGTTTTCTTACAAATTACATCCCAAAAAATATTTTCACTATATGTCTGTGCAAAATGCATCTGGTAAAGGAATGCATTTGTATACCTCTGCGTGTACAAAGGTAGTCTAGGGTAGCTCTTTCCACCAGCCTACGTCGTGTACGCGACAGGTAGCATCTATAGATCACTGCAAATAATCTAAAAGGTAGAGGGGTGAGTTTTCGAGAAAAAGCCCAGTAAGAAATGCATTTAAAATGATTGTAGCGTTTAAAACATTCAGAGTACATAATAATATCAAAAGGTGGCATTTACATCACTTTCAAACACATATCACGGAAAACACATTTAACAGAAACATGATTTCGAAATAAGAAAACCTTAGCAAACCAACCCGAATCTTTCATGATATACAGAACTTCAAAAGCATTGTTGAGTATAAAACATATGCCGAAACATCAACATCTTAAAATAGAGATCATGTCAGATGGAAATCAGAACCTTTCAAATCATACAGAACTTCAAAAGCATGGTTAAGTAAATCATATATCAAAGAATCAAATCTTAAAATAGAGTTCGTTTCGCATAGAGACTAGGCTAGCTCATGTAATCGTCATGCGAAAATAACATATTCATCCTCCGTAGAGGAAAAATCATAAACATGGTCATGGCAAGGCTGTAGACGTGATCAGGGTCGTACAGTAAAACATACACACCTGGGCCCTTTTGCTACCCCACCCCACTCAAGAATTCTTTCTGGCTAGCTGGGCCTTTTAGCTACCTCACCCCACTTAAGAGGTCTTTCTGGTTAGCTGGCCTTTTTGGCTACCTCACCCCACTTAAGAGGTCTTTTTGGTTAGCCTCATCTCAAGTGGCAATCATACACACCTGGGCCTTTTGACTACCTCACCCTACTTAAGAGGTCTTTCTGGTTAGCCTCATCCCAGGTAGCAAACATATAGGCCACGAAAGCGAGTATGATAATTATGCATTGACCGTGTGGCACTTTGCAACTGTAAGACCCAAGAGGTGGCCCCCCACAGTCACACAGACTTGTGTGGCACTTTGCTCCCACAGAACCCCACGATCGCATATCATTAAACATTGCCTTTGTCTCAAAATAGAGTTTTCAAAATTTTTCTTGGGTTTTATAAGCCTTGTGAGGGCCTGGGCCTTTTGACTACCTCACCCCACTTAAGAGGTCTTTCTGGCTAGTCTCATCCTAGTTGGGCCTCACTCACATATTAAAAATTCATAAACCAAATTTCAAATCAACTCTCTTTTGCGGTTGAAAACTCTTTCATAAAACAGAGAAACTGTGCTCATAAAACAAATTCCATTTCTCGCAAAATATGTGACAAGTTCATGCATAAGTCAAAATCATATCATTTCGTTCAAGAAACAAAATCAGAAGACATACTCACAGATTGGAAGACATACTCAAAACTCATTTATTTAAATTCATAAATTTTGCTTTCAGTTTCAGAAACATGACAAGATATAGTTGGGGCTCAATAAAAGTTGGGCTTGGTTTTGTTTAAATGTTAACTTAGACTAAACAACGATCGCTTGGTATAAATTCTGATCATTTACTAAAATCTAGCGCAACTCAAATATTTTCATAAATCCAAGTTTAAGGGAAAGGAGGATACTATTACCATTTTAAATTACACCCCTTACCTCGATTTATCGGGAGTTCAAGTTTCGAGTAGTGACGCCTCCAAGTGTCTCCCTTTTATCCTTCTACGATTTTTCCTACACTGAATTTGGTATTCTTAGTATCTTTATTTAAATCGAATAGCTTACAATGCTTCAAAATCGAAATCTTATTAGTCTAAGGAAAATACATTCGGAATTTAAATTCTAACTCCTTAAGATCGTATTAAACTATACATATTCAACCTTTGGAGCTCATCAATTTCCTCTTTTCCCACTACTACTTGTAGAAATTTCTTTCCACTATAAACTTCATCATCACATTGATAAAATAAATAGTCCCTATGTGCTATTTCTTTGTGTGTATACAATTGTACCAATATAGCAAGACATTTAATATTCATAAGCTCATATACTAATACACACACATGTATATAACCGTATAATTATACATTTTATCCATTTCATCATCTCATTTCATTTTCATTTTCAATATTCAATCTCAATTCTTGATAATCCTACTCATAATATTTAATTTCCTTGCCTAATTCTCAAAATCCCCAATTGTCCAATTAACCCTAGTTTCCATATTTCTTCACAACCAAAATTTAAACTAATTCATACAACAATCATGCTTTCATAATGAAATTTACACAGAAATCAACTAGCTAAACCTTAGATTTTTACCTAGAAGTCACTGAGCAAAAATGGGGAAATATATCAACTAGGTATATTTTTCCAGTATATATTTTTTTTGACACTGTAGCGTTGGAACAGGGTGGCCGAATGGGGTAGGACAGGCAAGGGGGTTGCCAGGGCTCGAGTTTGGTGGAAGGTCGACGTCGGTCTTCTTCGGTTGCTGCAGAACGCGAAACAAAGGAAAACTCCTCTGTTTTGATTTTCGGCTCCAGGCAAGGGAAGAGGAAAGATGTGAGGGGGTGTGAGATCTGAGAATTTCAGACATATTTTAATTATGTAATTTGGAATTGAAGTATAATTTATTGAGCTAAGTGAATCGGGGAATGATAATTGGAGATTTATATGTTAAGTGTTTAAAATAAGTATGAAGTTATGAGGATAGATCGATCTGGGAGAAGGAGAGATCGATCTGGTGAGTTAAAAATGACAAGGAATGAGGAATTTAAGGAGCAGATCGATCTCCAATGGAAGAGGATCGATCTCCAATGGAAGAGGATCGATCTCCTTATGATTCTATTTGAGAGAAGATTGATCTCATGAGGAAGAGATCGATCTCTAAATGATTCTGTTTGGGAGAAGATCGATCTCCTCAAGGAGCAGATCGATCTCATAAAGCCATAAAGAGATCGATCTCACCCCTCGACAGATCGATCTCCTAAGCATAATTGCCCCAAATCGTCCCAAAAATTCAAATGCAGATCGATCTCATCAAGAGCCAGATCGATTTTCTACCCTCAGCCTATATAAGGAACTCCTGTTTTTCTCCTGCAATCTCACTTTCTCTCTCTTCCAACCCCCATTTTCACTGAAACCTAGCTTTCTCACTCATCCAAAGCACCCATTTCCGTCCAAATCAGAAGTTGTGGCAAGAAGGAAAGTTGTTCCTCATCAAAGGGAGAACAACATACTTGGAAATCGAAGGACGAATCGAATCGAGGCATGGGTTGTGCACCTCACAAGTTTTTGGTAATTTCTAAACCTCGATCTTGATATCTGAGATGATTTTGATGATAATGGTTGTTGTCATTGTGCTGAAATAGCTGGAAAATGATTAGGAATTGATGAAATTACAATGTGGTTGGAGTGATAATGATATTTAGCAATTTTGGGAATTTGAGCTATAAATAGAAATTTAGACAATGTGGTGAATTAGCATAGATAATTGGCATGAGAAATGTAAACGTTGAGATGTTGTGAATGAGAGTGTAGTTTGGGGTAGAGTTACGAGAATTAAGAGATTTGAGGTGTTATGAGCAATTATGCTCAATTTTTTAGAATTGAGGTTACTGTGATGATGAATATTGATGTTTTAACATCGTTTGGACAGCTCGGGAGTTCCAGAGTGGAATATGAGACTAGTCCGTGTCAAGGGGGAAATGATTGCACTATACGAGGTGCAAAGAGGTAAGGGAAACTAAACCATTTGTGTATGTGATTTGCGAACTATTATAGCATGAATTGTGATTTATAAAACAAGCATGTTGAGTGTTGTGTTGTGATACAATCGCACACGATTTTTATAACCGGTTGGAGCCCAATGTTTTTATGAGTTTATAACTGGGCTCTACATTAAGGCAATATTGAGATTTGAGAAATGTGTGCGTGTTTTACCGGTTGGGACTCGGTTTCAATATGTTTTGTGTTGAGTACAAAACGGTTTTCAAATGAGTTTTATGAGAGAAAAACCACTATGAGTTCTACGTGAAGGCAAACTAGTCTTATGTGATTAAGACTTAGGTGTGTAGTTTTGAGTACACACTGGGCATTGCTCTGGTAGCATGTAAGCCCGATTCTTCTCCGTTCTGGTAACGTGAGAATAACCCATTCTGTGGCTATGCCACGTATATTTGGTGGCCGTTGCCACGTGAGAAACCCTATTTGGTGGCCGTTGTCACGTGAGAAACCCTATTTGGTGGCCGTTGCCACGTGAGAAACCCTATTTGGTGGCCGTTGCCACGTGAAAAACCCTATTTGGTGGCCGTTGCCACGTGAGAACCCTAATTGGTGGCCGTTGCCACGTGAAACCCTATCCTGTGGTTGTGCCACGTGTAAATTTAACTCAGTGGCTATGCCATGTGTGTCTAGTGGCTGTGCCACGTGTGAATTTAAATCAGTGGCTATGCCACATGTGTTTAGTGGCTGCGCCACGTGCATTACTATTTCAGTGATTTTATCACGTTCATTGAGAAAGCGTTTATCGCATTATTTTCACATGCTTTGTTATTGCTCTATACTGAGCATTTTACTTCATGTTTTCACATGATTTGAGATATGAGAATGTCGTTTTGAGTACTTTCATGCTATGGTTTTCAAATGAGATTAATGAGTTTCACATACAAATAAATATTTTGTGATGTGCATTTTGGTTTATGAAATGAGTCCCTTACCCCCTCTACTGAGAGATTTAGAAGCTCACCCTGTTTTCTTCCCCCCAAGATTTCTTCAAGTGAAAAAGGATCTTTCTGCGACGTACGGAGTAGTGGCTAGTGGAGGACTTGAGCTCCAGGCCATATATTGTATTTTGAGGTATCTTTTATATTTTCATGTACCCAGACAATTATCATAATTGCAGACACTTGATGTATAACATTGTATGGGATGTATTAGGATTAATTAACTTGAGATCAAGTAATGTGTATGATATATAATTGCTAGTGATGAGATCCTGAGGTACGATAAATATGATAATGTATGACACTGCATAGGAATGCACTCTTAATTGAGAATTGATGAGTAAAAAGTTTTAAAATTACCTTATTTTTCGTGTTTCCGGGGCGTGACAGAGTTTTCTTGGTATCAGAGCTTAGGGTGTCTAGTACTGTCAGTGTCGGTTAAGTGAAATAGAATACATTACAAGTGTCTGTAATAGTCTGGTCATGAACTGAGATTGAGGATTGAGATTTCAATCGATTCTGATATGTACGCGCAGGAGACGAGTTGAGATAGAGAATGAGTGGACGACGAGGTCGTTCGAGGAGGCAGGCAGAGTCTCCTCCGTCACCTGTCCCACAACCAGAGAGTCCTAACTCTCGATTTAATCGGATTGAGACCGATGTGAGGCAAGGTTTTGAGCAGATGGCAGCGTTATTCGCACAACACTTTGGAGTTAATGCCTCGGGTACTACTCCTACACCACCACAAGGACCTCCCATACCCCCAATACCTCCCGTCACTCAGCCTGATGATAGAAGTATGGTCCGACTGAAGGATTTTCTGAAGATGAATCCACCCGCGTTTAGGGGAAAGAAGGATCCTACAGAGGCTGAGGAGTGGTTAACGGAGTTGAGAATTATATTTGATTATCTGGGGTGCATCGATGCTGAGAGGGTCAGTATGAGTATCTATATGTTGAAAGGGAGAGCTCGAGATTGGTGGGGTACTACCCAAGGTATTCTGATGTCTCGCCAGGATGTGATTGGTTGGGAAGAGTTTCAGACAGCCTTTAGGACTTAATATGTACCACGAGCCGCCCAGAGAAAGAAACAGGTCGAGTTTTTGAGTTTGGTACAGGGTGACATGTCTGCGGATGACTATGAGAGCCAATTTAGCGCGCTATTGAGATATGACCCAGAGACCTTTAAGAATGAAGAGCTCCGCATAGAGAAATTTGTGTATGGATTGAAGCCCATCATCAGAGATAGATTGATAGGGCTATGTATTACTGAGTTTGGAGATGCTCTGAGACGAGCACAAGAGATTGAAAGAGGAATAGAAATGGTACAATCCCAGAATGAGCTCAGAGCGGTGAATAGAGATAAGGGCAAGAGGCCAGCGATTTTCCAAACAGAGGCTCAGAAAGGTTCCTTCAGAAGAGGGAGGATTGAGGTACAGAAGGGCATATTAGAGAGACCCAGAGGTTACCCTAACATTAGAGAGACCCCTCGAGATGTCAGGCCTGAGACAAGGTTTTGCAGAAATTGTGGCCGAATGCATGAGGGAAGTTGTACTGGGTCGATCCATGGATGTTTTAGATGTGGAGACATGGGTCACATGGTGAAGGATTGCCCTCAACCTCAGAAACCACATGTCTTGGAGCCCACTAGACAACAGCCTCAGAGAATGAATCCCCAAGGACGGGCCACTACTGCAGAAAAAGGAAAGAGACCTATTACCCAGGGACGTGTGTTTGCCCTATATAAGAAGACCGCTGACACTTCTGCAGAAACTATAAGAGGTACACTCTCTGTCTGTAATTATAAGGCTCATGTGTTGATTGATTCAGGATCCACGCATTCGTTTATTTCTGAGCATTTTGCATGTAGATTAAACTTGAAGTTTGAACCTCTAGAATATATACTACATGTAAATACCCCTATGCGTGAATCCCAGAGAACTGAGTTAATCTGTAGAGGATGTGAGGTAAAGGTGGGAGATAGAGTGATGTTAGCAGATCTAATCATGTTGAATATACATGGGTTCGATGTAATTTTGGGAATGGATTGGCTGGCAACCAATCGAGTGAGCCTAGATTGCTACACTAAGATTGTAACTTTCTCCCTACCTGAACCTTACAATGTACGATTGAGATATTGAGGAAATGAATATGTGAAATTCTAGTAAGTAATTTGAGAATTTTGATATTATTTTGGAGAATATTAAATATGATTGCTCATGTGAAGGTTATGAGACACTCATCTCAGATGATGAGTGAGAACATCCGAGGATTGAGGATATACCTGTGGTTTGTAAATTTTCGGATGTTTTCCCAGATGAATTGCCAAGTTTACCACTAGAGAGAGAGCTAGAGTTTACCATTGATTTGGTACCAGATACTCAGCCGATCTCTAAACCTCCATACAGGATGGCATTAGTGGAACTTGAGGAATTGAAGAAACAACTACAGGAGTTATTGGATCAAGGGTTCATTAGGCCCAGTGTTTCACCGTGGGGAGCACCGGTTTTATTTGTCAAGAAGAAGGATGGTAGTCTCAGATTGTAGACTACCGGCTGTTGAATAAAGCCACGGTGAAGAATAAATACCCACTGCCCAGGATTTATGATCTACTCGATCAACTGAGAGGGGCATCAGTCTTTTCTAAGATTGATTTGAGATCGAGCTATCACCAATTGAGGATCAAGGAAGAAGATATTCCCAAGACGGCCTTCAGGACAAGGTATGACCATTATGAATTTCTGGTGATGTCCTTTGGATTGACGAATGCCCCTGCAGCATTTATGAGGTTGATGAACGAAGTGTTCAGAGACTATCTAGATAAATTTGTGATAGTCTTTATTGATGATATCATGGTATACTCTCGGTTGTATGAGGAGCATGCACAGCTACTCCAAGATAAGCAATTATATGGAAAGCTTAGTAAGTATGAGTTTTGGCTAGATCGGATAGCTTTCCTTGGTCATATAGTCTCAGAGGAAGGAGTATCAGTGGACCCAAGCAAGGTGGAGGCTGTGCTTAATTGGGAGAGACCGAGGACAGTTACTGAGGTACGAAGCTTCTTTGGTTTGGCAGGGTATTACAGAAGATTTGTGGAAGGATTTTCACGGATTGTCGCCCCTTTGACTAAGCTCACGCGCAAAGAGACTCCATTTATATGGACTGATCAATGTGAGCTTAGTTTTCAGGAATTAAAGAGGAGGTTGATAGCGGCACCTGTGTTAACTATTCCTGAGGGATCAGGAGGATTTTTGGTGTATAGTGACGCATCTCATCAAGGATTGGGGTGTGTGCTTATGCAGCACCGGAGAGTGGTCACATATGGATCGCGACAGCTGAAAGACCATGAGCGAAATTACCCCACGCATGATTTGGAGTTAGCCGCTGTGGTATTTGCTTTGAAGATCTAGCGACACTACTTATATGGGGAAAGATTCTAGATCTTCACTGATCACAAGAGTTTGAGATATCTCTTTGATCAAAAAGAGTTAAACATGAGACAAAGGAGATGGATGGAACTCCTTAAGGATTATGACTGCGAGATTCTATATCATCCGGGCAAGGCGAATGTAGTTGTTGATGCCCTGAGCAGGAAGAGTATGATATCTGCTATGATGATCAGGGAATGGGATTTACTGCAGCAGTTTGTCAAACTTCGGATCAGAGTTAAAGAGATAGAGACTGGATTTTTGGCTAGCTTGCGGATAGAGCCCAGGATCATGGATCAGATTAGAACTGGGCAGCGCAGTGATCAGAGATTGATAGATATGATTAGCCAAGTTGAACAGAGTTCGCAGTCGGATCTCACAGTCAGTGAGGATGGATTGTTGAGATTCAGAGGACGGATTTGTGTACCGGACGATGATACCCTGAAGAGACAGATACTGAGAGAATCCCACTGCTCGCGATACACCATGCACCCAGGGAGTACTAAGATGTACCGAGACTTGAGGAAGGTGTATTGGTGGAGTGGTATAAAGCGAGACATGGCAGAGTATGTGGCCAGGTGTTTAGTATGCCAGCAAGTGAAAGCTGAGCATTGGAAGCCCGGAGGACTACTACAGCCCTTACCTGTACCTACATGGAAATGGGAGTATATCACTATGGACTTTATTATGGGTTTACCGAGGACCCGAAGAGGTCATGACGCTATATGGGTTATAGTGGATAGATTGACCAAGAGTGCCCACTTCCTTGCCATCAAGAGCACAGATACTGTGGATGCCTTAACTGAGCTGTATGTCAGCGAGATAGCTAGATTACATGGGGCTCCAGTGAGTATTACTTCTGATAGAGATTCACGGTTTACTTCTAGATTTTGGACCCAGTTTCAGGAGTCCATGGGATCTCGATTAAGTTTTAGTACCGCCTATCATCCTCAGACAGATGGTCAGTCAGAGAGGACTATTCAGACCCTGGAGGATATGTTGAGGGCGTGTACGATGGATTTTAAGGGATCATGGGATGATCACCTGCCCCTAGCAGAGTTTGCATACAATAACAGCTATCATGCAAGTATTGGAATGGCACCCTTTGAGGCTCTATATGGTAGGAGGTGTAGATCCCCTGTAGCCTGGGAAGAAGTCGGTGACAGAAAGATAAATGCTTCCGAGCTTGTTGAGCAAGTCGTACATAGTGTGAAACTCATATGTGAGAGGTTACGGGCTGCACAAAGTAGACAGAAAAGCTACGCGGATGTGCGTAGACGGCCACTCGAGTTTGAGGTTGGTGATGCAGTATTTCTGAAAATATCACCGAGTAAAGGTATCATGCGATTTGGGAAGAAAGAAAAATTGAGTCCTCGATACATAGGACCATTCGAGATTCTTGAGAGAGTGGGAGAGGTAGCTTACAAATTAGCATTACCCCCACAGATGTCCAGAATACACAATGTTTTTCATGTGTCTATGTTGAGAAAGCACCACCCGGACCCTTCTCATGTTATAGAGTATGATGAGATGGACATACAGGAGGACATGAGCTACACTGAGGAACCCGTCCGGATTCTCGATAGAAAGGAGAAGGTACTGAGAACCAAGAGCATCCCATTAGTGAAAGTTTTATGGAAACATCACTCAAGGGAAGAGGCAACGTGGGAACTAGAGAACTTCATGAAGGAGAAATACCCCCATCTCTTTAACTAGTTAAGTTGAATTTGGAGGACTAAATTCTTTTAAGGTGGGGAGGATGTGAGATCTGAGAATTTCAGACATATTTTAATTATGTAATATGGACTTGAAGTATAATTTATTAAGCTAAGTGAATTGGGGAATGATAATTGGAGATTTATATGTTAAATGTTTAAAATAAGTATGAAGTTATGAGGACAGATCGATCTGGGAGAAGGAGAGATCGATCTGGTGAGTTAAAAATGACAAGGAATGAGGAATTTAAGGAGCAGATCGATCTCCAATGGAAGAGGATCGATCTCCTTATGATTCTGTTTGAGAGAAGATCGATCTCATGAGGAAGAGATCGATCTCCAAATGATTCTGTTCGGGAGAAGATCGATCTCCTCAAAGAGCAGATCGATCTCATAAAGCCATAAAGAGATCGATCTCACCCCTCGACAGATCGATCTCCTAAGCATAAATTACCCCAAATCGTCCCAAAAATTCAAATGCAGATCGATCTCATCAAGAGCCAGATCGATCTCCTACCCTCAGCCTATATAAGGAACTCCTATTTTTCTCCTGTAATCTCACTTTCTCTCTCTTCCAACCCCCATTTTCACCGAAACCTAGCTTTCTCGCTTATCCAAAGCACCCATTTTCGTCCAAATCAGAAGTTGTGGCAAGAAGGAAAGTTGTTCCTCATCAAAGGGAG
This sequence comes from Firmiana major, assembly GCA_033439115.1. Lineage (NCBI taxonomy): Eukaryota > Viridiplantae > Streptophyta > Magnoliopsida > Malvales > Malvaceae > Firmiana > Firmiana major. The sequence continues at coordinate 26,399,064 of CM065910.1, forward strand.
AATAACATACTTGGAAATCGAAGGACGAATCGAATCGAGGCGTGGGTTGTGCACCTCACAAGTTTTGGATAATTTCTAAACCTCGATCTTGATATCTGAGATGATTTTGATGATAATGGTTGTTGTCATTGTGCAGAAATAGCTGGAAAATGATTAGGGATTGATGAAATTACAATGTGGTTGGAGTGATAATGATATTTAGCAATTTTGGGAATTTGAGCTATAAATAGAAATTTAGACAATGTGGTGAATTAGCATAGATAATTGGCATGAGAAATGTAGAACGTTGAGATGTTGTGAATGAGAGTGTAGTTTGGGGTAGAGTTACAAGAATCAAGAGTTTGAGGTGTTATGAGCAATTATGCTCGATTTTTTAGAATTGAGGTTACTGTGATGATGAATATTGATGTTTTAACATCATTTGGACAGCTCGGGAGTTTCAGAGTGGAATGCGAGACTAGTCCGTGTCAAGGGGGAAACGATTGCACTATACGAGGTGCAAAGAGGTAAGGGAAACTAAACCATTTGTGTATGTGATTTGTGAACTATTATAGCATGAATTGTGATTTATAAAACAAGCATGTTGAGTGTTGTGTTGTGATACAATCGCACATGATTTTTATAGCCGGTTGGAGCCCAATGTTTTTATGAGTTTATAACTGGGCTCTACGTTAAGGCAATATTGAGATTTGAGAAATGTGTGCGTGTTTTGCCGGTTGGGACTTAGTTTCAATATGTTTTGTGTTGAGTACAAAACGGTTTTCAAATGAGTTTTATGAGAGAAAAACCACTATGAGTTCTACGTGAAGGCAAACTAGTCTTATGTGATTAAGACTTAGGTGTGTAGTTTTGAGTACACACCGGGCATTGCTCGATTCTTCTCCATTCTGGTAACGTGAGAATAACCCATTCTGTGGCTATGCCACGTATATTTGGTGGCCGTTGCCACATGAGAAACCCTATTTGGTGGCCGTTGCCACGTGAGAAACCCTATTTGGTGGCCGCTGCCACGTGAGAAACCCTATTTGGTGGCCGTTACCACGTGAGAACCCTAATTGGTGGCCGTTGCCACGTGAAACCCTATCCTGTAGCTGTGCCACGTGTAAATTTAACTCAGTGGCTATGCCACGTGTGTCTAGTGGTTGTGCCACGTGTGAATTTAAATCAGTGGCTATGCCACGTGTGTTTAGTGGCTGCGCCACGTGCATTACTATTTCAGTGATTTTATCACGTTCATTGAGAAAGCGTTTATCGTATTATTTTCACATGCTTTGTTATTGCTCTATACTGAGCATTTTACTTCATGTTTTCACATGATTTGAGATATGAGAATGTCGTTTTGAGTACTTTCATACTATGGTTTTCAAATGAGATTAATGAGTTTCACATACAAATAAATATTTTGTGATATGCATTTTGGTTTATGAAATGAGTCCCTTACCCCCTTTACTGAGCGATTTAGAAGCTCACCCTATTTTCTTTTCCCCCCAGATTTCTTCAAGTGAAAAAGGATCTTTCTGCGACGTACGGAATAGTAGCTAGTGGAGGACTTGAGCTCCAGGCCATATATTGTATTTTGAGGTATCTTTTATATTTTCATGTACCCAGACAATTATCATAATTGCAGACACTTGATGTATAATATTGTATGGGATGTATTAGGATTAATTAACTTGAGATCAAGTACTGTGTATGATATATAATTTCTAGTGATGAGATCCTGAGGTACGATAAATATGATAATGTATGACACTGCACAGGAATGCACTCTTAATTGAGAATTGATGAGTAAAAAGTTTTAAAATTGCCCTATTTTTCGCGTTTTTGGGGCGTGACAGGGGGAGGACAGGATGCGTTGTCGACGAGCTTGCGAGCTGGAGGGATTGTCGGGGTCTTCGTCGGTGACCGGTTCGTGGCACAAGTTAAAAAGGGGTTCGGGTTTTCGGGGGAAGCAGAGGGAATGAAGAGAAAGAGGGGCCGGGTCTGCTTTCGGGTCGTCGGTTTTGGGGTGTCGGTCGGCCAGCAAGCTCGGTGGTGATCGGCAGGGGAGAAATCGAGAGGATGATCGGAGAATAGAGAAAGAGATAAGAGGGGAAGGGGGGTTTTCTTCAATGGTCGCGCGATCCCCTTTTCTTTTCGTTTCTTTCTTTCTTTCTTTTTTCTTTTTCTTTTTTTTGTTTCGTTTGTCTCTTTCTCTCTTCTTTTTTTTCATTTTATTTATTTTATTTTATATATATTTATATTTTTTTATTTATTTTTTATTATTATTTTTTATTTTACATTTTCAATTTTGGACAAATACATGGATATGTATTTATTGTAATTATTTTTATCATTCATATATATATATCTATATTTTTTTTTCTAAATGTATTTTCAATTTAACAAATATAATATATATATATACACATATTTTCTTATAACATTTTTTTCATTTAATTTTATTGTTTAATTAAATACAAAAAATTTACGGTGTTTACAGGAAAACAGAGTAGTAAAGGAAACTAATAAAAATGAAAATGAAAACTTTTCATTAAAGAAACTTAAATGTGTCAAATCAAAGGGAAATAAAAAAACTTGCAAAACCTAGAAACAATGGCTGCTGTCACCAGCCAACGTGAAAAACAACAAAAAAAAAAAAACTAAAGAAAATATAATACTAACCTAAAACCTAGCAGCCAACATAAAAAAAACTTTAACCTAAAAACTCTAAAAAACTACTTGCTAAAATTGTCTCATCTTTTTCTTTTTATACACATCAAAATGGGGGTACAAAGGAAAATTTTAACCTTAGATGACTTAGTATTGTTTGGCCACTTGTCTTCACACCATTGGCTTCTAGAGAAGATATTTTCATGTCATTTGTTTTCTTGTCCACTTGGATGTGCAAGGTGGCATGGCTTGTGTCTTCTATGAGGTGGCCAAGGTGTTTTTTGATCTTATCCTTTAAAGGTGAATAAAATATGGACACTTTGCATCACATGTGTCCAGAAGAATGGTGACTTATGCTAGAAGACGAAATGGTAGTGGTCCAATCTCTTTTTTAGCTCATTTTTAGTCCATTTTCTATTGAAATGATTAAAATTCATTTGGATTTAATTTATTTACAAACATGAAAATTTTAATTAAAATGAGGGAATTTTAATTAAAATGAGGGGATAATTAATAAAATAATACAGGGATTAAAACAGTTAATTAAGAAATTAAGTATAAATAATTCTATTTTCATAGAATTATCACATACAATTGTCTATCTCTGAGCATTTTTAAAACAATCCTTAAATGTTCCTTATGCTCCTCTTGGGACTTGGAATAGACCAATATGTCAACGATGAAAACAACCATAAACTTATCCAAGTACTAATTTAACACCTTGTTTATAAAGTTCATAAATCACACTTGTCTAACTTGCATACAATTGTCTATCTCGGAGCATTTTTAAAACAATCCTTAAATGTTACTTATGCTCCTCTCGGGACTTGGAATAGACCAATAGGTCAACGATGAAAACAACCACAAACTTATCCAAGTACTACTTGAACACCTTGTTTATAAAGTTCATAAATGCTAGTTATGCATTCATCAAATTGAATGGCATCATTAGGAACTCAAAGTGGTCATATCGTATCCTGAAAGTTGTCTTATGGATATCCTTCTTTTTAATCTTCAGTTGATGATACCCTGATCTTATATCAAACTTAGAGAATACCATAGCACCTCAAAAGTAATCAAATAAACCATCAATCCTTGGAAGAAGTTACTTGTTCTTGACAGTAGTCTTATTCAGCAACCAGTAGTCTATGTACAATCTTAAGCTACCATTTTTTTTCTTAACAAACAGGATTGGAGCACCATACAATGAGACGCTCGAGCGTATAAACCCATTGTTTAACAACTCTTGAATTAGTTTCTTCAATTCTTTCAAGTCCACTAAGGCCATTTGACAAAGAGGCTTAGATATTGGTTGAGTTTCTAATGCCAAGTTAATGGTAAACTCAAGATCCCTATTTGGTGATACTCCAGGCAATTCTTTGAAAAGACGTTTGGAAAATCTCGTACCACCCAGATCTCTTTGAGTTTCGAATGCTCTTTATGGTAACTTTCACATAGGCGAAATAATCTTCATACCAACATAATCTATAAAATTTTCATAAAAACAAAACACCTTACTTTATTTCTTACTTTCCAAAACTTACAATATACTTATCGAGTGAGGAGAAGGTTATAGTTTTAGCGTAGTAGTATAGACTTATATGATTGGTAGCTAACAAATTCATGCCTAGTATCACATCAAATTCATACATAAATAACACTATTAGATCTGTTACTGAATCTCTTTCTCCTACCCTTAGCTTACAATCTTTACACACTAGATCGATTATTTAGGACTCTCTTACAGGAGTGGTAATATGCAAAAGGTGACCTAGGGGTATATGTTTTACATGCAACTTGTGTGCAAATGCAAGTGATACATATGAGTAGGTAAAACCCGCATCAAATAATACTAAAGCCTCAAAATCGTAAACAAAAACCTTACCCTGAATAATGTTTGAATAGGTGTTAACAAACTACTTATTTAACTTAAGACTCAGCTCTAAACTACCGGCCTCATGCCTTTCTCTGTTGTTGTTGCCTTCTTTGGCTTAATAGGCCTTGAAGCCTGTCCTTAGGTGGGCCTAGGCTATGGACAATCTCTGATGCAGTGGTCTATCTGACTGTAGTTAAAGCAGGTGCCCAAAACCCAATAACATGGCCTCGACCCATGGTCCTAGACATATTCCTTACACACCCTCTAAGTATTAGTGGCAGGAGTGGCAGTGGTAGCAAGTCTAGTGGTATTCGATCGAGTCTCAGCCCTCTCCTGCCTTTTGCCAGAACAGTGGGAACCCTTCTTATTAAAGGGCTCGCTTTTAGAAGTCTACTTGCCTTTATCCTTCCATCATACCCCATAATCACCCTGATAGAGCTCATAGTCTTACTCCACCAGTTACGTCCTTTAAATAGCCTTATCATAGGTGTTGATGTTAAATGAACTTAGCTTGGCCCTGATGGCCAGCTTTAGTCCTTCCATGAACCTTTCTACCTTTTTTCCACACTTTTGAAGATGTCGAGGTCATACCGGCTCAGGGCTGTGAACCGAGACTCATATTTGTCCACAAATCAAGACCCTTTTGTTAAGTTTAAAAACTCCAGTTGCATCTTCTTTTGAGCAATGTGGGGTTGACTTACTGTCGAAAAACATCCAAAAAGGATCTCCTATGTTAGGATCGGATGCTTGGCCCTTAGTCTTGGTAGCCTTCCACCAATGCACGACCTCTTCCTCGAGCGTGAAAGTGGCTAAGTCCACTCTCTCAATCAAAAGGCTCTTCATATACTTAAATATCTTTTCAATTTCAGGATCTAGTTCTTGGCCACTATGGGATCATTCAATCCCTTAAATGTTGACGAGTTAACTTTTATAACCCCCTTACTCGGCTTAAGTTCTTATCATCCTCATCAATAACCCGTGGCTGAGGGGCTTGTGGCTAAAGTGCATGTGGCTGAGGTCGGGGAACCTGAGGTACTCTAGGCTGTGGCTTAGGAGGTCATGTTGTAGGAAGAGAAGTTTCTTAATGCCTTTCTATAGAGGTAAGAGTGCTAGCACTTCCTAAATGCTGCAAAATCATAGCTATCATGGTTGTAACTATATCACTAAATCCCTACTCTAGCCTTTGCTTGAGGCAAAAGATTTTAATATTATGGTTGTCAGGTTGTGGAGAAGGCAGAGGTTAGAGAGCTCGATCCTTGGTCGTCATCGTCTTTCAGTCATCTTGAAACTTAACTTATTCTCAAATTCATTTAAATTTAACATAACTTCAAACAATTATACACAATTTATATTCAGACAAGCAAAAACTTCAGGATGCAACTCTAATTCTAACCTAACTACATTGATTCGTACTAGACGAATAGGGCTCTGATACTAACTTTATAATGCCCGATTCAACAAAATTTTGTACTAAGTTTTTTTCTTTTCCTTACCTATATTTGTTAACGATCAGTGTTGCACCTAATCGCTTTCGTTGGTCCTGTTGGTCAACTCAGTTATTAATTTCCTTTAGTCCTGGTCATATTTAAATATGTGTAATGTGATTCCCATTCATTCTGTCATGCAGTTATATCATTCGTCCTTTTAACCATAAATGATTTCATTGAACATTTGTTTACTAAAGAATATAATTGAACTTAAGTTGATTAATACATCATACTTCACATACAGGTTATAATCAACATCTGATACAACTCAAAGACTATATTTGATATCTATTATAACCTATCGCTACATCCCCAAAAAATTACATAATTATGCATAAACATGTTTGACATACAAACCAAGATATATAGCCTATGTATATGCCTTCAAGAATTAAAAAAAAGTGGCAAGACGACGATCTCCTAGCTTACCTTAAAAAGTGACTTGCTCTAAATCTAATGCAAGTAATTTGTTGGGGAAGGAAAAGAGGGTAAGCTTAACGTTCAACAAGAGTATATGCAGAAGGGAAGGTTAAAACAACATGCATACGTCATTTTAAAACATAGCAAGGTAGTCTTAATTCAAGACATACTTATTTCTAACTCATACTTAGTTCAAATCATACCATATGGATCGTACAAAACGTAAGCATGTAAATAAATCATGCTTGAATGCATACTTGCAAATCATAGCTTTGAAACATATGCTCATATACTTTTAAACATAAATTAGAGACTAAAAGATTTATCCCATAAGTATTTGTGCATCTTACTTACATCCCAGAATAGGAGCCTTTAAAGGGAAGGTTAAACTATGGTCGTGGTTAAGGTTTCTTCTGTGTCAGTGAGTACTAAGAATGTTGTTGACTTTTCCAAATCTAGTAGCCTTACTTACATAAAGGCATAGATGCCACGTAATGGGTGGACGTTATATGTTCCTTAAGCACTTACTAATAATGACCTTACTATCTCTTAAACATTTAATAAAACATACTTGGCATGATTCCATATCATCAAAAGCATAATCATAACTTTCAAATCATAATATATAAGTAAGTAGGATGGTTATCCCATTGAATCACCTTTTTCATAGCTTAAACATAATGATCACACTCTAAAACATGCTAAACACATTTTAAGGAAACTATTTCAATGCACTCGTTTGGTTTAAATAGCTAAAACAAGTTTTATTTTGTAATTCTCAAAATAAGGTTTTTTTAATGAATTTAGCGGGATTTCCTTACTTAATACATAAAATCATAGGTTTAACCAATCATGTATTTATTGACTTTAAATCAAAACATGTCAACTTGCATGACAATGCAGTTCTAGGCATATACCATGAGGAGGGGATCGATCCTAAAAAACAAGGGGATCGATCCTATAATGGCAGAAAGCTTTTGTTCTTCGAAACACAGGCATGGGGATCAATCCTCTGTGAGAGGATTAATCCATCATCACCTAAATGTAAAGTCATAGGAAATTCATATGAGGTAATTGGTCTCTTACCTTGAGGGATCAATCCCTTAGTGAAAAACATAACTTTTCAATAAGCTTTTAAGTCTTAAACATATCAAAACATCTTAATGTTTGCATCCATGCGTAAAACAATTAGACACGCATGTCTCAACATGAAATCCATTACCTCTATATAATTGCAACACTTAGCTTTAGTCCCTTTGGCACCAACCTAGGTTAGGTAAGGCGTTTATATTGCCTAACTTCCCCCAATGAGTTCTTAGCTACCAATGCTAATCAAACAAATTTTAGCTTTCATAAACTTACTTACTTAGACCTCCATAAAGTTAAGTATTTTCCTAAACTCATTACCTCCCTTAATTCCCCTTGCATCTTAACTTAACAAACTTGACTTAAATGCTCCTATAGGCTTTCTTAATCATCCATTATCATAATTCATCATCTCATTTATCAATATCCACTAATAAATGGTCACCATTTCCCTAACCCTAAAATCATTAAGGGCGAAAACCTTAAATCATTATCTCATTATTTTATTTAAAATTTTACTCTAACCAATCAATAGATCATAACACCAATCACAACATATATTCATTTTGGGATTTTAGAAAATCTCACATTGTAGAGAGAGAAACCCTAAAATGGCCTCTCCAAGCCTTTCAACCAACCACCAACCTTCAAACCATAAATAATCATCCAATTAACATTTATTAACCTCAAATACACCATACCTACCAAATTAAATTCAATGGAAAAGCCTCTTACCTTTTTTCTCTCCCTTTGAGCCAAAATTCCCTTTTAGGTTCCTCAAAATCCCTTTTTCTTTTCAACCCAAATCACCATATTTACTTTTGTGTTTTTAGTAGGATGGAGGTAGAGGATGGAGGGTAGATTGGGGTTTTTAGCTTTATCCTTTTCATTTCCTTTCTTTCTCTTTTTTTTTTCTTTCCTTTCTCTATTTCCTCTTAGTTTTCCTTTTTTTTCCTTAACTTCAATGTCTTTTAAGACCCCATTTTGTGGCTTCAGGTGCTTAGGGGATTGATCTTTTCAACTTTAGGATTAATCCTCTTTCTTTAAAATGGCCTGAGAATGCATTATGTGAAGAGGGATTGATCCTTTTAGGGAAGAGATTGAACCCTCTATGCTTTCCAACCCTTTTTCGGCATTCTACCATTAAAGGATCAATCCCTTAAGTATAGGGGATTGATCTTTCCCTTCCATGAAAAATTTTGGTTTTTGCCATTTAAGGATCGATCCTCTTAAGGGAAGGGATCGATCCCTTTGTTCTAGATTGCCCAAAATCCCCAGATTTTCATCCTAACTCATACCAAAACATCACCAACACCCAAAAGATCAATCATTCATGCTTTTTCCTTTCTTAACCCAATTCAACACATCACAAAACACATGTTTGCAATTAAACACTTATAAATACAACATCAAAATCACCAAGTCTTAACCAAATGCATTAATGACTCACATGTTTGCATTTATACTTAACAAACTCATAATCTCTGTTCACACATAGTTTTCCTTAAGCCAACAACAACTTCTGATGCCAACAATACATGCTCCATTAAATCATCATTCATTCAATAATTCTATTACAATACTTTACATAACAAGTTGTTCAACATAACTTAAGGGCTTATACTTATACAAGGGAAAATCGAGGTCTCACATGGATAGTGTCATTGAAAAAAATTTGAATGTCATTTTAAAAACAAATTAGTGTATCTTTCAAGAAAATTTAAAAATTAAAAATTCATTAGAAAGCATAATCGAGAAAAAAAAAGGTTTAAAAATAAAAACAGATCATTTGTCTTAAAAGATCGAAAACTTAATAATAAATTAAAGGACATAATTGAAAAAAATAAATAAATAACATATTAGAGTACGTAATTTTTAAGAAAAAATTGAAAGCTTAATTGTGAGGAAAAAAAAGAAAAGTCAATTGGAGGACTTAATTAAAAAAAAAAAGAAGTTGAGGGGCTTAAAATCAAATCAAGTTTCAGACAGAAATAAAAAAAAAAAAAAACCACAACCGATTAATAAACGACACATGGAACAAAATTGGGCAACAATTGAACATATCCAGGAAGGCTACTTTATACAGTAATCGATACGGGACAATGGAGTTTTAACGGCATTTTTTTATTATTTATTGACATTTATAAACATCGCTAAATAACTTATAACAATTTGTAAAAATGTCGTTTATACTTGTATCAGTAAATATATAATGGCGTTTAAACGCCTTTCAAAGTTTTTAAAAAATAAAAAATAAAAACTTTGGCGGCGTTTATCTTTAAAAAAGCCACGAATCAACGTTGTTCAAGAAAAACGTAAAAAATAAAAAATAAATGCTTTAGTGGCGTTTCTCTTTAAAAAAGCCACTGAATCAACGTTGTTCAAGAAAAACGCCGCTAATTTGACGTCCTATCTCCTCCCCTCTGTCGGGAGCACCATCTTCTCTTTTCTCGGGAACCCCAAGATCATCGTCTTGAATTGTCGATTGAAGAGCAAATAAACTAGCCACTTCATCGCGTCAAATCAATTGTTTTATTCGATGATTACACCTTTTTTTTTGACAAAAACAAAAAGAAAGTTTGTTAAAATTTTCCAAACCATTGGTTTTGCAAAAGAACCAAAAAATTTTACATGTGACGCGTGCGTGTAAATTACTATTGATGATATGATAATTACAAATCTGCTAAATTTTTTCCACAATGACGGAAATAAACACCGGACTTATCATGGTTTTGATGGGAACTCCATAATTACCTCAAGTAAAAAGTTCTAAGATTTCTCTTCCTAAATTCATTCTTACTTTTAATTGTGGTAAATATAATGACTTTTTTCCTGAATTTAAATCACTAAAAGAAATGCCCTTCATCTTTTTTTATTATTATTATTATTTAGTATAACAATCTCATCAATTTATTATTATATAATATATGTTTATAAAGGATTCAAAAAATATATAGACATAAAGGATTGTTGTATCATTCAAATTTTTTTAAATATTATCAAATTTTCAACTTGTTACTCAATAGCAGTTTTAGCTGATTACTCAATAGCAGCTTGCTATCTTACACAAGTTTAACTTACGTAACTTACATAGTAAGATAGAGAGTCACAAACAATGATGAATGATGAATGATGAATGATGAATGATGCTTAGGAAAAAACAGTCTTACTAAATCTATTCTTAAACTTAATTACAAATATATTAAATCCTACCAGGCACCAGCACTATAATTTCTAAACAAGATTAACTTCATAGGTAGATAGATAGTCACAAATGAGATGAACTCAGTAGTTAAACAGCAAATTAAGAAGCTTTTTTTGCATTCCATTCCTAAACTTAATTACAAATATATTAAATCCTACCAGGCACCAACACTGTAACTTCTCAATAAACAGAATCTAACCCCTAAAAGATAAAGAAATAAAAGGAGATCTCAAAACCTGAGTCGAAGAAGCTGTTCTCTTTGATGATTACAGATTATCTTCACCATTGTCACTAGAATGATCAAAACCCTACTAAAAAACAAATATATATTTAGTATGATAATAACATACATATAATTTGATAAAAAAATTGTACATGGTACTTACTAATTAATTATGAGTTGTACATAAGAAAAAAAAATAAAATTAGATGACCAACTAAGAAATAAAATACTATACAAACTCTAAATTATATTAGGAATGAGCTTTTGGCATTGGTAGTAGACCTGGTAATTCGTGTATCCGTGTCATGACACGACACGATACGAATTAAGACACGACACGAATTTATGAAATACGAATACGACACGAATTATAAAACGTATCTGAAACGTAAACACGAACACGACACATATTTTTTACGTGTAACACGTGACACGACACGGTTGACACGTTATAATTATCCGTGTCACACGACATGATACGACACGACGATAAATACGAAAAAAATATAACTGACACGATTAAACACGACACGAATAGACACGACACGGATGACACGATTAAAAATAAAACATAATCAAAAAGAAAAAAATCATAATATTTATTGATTTACATCAATAATTTAATTTACATGCATTCAAATATTACTAACAAATATAACATAATAATAATCTTCAATTCATATCATCCATAATATTTATTTAAAATTATAAAATATAGAAACAAATTATAAAAAGTTAACATTAAGTCAACAAACATAATAGTCAACAAACATTTAAAAATTAAGTTTGCAAATACCATAACTCAATACAATACAAAAAATAATAATTCAAAAGGTTAACATAACTCAATAGGATTCAGTAAATTTATATTACAATTTAAATAATTTCTTATAAATTATAAACTTATATTATGATTTAAAATAAATCATATATATTAATATCTTATTCTTATCAAAATGCATTATAATATCATATATGTAAAAATTATTAATTGTATATTAACTTACAATAATTTTTTTTTCTAATTTCAATGCTTTATTTTTAGAATTTAAAATTTTTATTATTTAACTAATTTAATTTTATATTTAATTTATTAATTTATTTTTTTACAATATCTATTAAAGTATTAATTCATTTTAAAATATAAATTAATTTTCATTCCATATTATTTCAATATAATATAGTAGTTTATTTGGTAGATGCTTAAAAAAATATTTTTAGCCAAGGTTCAACTCCTCCCACAAACATATATTATTTTCGTGTCTTACACGTGTACGTGTATTCGTGTGACACGGTTTAAAAAAACTTATTTTTGTGTCTTACACATGTTTAGCCGTGTTTGACACGGTTAAACACGAAAATTACCGTGTCAAAATTCGTATTGACACGGATAAACACAAAACATGAATTTTTCAAACACTTATACGATTTTTTCGTGTCGTATTACTCGTGTCGTGTCTACATTTGTCAAGTCTAATTGGTAGACTCAAAATATTCTAAATTTTATAAACCTCACTATATATAAAATGACGAATAATCAATTATTATGTATTCCAATCATTCAAAGACGAGTAAATTACATGCATGGTATCTCTGAAAAACACATGATAACTTCCACAACAAATGCATAAAATGCTAAAGAGGGAAGAAGTATTAAGACCACTTCATAGTTTTTCATACAAGCACACATGAATATCCGTACAAGTGCATTCCTTTGTCCTCCTTCAAACTGAAGTTTTTCATAAACATTATTATCTAATTCCTTATGCCAAGTCCTAGACCTGAACCTTATGTTTATGGTATGCTAATTTCATGTCGACAACTAGTCTACCATGCTATGTGTATATATACTTTTTTTCTTTACATCTAACTTTCATTTTCAGGATGTAGATTACAATGTACTGACCTTCATTTGAAGGTCATTGATTTCTCTCACAATTCTTTGACCTTGAAATACATTAAGAAGACAATAATTAAAGATCGCAAACATATTACCTAAAACCTTCTACATGACATAAATTGCAGAACTAAACATGCATAAACCCTTTTCCCTATCACACAGCTCAACCCAGTTTCCAGAGACTTTTCAAGCTGTTGTAGTTCTTCAATTTTTAATCCTTGGAGTTCCTCACCCCGTTTGCATGTTTTATGCAAAATCACAGTATGTCCATACACATAAAATGAACAAACTAAATAAGAAATATAATAAATTCATACCTTAATTGATGACTTTTCACTGCCACTCCCATACCTTAATCATTGTCAATAGAAAAGTGTAAAAAAGAAACTGATCTTAAAGCATATAAAAAGCAAACTATTAAATAGAACCATTGCCTAAACTCTGTTATATACAAACATGAAATGCAATGAAATACCACGAAATTGTGAATTAAGGAAAATCAAGCCTGTCCAATTTGATAAGGTCCGAAATACCCAATATGAAAGGGCCCATGTCAGCTTATAGTAACTAAAAGGGGCAATGGGGTTTTTCCCCGATGTATTCTTATGTTTTGTAAGGAATAAAAAGATTTTTCTTGCATTACAACAAAGGTTTAAGGATTTTGATAGACTTTGCATAAGAAGATACAGACTTGGGACTATCTTGAAATCTACCACTGATGAAAAGCAGTAGAACAGACACAGACTCATTGCTGTACAGATGTGAAAATGTTTTAACAGATTCCAGAGCAGATTTCAGAATCCAAACTCTAAATATAACTTTGGAGTATTATACTTGTATGAAGAATTAACAAGCAAAAAGAAAAAGCAAATACAAGCTCACCTCTCTGTCTTTGGTTTTTGTGTCTCATGTAATTCGATGTCAAGTTGCTAAATCAAATATCATCTACAAAATCAACCCATAGATGCACCAGGGAAATGCCAATACAATATTCAACAAAAAAGAAAAAAAACAGAGGATGGATGAGTTATCTTCAAAACATTATGATGGTAAAACTTGCAATTGAACTCAAACAATATCTTATTTTGTTGCCAGATTATAATTACACATTTCCTTGATCTTGCATGTATCATTTTATCTCCCAATAAATTTCTTAATGCAGTTTCTAACCAATAAAACAACTTAATCTTGCACATCATGAAGCCATAGCAAAAAATACAATCAACAAGAAGCTGCCGGCCTACCTTTTGATAATGTTTGAAACAATATAGCAAATATGCAATAGATATATAAATCAACTATAAAACAGAAAACTTCTATTCCAAAGCTCAAATAACATTGGATAATCAATATTCAGAGATGCTACATAATTTTAGTTACAAATTAGCATTCTGGATTATAAGATCATGATTCAGAAAGGTACAAGGATTGTTTATAAAAGTTAAATTAATGCCACAATTAAAACAACTAACCTAAGCGATCAAAGGCTGATGGAGGCATTATAACTGAAATAACAATGGAAAAAAAAAAAAAAAAACATATGTGGTAAGTTGCACGGGAAAAAGCAACAAATTGTAAAAACTACAGGTCTAAAAACTTACTTTTATCACCACTTTCAATTTGTGGCTGCAGCAAAACAAGGAAAAATACATAGGGTCACAATCATGAGAAAGGAAAGAAAACTAAAAGATTTGCAGAATTATAAATCATAGACCTTATAAAGAAAAAATCAACTATGATAGGCTTCCCAAACCAATGACAAAATACAAACGTATCAGATAACAAAATACCATGTTGTAAAGCTTATAAACGGCCAAACCAGATAACTTATTGCGTCAACTTCCCTACAAGAAGAAGATCAGATATCTCAAATTATAAAAATACAACTTAACTCAATAAAATTTAGAATAATATCCAAAAAATTAATATGCACAATTTCTACAACTCTTTCTCTTTAAAATCAAAAGAGAAGTCATAAAAGCAGCAAAAAATTCAAACTTTTTTCCTCTAAATTTAGTTTTCAATCAGCTAATTCTGTCCGTTACCAACAGAAAAATAGGTTTCATTTTAGGGATGAGAGGGCAAGCGAAAGGCAAAAGTGAACAGATCTAAGACTAAATTCAAACTGAGAAAATAGTATTTGAAATTAGAAAATGCAAATACATCAGACCAAACATAGGAGAAGTGAAAGAGAAGCATTCTATAGTCTATATGAAAATGAATTCAAACTGACTTAACAAAAAGATCGATGATTAAAATAACAGATTCGTTTTGGAAGTGTTGTAGATAATAATTCTGATACTATTTTGGCCAATCATAATGTGCCGCGTGGCATATCTGCGCATGAACTTATGCACGAGATAATTAAACAGGTAAGAGTCGCATTAAATGTATTGAGACATTTTCATCCAAGAAAAGAATATTAAAGTGAAAGGACAAAAGCGTAATTGAGGAATAGGGAAACTTCCTATAAATAGGGGTTAGGTACGATTCATTAACCTAGGTCTCTATTTTTCCTACAGAAACTCTGTCAAATTCTAGGTCTGACTTAAGCATTGAAGTGCAAACGTAGGGAAGAACCTTGCGTCCATCTGATCTTTCTTTTTCTTGTAGAGATTTAGGCAGCACGTGGCACGTAGAACGTCAGCAATTCATCATTATTGTTTCAGGCAACAACAATTGGCGTCGTCTGTGAGAAATCGAGCAAAAAGTCATTCTGACATGATGGTACAGACCCGTTCAGCAGCAATCAGACACGAGGATAGTGAAGACATGGCGAGTTCTCATATGATGGAGGGCGGAGGAGCCGCGAGGGTGCAGAACGAAGCCAATATGATGGCGATTCCCGTCGCGAAATTCGAAGCAATACGAAAACAAGGAGAAGAGACTGTCCAAGCTCTGCGGACAATAGTGGACCTATTCAAAGGTGTCTTCCCGCATGTGAATTTGCCATCATCCGTCCAACATTTGGTAGGAGAAAGGCAGAATTCGCTAGATGCTGAGGGCATGCCGCGAAACGTTCATGGAGTGGAGAATGCGGCACCAATGCCGCGAAGTATTCCCGGATTGGAGCATGCGGCACCTATGCCGCGAAACCTTCCCGGATTGGAGCGTGCGACATCCATGCCGCGAAGCCTTCCCGGATTGGAGCGTGCAGCACCCATGCCGCGAAGCCTTCCCGGATTGGAGCGTGCGGCACCCATGCCGCGAAACATTCTCGGATTGGAGCGTGCGACACCCATGCTGTGAAGCCTTCCCAGATTGGAGCATGCGACAAACATGCCGAGAAACATTCCTGGCGTGGACCATGCGGCAAGCATGTCGCGATCCCTACCAGGCATGGCGAACACTGGAGACATGCCGCGAACCCTTCCCGGCATGGACACTGATGGAGTGTCGTGATACCTTCCCGACATGGTGAACTCTGAAGGCATGCCGCGATCCTTACCAGGCATGGCGAACACTGGAGATATGCCTCAAACCCTTCCCGGCATGGGAGACATTCGTGGCATAGGTAACATTGGCGGCATGGGAGGCCACAGCGTCATGCCGAGAAACCTTCATGGCATGGGGGATACTAGTGGCACAGAGCAAGACCCCCTGTTTGCTTCGTGCGCCACGTTGCGCGTTCTTCGCGTGCCACATAGCGCACTCATAACGGGAGGATGCCAGCTCGTGCGAGATCCTTCTACGCGAGACCCTCACTGCATGGTCGCACGAGACCCTATATGTGAGACCGAGGAAGATATGAGGCGTGAGGTTATGGGTGTGTGAGGCCTCGGAAGGCCTGCGATGCCAAACTATGGAAGATCCCATGTGCGAGACTCCAATGAATCGGAAACATCAAGGCGTCAGAAAACTGCGACGTCATGGTACAAGGAATTCAACATGGGAGATTATTAGTGGCCGAATACGCCAAAGTACCAGAAACCTTAAGGGTCCGACTATAGTAAATTTTAGAAATTTGGGTGCAAAAGATCCTTGGCCCCAGAACATAAATGGCTCGTCAAACAATGAAATCGAAGGTGTGGGAATGACAGGGTCTCATGTTGGGAGAGACTCAAAAATAGATCCAACACAAAACCTTGAAACTGGAATGGCAAACTTTCAACCTCAAACTCGTCAAATTCGAACTCAGGGTAACGAGAGATAAGCTATGGACTACTACCAAGTTGATTCATATGATGCGTCCAAGGCTCAAGCCGCCACAGATATGAAAAGAATGGTGGAACGAATCTTAGAAGAGAAAAGGTTGGTTCCAGCTGAAGAAAATCAGATGAGGAGAATCTCATTCAGTACAACGATCATGGGAAAACTGCCGCCCCCAAAATTTAAGATGCCACAAATGACGGCGTATACAGGGAAGACTGACCCTTATGACCACATTCAGAACTATGAGTCATTAATGCTATTACATGGTTGGGAGGATGAGATTATGTGCAGAGCATTTCCCTTAACTTTAACTGATCACGCACTAAAGTGGTTTAACAGTTTGTCGGGGGGGGGGTCTATTTCGTCTTTCAATTAATTAAGAAACGAATTCTTAAAGGCCTTTGTAATAAAAAGCCAAAAAATGAATGAGGTCACCTATCTACTTACCTTGAGGTAGGGGAGTAAGGAATCACTCAAAAGCTATGTGGATCGGTTCCGTAATGCTACCCTTGAAGTACATGATCTACAAGCTGGAGTAGCTGTGACAGCTATGCTACAAGGGACAAGATCTGAAAAGTTATAAGAATCGCTATCTTTAGATCAACCGACGACGATATCAGACTTGTTCTCTAGAGCAGATAAGTATATCACTTAAGAAGAAGTCATGAAAATGATACTGACGTTGAACTACATATAAGGAAGTTCAGAGAAAAGAAACTCCTACCATCGCCAAGCTACCTAAGCCATCACCAATGCCTTGAAAGAAGATGAAAAGTTCACAAGGCAAGAGGATAGCAAAAATGCGGAATACCAACCACTTGCAACTACACTTGCAGTGAGACTTTATTTCATTTAATGTTATTTTTTATTCAACTATGGGTTGAAATTTAATTTGTTGAACTATGATTTATGCTATATTGATATTTTATTGGCTGTTGAGGTTCTCATATAATTGATAGATGACTGATTGCATCAGCTAAACAAGTGCAAGGGCTTGAAGCGAAAAATGTGCGAGGTAAGCCACGCACTCAACAAACAAAGGGCTTAAAGTGAAAAATACGCGAGGTAAGCCACAAAGAAAATGTGCAAGAGCTTGAAGCGAAAAATGCGCGAGGTAAGCTAAGCACTCAAATAAAGGGCTTGAAGCAAAAAATGCACGAGGTAAGCCACGAAGACAAAGTGCAAGGGCTTGAAGTGAAAAATGCACGAGGTAAGCCACGCACTCAACAGACAAAGGGCTTGAAGAGAAAAATGCGCGAGGTAAGCCACAAAAAAAATGTGCAAGACTTTGAAGCGAAAAATGCACGAGGTAAGCTAAGCATTCAAATAAAGGGCTTGAAGCGAAAAATACGCGAGGTAAGCCACGAAGACAAAGTGCAAGGGCTTGAAGCGAAAAATGTGCGAGGTAAGCCACACACTCAACAGACAAAGGGCTTGAAGCGAAAAGTGCGTGAGGTAAGCCATAAAGAAATGTGCAAGAGCTTGAAGCGAAAAATGCGCGAGGTAAGCTAAACACTTAAATAAAAAGCTTGAAGCGAAAAGTGCGCGATATAAGCCGTGAAGAAAATGTGCAAGGGCTTGAAGCGAAAAATGAGCAAGGTAAGCCACGCACCAAAATAAAAAGCTTGAAGCAAAAAGTGCGCGATGTAAGCCGTGAATAAAATGTGCAAGGGCTTGAAGCGAAAAATGCGCGAGGTAAGCCACGCACCCAAATAAAAGGCTTGAAGCGAAAAATGTGCGATGTAAGCCATGAAGATAATGTGCAAGAGCTTTAAGCAACAAGTGTGCGAGGTAAGCTAAACACCCAAAACAAAGGGCTTGAAGCGAAAAATGCACGAGGTAAGCCATGCACTCCAACAAGAGCTTAAGAATTAGATGGCCAGAGAATTTGATTTCAGAATCTAATGTAAGGACTTGACCTGAGACTACAAAAAGAACATATGTACTCTTCCACAAGGTTATACCTAGCGAAAGAGTGGGGAGCAATTGTTGTAGATAATATTTTTGATGCTATTTCGGCCAATCATAATGTGCCACGTGGCATATCTGCACATGAACTTATGCACGAGATAATTAAACAGATAAGAGTCGCATTAAATGTATTGAGACATTTTCATCCAAGAAGAGAATATTAAAGTGAAAGGACAAAAGCGTAATTAAGAAATAGGGAAACTCCCTATAAATAGGGGTCAGGTACGATTCATTAACCTATGTCTCTATTTTTCCTACAGAAAGTCTGTCAAATTCTGGGTCTGACTTAAGTATCGGAGTGCAAACGCAAAGAAGAGTCATGCGTCCCTCTGATCTTTCTTTTTCTTGTAGAGATTTATGCAGCACGTGGCACGCAGGACGTCAGCAATTCATCATTGTTGTTTCGGGCAACAACAGGAAGCTTAGGGACAAAAATGAAAAAAAAAATTAGAAAAACGTTGAAAAGCTTACCTGTCGAAGATTGAAAGAATTAAGATCTCGAAATGTAATGCTTTGATGTTTCTAAATCGGAAGCTAACATTTTCCTAGGGTTTTCTCCTTCGTTTTTCCCTCTGCCATCTGCCCTCTTCTCTTTCTCTCTCTGCGTTGAAGTCTGGAGGTGAGAATGTTGAAGAATTGAGATCTCGAAATGCAACGCTGGGTTTTGGGGATTCAGGGCTTTAGAGGGAGAGACAAACTGGAGAATAGAGCAGGCGGAGGAATGAGGTGGGAGAAGGGCACTGGGATAAAGTAATATAGCGTCGTTTTTAGGAAAAACGCCTCTTGCATTAAAAGATTTATATTACTATTTATTTTATTTATTTAATATTTTGTAAGATAATGGCATTTATTAAAAAAAGAAAAAAGAAAATCCGCTAAATTAAATAGGATTGCAGCGTTTTTATTAGAAATATAACGGCTTTTATGGAATAAGCGCCGCGACAATATTAAAAAACATGAAAATTGCGGTATTTACATTAAAACGCCGCTAAATACATGTGACAAATGTTTAATTTTTTTAGTGTGAATAAATTTTCTTATTGAATTTATCACTTTGATTTTCACTCAAATTGGAAAAAAAACCCGAAGCCCAAAAAGTAACCATGAAGCCCTTTTAACTATCCCCGAGCGGATGGGCTCAAAATTATCACTCAAATTGGAAAAAAAACCCGAAGCCCAAAAAGTAACCATGAAGCCCTTTTAACTATCCCCCGAGCCGATGGGCTCAAAATTATCAAGGCCTGTTATCCCCCCCCCCCCCCCCAAAAAAAAAAAAAAAAAAAAAAAAACCCATGCACAAGGCATACAATAGAGGCAATCCTCTTTTTATCCCCAAAATTTTCTTTTATTCCAAACTTTTTGCTCCCCCAATATTCACATTCACATTCACAAATTTTCCCCTATCCGTGTTTAAATTTTCCTTCCAGTAAAACGAAAATGAAACCTCTCAATTAGCCTTAAATTTTGAGTTAGAGGCTTCTTAAAACTTCAACACGGGTTTGACGTTGAAGAGAAGTTTGAGAATTTTGACCACTTTTTCTGTAAGTTTTGATTGGTTTTTTGTTGTTTTTCGAAATTGGATTCTGATTTGATCAAAGATTAGGGTTTTAATTGAGTTTGAGGATGATGGGTTTACTTGGAATTTGCTTTCGGGAAAGGATAAATCAGTGATCAAAGTAAAAATATCAGCCAAAAAGAAAAAAAGTAACTTTATATTTAGTGACCAAATAATTTGTATTTGGTCGATTAACGTGGAAGGGTTTGATGTTATTAACTTGGGTGTTGAAAGATTGAGAATTCTGGTGATTTAGAGTTCGAAAAGTTTTTTTTTTTTGAGTAATTATTTATGGGTTTTTGTTTTTTGATTGAATAATGAAGGAGGAAGCTTGATTTTGTATTTCTTTCCTTTTAAGAAGAGGAAAGATTCGAAAAGATTTCTCGAGGTTATGAGAATTAGTGGGATTGTTTTTTGAAAAAAGAAAACATAATTGTTATATTGTTCTTGAAGTTTGATTGGATGGGGAAGAGGAAATTTTGCGATTGCACCTATTAAGGTATAGGGGAAGTATCATTCTTGTAGCTTTTTTTGGGGTTTCTCGTTGTTAAGCTGAAATTTTGGTTTTAATGGATGACATCGAGGATGATGCTAGATACCCTCCAAACCCGTATGGTGTTAGTCACCAGCAGGGTTATGATTCTTCAAATCGCCAAAAGCTTGCTGTAAGAAATGTTCCATATTCTAGACCAATTGGGAATCAATACTTTGATGATGATGAAGATGAGGATGAAGAAGATGAGGAAGATGTGGGAGAGGAAGAGGAAAATCATATCCAAAGTAATGGTTTTCAGTATGTAGGAAAAGATATGGATGATGATGATGATGATGATGATGATGATGAGCTGGATGATGATGAGGATGATTACAATGAAAGTGGTGATAAGCAGAAAGGGTATAATCAAAAGAATGATGATGTTGAATTGGAGAGGCACCCAAAAAAGAGGAAATTGAAGAGTTTGGTCTCAAGTTATGAATTTGCTCCTCGAGTACCAGCACCAGCTGTTGCGGCTCCATCAGTGTCAAAGCCTTCTTATGGTGGGAGAAATTCTCTTACAGATTGGACTGAGCGTGAGACATTTGTTTTGCTAGATGCATGGGGTGACCGGTTTTTGCAACGTGGGAGAAAGAGTCTTCGGTCTGAGGAATGGCAAGTAGTTGCAGAGAAGGTTTCAGAGGTTTCAAAGATTGAAAGGACTGACAGCCAGTGTCGGAATCGATTGGATACATTGAAAAAGAAGTATAAGAAGGAGAAGGCTATGCTGGCAGAAACTGGTGCTAGCACTAGCAAATGGGTTTATTTCAAGAAGATGGATATGTTAATGTCAACTCCTCCACAGCAAGGTGGGCTCTCTTGTGGGTTGGACTCAGGTGAGTATGTATTCATGAACCCTAGGGTTTATTTGAACCGTGCAAATGGTTTGGATGAAATGAGGGATAGTCCTGCAAATTCAGAATCTGCTGGTGCTGAGGATGTCTCAGATGGACTGCCACCTAAAAAGAGAAGATTTGGGAGGCAATGTGATGAGGGTCCTTCCTTCAGATTGCTTGCAGATTCTATTCAGAAATTTAGTGATATATATGAAAAGATTGAGAATAGTAAAAGGCAGCAGATGTTGGAATTAGAGAAGATGAGGATGGATTTTCACAGGGAGTTGGAAATGCAGAAGCGGCAAATAATGGAGAGAGCGCAGGCTGAAATGGCAAAAATACAGCAAGGTGATGACGAGGAGAATGATGTGTCTACCGAGAATGCTAGTGGCTAATGCAAGCAAAACCCAGTTATCTTAGCAACGCAGATCTGATGTTGACCACCAAATGTTGTATAATATATTGGAGCCTTTTGCCAATTGCAATCGTGAGCAACAATAATAACGCTAAGAGATGCTGTATAACTCAAGTAGAAATTTTTATTGAAATTAGGAAGATCATTATTGTCATTATCACTTGTCATAAATGCGTAGTTCCTAGTGATTTTTCTTTTTTTTCTTTTTTTTTTTTTCTACCGTTCGCTGTCATTTTTTGCAGGTGCTTGACTTGTGCTTGTGAAATTAGGTTGTCTGGCCCGTTGAAGTATAAAATCTGACTTCTCTCTTAACTCATTTTTTGTTAGCTAGGCAGTAGAAATGATATCTGTATTCTTGCCTTTTGGTGTTTTACAGGTAAAAAGAGGAGAGGTATAGTTGGAATATATATATATATATATATATATATATATATATATATATATATATATATATATATATATATATATATATTAAAACTTTAGTCATCAGGTGTTGATCGGGTGTTGATTGGGATGAGCGGGCGAGGAGATCCCATGGTGAGGTTTATGGTATGGTTCTAAATTCTAATCAATGCAGCACTGCCCCTTATAAAGTCCATTCTGCTGCTGAATCTTTCGAGTAAAGGTTGCTCTATAAGTTGTGTTTGATTCACTAGAAAAAAACATTAGCGCACATTCGTTCATCTCGACTGACATAAAGAGTATAGTTTGAGTAGTTGTAATGAAAATATCTAATAAAATAGAAATAATCAAACAAAATATCTGGGCTTTGAATCCTCATTTATCTCTATTTAAATGATAAAATACAATGCGAACTCCGAATCATTTCTAATTTCCTCCAGTTATATTTAATCCTATTTTTACAATTTTGTTCTCCGTATAGCGTGTAAACGCCTTTTTTTTCTGCACTGTAACTGTCAAGTGCTTCAGTAGAACTGGAGCGGTATACTGGAAGTTGATCATCCTGCTGCTGTTCTTCCTCTTTCCACCAGGCCTCAGCTTTTATACACCCATTTAATTCAAGACCTACAATGAATTAACAAGTTTATTTTCCTGCAATAAGGAGACACCGGGAGATAGAAAAGGAGCACAACCAGAGAAATAAAGAGGGCCAAAAGACCATTCTCTTTTGCTTTTCAGCCATTACAATGTGATCAAATTTGGGATCATCTGACATGGTTCCTTGCCTCCACATAAACGTTAATCCAATGAGAAGCTGAACAATGACAGACGCACTTTCAGTGAACCAGTAATTTTCTTTGAAAATTTCACCTCGCTACGAAAGTTAGACTCCTCTCATCGATGCGGTTTCTATAGTCAGACGACTCAAAACAGTTTCTCCAGAAGGAGCGAGAGAACTAGCAGTAAACCCTTCCTTGCCTGGAGCAGTAACAAAATCCTAATTTTGTCAATTAGCTGGAGGCACAAAACAATAATTAGGTTTTTTTTTTTTTTTTTTTTTTTTATTGAAAGCAATAATTAGTTATAAGGAACAAAGTTCAGCAAATTAGCTGATAGCAGTTTGCCATAGGCCTCAACAGCATTTTTCTCATGCTTAGTTTCTTCCATAACCCTCTTTTGCAAAGCCATTTCAAATTCTTGCATATCTGAAAGTAACTCTGCTACTGGAAATTTGTTTTCTAACTCTTTCTTGGGACCATCAACCTGTAAAACAAGCAGAACAAAATATAAAAGCCCACACATGAACCAAAAAGAAAAAGGCTACAAAAAAGTTTCCTATTAAGAATTATAAAATTAAAACTTAGCCTAATCCCAACTGCGAAGCAGTAAAGTGAAATGAAATTTGTCATTAACAAATGGATGTTTTGTGTAAACAGCTAGCGCTTGTTATCAAGAGGATGGCAAAGTGTCACTGCCAAGTAGTTGATCTAAAAGAAACTATAAAAGCATCAACAGTTTGTGCAGGTATGAAACAGCATCATTCATTTCCTCGTCAGGCATATCTTCAGTGAATAATCTGTTCTTAGACCAGCTATTAATGCAGATGTCAGACAAAATGGTCAGCTTGTGATGATTGACATTCGAGACATTAGAGTGAAATTGCTAGACTTAAATGCTTTCCTTGATTTCAGAATTAAGAGTTACAGTTCGAAGAGTTTGCCCAATTCATTTATTTTTCTATCTCTATGGATTACTGATTCTACATCCATATGTTAGCCCCATGCCAGCTTTTGTAGTGATACTCCTGGTTGACCTCAAGCCAATTCCATAATTGCAGCTTTAGAATTGTATAGTTAATCCAGCTAGTTTAGAACAAAAGATCTAGCTCTGACAGTTACCCAAGGGTGGAATCATCTTCAAATAAGTTAGTCAAAGTCATAATAAGCCCAGCTAACAGCAAATGATCATAAGAACATTATGCATCAATGCTTCAAATAACATCCTTTGATTTAGCATGATTTAGAAAAGTCCAAGAAACAGTCTAACAAATGCAAGTGACTGAAAAATCCAAAATAGTTGAAAAAAGGTAAGAGAGAAATATATAAGATGTCTTTATCATACCTAAAGATCAGGACTCCATCAGAAAGCAGTACTATTACGATCTTCATCAATCTTACCAACTGCCTCAAGTATTGATGAGTAAGTGATGAGATTGTATTCAAAACCTCTTGCTTTCATCTCTTTCATCAACTTCGCAGCCTCTTCAAGCATACCAGCTCGACTGAGACAGCCAAGGACAGTATTGTAAGATACCGCATCAGGTTTAATCTTTGCATTCTTCATCTTTGTAAGCATTTCCATTGCCCGCTTTGGGCCACCAGTCCTTCCTAAGCCATTTAGAATGATATTATGGGAATTCAAGTCTGGAGCACAACCATTTTCTTCCATGGTTCTCAGCAAGGAATGAGCTTCATCCATCATGCCTGCCCGTACCATCCCTGACATTAGTGCATTGTGAGTATAAACATCAGGATTGGATCCCAATTTCTTCATCTCATTGAATAGATCTACAGCCTTACTCAGATGGCCGCACTTTCCAAAAAGTTTTATCATCACAGCATATACCCTAACACTTGTTCGTCCACAATTCTCTTTCAATTCCTGAAATAACTCACTCGCAGCTTCATATCGTTTTGCCTTTCCAAGACTATTGATTAGGCTACAATATGCTGCAGGACAAGGAGGAAAACCTTTTTCATCCATCTCTTCAAGGAGTAATAAAGCTTTCTCAACTCTGTTTGTCTTGCAGAAGCCATCAATAAGAATCGAATAAGTAAATGAGCTAGGAACAACACCTTCAGCCTTCATCTTCTCAAACCAGAAAGATGCCTCAGAAATTGGAGCTTTGGAGTCAAATAATGCTTTAATTACAGTGTTATATGTTACAACATTTGGTACACATTGCCAAGAGTTCATTCTATTGAAAAGCTTAAGAGCATCTCCCAATCGACCAGCTTTGCCCAAAATGTTAATCATATTGTTAATAAGCACCACATCAGGCTTACTACCTTCTTTTAACATATTCATGAATATACCATAGATGTCTTCTACCTTCCCAGCTTTTCCAAGCCCTTTTATCAACTCTGTGTAAGTAAAAACAGTAGGGCTACAGCCCTTTCCTTTCATCTCCGGGACTAGACCTAAAGCTTTCTCAGTCTTACCTAGCTTAAAATAGATTTCGATTAATGTTGTATAAATCTTTGGCGTAGGCTGCAATCCATTCTCCTTCATTTCCTCAAACAACCTCATGGCAGAATCATGACGACCTAACTTACTGAAAGTGGATATAAGAGCACTATATGTCACTGTGTCCGGTAGACAATTACCCTCATTACACATCTCATTATAGAGCTCGTGAACTTTTTCATGGTGGCCTTCTTGCATCAACATCAAGATTATAGTGTTGTAAGTGCTTGATGTTGGCTTGCACTTGTGACTTTTAATCTGATAAAAGACGGAGAGAGCCTTGTTCACCATTTTAGCCTTGCCCAATATTCTTACAATTTCAGACAATTCAGCAGGTCCAATAGCACATGTACTCCGACCCATTTCTTGGATAGTCTTCCACATTTCGCCAACATGTCCTGCTTCATCCAAACAGCGAATTAAAGTCATGTAGGTGGTAGAGTCATGTTCAAAATTTCTTCTTTTCCCTGCCCATTTGAAGAACTGGATTTTAACATTAATCTCTACATCAATCATCAAAACCTCACGAACCAACCGTTGGTCCACCTTCAGCTTTAAGACTTCCAATGCCTTCTCTGCGTCAAGCCCCCACTTAAATATTTTCAAAATTCTTATAAACCTCTTGTCCAATGTCCGTACCGTGGAGTTCCTCTTTGGTAACTTCCTGTTACAAGTTAAGTCCGGCGATTCATTATCTGGACTAGGCAATCGGAACATTTCCACGATCTCATTCTCTGGTTAGGAAGACCCGCGAAATTAATTACAAAATTAATTGATTGAAGAAATTTTGTTTCATCGATTTCATTATGAAAAACTATCTAACTTTGTAACTACCCAAGAAAACGGCAAAACGCCAATTTTACACAAAAAATGGAGTAATCAGCTGAAAAGGCTTTCTGGGAAGCTCACCTGTTTGCTTGATTCTCTGGAATAGGTGAGGCAATGTCGATATGGATCTCCTCAAAGCAAACGAAGCCATGATCGTTTTCATTAATTACAGCCAACTTTCCATATCAGATGGCAGCAGGTGAACATAACTAGAGGAAGGAAAAAATGCGTTTAGCATACAAACATTAATGCATATAGTAAGCAACAAAATGAAAATTAACTATAATTGCACAAGCTAACAACATTAACATATTGAATCAACATTCTTTTTTGATCTTACATACCATCTTATTCGGAATGCAGAAAATATCAGAAAATTATGGGGTAATAAAAAAAAAGGAAAATCGAGTTAACCACAAATAATGGCTATGGGAAGCTAAAAAAATCATAACACGAACTTTGGAGTTAATTGAACTTCAGTGATATGGGAAAGATACACAAAAACAATATAAGAAAATAATGGAAATGGTTAAACCAATTTCACTTATTCTCACAAAATTATGCA
Organism: Firmiana major; assembly: GCA_033439115.1. Classification (NCBI taxonomy): domain Eukaryota; kingdom Viridiplantae; phylum Streptophyta; class Magnoliopsida; order Malvales; family Malvaceae; genus Firmiana; species Firmiana major. The sequence goes on from CM065910.1 coordinate 26,426,418, forward strand.
ATTAAAACTTGGATTTGGTTTACCAAAAAGAAAAGAAAACGCTTGAAAAGAGACCTTGAAGAGACGAAAAAGAAGCTGGAGAGAAGAAATCAAAAAGAGAAAAAACTTGCCGCGAAATTAAAGAGAAAGAAAATAGAAGAGCGTCTTCACTCTACAGTCCTTGCGTGCAAAAGACGGTGGGGTGGGTAGGAAAAGGAGATACAGAAATTGGAGGATCAGAGTTCGCTTTTATTTGGGCCACGTGCGGTTAGTACTTTACCAATAATTGGGTTGGATTAGGTAAAGAAAAGGAAAGTTAAATTGATAAAAAAAAAAAGATAAAAAAAATGTTTGAAAAAAAAATAGTTGAGGAAGGAGAATACGGAGCGAAGTATCTGGTTTTTTTTTTTACTTAATCAGTTTTTAATATTTTAATTTAGGGTAAACAGTAAAAAAATAAACAAAAATTTAACATATAAAATATCAAATTTTATTTTATTGTATTTGTTGTTACTTGAAACAGTGGTGTCGAGTTGCTGACGTCTTTGCCTTAATTTTTATGCCACGTGCAACTAAATATTCTGCAATAAAAAGAATGATCAGAGGGACGCAGAAATTTTTTCCTGTGTAAACACTCCGATGCTTAAGTCACATAGAGAATTTGACAGAGTTTCTGTAAAGTAAAAAAAATAGCGCCCCCTCCTGTATCATACCTGTCCCATTTTTATAAAGGTTAATTCTAATTTTAATTACGTATTTATCCAATAATAAAATATTTATAAAATAAAAATAAAAAATATTCAATGATCAAAATGTCTAAAAACCTCAATATGTGATTTTTTCATTATCGCCGCGTGGCGCACTCTCCTTGCACCACGTGGCACCATGATAAATGAGGCATAAGCCTCTTTGGTGGGAGGGTAGTCTCCCACCAATGCTCCCATACTCTCCCGCCACAATGCAGGAGACTCTCCCGCCACAGTGCGGAGAGTATCTCCCGTCGCGCCACGTGGCGCACTTTTTTTCTTTTTTTTCTTATTATTTATTATTTTATGTACAATAGTATTATAGTATTTAAAAAAGTTATAATACAAAAAATTATAATGAATCTTTTCTTTTATTTTTCACTATTTAACCAAATATGAGTTGTTAAGATTACTCTCCTATCTTTTTCTTTATTAATTTGAACTATCCAAAAAAAGGTATATATACCCTTTCCTTCCATTCTTTTCCTTTGTTTTACATTCTAGTTCTTTCATTTTCCTCCCTTTATTAATATTTATCCAAACATAAGGTTAAGGTTAATCTAGAAGAATTCCATTCAACCTTCATTCACCTTAACATAAGAATTTTTTTTTTTACTAAAATACCATAATTATCCTCGAATTCTCTCTCGACCTAATCTCAAACACATATAAACTTGCAATTCATATGCATGTTACATTAAATTGTATTTGTATACTATAAAACATAAAAATTTTATATCAAAATTCAAACCAAGTTAAGTGATATTTTAAGGGAAGAATTTTGTTAGAAAAAATACAAAATATAAAAAAAAAGAAATTTATAAAATTTCATAAATTTATAAAATTTCACAATTTACACCTTAGATTAGTAGACATATTTTAGCAGGGGAGGATTTGTTGACAAGCTAAAGTTGGTCATGGAGGATGTTATTCACCTCTGCCATAATGCTTTGGTGAAAGGACAGAATATTACAGATAACATTATTTTAGCGGGGGAGATTTTAGATACCATTGGAAAAAGAAGAAAGGAATAGGATTTTTGGGAGCATTGGAAATTAACATTAATAAGGCCTATGGCATAATTAGTTAGGAGTTTATTCAAGAAGTTTTGAAGAGTATGGGATTTAGTGATCAGTGGTTACGATTAATTAGTGAATGTATTAGCACGGCTAGCTACCAAGTATTAATTAATGGGATATCTACTAAACCTTTCAACCCAATCAGAGGTTTTAAGACAAGGTGACCCATTCTCTCCTTATGTTTTTATTTTGGGTCCAAATATTTAGTCACTTTTACCGGAGAAAGCGGAAGGTGAAAATTGAATACAAGGTATCCGGATAGCAGAAGTGGGCTGCCACTTAGTCACATTTTGTTTGTTGATGATTGATATCTTTTTTTTTTTTAAGAAAAATGTCTAATCTTACAAAGTAGTAAGGGATGTACTCAGAGTCTATTGCTTGATATCAGGACAAGTAATTAACCAAAAAAAGTCCGGGCTTTTAGTCAGCCCTAATTGCAAATCAAAATGGAAGCGATGGATGATAGGGATTATAAAAGCTAAGATCACGACATCGCCTCAAAAGTGTTTAGGAATCTATTATGACAAGGGGAAGAAGTAAGCATTTTTTCAAGCAATAATCGATAAAATCAAAGATAAGCTCGTAGGCTAGAAGTTTAGATGCCTTTCACAAGAAGAGAAACTCATTTGATCAAATTGGTTCTAAGCTTCATCCCTATCTACGCCTTTTCATGCTTTAAGGTGCCCGAAAACGTGTACGAGAAGATTGATAAAACCATAAGGAATTTTTGGTGGGGTCATGACAAAGGCTAAAGGAAATTGAACGTGACAAGTTAGACGCAATTATGTCAACCCAAGGATTTTGGTGGGCTAGGGATACAAAAAACATAACCCATAAATGGAGTATTTCTTGGTAAACAGGCTTGGAGAATTCTTATTAATCAGAACTCAATGCTTAGTTCAATGTTCTTCATTAAATATTGTAGGAAACAAAATTTTGAGGAAGTTAGTGCCAAGGCAAGGAATACCTGGATTTGGAAAAGCTTTCTTGTAAGGAGAGATGTCTGCCTAAAAGGCGATTGATGTCCAAGTCTGGGGTGGACATCACACAATTATAAGAGATGGAAAATTACACAAGGTTAGCACAAAGCAAAGGAACGACTAGAATTTTGCCAAAGTAAGGAGCTTGATGATTACTAACAAAACTTACTGGGACCCAATGCTTTCAAAAGTCTCTTTTAATAATAGGAGTACAGATGAGTTAAAAGATAGAACTTTCTCACTTTTGAGTGGAGAAGATAAATTAGTATGGAAACATACATTTAATGGAGATTTCACAGTGAGCTTGACCTATTGGGTCCTTTCTCAAGAAACCATTAATGTTGTAAGCAAAAAATATGAGATAGAAAACTCTTTAGGAACTCAAACTCTCCCTTAAGATGATTATCTTCTTATGAAAACTGTGCAACAATAGTTTCTCGGCCAGAAGTGAAATAAGGAAAAGGAATATTATTACATTCGGTAGCGATTCAGGGTGTGAAGAAGATGAAGAAACAAGTAACCACCTATTTGTGCAGTGTTAAGTTACTAGAGCAGTGTGGCTTGGCTTGGATCTTACCATCCGCACCAATTACTTAATTCTCAATGATACCACGAACTGGGTTCATCAAGTTCTAACAATTAAAAATATTAACAAGGAAGGCACATTCAATTTCTATAGCCAATTTGTAAGCATTTTATAGATGCTATTGCTTCATAGGAAGGAATGTTTCTTCCCAAGGTTTAGGCCCAACCCGCTTAAAGTACTCCTCCAGCACAAAAGATAGAAGAAAACGCTATGCAGAGTCTTTAAGGAAGGAAAGAACTTGAAGGCACAATCCAATCAAAGGAATAACCCTTCTGGGAAGAGGAATTGTGTCCACATTAGCTTATAGAGCTATATTCACAGTGATGGTCCTTGTTTATTTTTTCTAGGGCTCAACAAGATCACTACTATTGACTGGTTTGGCATAAACGCAGTGTTTTGCAAAAAGAACGGTAACACCTAGGTTTTTTGTGGAAGCATCGATACATTGTAAACACTACGAATTTTCATGTATTCAGTCTTATCGAGGAGTAGCAATTAAGCCATTAGGATTAGAGAATATGTTTCCTTGGCGAATGATTTAAATTAAAATTATAAATTTACATTGGGGTATAAGAGAATTTAATTAACTAAAATATTTTAGGTGGGGGAACAAATAATCATGAGAAATGGAAACAAACCTTGATGAGCTGGGAATATCTCTTTATATATGTGTGTGTGTGTGTATATATATATATATATATATATATATATATATATATATATATATATATATATATATATATATATACACACATATACAATCCTTAAAATAAATTCATATTGTACACTATTAGGAAAATTTATTAAGTAAATGACTATATTTGTATATGTGTAATATTTTATCATTCATCAAGTAAGGAATATAGGAATATACAAATGTTTATGAGAATGTGTAAGTAAAAATGAATATATCCAATCTCGAGAGGAACCATTTCCATGCATACAAGAAAAGATAAATGAATGTATATGGGATGTGGTCGGAAGTATTGGTCATTGGTAGGAGACATGAAACATAAAGAATATATATAAGTATGGAAGTCAGAATGAATAATTGTGGTGCTAACCGAAAACAAAGAAAGGAAATTGGAGCTGGTGAAAAAAAAAGAGAAGTTGAGAGAGAAGTGAAGCTTGTGACTGCAGTAGAAATTAGGTGAGGATTTGTTGGTGGTGATGACAGTCAGGAAAGAAGCAGGAAGCAGGGTGGATGGAAATAGGAAACGTGATGGATGGATATAGAAAACGTGAAAGAATAGGAAAAAAATCTAAAGAAGGGATGGGAGCTGAAGTGTTGAAGTATGCATATAATATATATATATATATATATATCTAGTACATAGTTCCCTATGATGGTAGTAGAGGAAGGAGGAGAATACATATATTATAAACATATATGTACATATGCATGTATCAAGAACTTTAGGTGTGCATCAGAGAGAAGACTGAATCGGGAAGCATGAGTGCAAGGAAAGTAGTTCGGCTGCAAGAAAGAGAAAGGTGGACTGATGTTGGTGGTGGTAGGAAGACAGGAAACTGACCTAAAGCTAGCACGGTAAAGGAAGGCAATGAAAATATATGTATATAAATATACCAAACTGCAGCCGAAATGAGGAAGGAGCAGCAACAAAAGTTTTGATGGATAAAAACCAAGTTGAACAGAGAACCAAACTAGAGAACTGGAAATCGAGAGGGAAAAAGGGTTGGATGGTGGCGTTAAGTGGGCTAAGTTAAGGCATGAACGTAGAAACTGTGTTGGAGCAGTATTGACATGGGAGAAAGGAAATGAACAAGGAAGGAGACAAGACAGAATGACGAGTGAGAGAGCAAAGTAAATTGAAGCAGAGTTAGCAAGGCAAGAGGAGACCGAAAGCTCCTATGTGTTTTTATTTCCCTTTGAACGGTCGAAAGGGAGGAATAAGCTAAGGAAGGTAAGCGAAGGAGGTGAGAAACATGAGTGAAAGCTGGAAAATAAGGGGGTTGATCTGTTTTGAAGGGACCCGAGAGCAGAGGCCGAGAGGAAGACAGTTGAAACAGGGGCTATTGGTAGATTGGACGTTGGGCAGAAGCGGAGGTGAATGGTGGAGGCTAAACGTGCCCGCTGGAAACAGAGTGAACAAGAGGACCACCAGTGCTGGACGAAAACGTTAAAGGGGGAAGGAGTTTTCACGACCCATTTTTCCTAAAAACCCCTACAAATTTTTTACTTTTTCATTTTCTTACACGTCGTGAATAGTTCAACTACTAACAGTTGGGCTATGAGTCGATGTTAGTCCCTCTTGTCATGTTACTTACCTTAACATCTATTTCCATATTTCATTTACATATCAATTTATTTTAACTAAATACATCCTCAATATTACATCCATGTATAATACTGTGCCTCTATATGTTCAGATACAAAAATTATACGAATGTGTATACTTGGTCTTGATAGGAAGCAGCGGATAATCGAAATATAATACTACTATCACTCTCTTTTACTGAATGTACCATGTAGGGTGAAAAATGAAAGGGTGAGCGAAACTTGCTCAGTAAGGCAATAATGCAAGCAGGTAGATAACTACACTATCTACATGCTGGTAAAGGCATGACATGTAAAACATTTATATCTCGAGTATGAGGCAATTAAAACCATGCCATGTATGAGTATATCATATATCGTAAAACATGAATCGGCATGTAAAACATGAAAAACATCTCATGTAAAATCTCTCATGCTCGGTATAGTAAAACTCTTCAAAACAATCCCAGAGGGATTCAACACATCTTTAAAATCATTAATATCCTCATAGAAACCCATCAATTTCTCATTTGATACCACATTTCATGAAAATCGTTACAAATCGGGGCTCGACCCCTCCCTCGGGTCTACCCTGATCTAACAAGACCACAAGTTATATCATGTGAGACATGCAGGTTACTGTATGGAAACAATCGAGGACTATGTCCCTGTGATCCCAGGCTACACGGATCCCGGTATGCGGGGTATCACAACTGCAATGGGAGGTGGGTCAAATCCTACCCGCCAGAATATCAAGTAACGTGAATACAATAGTCATGACTACATGGTACAACGTACTCTGTGTGACATACACGGTACAACGTACTCCATGAACCCAATATCACAGTCTGGGGTGCCTGCCATAGGTCTTATCCCACACCAAATCATGTCGATAACTAACCCATGTCTCAATCTACACGTGCGACCATATCTTCTCACTGTGACACACAGTCTATAGGAGGCTCCAACACGGTCATAAGCATGTCATAAAATTCCTGTACGAGCGAAGCTCCAACACAGCTCCATGCATATTCATGATATCAGAAAAACCCTCGTGCGAGCGAAGCTCCAGCACAGTTTCATAAAAATCAATGAAATCTGCGTACGAGCAGCACTCCAGTATGACTTAAAAATAATTATAAATCCAATTTAAATTCACGTACGAGCAATGCTCTAGTACGGATGCATAAAACCAAGTAAAATCCACGTACGAGCACAGCTCCAATACAGTAGTCATGTAAAGCAAGTTTGTAAAACTCAGTGCGAGTAGTGCTCCAACACTCTGTATATGAGTTAAAATATAAAATCTAGTACGAGCAGTGCTCCAGCACTATTTAAACTCACAAAAACATGATAGGCTGCTCAATTTCACTAAAACAAATCAAAAATCATAACTGGCACCTAACTCGTGCCCTTTCATGTAAAAACATGAAATAAACAACCAGCCTATCCATAATTTACTTAAATTAAAGCAAAATAATCATATGAATATCAAAAACATGAAAATCATGCAATTTTATAACCTTACTACCCTTTTTGAAATTTTTCTAACTAGGGGTAAAATCATAATTTTCACATATACCTCGATTTTTGTAAAAATTATTATTTTATTTTTAGATACCTTATGAAATTCTACGTAATGTAAATAACCCAAAAAATACACGCATGTATCTCTAAGTGCTTACAAAATTCCCTTACCTCGATTCTCTGTACAAAATTCATATTTCACTTTTACTGGGCTTAATTTAAATTATTGGGCCCATTTTACTTTATTGGGCCTGATTTCATCTTAATGGGCCTCGACCTATTTCCAGTCCTTTTTCACTTATTAAATCCTTTCTTCAGGTCTATTAGGCTCTCAATACCTATTGGGCTTTGTTCCAAACTCTTTGGATAGCCCGTATATCATTTATGACAATTAATTTCTAATTCCAATATTATTCACTAAATGTGGAATTTAATCCGTAATTCGTAAAATAAATCTTTAATTCGCGAATAATTACATCAATTGTCGTAAATGAGCTTTACTTACCCAAGATTATGCTATGGTGCGTAAATCGAAGTTCGATCGGCTCACGTTTGAAATTTATTGTCGAATTGCACAATTTTATATTTAATTTCGGGTTAATTTTTGATTAAATATAATTTAAATAAATTTCTCAAAAATCAAATCGGTTACTTAAGCAACTTACCCGAAGTCCGGTGTATCCTCGGAAATTCTTCCTTTTTTTCCTTTTTCTCTTTTTCTCCCTTTTTCCTCTCTTTCTTAGCTGAACTGGTTCGGTCCGGTTCTACCTGGTTCAGACCGGTTCGGTCCAACCGGTTCAGTCCGATTCCGTCGGTTCAGGGCCTCGCCGGTCGGTTCTGGGCCTCGCCGGTCGGTTCTCTGCCAGCAGTTTCGCGGGATCGTCCGATGCACGGATCTGGTCTCAATTTCGCACGAGGTGGCCGAAAAGTGGCCGGTCCGACCTGTTCTCTCCTCGCCGTCGGTGACTTTTCTCTTTTCCGTCGTTTTCAGTGCCGTCCGTCGATTTCGCCGACTGTGGCCACCAACGATCGTGTTGCCTGCACGTGGGGAACCCTTGGCTATGGTCGGTTGGGGCTAGATCGGCGCCGGTTGCCGTCGATCTCCTTTTTCTCCCTCAGGTTCTCTCTCCCTTCGATTTCGTCGGATTTCGGCGTTGTTGGCGATGGTCCTGGTCCTGGAGGGTCGCCGGCCTCTCCTCTTTCTCCTCCGATCTTCGATCGACCGTCGGTGGCCGTAGGTGGCTTGGGTCTTCTTCGGCTATCGTTTTCGATTTTCAATTTTCGGGTTTTCCTGATTTTCAATTCTTTTTTTTTTCTGTTTATTTATTTAATTATTTTATTTTTATTTATTATTTATTTTTATTATTATTTTAATCAATATTATATTATTATTTTGCCAAAATATCTAAAAAATTATATTTAATTCATTTAACCAATAAATAAATTTGTCGGTATTATTTCGACTTTTCGGTATAATTTTCGATTATTTTCGGGATTATTTTTCTGTTGAGTTAATGTATTTTGAAATGACAAAACAAGTTAATTCGATAATATTAAGTTGATATAGAAACATGTTTAGAGGTTATTAGTACCAGAACTTAGAGTTCTGCTAATGAGAGATCGATCTGGCTGATGAGAGATCGATCTCCTGGGTTTTTACTTGATGAGAGATCGATCTTATAATGGAAGAGATCGATCTGGCAAGCCTTAAACCTTTATAAAGGGACTTAGGTAGAATGAGATCGATCTGCAAGGGTTAAGAGATCGATCTGGCTAAAGCTAGAGTTGAGAGATCGATCTGGTCTAGGAAGAGATCGATCTCCCTTAAGAGCTTAAGACTATAGATCGATCTGAGAGATCGATCCACACTCAAACAGAGAACTTATGAGATCGATCTGGTAAGGAAGAGATCGATCTCCTCAAAGTCAGAGAGCTAAAGAGATCGATCTGTGTTGTTGAGAGATCGATCTCCTCTCTACGAGATTGCATGGCAGATCGATCTGGAAATCGATCTTGCCTCAAACAGAGAGATTAGGAGATCGATCTGCCTATTCGACAGATCGATCTGCCTCATTATTTTTAAACTAACAGATCGATCTGCTAACCTATGAGATCGATCTCCTTGTGTATTTGTGCTTCAATCTTGCAGGATTTATAACTAAGAGATCGATCTGGTCAAGATGGTAGATCGATCTGGCACTCTACTGGAGGTACCCAACGGCTAGTTTCTGCAAATCACAACGGGAAAAATAGCATTTAATGCTCTAACTACCAATCCTTCAGTATTTAACCAAGCATTGAAGACAAAGAGAATTAGAGACACTATTGCTGAACATTCCAAACATTCTCAAGCTTTAATTCATTCATTCTTTGTGTCCCTATTGCTCATCAATTGAAATTTATTGTACAAGCTTAAGTGCAACAAGCTTTGTTAGCACTACCCATTGTAAATCCTTATTCTGTATTCATCCATACCCAAAAAGAAAAGAGGATTGTTCCTCAGTGAGAGACATTGTAAAAGGGTGAATACATTTCTGTATTGCTAAGGGTAGAGAGGTTATTCCTTAACCTGCAAAAGGAACTGTGTAAGCTCTATTGAAAGAGAGAAAGAAAACACTTGACAAGAAGGTCAAGGAGAGAGGACGTAGGCAAGAGTTTGGCCGAACCTCTATAAACGATTGTGTTTGTTTCTCTCTTCCCTACTTTGCATTAAATTGTTATATTGCACTATATTGCTCATTATCATTTGTGATTAAATTGTGATTAATTTTTAATTTCCCATAATTGTTAGAAAACCGATTCACCCCCCTCTCGGTAGAGCCAACAATTAGTATCAGAGCTAGGACTCTTTAATCACATAGGAACAACTTCCTAAGAGTTAGAAACGATCAAATGGCTCTTAACAATGTAGCAACTAGTTTGGTAGGAGAGGGGCACTCTACGGTTAGACCTCCCATGTTCAATGGTGAACATTATTCGTATTGGAGGACTAGGATGATGTTATTCATTCAAGCAAATGATTATGAAGTATGGAGAATTATAGTTAAGGGACCTCAAATCCCTACAAAGAGAATAGAGGGAAGAGATATCCCCAAAGAAGAAGATGAATGGGATTCTAATGACATTAAATGTGCACAGCTAAATGCTAAAGCTATGCACATATTATTTTGTGCTTTAGGTCCTAATGAATACAATAGAGTCTTCGGGTGTGATAATGCCAAGCAAATATGGGATAAATTGGTAATAACTCATGAGGGTACAACCCAAGTGAAGGAGACAAAAGTAGGTATGCTCACACATGACTATGAGCTTTTTAGGATGAAGGAAAGAGAATCAATTAGTGATATGTTCACTAGATTCACAGATGTAATTAATGGATTAAAATCTTTAGGAAAAATATATTCTAATATTGAAATGGTAAAGAAAATTTTAAATAGCTTACCTAAATCATGGGAAGCTAAAGTGACGGCAATTGAGGAATCTAAGGATCCTCACACATTGTGCCTAGATGAATTGATAGGATCCTTGCTCACTTATGAGATGAAACTTAAAAGAAATGAAGAGCCACCCAAGAAAGTGGGAGTTGCTCTAAAATCCACTGCTCAAGAGGAGATTAAAAATGAGAGTGGCAGTGAGGAGGATATTGAGATGGCAATGTTTGCCAAAAGATTTAATAAGTTCATGAGGATGAAAGCTAGTAGTAGTAATAGGAGAAACAATAGGAGAGAACAAGAGGAAGTAGGTAGAAAAGACTCTATTGTGTGTTATGAATGTAAAAAACCTGGACACATAAAATTTAACTGCCCTCTTCTTAAAAGGTCAAATGATAGGTTCCATAAAAAGAAGGCAATGGTGGCAACATGGAGCGACAGCGACTGCTCCGATGATGAATCAAATGAGGACATTGCCAACTTATGCTTCATGGCTATTGATGATGATGAAAAGGTAACCTCTAATCTCAATGAATACTCATTTGATGAATAGCAAGATGCATTTGATGATCTTGCATTAGAGTATGAATGTATGAGCATGAAGTATAAAAAGTTAATATCTAAATTAAAAAAAGAAAATGAGATAATGTTAAAAGATAAATTAGAATGTGAAAAGAAACTAGAGATTTCAAATCTAGAAATTTGTGACCTTAAGGAGAAAAATAACAATCTACATAACTCCTTTAATAGATTTCACATGGGGCAACAAAAGCTAGATAGCATGTTAGAAACCCAAAGGGCATTTTTTGACAAAAATGGCTTAGGATATAATGCACAAAGTAGGAAGACCCATCTTAAGAGTTTTATTGCTAGGAAGAGCATGAATAAACCTGCAATTACTTGTTCATATCGTAATAGAAAGGGACATAAGTCACATTATTGCAATATAAAGATGAGGAATCTTAAAGGAAAAAGAGTAAAAAGGATATGGATTCCAAAAGAGGTAATTCTTTCCAAGGACTGTAATGCATTAGCAAAATGGATCCCAATGGGATCAAGAATTGCATTTACTAACCTCCAAGGACCCAAGAAAATTTGGGTACCTAAGACTTGAGTTTGATTTTTTGTAGGTGATTGAGCATAGCCACAAAGCTAAAACAAAAGATGCTTGGTACTTAGATAGTGGATGCTCAAGGCACATGACGGGTGATAAAAGCCATTTCAATTCTTTCAAATCAAAAATTGGTGGAGAAGTCACTTTTGGGGACAACTCCAAAGGCCAAGTGGAAGGAAGTGGCTCAATAGGTAATGATCATTTCTCTTTAGAAAAAGTATTACTTGTTAGGGGTCTTAAGCATAACTTGTTAAGCATTAGTCAACTTTGTGAAAAAGGTTACAAAGTAATTTTTGATTGCATGAAGTGTAATGTTATAGATCCTAAGTCAAATAAAATTCTTTTTCTAGGTCATAGGCAAGGTAACATATATATTGTCTATCTTAATGAACTCAAAAATGAAAACATATGCTTAATGGTAGACAACAAAAAGGAATCTTGGTTATGGCATAGAAAACTAGGCCATGCTAGCATGAGTGTGCTATCCAAGTTAGCTAGAAAGGATCTAGTAATAGGCTTACCCAAAATACCTTTTGATCATGAAGAAATATGTGAAGCTTGTGTTAAAGGAAAACACAAGAGGACAACTTTTAAGCCTAAGAATAGTGTATCCACCACTAGGCCTCTTCAATTACTGCATTTAGACTTATTTGGACCAACTAGAACCACTAGCTTAGGTGGGAAACACTATGGATTTGTAATAGTTGATGATTACACTAGGTATACATGGGTGTTCTTTTTAAGAGTAAAAAATGAAGCCTTAGAGAAATTCATAGCCTACTCAAAGGTGACTCAAAATGAAAAAGGATACACAATAACAAGCATTAGAAGTGATCATGGCAAAGAATTTGAAAATATAGGATTTGATGAGTATTGCAATGATCAAGGAATTAGCCATAATTTTTCAGCCCCTAGGACACCACAACAAAATGGTGTAGTTGAGAGAAGAAATAGAACTTTGGAAGAGATGGCTAGAACTATGTTATGTGAAAATAACTTACCAAAGTACTTTTGGGCTGAAGCTATAAACACATCATGTTATATAATTAATAGAGCTATGATAAGACCCATGCTAAAGAAAACTCCCTATGAGCTCTACAAAGGTAAGAAGCCTAACATTAGTTACTTCCATCCTTTTGGCTGCAAATGCTTTGTTCTAAATAATGGAAAAGATAATTTAGGAAAATTTGATGCCAAGAGTGATGAGGGAATATTTCTAGGATATTCATTGAATTCAAAGGCTTATAGAATATATAACAAAAGAACATTAATGGTTGAAGAGTCTATTCATGTTATATTTGATGAGTCAAATAATATATCAAAAGATTCAGCCAATGATGAAAATGTTGGAATATTTGATGAAGGCTTAGAAGATGACTTTCTAGAAAAGCTTGACTTGAATAAAGAAGATGAAGAAGAAATAGAGGTTTTAGAAAGAGAACCTAGAGCACCAAGAGAGTTAGGATATGTAAAAGATTGTGAAATAGTAGGAGATCCAACTCTTGGAGTTAGAACTAGATCATCCCTAAGGAATATGTGCCAATATATAGCCTTTGTATCTCAAATTGAGCCTAGGAATGTCAATGAAGCCTTAGAAGACAATAATTGGTTCCTAGCAATGCAAGAAGAATTAAATCAATTTGAAAGAAGCAAAGTATGGAAACTAGTTCCTAGGCCTAGTGATCACTCAATAATTGGAACTAAATGGATATTCAAGAACAAAACGGATGAAAATAGTGTGATCACAAGGAATAAGGCTAGGCTAGTTGCTCAAGGCTATAGACAAGAGAAAGGCATAGACTATGATGAAACATATGCACCGGTAGCTAGATTAGAGGCAATAAGAATGTTACTTGCCTTTGCATGTTATAAAAACTTCAAGTTATATCAAATGGATGTAAAGAGTGCATTCTTAAATGGTTTTATTAATGAAGAAGTATATGTTGAGCAACCTCCCGGATTTGAAAATCATGAATTTCCTGAACATGTTTTTAAATTATCAAAGGCACTTTATGGGTTAAAACAAGCTCCTAGAGCTTGGTATGAAAGGTTGTCAAAATTCTTAATAGAAAAGGGATTTTCAAGAGGAAAAGTGGATACCACCTTATTCATTAAGAATAAAAATAAGGATTTATTAGTTGTACAAGTGTATGTAGATGATATTATTTTTGGTTCAACTAATGAGTCTTTATGCCAAGAGTTTGCTAAGATCATGCAAGGAGAATTTGAGATGAGCATGATGGGAGAACTCACATTCTTCTTGGGACTTCAAGTGAAGCAAACAAAGGATGGAACCTTCATCAATCAAGCAAAGTATACCAAGGACTTGCTCAAGCGATTTGGAATGGACAATTGCAAACCTCAAGCCACTCCAATGGGCACCAACATCAAGCTTGATAAAGATGAAAGTGGTAAGTGTGTAGACACTAAACTCTATAGGTCTATGATAGGCTCATTGCTTTATTTAACTGCAAGTAGACCAGATATTTTGTTTAGTGTATGCCTTTGTGCTAGATTTCAATCCTCTCCTAAGGAATCACATCTATTGGCAACTAAGAGAATCTTTAGATACCTCAAAGACACTCCCTCACTAGGACTTTGGTACCCCAAGGACTCCACTTTTGCCCTTCATGCATTTTCAGATGCTGATTTTGGAGGATGCAAAATAGATAGGAAAAGTACTTCAGGTACTTGCCAATTCTTAGGAAATAGGTTAATTTCTTGGTTCTCCAAGAAACAAAACAGTGTGGCTCAGTCCACAACTGAAGCTGAATATATAGCAGCTGGTAGTTGTAGTGCTCAAGTGTTGTGGATTAAACAACAAATGAGAGATTATGGTATTGACATGAAGCAAGTCACTATTAAATGTGATAATACCAGTGCCATTAATTTGTCTAAGAATCCTATTCAACACTCCAGAACCAAGCACATAGAAATTAGACATCACTTCCTTAGAGACCATGTACAAAAAGGGGATATAATTTTAGAGTACATTGACACTCTACATCAAATAGCTGATATATTCACCAAACCCCTTGATAGAGATAGGTTCTGTATCCTTAGAGGTGAATTAGGACTCATGGATATGCCTTAGGACTTTCATGTTTTAAAAATCTTGGTTTCAAGTTGATTTTAAAAAGAGTTTTTGCAAAGATTTTCTGGCAATGAGGATGAGAGATCGATCTCCTTGCAATATAGATCAATCTCCATACCTCCAACAAGCCTAAATCATCAAGGTTAAGCTAAGCAGATCGATCTTCTAACCATAAGATCGATCTCCTTACGTCTCTGTTTAAAGGAAGATCGATCTGTCAACACGACAGATCGATCTCTTCAAAGCTTCCGCATTCTGCAGATCGATCTTTGCATTGGGCAGATCGATCTGCCTAAGCCTCTGTTAAACGACAGATCGATCTGTGTGTAACAGATCGATCTCCTTAAGCCTCTGTTTGCGATCAGATCGATCTGGCCTTACGACAGATCGATCTCTATTGGATTCTGGAAATGACAGATCGATCTGTCGCCTCGACAGATCGATCTCCTGTGCCCTGGAGTATAAATACCAGCGTAAAATTCCCAAAATTCACAAACCCAATTTTCAAAATTCCCAAATTTCCCTCGCATCCTTTCCTTCGATTCCTCCTCAGATCGATCTCCGTACGGACCTCCTTGAGTCTTGGTGTCAAATTCCGGTATAGTAACCAACATTCCTTACTGATTTTCTCAAAATTTTTCTTCAATTTGTGTTCATTTTAATTCTAGGGCAAACCTAGGTACTGTTTCATTGCTTTTCTCATTGTTGAATCTGTTTAGCGCAAATCTAGAGTCTAGAATAATGCCTAGGCATAAGACAGTAGGACACAAACCCACTAGGACCACTGTAGAGGCCGGTTCCTCATCACAACCCATTCCTCCACCTCCTATCGCTTCCTTCAATCGGTGTTTTAAAACACCAGCAAAAAGAAAGCGATATGAGGAAACTTCTCAACCATGCCAATCAAGCATTGGCGTACTATCGATTTTTCCTTCCTCAATCGTATAGATTTTCCTTACGTGTCAAAGTTTGAGGAATTTGGTTGGATGAATTTCTTAAAAATCAACACTCCCGTCCCTCCAAATCTAGTTCGTGCATTCTTTTCCAATGCCGAATTACTTTTTGACCCAAATGACACTTGCAAAATTGTCGGTTTCAAAACATATGTCATGGGTAAACCCATTATAATAGACACTGAAGTTCTAGCCAAAGCGTTTGATATACGCGATGAAGGCTTAACAAATGAGGATGAGGAAGTCCCCTTGGAGTTTGATCTCCCTGGGGACAAGGCGAGTGACCTGCCGATGCATCCTCGGTTACTCCACCTCATAATTTCGTGGAACCTCCGCCCTTTCGGTACTCGTCATTCTACCGTTAGGCGCTTAGATCGCTTTTGGCTCCATCACATTCACACCACAAGCCAAAAACCTAACCTCCCTCACTTTATATACGAAGATTGGCTGAAGATTGTGCGTGGACAAGCTACCACGATCGTTTTTCCACAACCGGTAGCTTATCTTCTCCACCGCCTTGATATCGACTGCAGCGGCGAGACTGGCGAACTCCCTTCTCCCAAGAGCGTGCTTAACATTGGGACCCTCCATCATATGGGGTACTACAAAGACTTACGGGGAGAGTGGATGAAAAAGAGGACCAACAACCTGCTGAGGCTATGGAGGAAGACCCCTCCAATGAGCCAGTGGCCCCATCTGCTACACCAGCTCCGGAACCATCATCCTCAACGGCTCCGCCCACTGCACCGGCAGCCCCACCGGGAGAAATGGAGATCTTTATGAAGATGCTGAGTGACCTCACTCAAAAAATCGATGACGGATTTGCATATTTAAACCAAAGAGTGGATAAGATTCAAGAGGCTCAAGAGGCGATGTTCGATGAGCTCCAAGTAACACGCACGCATGTTGAGAATCTTTTGGATCGTGATCCTCCCTCACAATAGGCCTTAGGTGCTTTGATTTAGTGTAGTTACAACATTTTAAGCTACTTGATGTTATCTGTGAAGAATGTGCTTGAATGAAATGTTAATTGACTTGTGTTAATGAAATGTCATTGGTTGTGTTAATGAAAAAGTTCATTTTGAAATGATGAGTATTCTATTCTTGTGATCTTGATATGACAAAAAGGGGGAGAAGAAACATGTGATTGTGTTAAGATACATAAAGGTGTCTAAGAATGATTAAATTGAGGGGGAGTTAAGCAAGTAACAAAACCAAAAAGCTAAAAGAAAGGGGGAGCTCACAAAAAGGGGGAGATTTTGCAAAAATTCACTAAACATGTTTGTTTTATGTTTTGTCATATCAAAAAGGGGGAGATTGTTGAGTTAATGTATTTTGAAATGACAAAACAAGTTAATTCGATAATATTAAGTTGATATAGAAACATGTTTAGAGGTTATTAGTACCAGAACTTAGAGTTCTGCTGATGAGAGATCGATCTGGCTGATGAGAGATCGATCTCCTGGGTTTTTACTTGATGAGAGATCGATCTTATAATGGAAGAGATCGATCTGGCAAGCCTTAAACCTTTATAAAGGGACTTAGGTAGAATGAGATCGATCTGCAAGGGTTAAGAGATCGATCTGGCTAAAGCTAGAGTTGAGAGATCGATCTGGTCTAGGAAGAGATCGATCTCCCTTAAGAGCTTAAGACTATAGATCGATCTGAGAGATCGATCCACACTCAAACAGAGAACTTATGAGATCGATCTGGTAAGGAAGAGATCGATCTCCTCAAAGTCAGAGAGCTAAAGAGATCGATCTGTGTTGTTGAGAGATCGATCTCCTCTCTACGAGATTGCATGGCAGATCGATCTGGAAATCGATCTTGCCTCAAACAGAGAGATTAGGAGATCGATCTGCCTATTCGACAGATCGATCTACCTCATTATTTTTAAACTAACAGATCGATCTGCTACCTATGAGATCGATCTCCTTGTGTATTTGTGCTTCAATCTTGCAGGATTTATAACTAAGAGATCGATCTGGCTAAGATGGCAGATCGATCTGGCACTCTATTGGAGGTACCCAACGGCTAGTTTCTGCAAATCACAACGGGAAAAATAGCATTTAATGCTCTAACTACCAATCCTTCAGTATTTAACCAAGCATTGAAGACAAAGAGAATTAGAGACACTATTGCTGAACATTCCAAACATTCTCAAGCTTTAATTCATTCATTCTTTGTGTCCCTATTGCTCATCAATTGAAATTTATTGTACAAGCTTAAGTGCAACAAGCTTTGTTAGCACTACCCATTGTAAAGCCTTATTCTGTATTCATCCATACCCAAAAAGAAAAGAGGATTGTTCCTCAGTGAGAGACATTGTAAAAGGGTGAATACATTTCTGTATTGCTAAGGGTAGAGAGGTTATTCCTTAACCTGCAAAAGGAACTGTGTAAGCTCTATTGAAAGAGAGAAAGAAAACACTTGACAAGAAGGTCAAGGAGAGAGGACGTAGGCAAGAGTTTGGCCGAACCTCTATAAACGATTATGTTTGTTTCTCTCTTCCCTACTTTGAATTAAATTGTTATATTGCACTATATTGCTCATTATCATTTGTGATTAAATTGTGATTAATTTTTAATTTCCCATAATTGTTAGAAAATCGATTCACCCCCCTCTCGGTAGAGCCAACATTTTCAATGTAAAAATTTCGGTTTATTCCAATAAATTCATATCTTGATCAATTTAACTCGAATTTTAATTATTTCTTCGTTATTGATCAAGATTCTCAAATCCATTATTTTTAATTAAATTTTCTTATCGAGTTTATACCGACTTTTGGTCTTTTGACCGTTTTGCCCTTCAACGTGTTCGAAAATTGCATTTCAATCCTTTGCATTTTTAAATGCATTCGAAAATTTTTATTCGTTCCCTTTGCTCTTACGATAAAAATCAGGTCTTACATAATCTCCCCCACTTAAGAAATTTGGTCCTCTAAATTAGAACCAAGTCAAATGGATCCATAAACAACTCCGGGTATGTCTATCGTATCATATACTATCATTTTCAAGTGACTTTTTCCAGAGTGTAATACTACCAAAGGACTTTAATTAGGGAGATCATCTTAAACCTCAACACTTTCTCCTTCCATCTAATACCCGAATCTATTTTTTAACATATGTTATACTTTCATTGAGCTCAACTGTTGGAGCTCATATCCGATCACATATGCTGGGTCCGGATAGTATTTTCGAAGCTTCATAAGATAGGACACATTGTGGATGCCTGTTAATTCAGGTGGTAACACCAACCTACAGGCCTTGTCTCCACTTTGTTTAATCTCGTTACATCCTTATGCTATGTCCTAAGGGCATGTAACTTCCAACAATACTAATTCACTCTCGGTGAATTCCAATAGTTTCTGTCTCTTATCAGCATAGCTTTTTTTTTATCTGCTCTGAGGTGTTCTTAATTTCTCACAATCAACTGAACATCCTCAGAGGTTTGTCTTACCAATTCGGGAACAATTTTCTATCTGTCACCCACTTCTTATCCAAATCGGGAATAACCCCTACGGCCATACAATGCCTCATATATAAAGTCATCCCGATACTCAAGTGACAACTGTCATTATTGGAGAATTCGATTAGTAACAATTGATCATCCTAGGAGCTTATAAAATCAATGGCACACACTCTCATCATATCCTCCAGAACCTGTACAGTCCTCTCTGACTGACCATCTGTCTGAGGATAAAAAGCTGTGCTAACACTCAATCGGGTTCCCATAGCTTCCTAAGAAACATTCCTAGAAATGGGAAGTGAAGCGGGAATCCCTATCTGATATCATGCTCACTGGAACGCTACATAATGTTTCACAATTTTCCTTACACATAAATTCGCCTACACACTTAGAGTATCTGGGGATTTTTATAACAGAAGGTGGGTAGACTTAGTCAATCTATCGACTATCACCCAGATAGCTCCGTGATTTATCCGGGTCCTCTGTAACCCATCACGAAATTCATGGTAACTTGTTCCCATTTTCGTGCCAATATAGGTAGAAATTGTAATAACCCTGCAACTTTTTTTTGATCTACCTTAATATGCTGACATACAAGACACTTCTCCACAATCTCTACCATGTCTTTTTTCACATCTGACCATCAATACCCTTTTCAAAGATTTTGATATATTTATTATATCTTGGATGCACTGTATATCCCGAAGAATGAGCTTCTGACAATAACTATTTCATCATTGTGGTCCTAGGGGGTACTTATACTGTCTCTGAACCTCAGTAAGCCATTATCACTCTCTGTGAACTTTGTCACAGTACCCATCTGAATCTGACCCACACTATCGATACCATGCCGATCATCACGCTAAGCCTGTCAAATTCGGTCACTCAAATTTGGTTCTAATCTCAGGCTAGCTGTCACACAATCACTGTCATCATCAGAAAGGATCACATCACTACTGAGGCTTACAACTGCTCTAGTAGCTCACACTCCTTAACCATCATATGTAATACCATCCCGAGACTTTTTCTGCTCAAGGCATTAGCCATCACATTAGCCTTTCCTGGGTGGTACAATTTCCACAATCATAATCCCTCACAAGCTCTAACCCTCTTTGTTCTCATATCCGACTCTTTCTGTGAAAACATATACTTGAGACTTTTTATGATCTGTGCATACTTGAAATTTCTCACCATTTAAATAGTGGTGCCATACCCTCAGTGCATTACTACGGCTACCAACTTTAAATCATGGGCCGGATAGTCCTTTCATGATCCTTGAGTTATCTGGATCCATAATCGACTATCTTCCCCTTTTGCATCAATACACAGCCTATTCATTATTTTGAGGTATCCATAGACTCATGAGAAACCTCTTGAGCTATTGGATATGGTGAGAATAATTGCGGTTGTCAGTTCATACTTCAGTATACCAAAACTCCTGTCACGTTTATCATCCCATTCAAATACAACTTTTTTTAAGTTACACGTGTCAACAAAGTAGTTCATTTCGAGAAACTCTCAACAATTCTTCTGTAAAAACAATTTCCAATTATTGCTTATAATTTTTCCTGGACTTTAAATACACTCAAAATATCATCAATAAGGATGATAACAAATTGGTCCAGGTAAAGTTTAAATACCTCATCGTAGTTGAGTTCCACTAAATATTTCAACCACCCATATCCTTGACCTATGTACGCATAACGTATAATGTCATTTCGAAATTACTTCCGTTTAAGATACTAACCAGCGTCATTTCATTTTCTTATAATAACGGCTTTTATAAAATTTTAAATTTTTTTTAAACCTTTCTGATTAATCGAATTCTATATTTCTTTATCGTACCAATAAAGGTACCCTAATTTTACATGTATATATTATGACTGTCGATTTCAATTTATAGGTTATGTATACTTTTAGACGCTGTCAAGTCTTCAGGTGGGGAGGTATTTTGAAATACCTTTATTAACCCTCAGACTTGACCACTTGGACTAGTTATGGATATAGCCACCCCTTATCTACATATCGCTTAATCCAAATTACTTCACATATCAAAGATATTCTTACCTTGCATACGCCTTTTATTCCAATAGATCTTATATTCAGGATCTATCACATCTCAAAGCTTATCTCCTTTCGTATATCACTTATAACAAACTCTATCTCTTTGCCTTTTTGTGGGGTAGTCTCACCCAACTCTGAGCAATCATTAAATAATTGGGTCGTCTTACCACACTTAACGCCTATTTTAGTAAATAAAGTGTAGGTGTAGGCCCTACTTCCGTGGTATCTACCACACATCCTACACTGCTTACACTGCTCCGTAGCAGGTCAAGGTCCTCAATTCACAATACCTCTCAAAAGTGTTGAAATTGGATACACTGGGGTATTACCAATCATCTTACTCTGTGACTCATCAACTCTAATCTTTTACCAACTGGTCTCTTTCCTACTCTGACATCTCTATCATTCTATATTCTCTTCTGTCTCTATTTCGGCCCTTACTACCTTTCCCAATCTCATAGGCGTGCAACACATGATCTTATTCATGCAATTGTATTATGCGCACTGCCTTGACATAGGTAGTAAGCCAATCAGACTCTAATCAACAATTTAAGACCTTTCATGAACTTTTGGGCTTTTCGACTCTCACTACCCATAGTGTTGGGGTAATACCTGAGCAGCTATATAAATTAAATTTCATACTCGTCAATCAACCAGTTCCTCTGGGTCAGAGTAAAGAATTTCATCTGTAATTTTCTTTAAACAATGTTCGGGATATTCTGTCACTGAAATACATCCAAAAATATTTCTCATGTCGGCTCTGGACGTCTAACTCTTCAGATGGGTCGAGCGAACTTCCACCAATGCTCGGCCTTGCCCTCCAACATAAACGTATTTAAAAGTCACTTTCTCAGTCGACATACACTGAAAGAATTCATACAACTTCGCTATCTCATTCACCCAGTCCTTAGTAACTATTGGTTTCTTTACTTCGCTAAATACCGGAGGGGTGTGGAAATCTTTATAGTCTGAGGCATCTGTTTAGGCTTTACCCTGCCTATCCTCAACTATCTACATAGATTGAGTAAACAACTCCAAAATATTTCTACACTCCACTCCATCTTCTTGGAGCATGTCTCAATACTGTTTGATCTCTTTATAAGACCCTGTGGAGTATGCTCAACATCAGCCTCCACCTCACTCTTATCTTGAGTCTCATGTGATGACACATTCGACTCTCAGGCCTATCTCTATGGCCTCGAGCATGTGTTCTCGCCCCTCTACTAAAGCGGCTATCAGTTATAAAAACTATATTCTTCTATTCGAAACTAAATTCTTAGCTACACTTTCACCTTGATATACACAATTATATCTAAACAATACACAGTACATGGGGATGTAAATTTACTTAACCACTAACACTGACTCATATCAGGCCAACACAGCTCTGATACCACCTCTTGTCATGACCCATTTTTTCTAAAAACCCCTACAAATGTTTTGCTTTTTCATTTTCTTACCCGTCGTGAACAGTTTCACTACTAACAGTTGGGCTATGAGTCGATGTTAGTCCCTCCTGTCATGTTACTTACCTTAACATCTATTTCCATATTTCATTTACATATCAATTTATTTTAACTAAATACATCCCCAATATTACATCCATGTACAATATTGTGCCTCTATATGTTTAGATACAAAAATTATACGAATGTGTATACCTGGTCTTGATAGGAAGCAGTGGATAATCGAAATACAAGACTACTATCGCTCTCTTCTACTGAATGTACCCTGTAGGGTGAAAAATGAAAGGGTGAGCGAAACCTGCTCAGTAAGGCAATAATGCAAGCAAGTAGATAACTACACTATCTACATGCTGGTAAAGGCATGACATGTAAAACATTTATATCTTGAGCATGAGGCAATTAAAACCATGCCATGTATGAGTATATCATATATCGTAAAATATGAATCGGCATGTAAAACATGAAAAACATCTCATGTAAAATCTCTCATGCTCGGTACACTAAAACTCTTCAAAACAATCCCAGAGGGATTTAACACATCTTTAAAATCATTAATATCCTTATAGAAACCCATCTATTTCTCATTTAATGCCACATTTCATGAAAATCGTTACAAATCGAGGCTCGACCCCTCCCTCGGGTCTACCCTGGTCTAACAAGACCACAAGTTATATGATGTGAGACATGCAGTTACTATATGGAAACAATCGAGGACTATGTCCCTATGATCCCAGGCTACACGGATCCCGGTGTGCAGGGTATCACAACTGCAACAGGAGGTGGGTCAAATCCTACCCGCCAGAATATCAAGTGACATACACGGTACAACGTACTCCATGAACCCAATATCACAATCTGGGGATGCCTGCCATAGGTCTTATCCCACACCAAACCATATCGATAACCAACCCATGTCTCAATCTACACGTGAGAGCATATCTTCTCACTGTGACACATAGTCTACAAGAGGCTCCAACATAGTCATATGCATGTCATAAAATTCCTGTGCGAGCGAAGCTCTAGCACGGCTCCATGCATATTCATGATATCAGAAAAACCCTCATGCGAGCGAAGCTCCAGCACGGTTTCATAAAAATCAATGAAATCTGCGTACGACCAGTGCTCCAGTATGACTTAAAAATAATTATAAATCCAATTTAAATTCACGTACGAGCAATGCTCTAGTACGGATGCATAAAACCAAGTAAAATCCACGTACGAGCACAGTACGGTAGTCATGTAAAGCAAGTTTGTAAAACTCAGTGCGAGTAGTACTCCAACACTCTGTGTATGAGTTAAAATATAAAATCCAGTGCGAGCAGTGCTCTAGCACGATTTAAACTCATAAAAACATGATAGGTTGCTCAATTTTAGTAAAACAAATCAAAAATCATAATTGGCACCTAACTCGTGCCCTTTCATGTAAAAACATGAAATAAACAGCCAGCCTATCCATAATTTGCTTAAATTAAAGCAATATAATCATATAAATATGAAAAAGATGAAAATCATGCAATTTCATAGCCTTACTACCCTTTTTGAAATTTTCCTAACTAGGGGCAAAATCGTAATTTTCACATATACCTTAATTTTTGTAAAAATTATTATTCTATTTCTAGATACCTTATGAAATTCTACATAATGTAAATAACCCCAAAAATACGCGCAGGTATCTCCAAGTGCTTACAAAATTCCCTTACCTCGATTCTCTGTACAGTTTGACTTTCCCAACTCTACCGATCACCCGTTCCGTTTAGCTCCCAATATGTACTTCGGAGCTACAGATAATCATTTATCGAATTAAATCCAAGCATAAATATTCATATTTCACTTTTACTGGGCTTAATTTAAATCATTGGGCCCGTTTTACTTTGTTGGGCCCGATTTCATCTTAATGAGCCTCGACCCATTTCCTGTCCGTTTCCACTTATTAAATCCTTTCTTTGGGTCTATTGGGCTCTCAATACCTATTGGGCTTCATTCCAAACTCTTTGGATAGCCCGTATATCATTTTCGACAATTAATTTCCAATTCCAATATTATTCACTAAATGTGAATTTAATCCGTAATTCGTAAAATAAATCTTTAATATGCGAATAATTACATCAATTGTCGTAAATGAGCTTTACTTACCCGAGATTATGCGATGGTGCACAAATCGAAGTTTGATTTGCTCACGTTCAAAATTTATCGTCGAACTGCACAATTTTATATTTAATTTCGAGTTAATTTTTTATTAAATATAATTTAAATAAATTTCTCAAAAATCAAATCAGTCACTTTACCGACTTACCCGAAGTCCGGTGTATCCCCAAAAATTCTTCCCTTTTTCTTTTTTCTCTTTTTCTCCCTTTTTCCTCTCTTTCTTGGCTGAACTAGTTTGGTCCGGTTCTACCCGGTTCAAACCGGTTCGATCCAGTCGGTTCAGTCTGGTTCAACTGGTTCAGGGCCTCGCCGGTTGGTTCTCCACCGATTTCACCGCCATCAGCTCCATGGGATCGTCCGATGCACGGATCTGGTCTCGATTTCACATGAGGTGGTCGAAAAGTGACCGGTCCGACCTGTTCTCTCCTCGTCGTCGGTGATTTTTCTCTTTTCCACCTTTTTCGGCGCCGTCCATTGGTTTCGCTTGTCGTGGCCACCACCGATCGCGTCGCCTGCACCTGGGGAACCCTCGGTTATGGTCGGTTGGGGCTACATCGACGTCGGTTGCCGTCGATCTCCTTTCTCTTCCTTGGGTTCTCTCTCCCTTCGATTTCATCGGATTTCGGCGTTGTTGGCAGTGGTCCCGGTGCCTGGAGGGTCGCCGGCCTCTCCTCTTTCTCCTCCGATCTTCGATTGACCGCCGGTGGCCGTGGTGGCTCGGGTCTTCTTCGACTATCGTTTTTGATTTTCAATTTTTGGGTTTTCCCAATTTTCTGTTCTCTTTCTTTTTTTCTGTTTATTTATTTAATTATTTTATTTTTATTTATTATTTATTTTTATTATTATTTTAATCAATATTATATTATTATTTTGCCAAAATATCTAAAAAAATATATTTAATTCATTTAACCAATAAATAAATTTATCGGTATTATTTCGACTTTTCGGTTTAATTTTTGATTATTTTCGGGATTATTTTTCAATGTAAAAATTTTGGTTTATTCCAATAAATTCATATCTTGATCAATTTAACCCGAATTTTAATTATTTCTTCGTTATTGATCAAGATTCTCAAATCCATTATTTTTAATTAAACCTTCTTGTCAAATTTATACCGACTTTTTGTCTTTTGATCGTTTTACCCTTCAACGTGTTCAAAAATTTCATTTCAATCTTTTGCATTTTTAAATGCATTTGAAAATTTTTATTCATTCTCTTTGCTCTTACGATAAAAATCGGGTCTTACAGGAGTGGTAGCGCTGAGAGCCTGGTCAAGGTGATGAACAAGCACGGGTGAAAGAAGAAAGAAAGAAAGGAAGGAAGAAAGAAGAAAAAAAGGCGCGAAGGTGCGTATATATGATTATATATATATATATATATATATATATATATATATATATATATATATAAATATTGAAGATAGAAAAGAGTACACAGAAAAATTGGGAAACCCGAGGGAAAGGTGGTTCTGAAATATTTATGCAAAAAAATTAATTCGAAGCTCCGAATAAATAAACCGATTAGAGCGGACCCACTGATTTGCATAATTGAGGTGTTAAGGACTATTGACAGACACAGAGGTAAGGAAATTTGTTGTGAGCTATTTGTGATATTTACACATATTTTCTGTAGAATTGTAGATATAGAACCCTAGGCCGATTTTATATTTATCGAAATTATAGAAAACTCTAGACCGATTTTATAGTTATCGAAACTACTGAAAAACTTTAGTCTCAGTTAATAGACCTATCTTTATCGATATAAATTTATATATATATCAATGTGGTTTTAATTATTAATTTTAATTAAAATATCCCTAGTCTTAATTGCCATAGACTATACACTGAGGATTTTGACCGAAAAGGGATGAGCCAACCTCTTTTGAATTGTTTTATGTATCGAACTGAATTTTAAAAATTGATTTAATGAAAATGAACTGCTGTTAAATTAGTATCGATAGAATGTGCTTGAGCGCGTGCTAACTGTGTGTTGCACAGCCTGACTCGCACTGATTTTGAGGCAAAGATGATGGTTAATCATGCTGCATTGTTACTATTACTATTATTGTTACATTACTGCTACTGTTACTGTGGTCCACGGAGTACAATGTACCGTGCAACATGCATATGAGTACGTTGTACCGTGCTATCGGTCTCCGGACATACTGTATTGTGAGCTGTTTAGGTAGCTGATCACTCCCACAGCGATTGACATCCCAGCACACCTGATCATTGATGCTCAGAGTAACCAAAATTGGCCAATTGTCATACTGATTATTGTTATAGCATGTTCCGCTTTGTCTCGTCTATTTGATTTATTGAATTGACCGTATGAACTGTATTATTGTATGAAAATCGTTTATTCTACTGCATAAAGTTTTAGAACCTGTATTTATTGCAGTAAAATGTTTATACTATCGATATTGATACTGTTATAGATTTTCGACTCTGATTTTACTGAATTGCCAATGACACTGTATATTTTTCGTAATAATCCTATTATGCAAACATATAGATAGTGTATTTATCTATCTGCCACATGGATTTCTTACTGAGCACGTTGAGTTCACTCCTTATTTTTTTCCACGGAGCCTCATCAGTAGCTGGGACCACTTTTGTAAGTAGGGTTCTTTTGCACAACTATACTTCCACAAAGTAATCTTCTACATTAAAGGTATACCCAAGACAGACATTATCTTGTATTTAAAATTTTTGTACGTGCAGTAATGTAAATGATGGTATATCTAGGGATGTAAATGTGAATATTTTTGCATAGGAATAATTATTTTGATTAATCAAAAAAATTTTCTTTGGCTTTGTTCAAGGATTTATTGTTTTGATCTAACATCGACTCGTAACCCAACCATATTGTACCGTAAAAAGGGTCGTTACATACATCAACAAAAGGGTTAACAAAAGTTTCTCCTGTAAGGATGGCAATCATCAAACTTCAGTTGATTGAGGCAAAAATCATTCTTCTCAAGGATAATTCCCCTAAATGGAATAAAATTATTCATGGCGAAGCCCATACACATTGGAAAGTCAAGCCAGCAATTGAAGATATTCACAGGATGACAAAAGAGCTGAAGATCCTTTATTGAATAGCATCCCCTAGCAAATGAAAAGAACTCTTTAGCAAGATCAGCAACATAATCTAAGTTAAACCTCAATTAGTGAGTTTTATATAACTAATTGCCTTACATTTGTCTTCCTTTAAGTTATATTTCTTGTGTGTTTACCAAAAACAAATGTTAGTAGACATATAGAAAAGTTAAGTGGAAATGCCATAGTTAAAAAATTCTACATAAAAATTAGTGGAAATCCACTATTTACAATAAATAAATAAATAAATAATGATCACCATTAGATCTCTATTTACAGAAAGAATAGATATCCATATTTTTGTGATACTATTAGATAAAAGATTTGAAGATCTAATTAAAGCACTAATAGGAGGAGTTCAACCAAACCTAGTTTCAGGAGTAGTAAAGTTATAATAAAACTAAACTACTTTGTAGCCATAGATAATCCTTTGATTGAAAAATGCTTATGTCTGAAAATTGCAACAAAAAATTTTGATTTAAAAGATAATTTTAAAGATTTAACATTAAAATGGACTGCTATTAATGAATATAATAATACTAGGAGTAGTATCAAAAAAATTGAGAATAAAATCATTTAACTTTTTGAACCAAGTCCTTTTGAAACAGAAATTCAGCCAAAACTATTAAATCATTGAGATTTATCAATACCCACAGATTGGATTTTAAAAAGGTCTACAGAAAGGGCAATTACTAAAACAATAAAACCCATTGGATATTTAGCATTAGGAAACAAATTATATTTTAAAAATCTAATCAACAATAACTTTTAAAAATCCAATCAATAATAAAATAGTAAAAATTTGGTATTACCATAAGAAGAAGAAGAAGAAGAAGAAGAAAGATCATTACCTTCCCAACACCTATAGGAATGAAAACAATTAAAATTCCAATATTTTCAGCAAAACCAAGTTGAAGTTCAGTCTCAACTAGAATGCCAAGAAGAGAAGATATAATACAACATTTATTAATCAAATCAAACTTAGAAAAGATGATATAATTAGTTTCTGCAATCATTAGCCTTGTTGTTGCACAAAACAATAATAAGTAGATGTTGACATGTGTGTTTAAGTCTTCTTATCCATGTGTGCTAAAAGCTTTGCAGAAACATAAAAATTAGAAAGACACAAGGATTTTTTTCACATGTGCACTCTGATGCTTAAGTCAAAGAATAGTTTAAACAGGGTTTCAGCAAGTAAAATAGAGTTTAGGGGTTAAAGATGATACATGTAGGGTATTTATTGTAAAGTCCATGAATTTACTGGTATTCAGTTTTGATTATGAATGACGAAGTAAATAAATAGAATTGGGAAGGAGCACATTGTTGGAAAAAATTAAACTAATTAGAATTATGTTTTCATCATGAGACTTAGATGAATTTAATTAATTAAAATATTTTAACTTGAAAAATTAATAATTATGAGGTGTATAATTTATTTATTAGTGTGTGAAAATTTGTGAATCTAACACACTATAATAATATAATATAATAATAATAATATATTGTAATAAGATAAAATCTTTAGTAATATTATTATTATTATAATAATATTATAAGATAGTTGTTATATATATATTATGTTAAAATATAATATATATATATGTCTATATGAAAGGAAAAAGGTGTACTTGGTGGGAAATATCTCACCAACCACACGTTTTTAACAGAGGAAACTAAAGATTGGTGGAGCAGGAAGAGAAGGGAGGAGAAGAGGGAGAGAAAAGGAAAGAGAAAGGAAACGGCCGAAGGGGGGAGAGAGTGTCGGCGCCGGCCAGTGAAAGGGCAGAGGCGGCGGTGGTCGGCGAAGCATAAGGATACAGATCGGCGAGGAGAAATGGGGCAACGATGCCGATAAGGAAAATGGCCGAACCAGCCACATTTTGACGAGCCCAACCTTGCCCTGGTCAACCACAGGTGTTGCGCAGCCCTGCGAAGCCACTAGAAGTCGAAGCCGACAAAGAACATTTCACGACCCTTTTTATCATTTTTAACCGAAAATCACTATAAATTTTTTACATTTTCCTTTCCTTACCCAGTTGTGAACATACTCATCACTACATAGTTGGGATGTGAGTCAATAATAATCATCACTCATCATTTATTCTCAAATTAATCAAAAGAAGTATCATTCATTTTAATGTTAAGTTATACACTTATACATGACATGTTTTCTAACTTTTATATCCCCCACATTACAATACAAAATGACTACTGTGCCTTTACATGTTTAGATACAAAAAGAATCCATGTGTGTATACCTTTTGGAAATGGAAGCAGCGGATGTCCAAAATACAACGCCTCAGTCCTCACTGGGCTGCTATTTACGCTCTGTAGAGGTGGAAAGTAGAGAGGGATGAGCAACCACACGCTCAGTAAGGCAATAATGCAAGCATGATAGATAACCACCCTATCTACATGCTGATAGTGTTATGGATAAATCGATTATAATCGGAGCATGAGGAAATAAAACTATGCCACATGTATACACATATATCATGTATTGAAAATTAGAGAAATTGGCATATAAAACATGGAAATATCAACATGTAAAACTATCTCATGCTCAATCTCATCAAAACTTATCACAAAGGGAGATTCATTTAAGAA
Source organism: Firmiana major (assembly GCA_033439115.1). Taxonomy (NCBI): domain Eukaryota; kingdom Viridiplantae; phylum Streptophyta; class Magnoliopsida; order Malvales; family Malvaceae; genus Firmiana; species Firmiana major. The sequence continues at coordinate 26,457,036 of CM065910.1, forward strand.
ACATCCTTTTTAAATCACATCACATTTCATCATAAATATCTTTTCAAATTCCATCATATCTAATCATAAATCAAATTATCATTTCTTTAAATCACAAAAGCCCACAAGGCTCGACCTCTCCCTCAGGTCTACCCTGGACAATATCAATCACACTCATATATTAAAACCATGTGGTATTATGTAATATCAAGTGAGATAGGTTACTATATCTCAATGTGTAAGACCCAAATTTAATTTAAAATACGGAAATTAAATAAGAAAATATGGGGGATGTATGAAGGAAGGTCAAGTTAAATTGATTTTCGAAACAAGAGCAGGGGTAAAATGGTAAAAATACCAAAACCCGGTATTAGGACAATAAGGAAATTTTAATTAAAAAATTTCAGATGTAAGAGATCTTGATCGAAAATAAGGAAATTATAAATTTTGGGTCAATTGATCAAGATTCAAAAATTTTAAAAATACCAAAAAAATTACCGGGATTATATCTCGAAAAACGCGAAGAAATAATATCGAAATTTAGAGAAAAATATAATTAATAAATTAAATTTAAAGTAAATAAATTAAAGTAGAATAAAAAATAATATAAGGTAGATATTTTGGGATTTTGTGAAGTATTTTATTGAATAGTAAAATAATTAAAATAAATAATAATAATAAAAAAAAGAGAACTGAAACAAAAAAAAAGGAGGAGAGAGAAAACTCGGGAAAACCCGAGAGAGAAACTGAAAATGACCCGCACCACCCTCACAGCCGATTCTCGCACCACCGACGACCGACGACTTCGACGAAGCTGCCAGGAGGAAGAGGGGAGTCCGACGAGCACGTGGGTACCGGATTCGCGCCGCCAGGTGGCCGGAGCAGGCCGATCGGAGCTGAGGAAGACCGCCGGAGAAACAAGCCGATTCCCGACGAACCACTGCGTCTGGGCTGAAACGGAGGGCACCGACGCACTCAGGGGAAGAAGCCGGTTCTTTTGAGACCAGTCTCGGCCGGTGAGACCGCCGGAAACGCCGGCGATGACAATAGGCAGCAAAACGGCACCGTTTGGCTGGAAGGAAAGGAAAGGAAAGGGAAGGAAAAGGAAGGAAAAGGGAAAGGAAAAGGAAGGAAAAGGAAGGAAAAAGGGGAAAAAGGAAAGAAAATTTACCGGGGACGACTCAAGGTTCGGGTTGACCGAGGGTCAAAATTGACCTACGGGTAAATTTCGAAAATTTAATTTAATATTATTTTAATGGAAAATAATTTGAATTTACCCAATTATGCAGCTTCACGACGGAGATCGAACGAGAGCCGATTGAGCTCTGATTCTCGTACCCCGCATCGTATCGGGTAAGTACAATTTAATTTCGACAATTAGAGTTCTTTAAATACCAAGTTTTAATTATTTTACGGAATTATGGATTAATTTCGCGTAGGAAGGAATATTATTCGGAATTGCAATATAATTGCCGTAAGTGGTATACGGGCTATCCAATGAAATTGGAATGAAGCCCGATAATTATTAGAAAGCTGTATAAGCTCGGTATACCCGAAGAAGGGAATTAATGAATATAAAAAGGGCTAAAATGGGCCGAGGCCCAATAAGGTAGATAAGGCCCAATAGCTTCAAGTTGATCAGTAAATGCAATATACTGATCGGGATAATTGAATTAACCTCGATTCTGTGGTTATATGCAGTTACGTACATTGGTTGGCGCGCACTTGGGCCGAGAGGTTCGGTATCATCGAGACAAGAGTAGTCTGCGCGCGATTCCAGGTAAGAGAATTCTACGGACTGCTAGAGGTAAACTCTACGAAATTTTAAATTCATATGCAGTCTTTAAAATTTATCTGGAGGGTCTAGAGGTCGAAGAATAATTTTAGTGCCCCGTATGGGCAAAATTACTAAAATACCCTTGTTAAGGGTAAAATCTAAAAATTTAGGAAAAATTGGGAGGAGCAAGAACAAAAGGTTCCTGCTCGTTCTGGAGGTATTTCAACATCATGCATGAGTAGGCTGGCTCACTTTTAAAGAAAAATGCATAGCATTGCATATCTTAAACGATGTGATTTCTGTAAAAATTGTTTGGAGATAACTGAGCCGCCTACGTGTTTTTATTTACATGTGACGTGCTAGAGCTTAGCTCGCACGATGTTTGATTTGTGTGATGCATGCACTAGTGCTGGAGCGAGAGCTCGCACTAGAGTTTTACACGCATAGGTGCTAGAGTATAACTCGCACCAGATTTTATATGCTTTTTCGTGACACGGTGCTAGAGTCTAACTCGCACCAGATTTTACATGATTTTCATGACAGGGTGCTGGAGTCTAACTCGCACCATATTTTATACACGATTTTCGTGACATAGTGCTTGAGCTTAGCTCGCACTAGCTTTATTAGATTTACTAACAGTGTTAGAGCACCGCTCGCACTACTTTTCAGAGATCATACAATAAGCCGTGCTTGGAGCATCGGGTTGACTGTGTGTCACCGATTAAATAGGCTCGCACGTGCATTTTGAGACATGGCATGTTGAAACAACCTGATGAGCCCGAACGAGGGATAAGGGTTAGAGATCCACCTGATGAGCCCGAACGAGGGATAAGGGTTGGAGATCCAGCTGATGAGCCCGAACGAGGGATAAGGCTGTGGGTCCACGAAGTACGATATACCGTGTAAGTAGCATGGAGTACGATGTACCGTGTAGTATCTTTGTGATACGGTATCTTTGTGATACGGGGTATCTTCGGATACGGCATCTTCGGATGCGCGAGATCGGATAAGACTGACGGGTTGGATTGACCCACCTCCCGGGCGGTTCCCGATCAGGGTGAGACCTCGCACACTGGGATCCGTGAAGCTAGAGGGACTCACGAGGACACATTGGCCAGTCCTGGTTATTGCCGTTATACAGATATTACCTCGTCTCTCATGTCGACGTTTTCGATGATTTAAACTAGGTTTTTAAATTAAATTTGCATGATGGTATTTCCATGCTTTTCAAACCCACGTGTGATGTAAAACGTTTTCATGGTTTTGTGTGAGTCAGGATCACCCGAAGGAGGGGTCGAGTCCTGACTTTATTGTGAAATTTTTAAATGAGAAAGAAATGATTTAAATGAATTGCATGTTGAATTTTCCGTGCAAACTCGATTTACATAGCATCATAATTCACATCATTTGTTTTAAAATGTGTGGAGAAAGGGTGGTTTATGCACGGCATCACGTTCATGTAGGTAGTATGGTTACCTACTTGTTCGTAGGATTGCCTTACTGAGCTTGATGTGCTCACCCCTTTCATTTTCTCCCACAGATAATCTCCAGTTGAAGTTGCGACGACTCAGTACTGCATTCCGGATATCCGCTGCTGCCCATCAACATAAGGTATATACACTTGTACATATGGTATCTACATAAGCATAGCACAGTAACATGTTTGTAAGCAACTTTAGGGGATGTATAAATATTGTAAACAATTATAAATGACTGGAGAAAAAAAAAGTTAGATGGTAATGGAATGGTGGGACTGGCATTGACGCACAGCCCAATTATTAGTGGAGTGTTGGTCACGATTCGAGGACAGGTAAGAATTTAAGTAAGGAAATAATAAAACGCGAAAAATTAACTCTGATTTTTGGGTAGTTTGGGTCGTGACACAATGGACTATGTTGGCCAACTATCTCATAAATCATCCCAAACCGCATGGATCCTAGTGTGCGGGGTATCATGCTAGAACGAAGGTGGGTTAGTTCTCCACCAGACTTTCTCATCAGTATCTCAACCACGTGGTACAGCGTACTCCATGTGATTTACACGGTACAACGTACTCTGCGGACCCATAACATGGTTGGGGGTGCTAGTCGTAGGTCTTATCTACCCCATACCACGCGTAACCGATATAGTCTCAAGTGCACGTGGGAGTATTAATGTCAGGTCCTAGGCCCTTATGGCCTTGCTCACCCCTTTTGGGTTCCTTGAATGAATTAATGTCAGGTCCTAGCCCCTCATAGCCTTGCTCGCCCCTTTTGGGTTCCCTGAACACCAATCTGTATTACCTTCACCATGACATCGTACATACCATAGTGTGGAAACCTGTGCAAGCTAAGCTCTAGCACAATTCATGCATCATCAATAATTATCCTCGTACAAGCAACGCTGTAGTACGACATTTATGCATAAAAACATGAAGAAACCACGTACGAGCATAGCTCCAGTACATTTATATGTATAAGAAAACCACTCGAAATCCATGTACGAGCAGAAGCTCCAGTATGGTTTACAAAATATCATCATAATTTAAATCAAAGTGTAAGCTAAGCTCCAGCACGTTTCACACAAGTGAAAATATCGAAATCCAGTGCAAGCAAGGCTCTAGCATGATTTAATTCACATAAACACGATAGGCGACTCAGATACATTCAAAACAATCTCAAAACATGATTGGCACCTCACATGTGCTATTTCACAACATCATTAGCCGTTTCAAACATTAGCCAGCCTACTCGTAGATTTGCTTAAAACAAAGCAATGAGTTTTGTAAAAACATCAAAACATGTGATTTATGCAATTATTAGCCTTACTATCCCTTTTTAGGAAACTCACTTCAAAAACCAAATCATATATACATACTCGTAATTATCCACACATACCAACAATCATTTTTGTAATTATCGTCAATCACTTTTGTGAAATCCAAATTTTTCCTACTATATTCATTAATTGGAATCATAAGACGGATGAATCGAGTATATGAATGTTGTAGTGATATATGAAATACGAAATTTAAATGAGAAAGATAGTGAGTCCGAGAAGCAAAATCGATCTAAATTAGTCCCGAACGTGTAGAAGGGTAAAATGGTCAACAGATCCTAATTTCGGTGTAAATTCGTAAGAAAATTTCATTAAAAATATGGATTTAGGAAATTTTGATCGATAAAGAAGAAATTATGGAATTCCGAGTCCAACTGGTCAAGATACGAAGATATTACGAATTTTCATAATTTTTGCCCGGGACATTATCCCAAAAATATGCAAAAATACACCGAAATAGTTAAAATAAATTAAATAAATTAAATTAATTAATTAATAAAATATAATATAATTTTTGAGATATTTTGTGTAATTTATTATATTTTATTTGATTAGAATAAATTATAATAAATTAATAATAATAAAATATAATAAGTTAATAATAAAGAAAAAAAGGAAGGAAACTCTGTCGCGCGAAACAGAGTCACGCGACAGAGGAAATGGGGGATCGGGAAAACCCGATCCTCCCAAATTCTTCCTCCTCCAGTGAGGACGCCACCGGAGGAGTGACCCGACAAGTCCAGCAGAGCAACCCGATCTCGTCGGCATCGGCAGTGGAGGAAGAAATGGTGACCGGCAAGAGAAAGAGTGAGAAAGAGAGAAACCGAGAGAAAGAGGGAGAAAGAGAGAGAACGGCGGCGGCCGGAGGCTGGAGGAAGAGAGAAAACCTCGCCACCAGCCATGAGGAGGTCCAATTTGCCTACGGAACGAAAGACACCAACGATGCCTAGGGAAAAGAGGCCGAACCGGCCACTTTTCGGCCAGCCACGACGAAACCAAGGCCAGATCCGAGCTACACGAGGTCCCACGGAGCTACTGGCGGTGGAAGTCGATGAAGAACCAATCGAACCGAACTGAACCGGGTTGAATCGGACCGATCTGAACCGGTTTGAATCGGACTGAACCGGTTCAGCCAAGAAAGAAGGGAAAAAAGGAGAAAAAGGGAAGAAAAGAGAAAAAGAAAAAAGAAAAATTTTTTAGGGATACACCAAACTTCGGGTAAGTCGGTAAGAGGTCAAAAGTGACCGATTTAATTTTTGAGAAAGTTATTTAAATTATATTTGATCGAAAATTTACCCGAAATTAAATATATATATATAATTATGCAGTTCGACGATAAATCGCGTACGTGAGCCCGATTGAACTTCAATTTGCGCACTATCATAAAATCTCGGGTAGGTAAAGCTCATTTACGACAATCTATGTAGCATTAAAAGTTTATTTTACGAGTTATGGATTAAATTGCGCATTTAGTGGATTAAATTGAGATTTTTAATTAAATTGTCGTGAATGATATACAGGCTATTCAAAGAGTTTAGAAAAAGGCCTAATAAGTACTAATGGGCCCAGTGAGCCCAATAGGCCTTGATGAAAAAATTAATAAGTGGAAACGAGCTTAAAAAGGATTAAGGCCCATTAAGGTGCAATCGGGCCCAATAAGAGAGAAATTGACCCAATTAGCTAAATCGACTGCAATAAATATGAGAAAAATATTTATTGAGTTAAATACGATTTAAAACGAGGTTTATACCGATAAAACTGAGCAAAAAGAGTAAAATCAATAAAAGTCAACTTTTGGTCAAAGCTTCGATATAATCACATATTTGGATATGTTGAAATGAATTTAAGCCATATGTGATAAGTTGAACTTGTTTTACAGCAGCTCGGTCTATCGACATGTTTTACGAGGTAAATCCGAGCATCGAGGAAGGTGCTCTACATCAGTCGCTAAGAGGTAATGGATATGATTTAGAGTAGCGTTAGTACTCCAACGACCTTACCAACTGTTTATGTATGAGAATTGAATGATATTTTACGAAATGGATTTCCAACTGTATTCAAACCGAAGCCAAAACCATTTCCCAAATTTTCAGCATGTTTTATATATATGAGATACATTTTTACAACATACATGTTTATAAAAGTGATTTTTCACTTCTGAAACGAAAGCATAGTATTTTTATGTGAGATTACGGGTTACAGTCCCGATATATTTTTTTGAAACCATGTCTTCATGATACGGGCTAAAGTCCCGAGACAGCTGTTAAGCTATATTTTCACAGTACGGGTATGAGTCCCAAGAAATAGCTATTATAACTATGCTTTCCATACTTACACGGGCTAGAGTCCCGTAATGATTTATGAAAATCATGTTTTCTATGAAAAATGGGTTAGAGTCCCGTACCGATTTTAATACACAGGTATGAGGCCCGAAATGATTTTGATAAATTGGGTAAGAGGCCCAAAATGATTTTATGGATTAAAAAGGCATGATATGATGATAGTCAGAGGATCTGGGGTCGATCTCGTATGGAGACGATCGAGGATCTACCTAGCCGACGGCCAGAGAATGGGCAGGCTCTGACTTGACATGAGAAACGTGCGCATAGTCCACACTTGGTGATGCACGTGAGTTCGTGCGTATAGTCCCCATTTAGTGGTGCACGAGAGATATGACAGCGTACGACCCTGATCCAGTCCTACGACTCCCCTGTACGATGGCCATATGTACCTATGATGAACGTCCTACGGGACCAGATGTATGATATCCTTCGGGACTAGTATATGAGACGATTGCCTGACCCTACACGATGAATTGACGGAATGATATATATATATATGTTTTCGCACATTTCATGCTACCTGTTTTATGATTTTATTGAGCACATATTTTCTATGATGAGATTTTAAAGGTAGCCATGAGTATGTTTTACGAAATGTGCATATGACAATACGACTTCACTTTCAAAGTGATAAGCATGTTATGATATGCATGATTAAGTTTTGAGATGCTTTTTACTTGTTTAAACGACGTGATATGCATACTCTATATGAGTTTTACCAAAAAGATGCATGATATGTAAACTGATGATTTAAACATGTTTTTACTGCTTTTATGAAATGTAAGCATCTATACTCCAGTACATGTTTATGTTGATTTGTAAAACCAAGAGTTTTACCATGTTTTGAGTATTTAAAGCTATTTTAAATGTATCTCTTACTGAGTCTGAAAAACTCACCCCCTCCTCTCTATCTCCCAAATTATCTATAGCGAGTCTACTGTACATATGAGATTGTGGTCGTTGACAAGGTAGTCCGACCTTTCATCGAATACTTTCGTAACCTTGAGGTATAGTCTTACTTATATTCCAGACATGTGATACATAATAGACACTATTGTATATAATAGTCGGGATGTAATAGTTGTAAATGATTATAAATATATACAGAATGTATGTAATGTAATGAGATCTTGGAAAATGAAAAAGATTTTAAATCTAGACGTGGACAGGAAAACAACATAGTTAATGGATAAAAAGTTTAAATTAACCCCATTTTTTTACGCTTCCGGGGTGTGACAGTTTGCTTAGTATCAGAGCAATTGTTGTGTAGTACTGTCATGTCTAGTAATAAGAGTGTATTACATCCCAATGTGTCCATGCATGTCTGGTAATAAGGTAAGCTTACTTGTCAAAGTATGACTTAATTTATGGATTTTGTGCAAATAGTAGATCGCTAATCATGAGTGGTAGACGGGGGCGTTCACAAAGACGAGCTCAATCCACTCTACCATCTTCCCCTCAACCCGAGAACCTTACTGATAGAATAAGGAGGTTCGAAGAGACAGTACATGGTACGAGGGAAAGACTTACAACCTTTACCACTATGTTTACCCAGCAGTTTGGGGTACGTACACCTGGTACGGAGATAGCTACTCCTACGCCTAATCCTCCTCCCCCACCAGTTCCTCCAGTAGCCCCAGCCCTCAGCCAGTAGTTTTCCTAGAATAGGGATGACAGAGAGACTCAGAAGGTGCGAGATTTCTTGAGTATGCATCCTCCGGAGTTCACAGGGCTTAAGGACCCGGTTAAGGATGAGGAGTGAATCATTGATATTAAGGCGATATTTCAGTTTTGGGGTGTACTGATAGGGAGAGAGTGACTATGGCAGGTTATATGATAAAGGGACAGGCTAAGTTCTAGAGGAGATCCACACAGATGATATTAGCCGAGGATCCCTCAGAATTCACATGGAATGCTTTCTTAGTCGCATTCCGAGAGTAATATGTACCGCTTACAGATCAAAAGAAGATGCATGCAGAGTTTTTGGATTTGTAACAGGGAAGTTCTACAATAGACAAGTATGAGAACAGATTTACAATCCTGATGAGATACGATCCAGAGACAGTTAGAGATCCCAAACGTCGGACAGAGAGATTTTTGGCAGAATTGAGATATGGAATCAGAGATAGGCTGTTGGGTCAGAATATCGTAGATTTCAGAGATGCTCTAAGACAAGCCCAGAAGACAAAGAGGGGCTTGGATATTCCTCAAGTAGAACATGGTTTCAGGAGATCAATCAGAGTTAAGAGGAAGAGAGCAGTTACTTTTCGACATGATTTGAGAAGGGGTCAGCCCAAGAGATAGAGGGTGGAAGGACCTCAGATAGGGCTGGTAAGCCCAAGACCCCAGTTGGTGCTGCATGTATGATTAGAGGCCTTGAGATGAGAGTGCCACGATGCAAGACGTGGGGCAAGTTGTACCTTGGACCGTGTCGAGTAGGTACAGTTACTTGCTACAGATGTGGTGAAGCAGGGCACATAATGAGAGACTATCCCCTTATGTGGTCTCAGGAACCTCAGGAGGCACTTAGACTGATTGAGAGATCGGCTCTGTGAAACCCGAATTTTCACACTATGTTCATTATTTGGAATCATAAGACGGATGAATCGAGTATATAAATGTGAATGTTGTAGTGGAGGTAGGAAAATACGGAATAGGATAAATAAGGAGCAGTAATTTAGATTAAAGGTATTTAAATCGTTGGACAAAAAATGCGGAATTTAAATGAGAAAAGATAGTGAGTCCAAGAAGAAAAATCGGTCTAAATTAGTCCCGAACGTGTAGAAGGGTAAAATGGTCAAAAGATCCTAATTTCGGTGTAAATTCGATAAGGAAATTTCATTAAAAATATGGATTTAGGAAATCTTGATCAATAAAGGATAAATTATGGAATTCGGAGTCCAATTGGTTAAGATACGAAAATATTATGAATTCTCGTAATTTTTGCCAGGGACATTATCCCAAAAATATGCAAAAAATACACCGAAAATGTTAAAATAAAATAAATAAATTAAATTAATTAATTAATAAAATAAAATATAATTTTTTAGATATTTTGGGTATTTTATTATATTTTATTTGATTAAAATAAAATAAAATAAAATAAAATAATAATAAAGTATATTATAAAAAAAAAACAAACTGAAAATTGAAAACGTTAAGTGTGAATTAAGAAAGGAAAACAGAAGAAACAAAAACGAGAGACAAATGAAACCGAGGGACCGACTGTCGGCGAGCCACTACCGGCGCCAGCCAAGACCAGCCGACCACTGGAAACGAAGCCCGATAACCACTCGACCCTCCTGCCACCGGCGGTGTGCACCAAAACCATCGAAATCCGGTGGATCGAGGGAGAGAAGGCCGAAAGAGGAGAAGACGATTCCGACGGATCCACCGACGATTGACCCCAACTGACCCCAGCCGAACGTTGCCCTGCTCCAGACGCACTGAACCACGCTAGAAACGGCCCGAGAACCGATCGAAAAAGTGCTGAACGGCGACGGGAAAGCCTAAACCGGTACGGACCGGTCTGAACCGGTCTGGACCGGACCGAACCGATTCAGCAAAGAAAAAGAGGGAAAAAAGAGAAAAAGGAAAGAAAAAAGAGAAAAAGGAAAAAGGGAAAAATTTTTAGGGATACACTGGACTTCGGGTAAGTCGGTAAGAGGTCAAAAGTGACCGATTTAATTTTCAAGAAATTTATTTAAATTATAATTGATAAAAAATTTACCCGAAATTAAATATATAAAATTGTGCAGTTCGATGATAAATCGCGTACGTGAGCCCGATCGAACTTCGATTTACGCACCATCGCATGATTTCGGGTAAGTAAAGCTCATTTACGACAATTTACGTAATTATCGCGTATTAAAGATTTATTTTAAGAGTTATGGATTAAATTTCGCATTTAGTGGATTAAATTGAGATTTTTAATTAAATTGTCGTAAATGATATACGGGCTGTTCAAAGAGTCTAGAAAAAGGCCCAATAAGTATTGATGGGCCCAGTGAGCCCAATAGGCCTCGATGAAAGAATTAATAAGTGGAAACGGGCTTAAAACGAATTAAGGACCACTAAGGTGCAATCAGGCCCAATAAGAGAGAAATTGGCCCAATTAGCTAACTCGATAATATTAAATATGAGAAAATAGTTATTGAGCTAAATACGATTAAGACGAGGTTTACACCGATCAAATCGAGCAAAAAGAGTAAAATTGATAAAAGTCAACTTTTGGTCAAAGCTTCGATATAATCACATATTTGGATATGTTGAAATGAATTTAAGCCATATGTGATAAGTTGAACTTGTTTTGCAGCAGCTCGGTCTATCGACACATTTTACGAGATAAATTCGAGCATCGAGGAAAGTGTTCTACATCAGTCGCTAAGAAGTAAGGGATATAATTTAGAGTAGCGTTAGTACTCCTTCATCCTTACCAACTGTTTATGTATGAGAATTGAATAAGATTTTATGAAATGGATCTCCAACTGTATTCAAATCGAAGCTAAAACCATTTCCCGAGTTTTTAGCATGTTTTATATATATGAGATACATTTTTACAGCATACATGTTTATAAAAGTGATTTTTCTCCTCTAAAACGAAACCATAATATTTTCATGTGAGATTACGGGTTAAAGTCCCGATATGTTTTATGAAACCATGTTTTCATGATACGGGTTAAAGTCCCAAAACAACTTTTAAGCTATATTTTCACGGTACGGGTATGAGTCCCAAGAATTGACTTTGATAACTATGCCTTCCATATTTACACGGGCTAGAGTCCCGCAATGATTTATGAAAACTATGTTTTCTATGAGAAACAGGCTAGAGTCCCGTAACGATTTTAATTCACAGGTATGAGGCCCGAAATGATTTTGATAAATTGGGTAAGAGGCCCAACATGATTTTTATGGGGTAAAAAGGCATGATATGACGATAGTCAGAGGATCTGGGGTCGATATCGTATGGAGACGATCGAGGATCTACCTAGCTGACGGCCAAAGAACGGGCAGGCTCTGACTTGATATGAGAAACGTGTGCATAGTCCACATTAGTGATGCACGTGAGTTCGTGCGTATAGTCCCCATTTAGTGGTGCACGAGAGATAGGGCAGCGTACGACCCTGATCTAGTCCTACGGCTCCCCTGTACAATGGCCATATGTACCTATGATGAACGTCCTACGGGACCAGATGTATGATGTCCTTCGGGACTAGTATATGAGACGATTGCCTGACCCTACACGATGAATTGACGGAATGGTAGATATATGTTTTCGCACATTTCATGCTACCTGTTTTATGATTTTATTGAGCACATATTTTCTATGATGAGATTTTTAAAGGTAGCCATGAGTATGTTTTACGAAATGTGCATATGACAATACGATTTCATTTTCAAAGTGCTATGCATGATTAAGTTTTGAGATGCTTTTTACTTGTTTACACGACGTGATATGCATGCTATATATGAGTTTTACCAAAAAGATGCATGATGTGTAAACTTATGATTTAAGCATGTTTTTACTGCTTTTATGGAATGTAAGCATCTCTACTCCAGTACATGTTTATGTTGATTTGTAAAACCATGAGTTTTACCATGTTTTGAGTATTTAAAGCTTTTTTAAATGTATCTCTTACTGAGTCTGAAAAACTCACCCCCTCCTCTCCATCTCCTAGATTATCTATAGCGAGTCTACTGCACATACGAGACTGTGATCGTTGACAAGGTAGTCCGACCTTTCATCAGATACTTTCATAACCATGAGGTACAGTCTTACTTATATTCCAGACATGTGATACAGAATAGACACTATTGTATCTCATAGTCGAGATGTAATAGTTGTAAATGATTTTATATATACAGAATGTATGTAATGTAATGAGAAACTGGAAAATGAAAAAGATTTTAAATCTAGACATGGACAGGAAAACAACATAATTAATGGATATAAAAAAAAGTTTAAATTAGCCCTATTTTTTTCGCGCCGAGGCGTGATAGTTTTCTTGGTATCAGAGCAAATGTTGTGTAGTACTGTCGTGTCTAGTAATAAGAGTGTATTACATCCCAATGTGTCTATGCATGTCTGATAATAAGGAAAGCTTACTTGTCAAAGTATAACTTAATTTATGGATTATGTGCAAATAGTAGATCGCTAATCATGAATGGTAGACGGGGCCGTTCACATAGACGAGCTCAACTCGCTCCACGATCTTCCCCTCAACCTGAGAGCCCTACTGATAGAATAAGGAGGCTCGAGGAGATAGTATAGGGTATGAGGGAAAGACTTACAGCTCTTACCACTATGTTTACCCAGCAGTTTGGGGTAAGTACACCTGGTACGGAGACAGCTACTCTTACGCCTAATCCTCCTCCCCCACCAGTTCCTCCAGTAGCCCCAGCCCTCAGCTAGCAGTTCCCCAGCTTAAGGATGACAGAGAGACTCAAAGGGTGTGAGATTTCTTGAGTATGCATCCTCTGGAGTTCACAGGGCTTAAGGACCCGGTTAAGGCTAAGGAGTAAATCATTGATATTGAGGCGATATTTCAATTTTGGGGTTTACTGATAGGGAGAGAGTGACTATGGCAGGTTAAATGATAAAGGGACAAGCTAAGTTCTAGAGGAGATCCACACAGACAACATTAACCGAGGATCCCTCAGAGATCACATGGAATGCTTTCTTAGTCGTATTCCGAGATCAGTATGTACCGCTTGCAGTTAAAAGAAGATGCATGCAGAGTTTTTGGGTTTGTAACAGGGAAGTTCTATAGTAGACAAGTATGAGAATAGATTTACAACCCTGATGAGATATGATCCAGAGACAGTTAGAGATCCCGAGCACCAGACAGAGAGATTTCTGGCAAGATTGAGATCTTGGATCAGAGATAGACTGTTGGGTAAGAATATCGTAGATTTCAGAGATGCTCTGAGGCAAGCCCAAGAGATAGAGAGGGGCTTAGACGTTACTCAAGTAGAGTATGGTTTCAGGAGATCAATCAGAGTTAAGGGAAAGAGAGCAGTTGCTTCTCAACATGATTTGAGAAAGGGTTAGCCCAAGAGACAGAGGGTGGAAGGACCTTAGATAGGGGTTGGTAAGCCTAAGACTCTGGTTGGTGTCGCAGGTACATTTACTTGCTACAGATGCGGTGAAGCAGGGCACATAATGAGAGAGTGTCCACTTATGAGATCTCAGGAACCTCGTGAGGCAGCTAGACAGATAGAGAGATCAGCTCAAGCTCCACAGAGGAGAGCCACAGCCGCAGACAAGGGCAAAAAAGCCTATCTCCTAGGGTCGAGTGTTTGCTATTAATCAGGAGACAGCAGATACATCCTTCGATGTTATTCGAGGTACTTTCTTTATCTGTAATCATGAAGCACATGTACTGTGTGACCTAAGTTCCACACACTCATTTTTGTCACCATAATTTGCATGTAAGTTTCATAGGAAACCTAGAGTCATTAGATTACCTGTTGCACATAAGTACACCTATGCACGAGATACAGAAAACAGATATGATATGTAAAGCTTGTGATATCATGGTAGGAGATAAGAAGTTGTTAGCAGATCTAGTATGGTTGAATATGCAAGACTTTGATGTAATAAAAGTGCATAGTGTTAAAGTTATGAAATGATATAATGTTTATGTATGAGATTGACGTATGATCTTTGGTTGTGTGAAGGATACATTGCCTTCATTTCTGATGAGAGTCGGAACCACTAAGTATATGAGATGTTTCGGTGGTATGTGAGTTACCCAAAGTATTTCCAGAGGACTTACCGGGGCTACCACCAGAGAGAGAGAGAAGTTGAGTTTGCCATTGAGCTAGTATCAGATACTCAACCCATCTCCAAGCCACCTCATCGAATGGAATTGATAGAGTTGGAAGAATTAAAGAAGCAATTGCAAGGATTACTCGATAAAAGGTTTATAAGGCCTAGTGTGTCACCATGCGATGCACCAGTACTATTTGCCAGAAAGAAGGATGGTAGTTTCCGTCTATGTATAGACTACAGGCTTTTGAATATAGCAATAGTTGAGAATAAATATCCCCTGCCAAGGATAGACGACTTATTTGATCAGCTGAGAGGGGCTTCAGTGTTTTCAAGGATAGATTGAGATCGGGTTATCATCAGCTAAGGATTAATGAGGCTGATATACTGAAGACAACATTTCAGACCCGATATGGGCACTACGAGTTCCTAGTCATGCCCTTTTGGATTGACTAATGCCCCAGTTGCATTCATGAGTCTTATAAACGATGTCTTCTGAGAATACTTGGATAGATTGGTGATAGTATTCATCAATGACATCTTGAATTATTCTATATCTTGGGAAGAGCATGAATAACAATTGAGGACTGTGTTCCAAACTCTCCGTGAGAAGAAGATATAAGGTAAATTTAGTAATTGTGTTTTCTGGCTAGAACAGATTGCATTCCTTGGACATGTAGTATCTGAGGATGAGGTGCCAGTAGATCCGTCCAAGGTAGATGCAATATTGAGATGGAAAAGACTGAGGACAGTCATGGAGGTCAGAAGCTTATTGGGATTAGTATGGTATTTTCGACGGATTATCGAAGGGTTTTCACAGATAACAGTTCCATTAACCAGACTGACCCTTAAAGAGGTTCAGTTTATATGGTCTGAGTAGTGTGAGCAGAGCTTACAAGAGCTCAAACGTCGGTTGATTACGGCACCAGTCTTGACCATTCTGAGTGGTCTGGGGGATTTGTGGTCTACAATGATGCTTCCCACCAAGATTTTGGCTGTGTGCTTATGCAGCATGGTAGAGTGGTAGCTTATGGATCTCATCAGCTAAAGGATCATGAGCAGAATTACCCACTCACGACTTGGAGTTAGCTGCAGTAGTGTTTGCACTCAAGATATGGCGGCATTAATAGTATGGAGAAAGATTTCAGATCTTCACTGACCATTAGAGTCTTAAGTACTTATTGATTAGAAGGAGCTAAATATGAGATAGCAGAGACAGATAGAGCTCTTTAAAGACTATGACTGTGAGATTTTATACCATCCTAGTAAGGCAAACGTGGTAGTCGATGCCCTGAGTAAAAAGTGCATGATGTCCTACATAATGATTAAAGAGTGGGACTTATTGAAATAATTCACCGAACTCAGGATCTGTATGGATGAGATTGAGCATGGATACATGGCTAGCCTAAGGATTGAACCTAGTAAACTAGACCAGATTAGAGCTGGACAGCGAAACGATAAGAGATTACTGGATATGGTTAGCCAGGCAGAGGAGAGATCGCAGTCTAAGTTTACGGTCAGTGATGATGGATTATTGAGGTACCAAGGCCGTATTTGTGTGCCACATGATGACACCTTGAGACAAAGCATTCTAAAGGAGTCCCATTGTTCTGGATTCACTTTGCTTCCGATTTAATGGAACAGGCAGCTAAGGGTGTTCAGCTTATCTGTGACAGATTGAGGACCGCACAGAAAAGTTATGCCGAGGTGCGCAGACGTCCTCTTGAATTTCAGGTTGGGGACTCCGTATTTGTTAAGGTGTCACCGATGAAAGGTATAGTACGCTTCAAAAAAAGAGAGAAAGTGCTACGATTTAAGACTATTCCACTAGTAAAGGTTCTCTGGCAACATCATAAGACAGAAGAAGTCACTTGGGAACTAGAGATCCAAATGTGGGAGAAGTACCCTCACCTGATGGATAGACCAGCTTGAATTCAGAGGACTGAATTCTTAAAAGGTGGGGAGAAATGTGAAACCTGAATTTTTACACTATGTTCATTATTTGGAATCATAAGATGGATGAATCGAGTATATAAATATGAATGTTGTAATGGAGGTAGGAAAATATGGAATAGGATAAATAAGGAGCAGTAATTTAGATTAAAGGTATTTAAATCGTTGGACAAAAAATGCGAAATTTAAATGAGAAAAGATAGTGAGTCCGAGAAGGAAAATTGGTCTAAATTAGTCTCGAACGTGTAGAAGGGTAAAATGGTCAAAAGATCTTAATTTCGGTGTAAATTCGAAAAGAAAATTTCATTAAAAATATGGATTTAGGAAATCTTGATCAATAAAGGAGAAATTATGAAATTCCGAGTCCAATTGGTCAAGATACGAAAATATTACGAATTTTTGTAATTTTCGCCCGAGACATTATCCCGAAAATATGCGAAAAATACACCGAAAAAGTTAAAATAAAATAAAATAATTATATTAATTAATTAATAAAATAAAATATGATTTTTTAGATATTTTGGGTATTTTATTATATTTTATTTGATTAAAATAAAATATAATAAAATAAATTATAATAAAATATAATAAAATAATAATAAAGTATATTATTAAAAAAACAAACTGAAAATTGAAAACGTTAAGTGTGAATTGAGAAAGGAAAACAAAAGAAACAAAAACGCGAGACAAACGAAACCGAGGGATCGACTGTCGGCGAGCCACCACCGGCGCCAGCCAAGGCCAGCCGACCACCAAAAACGAAGCCTGACAACCACTCGACACCGGCGGCATGCACCAAAACCACCGAAATCCGACGGATCAAGGGAGAGAAGGCCGAAAGAGGAGAAGAGATTTCGGCGGATCCACCGGTGATTGACCCCAACTGACCCTAGCCGAACGTGACCCTGCTCCAGACGCACCGAACCACGCAAGAAACGGCCTGAGAACCGATCAAAAAAGTGCTGAACGGTGACGGGAAAGCCTGAACCGGTACGGACCGGTTCAACAAGAAGTGAACCGGACTGAACCGGTCTGGGTCAGACCGAATTGGTTCAGCCAAGAAAGAGAGGGAAAAAAGAGAAAAGGGAAAGAAAAAAGAGAAAAAGGAAAAAGGGAAAAATTTTCGGGGATACACCAGACTTCGGGTAAGTCGGTAAGAGGTCAAAAGTGACCGATTTAATTTTCAAGAAATTTATTTAAATTATAATTGATAAAAAATTTACCCGAAATTAAATATATAAAATTGTGCAGTTCGACGATAAATCGCGTACGTGAGCCCGATCGAACTTCAATTTACGCACCATCGCATGATTTCGGGTAAGTAAAGCTCATTTACGACAATTTACGTAATTATCGCGTATTAAAGATTTATTTTACGAGTCACGGATTAAATTTCGCATTTAGTGGATTAAATTGAGATTTTTAATTAAATTGTCGTAAATGATATACGGGCTATTCAAAGAGTCTAGAAAAAGGCCCAATAAATATTGATGGGCCCAGTGAGCCCAATAGGTCTCGATGAAAGAATTAATAAGTGGAAACGGGCTTAAAACGAATTAAGGCCCATTAAGGTGCAATCGGGCCCAATAAGAGAGAAATTGGCCCAATTTGCTAACTCGACAATATTTAATATGAGAAAATAGTTATTGAGTTAAATATGATTAAGATGAGGTTTACACCGATAAAACCGAGCAAAAAGAGTAAAATCGATAAAAGTCAACTTTTGGTCAAAGCTTCGATATAATCACATATTTGGATATGTTGAAATGAATTTAAGCCATATGTGATCAGTTGAACTTGTTTTTCAGTAGCTCGGTCTATCGACATATTTTACGAGGTAAATTCGAGCATCGAGGAAAGTGCTCTACATCAGTCGCTAAGAAGTAAGGGATATAATTTAGAGTAGCAATAGTACTCCTTCATCCTTACCAACTGTTTTTGCATGAGAATTGAATAAGATTTTACGAAATGGATCTCCAACTGTATTCAAATCGAAGCCAAAACCATTTCCCGAGTTTTCAGCATGTTTTATATATATGAGATACATTTTTACAGCATACATGTTTATAAAAGTGATTCTTCTCCTCTGAAACGAAACCATAGTATTTTCATGTGAGTTTACGGGTTAAAGTCCCGATATGTTTTATGAAACCATATTTTCATGATACGGGTTAAGGTCCCAAAACAGCTTTTAAGCTATATTTTCACGGTACAGTTATGAGTCCCAAGAATTGACTTTGATAACTATGGTTTCCATATTTACATGGGCTAGAGTCCCGCAATGATTTATGAAAACTATGTTTTCTATGAGAAATGGGCTAGAGTCCCGTAATGATTTATGAAAATTGGGTTAGAGTCCCATAACGATTTTAATACACGGGTATGAAGCCCGAAATGATTTTGATAAATTGGGTAAGAGGCCCAAAATGATTTTTGTGGGGTAAAAAGGCATGATATGACGATAGTCAGAAGATCTGGGGTCGATCTTATATGGAGACGATCGAGGATCTACCTAGCCGACGGCCAGAGAACGGGCAGGCTCTGACTTGATATGAGAAACGTGCGCATAGTCCACACTGGTGATGCACGTGAGTTCGTGCGTATAGTCCCCATTTAGTGGTGCACGAGAGATAGGGCAGCGTATGACCCTGATCCAGTCCTACGGCTCCCCTGTACAATGGCCATATGTACCTATGATGAACATCCGATGTATGATGTCCTTTGGGATTAGTAAATAAGACGATTGCCTGACCCTACACGATGAATTGACGAAATGATAGATATATGTTTTCGCACATTTCATGCTACCTGTTTTATGATTTTATTGAGCACATATTTTCTATGATGAGATTTTTAAAGGTAGCCATGAGTATGTTTTACGAAATGTGCATATGACAATACGATTTCATTTTCAAAGTGCTATGCATGATTAAGTTTTGAGATGCTTTTTACTTGTTTACACGACGTGATATGCATGCTATATATGAGTTTTACCAAAAAGATGCATGATGTGTAAACTTATGATTTAAGCATGTTTTTACTGCTTTTATGGAATGTAAGCATCTCTACTCCAGTACATGTTTATGTTGATTTGTAAAACCATGAGTTTTACCATGTTTTGAGTATTTAAAGCTATTTTAATTGTATCTCTTACTGAGTCTGAAAAATTCACCCCCTCCTCTCCATCTCCCAGATTATCTATAGTGAGTCTACTGCACATACGAGACTGTGATCGTTGACAATATAGTCCGACATTTCATCAGATACTTTCGTAACCTTGAGGTACAATCTTACTTATTTTCCAGACATGTGATACAGAATAGACACTATTGTATATCATAGTCGGGATGTAATAGTTGTAAATGATTTTATATATAAAGAATGTATGTAATGTAATGAGATCCTGGAAAATGAAAATGATTTTAAATCTAGACATGGACAGGAAAACAACATAATTAATGGATATAAAAAAAAGTTTAAATTAGCCCCATTTTTTTTGCGCTTCCGGGGCGTGACAGGCTCAAGCTCCACAGAGGCAAGCACCACCAAAGAGAGCCACAGTTGCAGACAAGGGCAAGAAGCCTGTCTCCCAGGGTTGACTGTACGCCCATGACCAGGAGACAGCAGATACATCTTCCGATGCTATATGAGGTTCTCTCCTTGTCTGTAATCATGAAGCTCATGTACTGTGTGACCTAAGTTTCACACACTCGTTTGTGTCACTAAGATTTGCATGTGAGTTTCATAGGAAACCTGGAGTCATTAGATAACATGTTGCATATAAGTACACCTATGCACTCGATGCATAAAACATATATGATATGTAAAGCTTGTGATATGATGGTAGGAGATAAGAAGTTGTTAGCAGATCTAGTATGGTTGAATATGCAAGATTTTGATGTAATATTAGGCATGGATTGGTTAGCTACCAATCGTGTAAGTCTAGACTGCTACACTAAGACCTTAACTTTCTCCTTACCAGAAAAGTTCAGTGTATGTTTGGTTATAAAGTAATAAAAGTGCATAGTGTTAAAGTTATGAAATGATATAATGTTTATGTATGAGATTGACGTATGATGTTTGATTGTGTGAAGGATACATTGCCTTCATTTCGGATGAGAGTCGAAACCACTAAGTATATAGGATATTTTGTTAGTATGTGAGCTACCTGAAGTATTCTCAAAGGATTTATCGGGGCTACCACCAGAGAGAGAAGTTGAGTTTGTCATTGAGCTAGTATCAGATACTCAACCCATCTCCAAGACACCTTATCAAATGGCATTGGTAGAGTTGAAAGAATTAAAGAAGCAGTTGCAAGGATTCCTTGATAAGGGGTTTATAAGGCCTAGTGTGTCACCATGCGGTGCACCAGTACTATTTGTCAGAAAGAAGGATGGTAGTTTTCGTCTATGTATAGACTACAGGCTTTTGAATAAAGCAACAGTTGAGAATAAGTATCCTCTGCCCAGGGATAGACGACTTATTTGATCAGCTGAGAGGGGCTTCAGTGTTTTAAGGATAGATTTGAGATTGGGTTATCATCAGCTAAGCATTAAGGAGGCTGATGTACTGAAGACAGCAATTCTGACCCGATATGGGCACTACGAATTCCTAGTTATGCCCTTTTGGATTGACTAATGACCCAGCTACATTCATGAGTCTTATAAACGATGTCTTTCGAGAATACTTGGATAGATTGGTGATAGTATTCATCAATGACATTCTGATTTATTCTAGATCTCGGGAAGAGCAAGAATAACATTTAAGGACTGTGCTCCAAACTCCCCGTGAGAAGAAGATATAAGGTAAATTTAGTAATTGTGCTTTCTCGCTAGAACAAATTGCATTCCTTAGACATGTAGTATCTAAGGATGAGGTGCCAATAGATCCGTCTAAGGTAGATGCAGTATTGAGATGGAAAAGACCGAGGACAGTCACGGAGGTCAAAAGCTTATTGGGATTAACATGGTATTACTGACGGATTGTCGAAAGGTTTTCACGGATAACAGCTCCATTAATCAGACTGACCTGTAAAGAGGTTCGGTTTATATGGTCTGAATAGTGTGAGCAGAGCTTACAAGAGCTCAAATGTCAGTTGGCTACAACACCAGTCTTGACCATTCCAAGTGGTCTGGGGGATTTGTGGTATACAATGATGCTTCCCACCAGGGTCTCGGCTATGTGCTTATGCAACATGGTAGAGTAGTAGCTTATGGATCCCGTCAGCTAAAGGATCACGAGCGTAATCATTCCATTCACGACCTGGAGTTAGCTGCAGTAGTTTTTACACTCAAGATATGGCAGCATTAATTGTATGAAGAAAGATTTCAGATCTTAATTGACCATAAGATCTTAAGTACTGGTTTAATCAGAAGGAGCTGAATATTAGACAATGGAGATGGATAGAGCTCCTCAAGGTTTATGACTACGAGATTTTATACCATCTTGGTAAGGCGAACGTGGTAGTCGATGCCCTAAGCAAAAAGGGTATGATTTCCTACATAATGATTAAAGAGTGGGACTTATTGGAACAATTCGTCAAACTCAGGATCAATATGGCTAAGATTGAGCATGGATATATAGCTAGCCTAAGGATTGAACCCAGTATACTAGACCAGACAAGGAAACGATCAGAGGTTACTGGATATGGTTAGCCAGGCAGAGGAGAGATCGCAGTTTAAGTTTACGGTCAGTGATGATGAATTACTGAGGTACCAAGCCCATATCTACGTGCCACATGATGACACCTGGAGTCAGAGCATTCTAAAGGAGTCCCATTATCCTAGATTCACCTTGCTTCCGATTTAGTGGAACGGGCAGCTAACGGTGTTCAGCTGATATGTGAGATTGAGGACCGCATAGAAAAGTTATGCCAATATGCGCAAACATCCTCTTGAATTTCAGGTTGGGGACTCCGTATTTGTTAAGGTGTCACCAATGAAGGGTATAGTATGCTTAAAAAAAAAGAGGAAGTGCTACGATTTAAGACTATTCCACTAGTAAAGGTTCTCTGGCAACACCACAAGGCAGAAGAAACCACTTGGAAACTAGAGAGCCAAATGAGGGAAAAGTACCGTCATCGGGTTGATGGACCAGCTTAAATTCAGAGGACTGAATTCTTAAAAGGTGGGGAGAAATGTGAAACCCAGATTTTTGCCACTATATTCATTAATTGGAATCATAAGACGGATGAATCGAGTATATGAATGTTGTAGTGATATATGAAATACGAAATACGAAATTTAAATGAGAAAAGATAGTGAGTCCGAGAAGGAAAATCGATCTAAATTAGTCCCGAACGTGTAGAAGGGTAAAATGGTCAAAAGATCCTAATTTCGATGTAAATTCGATAAGGAAATTTCATTAAAAATATGGATTTAGGAAATTTTGATCGATAAAGAAGAAATTATGGAATTCATAGTCCAACTGGTCAAGATACGAAGATATTACGAATTTTCGTAATTTTCGCCCAGGACATTATCCCGAAAATATGCGAAAAATACACCGAAATAGTTAAAATAAATTTAATTAATTAATTAATAAAATATAATATAATTTTTGAGATATTTTGTGCAATTTATTATATTTTATTTGATTAAAATAAAATATAATAAATTAATAATAATAAAATATAATAAGTTAATAATAACGAAAAAAAAGGAAGGAAACTCTGTCGCGCGAAACAGAGTCGCACGACAGAGGAAATGGGGGATCGGGAAAACTCGATCCTCCCAAATTCTTCCTCCTCCGACAAGGATGCCACCGGAGGAGTGACCCGACAAGTCCAGCATAGCAACCTGATCCCGTCGGCACCGGCAGTGGAGGAAGAAATGGTGACTGGCGAGAGGAAGAGTGAGAAAGAGAGAAACCGAGAGAAAGAGGGAGAAAGAGAGAGAACGGCAGCGAACGGAGGCTGGAGGAAGAGAGAGGACCTTGCCACCAGCTATGAGGAGGTCCAATCTGCTACCGTCGGCGTCGAAAATGGTCGAAAATGGTGAAAACGAAAGACACCACCGACGCCAAGGGAGAAGAGGCCGGACCGACCACTTTTCGGCCAGCCATGTCGAAACCGAGGCCAGATCTGAGCTTCACGAGGTCCCACAAAGCTGCTGGCGATGGAAGCTGGTGAAGAACCGACCGACGAAGCATCGAACCAGTTGAACTGAACTGAACCGGGCTGAACCGGATCGGTCTGAATCGGACCGAATCGGTTCAGCCAAGAAAGAAGGGAAAAAAGGAGAAAAAGGGAAGAAAAAGAGAAAAAGGAAAAAGAAAAAATTTTTGGGGATACACCGGGCTTCGGATAAGTCGGTAAGAGGTCAAAAGTGATCGATTTAATTTTCGAGAAAGTTATTTAAATTATATTCGATCGAAAATTTACCCGAAATTATATATATATATATAATTATGCAGTTCGACGATAAATCGCGTATGTGAGCCCGATCAAACTTCGATTTGCATACTATCATAAAATCTCGGGTAAGTAAAGCTCATTTACGACAATCTATGTAATTATCAAGCATTAAAAGTTTATTTTACGAGTTACGGATAAAATTGCGCATTTAGTGGATTAAATTGAGATTTTTAATTAAATTGTTGTAAATGATATACAGGCTATTCAAAGAGTTTAGAAAAAGGCCCAATAAGTACCGATGGGCCCAGTGAGCCCAATAGGCCTTGATGAAAGAATTAATAAGTGGAAACGGGCTTAAAACGGATTAAGGCCCATTAAGGTACAATCGGGCTCGATAAGAGAGAAATTGGCCCAATTAGCTAAATCAACTGTAATAAATATGAGGAAAATATTTATTTAGTTAAATACGATTTAAAACGAGATTTATACCGATAAAATCGAGCAAAAAGAGTAAAATCGATAAAAGTCAACTTTTGGTCAAAGCTTCGATATAATCACATATTTGGATATGTTGAAATGAATTTAAGCCATATGTGATAAGTTGAACTTGTTTTGCAGCAACTCGGTCTATCGACATGTTTTATGAGGTAAATTCAAGCATCGAGGAAGGTGCTCTACATCAGTCGCTAAGAGGTAAGGGATATGATTTAGAGTAGCATTAGTACTCTTACGTCCTTACCAACTGTTTATATATGAGAATTGAATGAGATTTTACGAAATGGATTTCCAACTGTATTCAAACCGAAGCCAAAACCATTTCCTGAGTTTTCAGCATGTTTTATATATATGAGATACATTTTTACAACATACATGTTTATAAAAGTGATTTTTCACTTCTGAAACGAAAGTATAGTATTTTCATGTGAGATTACAGGTTAAAGTTCCGATATGTTTTTTTGGAAACCATGTCTTCATGATACGGGTTAAAGTCCCGAGACAACTTTTAAGCTATATTTTCATAGTACGGGTATGAGTCCCAAGAAATAGCTATTATAACTATGCTTTCCATACTTACACAGGCTAGAGTCCCGCAATGATTTTTGAAAATCATGTTTTCTATGAAAAACGGGTTAGAGTCCCATAACGATTTTAATACACGGGTATGAGGCCCGAAATGATTTTGATAAATTGGGTAAGAGGCCCAAAATGATTTTTGTGGGGTAAAAAGGCAGGATATGACGATAGTCAGAGGATCTGGGGTCGATCTCGTATGGAGACGATCGAGGATCTACCTAGCTGACGGCTAGAGAACGGGCAGGCTCTGACTTGACATGAGGAACGTGCACATAGTCCACACTTGGTGATGCACGTGAGTTTGTGCGTATAGTCCTCATTTAGTGGTGTACAAGAGATAGGGCAGCGTACGACCCTGATCCAGTCCTAAGATTGCCATGTACGATGGCCATATGTACCTATGATGAACGTCCTACGGGACCAGATATATGATGTCCTTCGGGACTAGTATATGAGACGATTGCCTGACCCTACACGATGAATTGACGGAATGATATATATATATATGTTTTCGCACATTTCATGCTACCTGTTTTATGATTTTATTGAGCACATATTTTCTATGATGAGATTTTAAAGGTAGCCATGAGTATGTTTTACGAAATGTGCATATGACAATATGACTTCACTTTCAAAGTGATAAGCATGTTATGATATGCATGATTAAGTTTTGAGATGCTTTTTACTTGTTTACACGATGTGATATGCATACTCTATATGAGTTTTACCAAAAAGATGCATGATATGTAAACTTATGATTTAAACATGTTTTTACTGCTTTTATGAAATGTAAGCATCTCTACTCCAGTACATGTTTATGCTGATTTGTAAAACTAAGAGTTTTACCATGTTTTGAGTATTTAAAGCTATTTTAAATGTATCTCTTACTGAGTCTGAAAAAACTCACCCCCTCCTCTCTATCTCCCAGATTATCTATAGCGAGTCTACTGCACATACGAGACTGTGGTAATTGACAAGGTAGTTGGACCTTTCATCAGATACTTTCGTAACCTTGAGTTATAGTCTTACTTATATTCCAGACATGTGATACATAATAGACACTATTGTATATAATAGTCGGGATATAATAGTTGTAAATGATTATAAATATATACAGAATGTATGTAATGTAATGAGATCCTGGAAAATGAAAAAGATTTTAAATCTAGACATGGATAGGAAAACAACATAGTTAATGGATAAAAAGTTTAAATTAGCCTCATTTTTTCGAGCTTCCGGGGCGTGACAACTTTTTCTTAAACAATCATGCATTTCATAAACGCCCTATATTCACCTACTACGAGTCCAAAGTACGAGCAGCTATCTCTATATACTCATAGAATTCCCTTACCTGGAATCACGTCGCGTGATTCCGTTTCTTTAGAGCTGTTTACTTGTGCAGTTCGATTCGTCTTCAACGAACTCTCCGAAACTACACAAAGTCGTATATCACATCAATTCAGTCCATATAACACAACTCTGGTGTTTGTTATAGTCGATTCAACTTATAGCCTCCATTAACACTTATAAGGCCTCGTTTTATTGTTCTACTCATATCCCGTGTCTATTAATTCTTTTAGGCATATTAATTTATACTAAATCAATATTAGATCGATATTAAGCTCATAGTGTTCATATTTCATCAATTACTTCACTATGGCTCTTTGTCAAACACCTTATACACTCATTTTCATAAATTCTCTAAACTCACAATGTAACTTCATTTAACCATCTCAAATCATTCCCATTAGTTAAACAATAACTTAGCATAATCCATAAACCCCTAACTCATCCAAATCACATTTTCTCATATTAGATTTATTCTAGTTTTTTTAGGTCACACTAGTTCCATCACATCCTAGGTAGTTTTAACCATCAATACACATACAAATCAACTCCATAATCAATAAATAGACAAATGTACTTAGGTTGAAGTATTATAAACTTACCAATCTAGTTTATCTTCTTGATCCAAATGAAAATATCCCTTACTCCTTCAATACAACAAATAAGGCTTTGATTCCAAAGTATGTTGTTCTTATCTAATGGTCTTCCCTCAAAACTTACTGAAAATGGGATGATTTAGAGAGAGAAAACTAGGTTTTAGGTTGAAAATGGAGGAAATGGGGTTTGTTTCCGTGATTTGTAGATTTCAACTGCTCTTTTTATAGAAATTGCTTGATGAGATCGATCTGTTGAGGGTTTGAGATCGATCTAGTCCTCTTAAATCTCTCATTTTCACGATATTTTTCAAGCATGAGATTGATTTTGTCGAAGGCTTGAGATCGATCTGTTTTCAGGCAGTAGCTTAAGGAGATCGATCTGGCTAAGGGAGGAGATCAATCTGCTCCAACCTAAGAGCTAAGAAAATCGATCTGCTTGCATTAAGGATCGATCTCTTTACTACAGAATGTTTAGAAGATCGATATGGCCCCATTGGAGATCGATCTGCCCTATTCCATTGCTCAAATAAGAGCATTTTTTGCTTTTCCAAATCGATCTCTCATCCTATAAGATCGATCTGGCATTTATATTTTCCAGATTTTTCTGCAGTAATTCATACAACACTTTCTAAATTTGCTGCCATAGTCATTTTCTCATCCAACCACCTTTAAGACTTGAAAATGACATTCATTCATACTTTATACACATTAAAACTTGTTACATTCATTGTATAACCAAAGGTATACAATACAAAACTAAATGGAAGCGCAAAGATTTACACAACTCATGCAACTTTATTCCATTTGCTGCACTACTCATTTTTCATTCCATTCACATTCATCAGATACAAAAGTCCATTTCTTCATATTCATACATAATGAAACTTGTGTGTACATTCCCAACTCATAATATAAGGGTGTACATTGAATTTATGGACTTACACCACTTATGCCTCACATTACACGTACATACATATTACTTATGAATTCATAAGGTTGCAACCAAAAATATGGGCCTTACAGAACAAGCCGACAAAAGCCCTGATCGATGAAAGGGCTACTAAACCGGTTCAAACAGGTTAAGTGAAAAGGTGGATCGAATCTGTTCGGACCGGTTCGGCCAGAAATAAAGAAGAAGAAAAAAAGAAGAAGAAAAAAAGAAGAAAAAAAGAGAGAAAATTCGATGATGCCCCGATCTAAGGATAAGCCAGTAAACGGTCAAATTTGACCGTTTAAATTTTAGGAAATTTATTTAAATTTATATTTGATCGAATTTAACCCAATTTAAATATATGTAAATGTGTAGCGTGACAATAAATGAAAAATGAGCGGTTCAGCCTCAATTTACATGCCAGCACGGGAAACTGGTGTAAGTGAATCTCACTTGTTACAGCTTATATGATTATACAAGATAGGAATTTATTGCTTAAGTTGCAAATTAATCTTAAATAAATTGTTCTATGTTTGGAATTGTTGATCGACTATCGTAAATGATTGTGGGAACTATCTTAAGACATATGTGGGCATTCGGATTGAATTAAAATAGGAAAAGTAATAAATCAACTGAAATGAGGATATAGATTATTTTCTGAGTTGAAGGTTGGGTAATGAGTAATTGTTACCCAATATTATCATAGAAAGTTCATAAATTATCAGTATTTCGAGTTAAGATTCCTATGCTATCGAAAATGTAATTTCGATTTGTTTCGACATGTTTTCGAAAAACTTGTGATGACTTTTAAGACATTTAAGTTATTAAATGATATTTTGCGGAAGATTTAAAGGTTTATACATATCTTACTTGTATAATCTTATTTGAATTGTTTGGATTAATTAGAGTGTAAGACTTAGTTAGCTTATGCTTATTGTTTTCGGTATTGGGTGTAAACTATTTTCTGTCACAATTACGACACATCTTCTGGTTAATGGGATTTCCTATGTTATGAATTATGAGCGTTTGAGTTCAGATATTCCCTATAGAGTATGTGAAGACAGCCCAAAGCTTGCGGCTCTTATACGAGTATATTAGCATGTCCGACATAATTGTGATAGGCTTTGATTTTGGTAAATCTCATTAAGATTGGAAACTTTTAGATCTTTGAATAGAGGTAACACCCTAGTTCCCTGGGTAAATTTAGCTTACTGATAACTACAACAAGAAAGCCTCTATTGAGATATAATTATGGACGTCGCTTAGACTTGTATAATTTAACCATCGAATTTTGTAAACAAGATATCGACTATATGATGTTGGAAATCGTTTTCAGATGTAAGAACATCTTAAGTAATATAAGTATGTAAGGGATTTATGATTGCTATTAGAGATAGCTGTACATATTTTATAAATTCATGTATGAGAATAAATAGTATGGAATATATAGAGATTGAAAATCTAGGATAGAGCCTAGTGATAAGTAAATTACGATATTACCCTTGTTATAGGGCAATGCATACCGTTGAGCATCAGAAATGCAAGATTTGAGAAAATGCATGTTTTCAGTATTTTTATCGAAAAATATTGTTTTGTAAACCTGTGATGACAGATTGGCTCAGAATTTTGCTATTTGCATTAAATTACACATTTTTTAAAGTTAAGCATGTTTGAGTGAGAGCAATTTAATGATGGGTGAAGTTGCCCCTCTTGACCAAACTGGAGTGGTAAATCCTTGAGATTACTCGGTACCCTCAGTCATATTGTATTATATCGAGGTCCACAGAGTACGCTGTATAGTGTGGACGCACATGGAGTACGTTATACCGTGTATTAAATCTTTAGACTATTGTATCGTATTGATTGACCGACGGGTTGGATTGACCCCCTCCTTAGGCAACTGGACACCCTTGTACACCTGAACCGTGATTGCTTAGGGTCACTGACTATGGTTATACGTCCACTATATTGTATTGGGGTCCACAGAGTATGCTGTACCGTGTGAACATACATGGAGTACATTGTATCGTGCATCGAGTCTTCAAACTATTGTATCATATTGATTACAACGAGTACTAGAACTATTGTATCGTACTGATTGGTCGACGGGCTGGACTGACCCATCCCCCCTGAGGCATATGCTATCCTCGCACACTTGATCAGCGATGCTTGAGGTCACTGACTATAGCCATACGTCCATTATTTATTGTACATCCTTGCCTAGTCCCAATTGCTATTGTTTACTGTTATTGAATCATTTATTGACAGCCCCAGGATTGTATTGAATCGAAATTTTACTTAATTAAATTTTGCTTTAAAGAATCGTGCTGAAGTTAAGTTAAATAGTTATTGAACATGTTTTCAATGAATAATGCATCGAGTGTATACTATTTTTAGTGTTACCGAAATTGTTTTATACTGAATATGTTTTACATATATACATAGAAAATATGGCTATCTGTGTTACTATTACTATTTTTCAGAATGATACAGTTTTACTACATAAGCATGGCAATATAAGCATGTTGTTTCCCCTACCAAAGGGGATGATAATAGTTGGTAATGGGGTCCCAACTAAAGAGATAATAATAGTTAGTAGTGTCCCTGTGTGACAGCCCGAAAGCGCGAAAAATATGGCTAATTTAAAATTTTTCTTAGATTAAGCTTCCTACTTGAGTTGCATTCCTGTACAGTGTCAGTTAACTTCTTTCTATCTCATCAATCATTATTGCAAAGATCTCTCAACATCCACATTTATTTAATCAAATATCATAACAACATAAGAAGTCTACCTCTCCATTCATTTACTAACACCAATCTGATTACATCCCAATATTACTCAAATACAAGTGTCTGCATTACACAACTGTCTGGATACAAAATGAATTGAATTATACCTCTTGCGTGTACAAGCAATAGCCTGAGGAGAGTCTTCTCCACCAGCCTATGTCACGTACGCCGCAGGTACCAACGCTCACTGTAAATAATTTGTGGGGGGAGGAAAAAAAGGGGTGAGCTTTCAACTTCGCTCAGTAAGGAATGCCTATGAGCTTTAAAAATTCTCATTAAAGCATAAGTATAATAATAGCATAATTCACATGATTATAAATACGTGATTAAAATCATAATTCATCAAACATCTTTATCTAATTTCACAAACACGATTTATCTCAAAATAATTATGGAGACTAGGCATAGTATAAAAGTCACAAATGAAATCATCGCACCACATCATACTCAATGAGGGCATCTCACATTACCAAAACGGAGGCATCTCACGTTACCAAAATGGAGGCATCTCACGTTACCAAAATGAAGGCATGGTAAGACTCGGGCCTAACAAAGCTTCGTCGTCAACCGAAGTGGAAGTATTCACCGATGTATAAGTTTTATGACAAGCCTTTTAGTCTAAAAAATCACATGCCATTATTATGTAGAAAATAGTTTCGCCTTCACATAGAGCTCATGATAGTTTTGGTTATAAATCTCTTTTAAATAAAATGATATATTTACTCATCAATAACTCAAATCATAAAACCGAGCTCAAACCGGTAAAACATGCACTCAAGTGATAAATCTCAAATCAAACACTTTTCTCAATAGGTATGCTCATTTGTAAGCTCATTTTATGCTACCAAAGCATTTTCATTAGTAAGGAAATACGTATGCACAAAAGGTTGCATCCCTTACCTCTTGCACCTTAGGTGGTGCAATATTCCCGTCTCACAAACTAGCTCCGACTCACGAGTCAAATTTCTGAGCTGTCCAAATAGCGTCAATACATCAATGATTACTCATCATACCACTAGTTCATACTTCTACTCATTCAACTCTAAAATAGGGTCACTCGAACCCTTACTCAATTACTTCCTCTATTTTTCTCGAATTTCCACCTATCCAGTTATAAACCAAGTTCCTTCAATATCAATTAAACATCCATTAGTCTTAGTGTAATCCATTTTCGTTCTCTATGGCATTTTATCGAACAGTTCTCATACCCATTTTCAATCATCATCAAATCCAACATATGGATTCCACAAAGGTATTTTAAAAACATCTATACATGCTTATCAACATTTCTACATACTTAAATCATCATTAACTTCATGTCATTTCAACTTTCTCTCACTAAGCTCATTCTAGGTCATGGTTACTTAAGCATGTACTTGAACATTCAAGCCAACAATGTATATACCAAATCAACTAATCTAAATGCTTAGATTATCATAATAGAAGTTGGTGCATTGAAATCTTACCTATCTTAACTTTTCTCCTTTTTGCCAAATGGAAGGAGAGATTCTTTTTCTCCTTCAATCCTTTGATCTAACCTCTAGTCTTTAACTATATTGCTCTCCTCTTCTTATGTAACAACTTTGCTCTAATACATTTTTCTCAAATCTCTTTGGGAATGGTGGTATTTTAGAGTAAGAAACTAGGTTTTCTTGTCAAAAATGGAAGAGTTATGAAGGTCTGAGGAAGAAGGCATGGATTGTCTGGCTTTTTATAGATTCCACATTATGAGATCGATCTCCAAGGGGTGGAGATCGATTTTCCCTTGCTTAAATTCCTCTAAATTTTGACAATTGCAGGCAGGAGATTGATCTGCCTATAGCATGAGATCGATCTACTCAAAGGGATAGGATCGATTTGGTTCACGCAGAAGGCTTTGGAGATCGATCTGTCATAAGGATGAGATTGATCTCTTCCAGGCAGAGCCATTTTGGGATCGATCTTCTTAGGGAGAAGATTGATCTGCTCTTCATCAGGGGATCGATCTGGCCAGAATAAGAATCGATCTTCTTGCCTAAAACCTTGGTGTTTTCATTCCGTAATGGCAAGATCGATCCTGCCACAACATGAGATCGATCTGGCCTTCATCCATAGGCTTCCTACTGTAGTTTTCCCCAGAATTCTGAAGGGAATTGTTGCATTCAATTGCTTCACTACTCATTTAACATTCTATCCATACTTAGAGCTTAAAAACATCCATTACTTGTGATTCATATGTAATGTAACTTCTGCACATTCTGAAATCATATACATTACATAGAAATTTATGGGTCTTACATTCCTCCCCTCCTTAAAAGAATTTGGTCCTCCAAATTAGAACCAGGTCATTCCTCAAAAAGTCGAGGATACTTCTCTTTCATCAAGCTTTCTAGTTCCCAAGTTGCCTCTTCTGTTGAGTGGTGCTTCCAGAGAACCTTTACCAACGGGATTCTCTTTGTACAGAGTACTTTTTCTTTCCTGTCGAGGATCCAGACTGGTTCTTCTACATAGCTCATGTCTCCCTGGATGTCTAGTACTTCATACTCGATGACATGGGAGGGATCCGGATTATACTTCCTCAACATTAAGACGTGAAAGACGTTATGAATCACAAAAAGCTATGGGGGCAAAGCTAACCGATAGGTAACATCTCCCACTCTCTCTAATACCTTAAACGGATCAATAAATTAGGGACTCAGCTTCCCCTTCTTCCTGAAGTGCATGATACCTTTACTTGGAGACACTTTAAGGAACACAACATCTCCAGTTTGAAACTCAAGTGGTCGTCTACGCACATCAGCGTAACTCCTCTATCGACTTTGAGTAGCCCGTAATCTATCACAAATAATCTTTACATTCTGAACTGTCTGCTCAATGAGGTCAGGAGCATTTACCTTTCTGTCACTCACTTCTTCCTAAGCTATGGGGGATCTACACCTCCTACCTTATAGAGCCTCCTAAGGTGCCATACTAATACTCGCATGATAGATATTGTTGTGTACAAACTCAACAACGGGCAGTAATCATCCCATGATCCCTTAAAGTCCATCGTACACATCTGCAACATATCCTCCAAGGTTTGTATAGTTCGCTCGGACTGACCATCAGTCTGAGGATGATAGGCGGTACTAAAATTCAACCGAGATCTTATGGCTTCCTGAAAATGAGTCCAAAATCTGGAGGTAAACTTGGAATCCCTATCAGATGTTGTACTTATTGGGGCCTCATGTAGTCAAGCTATCTCTCTGACATATAGCTCAGCTAAGGCACTCAAGCTATCTGTACTCTTGATGGTAAGGAAGTAGGCACTCTTAGTTAATCTGTCTACTATCACCCAAATTGCATCATGACCTCTCTGAGTCCTCGGTAATCCCATGATAAAGTCCATGGTGATATGCTCCCATTTCCACTTAGGCACCGGTAAGGACTTAAATAATCCTCCTGGCTTTTGATGCTCCGTTTTTACTTGTTGACACACAAACACTTGGCCACAATTTCTGCCACTTCCCATTTCATACCACTCCACCAATACACCTTACACAGATCCTGATACATCTTGGTATTACCTGGGTGCATGGTGTAACGGGAATAGTGAGACTCCCTTAATATTTGTTGCTTCAAGGTATCATTGCTCGAGACACAAATATAGCCCTTAAACGTCAACAACCTATCATCACTGACCGTAAAATCTGACTGCAGGGTCTTCTCAGATTGGCTAACCAAATCTAATAGCTTCTGATCACTTCTCTATCCAGTTCTAATCTGATCCAAAATATTGGGCTCTATTTGTAGGCTAGCCATAAATTCAACCTCTGCCTCCTTACTCTTATCCTAAGTCCGGTGAACTGTTCTAATAAATCTCATTCCCTGATCATCATAATAAAAACCATGCTCTTTCTACTCAAGGCATCTGCAGCTACGTTCACCTTCCCCAGATGATATAAAATCTCGCAGTCATAGTCCTTAAAGAGCTCCATCCATCGTCTTTGTCTCATATTAAACTCTTTTTGGTTGAAGATATACTTCAGACTCTTATGGTCAGTGAAGCTCTGAAACCTTTCCCCATACAGGTAATGCCGCCATATCTTCAGTGCAAATACCACTACGGCTAACTCCAAATCATGCGTGGGGTAGTTACGCTTATGGTCTTTCAGTTGTCGTGATCCATAAGCGACTAGTCTTCCATGCTGCATGAGTATGCACCCCAAACCCAGATGAGAAGTATAACTATACACTGCGAAGCCTCTAGATCCACTCAGAATCGTTAAAATGGCTACTGTGGTCAATCGTCGTTTAAGCTCTTGGAAACTTTGCTTGCACCAATCCGACTATATAAACGGAATGTCGTTGTATGTAAGCTTAGTCAGAGGAGCTACGATCTTAAAGAATCCCTCAATAAACCTCCTATAATATCCTGCAAGTCCCATGTCCCCGCACCTAAAGCATCCTTGTAGCATCCGAAAACAAGCACCCTCATGCAGCCGACCACAGTCTCTGCAGATCTTAAGGTCGGGTCTGGCACCTCTAGGGGTTTCCATAGTAATAGGAGGAACTCTAGGTCTATCAACTCTCCCTTTAGGTCGCTCGACCATATGTCTCTTAAAAGAACCTCTTCTGAAGTCGGCGTGGGAAGTTACAGGTCTCTTACTCTTAACTCTGGTTACCACTCTGGACTCAGACTAGGACTATCAACTCTAGTCCCCTCTCAACTTTCTGTGCCAGTCTCCGAGCATTATTAAACTCCATAATGTTGAGCCCCATCTGTCTATCTCGAATGGTTGGTCTCTGCCCATAAACAAAACGCTCTGTTCGATGCTCCACATCCTTGGAAGTCTCAGGATGTATCTCAACAAAGCAGTGAATTGGTTCTCATATTCTTCGACTGTCATGCTGCTCTGTACTAGATTAAAAAATTCTACTTGTATCCTCCTTTAGGCACTGCGAGGGATATACTGAGTTCTAAAAGCCGACTGAAAAGTCTCCCAGCTGATCACCAGATGGATGACAGTTAATATATTCTAAGTGGCATTCCACCAACACCGGGCTTATTCCTTAACCATGTAGGTACCTATACTGACCTTCTCCTCATCAGTGCATCCCAGAAAGTTAAAGATGATCCTCATCTCGGTCAACCACTCCTCCGCCTCTGCTGGACCTTTCACCCTTTTAAATGTCGATGGATTCATCTTAAGAAAGTCCTTTAACCGACCTTACCTCCATCATCGGGCCTGATTTGTGCTGGAGGTTGAGCGACAGGTGGTACTGGGTCAGTCTGTATAGGAGGTGGGGGAGGATCCTGTAGTGGTGTAGGAGCCGGGGTAGGAGTGGTGTCTAAGGCATTAGCCCCGAAATGTTACGCAAATAGCGCCGCCATCTGCTCAAACCCCTATCGTACATCCTATTTCAGCCGATTAATTAAAGAGTTAGGACTCTCCGGCTGTGGTTCAGGTGCTGGAGGTGGCTGTGCCTGCCTCCGGGAACGGCCTTGTTTTCCCCTCATAACTTATCTCTTACGTACCAGAGTGTATACATTAAACATCGGTTATAATTTATACCGTTAAATTCAATTCATAACTAAAAATTACAGACACTTGGGATGTAATCTATTTCCACTTAATCGACACTAATAGTATTAGGCAATCTTTGCTCTGATACCACTAAATTTGTGATAGTTGGAAAGCGCTGAAAATATGGCTAATTTAAAATTTTTCTTAGATTAAACTTCCTACTCGGGTTGCATTCATGTACAGTTTCAGTTAACTTCTTTCTATCTCATCAATTATTATCGCAAGGATCTCTTAACATCCACATTTATTTAATCAAATATCATGACAACAAAAGAAGTTTACCCCTCCGTTCATTTACTAACACGAATATGATTACATCCCAATATTACTCAAATACAAGTGTCTGCATTACACAACTGTCTGGATACAAAATGAATTGAATTATACCTCTCGCATGTACAAGCAATAGCCTGGGGAGAGTCTCGTCCACCAACTTATGTCATGTACGCCGTAGGTACCAGCGCTCATTGTAAATAATTTGTGGGGGGAGGAAAAAAGGGGGTGAACTTTTAATTTCGCTCAGTAAGGAGTGCATATGAGCTTTAAAAATCCTCATTAAAGCATAAGTATAATAATGGCATAATTCACATGATTATAAATACGTGATTAAAATCACAGTTCATCAAATATCTTTATCTCGTTTCATAAACACGACTTATCACAAAATAATTATGAAGACTAGGCATAGTATAAAAGTCACAAATGAAATCATCACATCACATCTTCCTCAATTAGGGCATCTCACGTTACCAAAACGGAGGCATCTCACGTTACCAAAATGAAGATATCTCACGTTACCAAAACAAAGGCATGGTAAGACCCGGACCTAGCAAAGCCTCGGCATCAACCAAAGTGGAGGTATTCACCGATGTATAAGTTTCATGAAAAGCTTTTTAGTCTAAAAAAATACATGCCATTATTATGTAGAAAATAGTTTCGCCTTCACGTAGAGCTCATGATAGTTTTGCTTATAAATCTCTTTTAAATAAAAAGATATATTTACTCATAAATAACTTAAATCACAAAACCGAGCTCAAACCGGCAAAACATGCACTCAAGTGATAAATCTCAAATTAAACACTTTTCTCAATAGGTATGCTCATTTGTAAACTCATTTTATGCTACCAAAGCATTTTCATTAGTAAGGAAATACATAGGCACAAAAGGTTGCATCCCTTACCAATTGCACCTTGGGTGGTGCAATATTTCCATCTCACAGACTAGCTTTGACTCATGAGTCAAATTCTCGAGCTGTGCAAATAGCGTCAAAACATCAATGATTACTCATTATACCACTACTTCATACTTCTACTCATTCAACTCTAAAATGGGGTCACTCGGACCCTTACTCGATTACTTCCTCTATTTTTCTCGGATTTCCACTTATCTGGTTATAAACCGAGTTCCTTCGATATCAATTAAACATTCATTAATCTTAGTTTAATCCATTTTCGTTCTCTATGAAATTTTATCAAATACTTCTTATACTCATTTTCAATCATCATCAAATCTAACATATGGATTCCACAAAAGTATTTTAAAATCATCTATACATGATTATCAACATTTCTACATACTAAATCATTATTAACTTCATGCCATTTCAACTTTCTCTCACTAAGCTCATTTTAGGTCATGGTTACTTAAGCATGTACTTGAACATTCAAGCCAATAATGTATATACCAAATCAACTCATTTAAATGCTTAGATTATCATACTAGAAGTTAGTGCATTGAAATCTTACCTATCTTGACTTTTCTCCTTTTTGCCAAATGTAAGGAGAGATTCTTTTTCTCTTTCAATCCTTTGATCCAACCTCTAGTTTTCAACTATATTGCTCTCCTCTTCTTAAGCAACAACTTTGCTCTAATACATTTTTCTCAAATCTCTTTGGGAAGGGTGGTATTCTAAAGTGAGAAACTAGGTTTTCTTGTCAAAAATGGAAGAGTTGTGAAGGTCTGAGGAAGAAGGCATGGATTGTCTAGCTTTTCATAGATTCCACATTATGAGATCGATCTACAAGGGGTGGAGATCGATCTCCCCTTACTTAAATTCCTTCAAATTTTGACAATTGTAGGCATGAGATCGATCTGCCTACAAGATAAAATCGATCAGCTCAAGGGGATATGATCGATCTGGTTTAGGTAGAAGGCTTTGGAGATGGATCTACCATAGGGATGAGATCGATCTCTTTCAGGTAGAGCCATTTTGGGATCGATCTTCTTGAGGAGAAGATCGATCTGCTCTTCATCAGGGGATCGATTTGGCTAGAATAAGGATTGATCTTCTTGCCTAAAACTTTGGTGTTTTCATTCCGTAATGGCAATATCGATCTTGTCACCACATGAGATAGACCTGGACTTCATCCATAAGCTTTCTACTGTAATGTTTCCTAGAATTCTCATGGGAATTGTTGCATTCAATTACTTCACTACTCATTTAACATTTTATCCATACTTAGAGCTTAAAAACATCCATTACTTGTGATTCATATGTAATGTAACTTGTCTGTACATTCTGAATTCATATACATTACATAGAAATTTACAGGTCTTACACCTTGCTAACGGGTTAGGCTGGTTAGCAAAAGAAAATGTGAAAAAAATGACTCAAGTTGTGAAATATGATTTGAAAATAAGAACTACGTTGTCAAAATGTGAAAAGAGTTTGGATTATGAAATATGGTTTATAAAATAAGAATTATGTTACAGATGTAAATATGTTTCGAATGTGAGACATATTCTAAATAAAGAAATTGCTTTGATATAGATGATGTTTGATATAAAACAAGTTTTGAAGTGTAATGAGTTTCGAATACAAGTTATATTATGAATAAGAAGTATTTTCGATATTTGAATAATTGATATATGATATGATTCAGAATTAAGAGATATGATTCGAGAATAGTCGTGTCCAGAGGATGAGTGAGGACTGCAATAAGTTTTGGTTTTCTGCTTTCGACTATAACTCGAATTTTAAACCCCTATAACTATAATTAGTTTGGGTGGTCAGGTATGATGGCTAACTAAGGTATTTCAAAATACCTTTCTACCTAAAAAACTTGATAGCGTCTAGATAACAGTCTAATCCAAAAAACTAAAGAGAAGTGTGATCATCGATAAGTTTCCAAACTGTAAAGTACGTTTAAGATAAAGTCTATTTTGAAATATGATAAGTATCAGATTGTGATCCATATAAGAAATAAGAAAGAAGGATCAAATGGAAATACGTTAGACATGCATTAGAAATTTAATATCGTATAGGTTATTACCTCTGTGCTTGTGTGGTTTACTTACTGAGCTTTCCCCAAAGCTCACCCCTTCTTCTTTTCATCACAGGTTTAGGCTAGAGTTGCATTGACAATGATATCAGTATCAACTTCGAAGTAAATGCTTCGAAATTTCATGGCTCATAACGGTACAATTACTTATACTATTTAATTGTACTCTTTTAGACAGTTACTTTACAGTGCATGTGTCGGGATGTATATTAAATTAAGGAATGATTAAAAAAGTTATTATGAAGTTAGGCTGGGACCTTATTAAACCAAGCTAGATAGTTCGAAACCTAGAAATAGTTACGACTGTACTCACGACACAAACAATGTATGGGAAAGAAATAAATAGCTCACATTTTTACACTTTCGTAATAAATAAATGAAAAGTTTACAGTTTTGGGTCGTGACAGATTTAATGGTATCAAAGCAAAGTTTGTCTTATTGAGTCAGTCGAGAAAGGTTTAAAGTGTTAATAGTATCCCAAATCATATCCCATACAATATGTCTGTCTGATTGTGAGCTGTGAATCGAATGATACTATTCTAATGCATGTAATGTTACCAGTCCAAAAATAATGAATCAGAGAGTGAGATAAGGACATGTAAGTAGTCCTGAGGAAGATTGACATTGGTATTTTCATTTCTTCGCCTCCTCAGATAGTTGATTGATTTGAGTGAGTAAAAGTATTCAGATGTCATCACTCTCCTTAATAAAGTAATTCGAATATGAATTCAGTTAATCCATCTGGATCGGAAGGAGAAAGTATTGCAGTCTAAGACAATTCCACTGATCAGGTTCTATGGTAGTACCACATCATAGAAGAGGCTACATGGGAATTGGAAAGCTTAATGTAAGAGAAATACCCACATTTGTTTGAAGACTGAGCCAATTTCAAGGTTGGGGACCAAATTTCTTAAGGTGGGGAGGATGTAAAGTCCATGAATTTACTGGTATTTGATTTTAATTATGAATGACGAAGTAAATAAATGGAATTGGGAAGGAGCACATTGGTGGAAAAAAATTAAATTAATTAAAATTGTATTTTCATAATGAGACTTAAATGAATTTAATTAATTAAAATATTTTAATATGAAAAATAAATAATTATGAGGTGTAAAAATAATATATTTATTAATGTGTGAAAATTTATGAATATAGCACACTATAATTGTCACACCCCACTTCCGGGAACCCTTCTATCCATACTTACTCTACCACGGTTGGGCTGTGAAAAGATGCAAGTACAAAAATTCATACATTTACAACGGAAGATTTAAAGTTTAAATTCACACTCCCAAGTGTGTGTGTAGATATACAAAATCAATTGTATAAATACAATGTGCTTACATATCATCCACATAATACTGTTCACAATTCCAAGATATAACTGTGCGATACAATAAATTAGATACAAAATGCTCGTGTATACAAATCTTATACCTTTGCGGATTGTGAGAGCTGTTCAACACAAAAGATCTAGAGACCACCACTCTCTTACTTCTCAGTACCTGGAGGGGGAAAATAGTGGGATGAGCAAACTACAGCTCAGTAAGGAAATGAATGCTAGCAGGTAGATATCGTACTACCTACATAGCCCATGTATGTATAAACCAAAACCATGTTTTCATTATAAATGGAAATATCATACGAAAAAGGCATTTAAACATATTTTTCTCAATAGCATTTTTGTGTAAATCAAATATATCAAGCTTCCATTTAAAACATGCTCATAAATAGTGCCCTCACGGCACAAATGTGAAACCAGAGATTTATAAAAAAAAAAAACACAAAATCTCTTTCTCTTCTCAATTCACTCTTTTCCTCAAATCTCTTTCTTTTCTGCGATTATCTCTATTTCTCGAATCTCTGAGACAGGCATGGAATTTTTGGCAATCAAATATCCACGACATATGGCTATAGTCAGTGATCCCAGGCCTCACTGATCAGGTGTGCACAAGGCATCACTTCGCGTGAAGGGGGATGGGTCAGTCCTACCCTCCGGCTCATCTCAATCAACCTTATCTCGTCATATACTCACGGTAAGGATACACCGTGTGTCATCTACGCGATACTCGTACTCACGTGCACCGAGCACGGTACATAGTAAACCAACGGACAACTACACTATACTACATACGACCGTAGACCCAAGTCCATACTCCAACTCCGATGAACTTTTCATCCTGAACCATGTCTCATATACCAAGCGAGCAAACAGCGTGACACACAGTCATCGCAAGGCTCCAGCGTGGTATGATTTATAGTTAAGGCCTAGCCCGTTCAAATGGCCGTCGGCTGGTATCCCCTTAGGTCCCAAACCCCCAGGTTTACCTCAACTCAATAAAACGAGTGTGAGCAAAGCTCCCGCACTTTCTCAAAACCATCATGCGAGTTAAACTCCAACACGGTACATTAAAAGCATTAAAACGGGTGTGAGCTAGAGCTTTAACACCAAATCTCATCTCAAATCTGATAGGGGGCTATTTTCCATTTTAAAACTCAAAACATGTTTATTCGTGCAGCATGCCTCTTCATGCTAAAACATGTAAAATTAGCCAACCTATCATCAACATTTCTCAATCATCAATATCACTATAGAATTAAGAAAAACATTGAAAACATGCATATAATGCTATTTCCTTACCCTATCCCATTTCTGAGTACATATATACATCATAGTACTTTTCATGCTTCCATTTCATTTCATAGAATTATAGTATCGTACTAATTCTAGCAATATATCTACGAAATTATCGTAAAATACGCACGAACATCTTGTCACGCCCCGAAAATGCGGAAAATAGGGCAAATTTAAAACTTTTTACTCATTAATTCACAATTAAGAGTGCATTCCTGTGCAGTGTCATACATCATCATAATTATCATGCCTCAGGATCTCAACATCATATAACGTATATTGTACCGTATACAAATACTCAATTCCAAGTTAATTTATCCTAATACATCCCATATAATGTCATACATCAAGTGTCTGCAAATACATTAATAGTCTGGGTACATGAAAAGATAAATATACCTCAAAGTACAAATTATATAGCCTGGAGCTCGAATCCTCCACTAGCCACTACTCCGTACGTCGCAGGGAAGTCCTTATTCACTTGAAGAACTCTGGGGGGAAAGAAAAACAGGGTGAGCTTCTAAATCGCTCAGTAAGGGGGGTAGGAGACTCATTTCATAAACCAAAATGCACATCACAAAGCATTTATTTGTATGTGAAACTCATTTGAAAACCATAGCATGAAAATACTCAAAACAACACTCTCATGTGTCAAGTCATGTGAAAACATGAAGTAAAAAGGCTCACTCTAGAGCAAAACAAAGCATGTGAAAATACGCGTTAAACGCTTTCTCAAATAACGTGGCATAGCCACTGATTTAAAATCACACGTGGCATAGCCACAATACACACGTGGCAAAGCCACCGAATTATTTTCTCACGTGGCATAGCCACAAAACACACGTGGCAAAGCCACTGATTATTTTCTCACGTGGCATAGCCACAAAATAGGGTTTCTCAACGTGGCACTGCCACCAATGGGGTTTTCTCAACGTGGCACAGCCACCAATGGGGTATACGTGGCACAGCCACCGATGGGTTTCTCAACGTGGCACAGCCACCAATGGGGTATACGTGGCACAGCCACCGATGGGTTTCTCAACGTGGCACAGCCACCAATGGGGTATACGTGGCACAGCCACCAATGGGTTTCTCAACGTGGCACAGCCACCAATGGGGTATACGTGGCACAGCCACCAATGGGTTTCTCAACGTGGCACAGCCACAGAATAGGTCATTCTCACGTTACCAGAACGGAGAAGAAATCGGGCTTACATGCTACCAGAGCAATGCCCGGTGTGTACTCACAACTACACACCTAAGTCTTATCACATAAGACGGGTTTGCCTTCACATAGAACTCGTAATGGTTTTCTCTCATAAAACTCATTTGAAATTGTTTTGTACTCAACACAAAACGTAGTAAAACCGAGTTCCAACCGGCAAAGCACACGCACACATTTCTCAAATCACAATATTGCCTTAACGTAGAGCCCAGTTATAAACTCATAAAACATTGGGCTCCAACCGGCTATAAGATCGTGTGCAGTTTAATCTCAACACAAAACACTCAACATGCTTGTTTATAAATCATAAATCATGCTAAAACAGTTTGCAATTCACATACACAAATGGTTTAGATTTCCCTTACCTCTTTGCACCTCGTATAGTGCAATCGTTCCCCCGTATCACGAACTAGCCTCGCATTCCACTCTGGAACTCCCGAGCTGTCCAAACGATGTTAAAAACATCAATACTCAACATCACATAAATCTCAATTCTCAAAGTCGAGCATAATTGCTCATAACACCTCAAATCCCTTGATTCTCGTAACTCAACCCTAAACTACAACCTCATTTTCAATATCTCGAAGTTCTACATCTCTAATACCAATTATCTACGCTAATTTACCACCTTGTCTATATTTCCGTTTATAGCACAATCCTCAAAATTGACACAATTTCCAAATATCAACATTAATCCCACTACATTACAATCTCATCAATCCCTAATCATTCCTCAACTATTTCAATACGATTACAACCACCAATAACATCAAAATCAGCTCAAATATCAAGATCGAGGTTTAGAAATTACCCAAAGCTTGTGAGACGCACAACTCACGCCTCGATCCGATTCGTCCTTCGATTTCCAAGTATGTTGTTCTCCCTTTGATGAGGAACAACTTTCCTTCTTACCACAATAGCTGATTCGATCGAAAATGGGGGATTTGGAGGAGTGAGAAACTAGGTTTTCAGAAAAATGGAGGTTTGGAAGAGAGAGAAAGTGAAATTTCAGGAGAAAACATAGGTTCCTTATATAGACTGGAGGTAGGAGATCGATCTGCCTCTTGATGAGATCGATCTGTGTTTGAAATTTGGGGACGATCTGGGCAATTTTATGCCTAGGAGATCGATCTGTCGAAGGGTGAGATCGATCTCTTTATGGATTTATGAGATCGATCTGCTCCTAAGGAGATCGATCTTCTCCCCAAACAGAAGCATTTGGAGATCGATCTCCTCCTCATGAGATCGATCTCCTCTCAAACAGATTCATTTGGAGATCGATCTCTTCCTCATGAGATCGATCCCTTCTCAAACAGATTCATAAGGAGATCGATCTCTTCCATTGGAGATCGATCTGCTCCTCAAATTTCCCCTTCCTCGTCATTTTTAACTCACCAGATCGATCTCTCCTTCTCCCAGATCGATCTGTCCTCATGGATCATGCTTATTTTACACACTTAACACATAAATCTTCAATTATAATTCCCACAATTCACTTAGCTCAATAAA
This sequence comes from Firmiana major, assembly GCA_033439115.1. NCBI lineage: Eukaryota > Viridiplantae > Streptophyta > Magnoliopsida > Malvales > Malvaceae > Firmiana > Firmiana major. The sequence goes on from CM065910.1 coordinate 26,501,963, forward strand.
TTATACTCAAATTATTATTACATCATTAAATATGTCTGAAATTCTCAGATCTCACATCCTCCCCACCTTAAAAAGAATTTGGTCCTCCAAATTCAACTCAACTAGTCAAAATAGATGGGGCTATTTCTCCTTCATGAGACTCTCTAGTTCCCACGTCGCTTCTTCCCTTGAGTGATGCTTCCACAAGACTTTCACTAATGGGATGCTCTTGGTTCTCAGTACCTTCTCTTTTCTATCGAGAATCTGGACGGGTTCCTCAATGTAGCTCATGTCCTCCTGTATGTCCATCTCATCATACTCTATGACATGAGAAGGGTCCGGGTGGTACTTCCTCAACATAGATACATGAAAAACGTTGTGTATTCCGGACATCTGTGGGGGTAATGCTAATCTGTAAGCTACCTCACCCACTTTCTCAAGAATCTCAAATGGTCCTATGTATCGAGGACTCAATTTCCCTTTCTTCCCAAATCGCATGATACCCTTACTCGGTGACACTCTCAGAAGTACTGCATCACCAACATCAAACTCGAGTGGCCGTCTACGCACATCCGCGTAGCTTTTCTGTCTACTCTGTGCAGCCCATAGCCTCTCACATATGAGTTTCACACTCTGTACGGCTTGCTCAACAAGCTCGGGAGCATTTATCTTTCTGTCACCGACTTCTTCCCAAGCTACAGGGGATCTACACCTCCTACCATATAGAGCCTCAAAAGGTGCCATTCCAATACTCGCATGATAGCTGTTATTGTACGCAAACTCTGCTAGGGGCAGGTGATCATCCCATGATCCCTTAAAATCCATCGTACACGCCCTCAACATATCCTCCAGGGTCTGAATAGTCCTCTCTGACTGACCATCTGTCTGAGGATGATAGGCGGTACTAAAACTCAATCGAGATCCCATGGACTCCTGAAACTGGGTCCAGAATCTGGAAGTAAATCGGGAATCTCTATCAGAAGTAATACTCACTGGAGCCCCATGTAATCTAGCTATCTCGCTGACATATAGCTCAGCTAAGGCATCCACAGTATCTGTGCTCTTGATGGCAAGGAAGTGGGCACTCTTGGTCAATCTATCCACAATGACCTATATCGCGTCACGACCTCTTCGGGTCCTCGGTAAACCCATAATAAAGTCCATAGTGACATGCTCCCATTTCCATGTAGGTACAGGTAAGGGCTGTAGTAGTCCTCCGGGCTTCCGATGCTCAGCTTTCACTTGCTGGCATACTAAACACCTGGCCACATACTCTGCCACATCTCGCTTCATACCACTCCACCAATACACCTTTCTCAAGTCTCGGTACATCTTAGTACTTCCTGGGTGCATGGTGTATCGCGAGCAGTGGGATTCTCTCAGTATCTATCTCTTCAGGGTATCATCGTCCGGTACACAAATCCGTCCTCTGAATCTCAACAATCCATCCTCACTGATGGTGAGATCCGACTGCGAACTCTGCTCAGCTTGGCTAACCATATCTATCAATCTCTGATCACTGCGCTGCCCAGTTCTAATCTGATCCATGATCCTGGGCTCTATCCGCAGGCTAGCCAAAAATCCAGTCTCTACCTCTTTAACTCTGATCCGAAGTTCGGCGAACTGCTCTAACAAATCCCATTCCCTGATCATCATAGCAGATATCATACTCTTCCTGCTCAGGGCATCAGCAACTACATTCGCCTTACCCGGATGGTATAGAATCTCGCAGTCATAATCCTTAAGGAGTTCCATCCATCTCCTTTGTCTCATGTTTAACTCTTTCTGATCAAAGAGATATCTCAAACTCTTGTGATCAGTGAAGATCTGGAATCTTTCCCCATATAAGTAATGTCACCAGATCTTCAAAGCAAATACCACAGCGGCTAACTCCAGATCATGCGTGGGGTAATTCCGCTCGTGGTCTTTCAGCTGTCGCGATCCATATGCGACCACTCTCCCGTGCTGCATAAGCACACACCCCAATCCTTGATGAGATGCATCACTATACACCGAGAATCCTCCTGATCCCTCAGGGATAGTTAACACAGGTGCCGCCGTCAATCTCCTCTTTAACTCTTGAAAACTGAGCTCACATTGATCAGTCCATATGAACGGAGTCTCCTTACGCGTGAGCTTAGTCAAAGGAGCGGCAATCCTCGAGAATCCTTCCACAAATCTCCTGTAATACCCTGCCAAACCAAGGAAGCTTCGTATCTCAGTCACTGTCCTCGGTCTTTCCCAATTAAGCACAGCTGCTATTTTACTCGGATCCACTGATACTCCTTCCTCTGAGACTACATGCCCAAGGAAAGCTATCCGGTTCAGCCAAAATTCACACTTACTAAGCTTTCCGTATAATTGCTTATCCCAGAGTATCTGAAGTACTAACCACAAATGCTGTGCATGCTCCTCATACGACCGAGAGTACACCAGGATATCATCGATAAAGACTATCACAAACTTATCCAGATAGTCTCTGAATACCTCGTTCATCAATCTCATAAATGCTGCAGGGGCGTTCGTCAATCCAAAGGACATCACCAAAAATTCGTAATGGCCATACCTTGTCCTAAAGGCCGTCTTTGGAATATCTTCCTCCTTGATCCTCAATTGGTGATAGCCCGATCTCAAATCAATCTTAGAAAAGACTGATGCCCCTCTTAGCTGATCAAGTAGATCGTCAATCCTGGGCAGTGGGTATTTATTCTTCACCGTGGCTTTATTCAGTAGCCGGTAGTCTACACATAATCTGAGACTACCATCCTTCTTCTTAACAAACAGTACTGGCGCTCCCCACGGCGAAACACTGGGTCTAATAAACCCTTGATCTAATAACTCCTGTAGTTGTTTCTTCAATTCCTCAAGTTCCACTAATGCCATTCTGTAGGGAGGTTTAGAGATCGACTGAGTATCTGGTACCAAATCAATGGTAAACTCCAGCTCTCTCTCTGGTGGTAAACCTGGCAATTCATCTGGGAAAACATCCAGAAATTCGCAAACCACAGGTATATCCTCAATCCTCGGGTGTTCCCGCTCATCATCTGAGATGAGTGTCTCATAACCTTCACATGAATAATCACATTTAATATTCTCCAAAATAATATTAAAATTCTCAAATTACTTACTAGAATTCCACATAATTATTCCCTTAATATCTCAATCGTACACTGTAAGGTTTAGGTAGGGAGAAAGTTACAATCTTAGTGTAGCAGTCTAAACTCACTCGATTGGTCGCCAACCAATCCATTCCCAGAATTACATCAAACCCATGTATACTCAACATGATTAGATCTGCTAACATCACTCTATCTCCCACCTTAATTTCACACCCTCTACAGATTAACTCAGTTCTCTGGGATTCACGCATAGGGGTATTTACATGTAGTATATATTCTAGAGGTTCAAACTTCAAGTTTAATCTACATGCAAAATGCTCAGAAATAAACGAATGCATGGATCCTGAATCAATCAACACATGAGCCTCATAATTACAGACAGAGAGTGTACCTCTTATAGTTTCTGCCGAAGCGTCTGCGGTCTCCTTATCCAGGGCAAACACTAGTCCCTGTGCCACAGGTTTCTTCCCTTTCTCTGCCGCAGTGGCCCGTCTCCGGGGATCCACTCTCTGAGGCTATTGTCTAGCGGGCTCCGGAGCATGTGGTATCTGAGGTTGGGGACAGTCCTTCACTCTGTGACCCATGTCACCACATCTGAAACATCCATGAATCGACCCAGTACAACTTCCCTCATGCGATCGGCCACAATCTCTACAAATCCTCATCTCCGGCCTGACATATCGAGGGGCCTCCTTGATAATAGGATAGGCTCTGGGTCTCTCCAATCTGTCCTTCTGCACCTCAATCCTTCCTCTTCTGAAGGAACCTCTCCGAGCCTCTGACTGGAAAAGTGCTGGCCTCTTGCCCTTATCTCTATTCACCGCTCTGAGCTCATTCTGGGATTGTACCATCTCAATCCCTCTTTCAACCTCTTGTGCTCGTCTCAGAGCATCTCCAAACTCGGTAATACATAGCCCCATCAGTCTATCTCTAATAACGGGCTTCAACCCATACACAAACTTCTCTGTGCGGAGCTCTTCACTCTTGAAGGTCTCTGGGTCATATCTCAGTAGTGCGGTGAACTGGCTCTCATAGTCATCCACCGACATGTCACCCTGTACCAAACTCAAAAACTCGGCCTGTTTCCTCCTCTGGGCGGCTCGTGGTACATATTGGGTTCTAAAAGCTGTCTGGAACTCTTCCCAACCAATCACATCCTGGTGGGACATCAAGATACCCTGGGTAGCACCCCACCAATCTCGAGGTCTCCCCTTCAGCATATAGGCACTCATACTGACTCTCTCAGCATCGGTGCACCCCAGTAAATCAAATATAACTCTCAACTCCGTCAACCACTCCTCAGCCTCTGTAGGATCCTTCTTTCCCTTAAATGCGGGTGGATTCATCTTCAGAAATTCTTTTAGTCGGACCTTACTTCTGTCCTCAGGCTGAGTGACGGGAGGCACTGGGGGTATGGGAGGTCCTGGTGGTGGTGTAGGGGTAGTATCCGAGGCATTAACTCCAAAGTGTTGCGCGAATAGCGCTGCCATCTGCTCAAAACCTTACCTCACATCGGTCTCAATCCGATTAAATCGAGAGTTAGGACTCTCTGGTTGTGGGACAGGTGGTGGAGGGGACTCTGCCTGCCTCCTCGAACGACCTCGTCGTTTACTCATTCTCAATCTCAACTCGTCTCCTGCGCGTACATATCACAATCGATTGAAATCTCAATCCTCAATTTCATTTCATGACCAGACTATTACAGACACTTGGGATGTATTCTATTTCACTTAACCGACACTGACAGTACTAGACACCCTAAGCTCTGATACCAAGAAAACTCTATCACGCCCCGAAAATGCAGAAAATAGGGCAAATTTAAAACTTTTTACTCATTAATTCACAATTAAGAGTGCATTCCTGTGCAGTGTCATACATCATCATAATTATCATGCCTCAGGATCTCAACATCATATAACGTATATTGTACCGTATACAAATACTCAATTCCAAGTTAATTTATCCTAATACATCCCATATAATGTCATACATCAAGTGTCTGCAAATACATTAATAGTCTGGGTACATGAAAAGATAAATATACCTCAAAGTACAAATTATATAGCCTGGAGCTCGAATCCTCCACTAGCCACTACTCCGTACGTCTCAGGGAAGTCCTTATTCACTTGAAGAACTCTGGGGGGAAAGAAAAACAGGGTGAGCTTCTAAATCGCTCAGTAAGGGGGGTAGGGGACTCATTTCATAAACCAAAATGCACATCACAAAGCATTTATTTGTATGTGAAACTCATTTGAAAACCATAGCATGAAAATACTCAAAACGACACTCTCATGTGTCAAGTCATGTGAAAACATGAAGTAAAAAGGCTCACTCTAGAGCAAAACAAAGCATGTGAAAATACGCGTTAAACGCTTTCTCAAATAACGTGGCATAGCCACTGATTTAAAATCACACGTGGCATAGCCACAATACACACGTGGCAAAGCCACCGAATTATTTTCTCACGTGGCATAGCCACAAAACACACGTGGCAAAGCTACTGATTATTTTCTCACGTGGCATAGCCACAAAATAGGGTTTCTCAATGTGGCACTGCCACCAATGGGGTTTTCTCAACGTGGCACAGCCACCAATGGGGTATACGTGGCACAGCCACCAATGGGGTATACGTGGCACAGCCACCAATGGGTTTCTCAACGTGGCACAGCCACCAATGGGGTATACGTGGCACAGCCACCGATGGGTTTCTCAACGTGGCACAGCCACCAATGGGGTATACATGGCACAGCCACCGATGGGTTTCTCAACGTGGCACAGCCACCAATGGGGTATACGTGGCACAGCCACCAATGGGTTTCTCAACGTGGCACAGCCACCAATGGGGTATACGTGGCACAGCCACCAATGGGTTTCTCAACGTGGCACAGCCACAGAATAGGTCATTCTCACGTTACCAGAACGGAGAAGAAATCGGGCTTACATGCTACCAGAGCAATGCCCGGTGTGTACTCACAACTACACACCTAAGTCTTATCACATAAGACGGGTTTGCCTTCACGTAGAACTCGTAATGGTTTTCTCTCATAAAACTCATTTGAAATCGTTTTGTACTCAACACAAAACGTAGTAAAATCGAGTTCCAACCGGCAAAGCACACGCACACATTTCTCAAATCACAATATTGCCTTAACGTAGAGCCCAGTTATAAACTCATAAAACATTGGGCTCCAACCGGCTATAAGATCGTGTGCAGTTTAATCTCAACACAAAACACTCAACATGCTTGTTTATAAATCATAAATCATGCTAAAACAGTTTGCAATTCACATACACAAATGGTTTAGATTTCCCTTACCTCTTTGCACCTCGTATAGTGCAATCGTTCCCCCGTATCACGGACTAGCCTCGCATTCCACTCTGGAACTCCCGAGCTGTCCAAACGATGTTAAAAACATCAATACTCAACATCACATAAATCTCAATTCTCAAAATTGAGCATAATTGCTCATAACACCTCAAATCCCTTGATTCTCGTAACTCAACCCTAAACTACAACCTCATTTTCAGTATCTCGAAGTTCTACATCTCTAATACCAATTATCTACGCTAATTTACCACCTTGTCTATATTTCCGTTTATAGCACAATCCTCAAAATTGCCACAATTTCCAAATATCAACATTAATCCCACTACATTACAATCTCATCAATCCCTAATCATTCCTCAACTATTTCAATACGATTACAACCACCAATAACATCAAAATCAGCTCAAATATCAAGATCGAGGTTTAGAAATTACCCAAAGCTTGTGAGACGCACAACTCACGCCTCGATCCGATTCGTCCTTCGATTTCCAAGTATGTTGTTCTCCCTTTGATGAGGAACAACTTTCCTTCTTACCACAATAGCTGATTCGGCCGGAAATGGGGGATTTGGAGATGAGAAACTAGGTTTTCGGAAAAATGGAGGTTTGGAAGAGAGAGAAAGTGAAATTTCAGGAGAAAACACAGGTTCCTTATATAGACTGGAGGTAGGAGATCGATCTGCCTCTTGATGAGATCGATCTGTGTTTGAAATTTGGGGACGATCTGGGCAATTTTATGCCTAGGAGATCGATCTGTCGAAGGGTGAGATCGATCTCTTTATGGTTTTATGAGATCGATCTGCTCCTAAGGAGATCGATCTTCTCCCCAAACAGAAGCATTTGGAGATCGATCTCCTCCTCATGAGATCGATCTCCTCTCAAACAGATTCATTTGGAGATCGATCTCTTCCTCATGAGATCGATCCCTTCTCAAACAGATTCATAAGGAGATCGATCTCTTCCATTGGAGATCGATCTGCTCCTCAAATTTCCCCTTCCTCGTCATTTTTAACTCACCAGATCGATCTCTCCTTCTCCCAGATCGATCTGTCCTCATGGATCATGCTTATTTTACACACTTAACACATAAATCTTCAATTATAATTCCCACAATTCACTTAGCTCAATAAATTATACTCAAATTATTATTACATCATTAAATATGTCTGAAATTCTCAGATCTCACACATCTCTATAGCTAACACACAGTCCCTTACCTTGCTTTACTTGTGGGTAACTATTCGCCTTTATGCTTCTCGCGTTCTCATCTCGACTTGCTCCGGCATATCATCCGAAACTGAAATTCATCCATCAAACACTCAAGTTAATGTTTCTAACTCTTGTTCAACTAAGCATTTATCCAATGCCTTAAACATACATTTTACCCCTTATGGTAAATCTCATAATTTTATCCTAATATCAACATACCCACAACATAATCATCCTCTCAAGATATCTCATTCATCATTAACACTTCTACATTTCACTTTCTCACACTGGACCATTTCTAAGTTATATTCATTTCATGGCATTCTAGGTAGTTCTACCCATAATGTGTACACCCAATCAACTTCATAATCATTAACTAGACCAATGTACTTGGATTTGTGCACTAGAAACTTACCTCCTTGGATTTCCTCTTTGCTCCAATTAGAAATGCCTTTTAGTCCTTCAATTCGACAATTGGGGAAATGCCTTTAAACTATGTTGTTCTTCTCTTTGATGTGAACAACTTTGTCTCTAATAGCTTTCCCTCAAATCTTACTGAAAATGGTTGGATTTAGGAGTGAGAAAGCTAGGTTTTTGAGTTGAAGTGAAAAGAAATGGTTTATCCCGAAATCTGCAGATCCAACTACTCCTATTTATAGATTTAACTTGATGAGATCGATCTTCCTTGGGTGGAGATTGATCTGGTCCTCTAAAAATCCCTTTTTTCTAAGACATTTTAAAGGCAGGAGATCGATCTTTCGAGGCTTGAGATCGATCTGCTGTCAAACAGAAGCTTAAGGAGATGGATCTGGTCTTAGGGGAGGTCAATCCGCTTCTAACCCAAGAGCTAAGGAGATCGATCTGATTCCTTTGGAGATCGATCTGCTCCATTCCATTACTCACATAAGAGCACTCTGGCTCTTCCAGATCGATCTCTCATCCTATGAGATCGATCTGGCCTCCATATTTCCAGATTTTTTTACATTTAAAACTTCCTTAATTTACCTCCATAGTCCTTTCCTCATTCATCCCTCCTTGAGATTTAAAAATGTCATCCAATCACACTTAGTACATATTAAAACTTGTGGAAAATCTTTGTATAACCAGATATACACGATATTACCCGAATGGAAATATACAACTTATGTAAATCTTTCCTTCCATTTTACCACACTACTCATATTCCATTTCAATCACATTCTTCTCATGTTTAAGTTCATTTCTTCATACTCATTCATAATGCAACTTGTACGTACAATCACGACTCTTATTACAAGTGCGTACATAATCTTATGAACTTACATTGCATGTACTTCGTATTACAAATGTATCATCATACTTATGATTTCATTTACATTTCTATGTACCTATCTACAACTGTACATACACGGGGTCTCACATTCTCCCCCTACTTAGAGAAATTGGTCCTCCAAATTAGAACCAATTCAATCTGTGAATAACTTGGGATACTTTTCCTGCATCAAACTTTCCAGTTCCCATGTGGCCTTTTCCACAGTGAGATGTTGTCACAAAACCTTAACCAATGAAATCGTCTTATTCCGCAACACCTTCTCTTTTCTGTCCAATATTCGGATCGATCTCTCGATATGCGACATATCCTCCTTAAGCTCCAACGGCTCACAGCTAATTACATGTGTCGGATCCGGGTAGTACTTTCGAAGCATAGAAACGTGGAAGACATTGTGGACTTCTGCTAGCTCAGGTGGCAAGGCTAGCCTATATGCTCCATCTCCCACTCTATCCAAAATCTTGAAGGGACCAATGTAACGAGGACTTAACTTTCCTTTCTTCCCAAACCTCGTTATTCCCTTAGAAGGAGATACTTTCAAAAATACGGACTCACCAACATCAAACTCAAGTGGTCTCCGTCTTCTGTCAGCGTAGCTCTTTTATCAACTTTGAGTTGTTCGTAGCCTCTCGCATATTATCTGAACATCCTCGGAGGCTTGTTTAACCAAATCGGGAGCGAGCAATTGTTTGTCACCAACTTCTTCCTAACCAATGGGCGACCGGCATCTACGACTGTATAGTGCCTCATAAGGGGCCATACCAATACTTGAGTGATAACTGTTATTGTAGGTGAACTCAATCAATGGTAAGTGATCGTCCCATGAGCCTCTAAAATTCAACACACACGCTCTCAACATATCCTTCAAGGTTTGTATAGTCCTCTCTGACTGACCATCTGTCTGAGGATGAAAAGCGGTGCTAAAACTCAACTGGGTCCCTATCGCTTCCTGAAAATGTCCCCAAAAGTGGGAAGTGAAGCGGGCATCTCGATCAGAAACAAAACTCACTGGGACTCCATGCAATCATACTATTTTTCGCACATACAAGTTTGCCAGTGCACTCAATGTATCTGTAGATCTCATGGCTAAGAAGTGTGTCGATTTTGTTAACTGATCTACCATCACCCATATCGCATCATGGTTCTTACGAGTTTTCGGTAACCCCATCACAAAATCCATGGTGACATGCTTCCACTTCCATGTTGGTATCGGTAGATGTTGTAATAATCACCCTGGTTTCTGATGTTTGACCTTTACTTGTTAACAAATGAGACATCTAGTGACATACTCAGCTATGTCTCTCTTTATTCCAGACCACCAATATACCTTTCGGAGATTTTGATACATTGTACTACTCCCTGGGTGTATCGTATATCTCGACGAGTGAGCCTCTGATAAGATGAGCTTTCTCAGCTCTAAATCCTTAGGAACATATATTTTATCTCCAATACTTAGTATTCCATCTGAACTCAATATAAAATATGCACTCTTCCTCTTCCGAATTTGACTAATCATGTCAATACACCATTGATCGATTTGCTGAGCTTGTCGGATTCTCTCAATCAACTTCGATTCTAATCTCAAGCTAGCAACAATCCCAAAGTTACCAATCTCAGGTAGGGTCATATCCAGACTAAGGTTCGTGAATTGTTCTAACAATTCGTGCTCTCTAACCATCATATGTGATACCAACCTAAGACACTTCTGACTCAATGCATTGACAACCACATTTGTCTTCCCCGGGTGGTACAAGATCTCATAATCATAGTCCTTGAGGAGTTCTAACCACCTCCTCTGTCTCATATTTAACTCCTTCTATGAGAATAGATATTTCAGACTCTTGTGATCTGTAAAGATCTAAAATCTCTCACCATATAAGAAGTGGCGTCATATCTTCAACGCAAACACTACGGCCGCTAACTCCAAATCGTGAGTGAGGTAGTTCTTCTCATGATCTTTCAGCTGTCTAGATCTATAAGCTACTACCCTTCCATCTTGTATCAAAAAACAGCCTAGTCCTTGATGCGAAGCATTTGTATACATCGAGTAATTCTCTAAACTGTTAGGGATGATAAGAACTGGCGCTGTGGTTAATCTGCGCTTAAGTTCCTGAAAACTCCTCTCACAAGCTTCATCCCATGAAAACTCCACACTCTTCCTCTAAGACGTGTCAATGGAGCAGCCAATCTAGAGAAACCCTTTACAAATCTCCTGTAGTAACCAGCCAAACCTAAAAAGCTTTTGATCTTTGTGACTGTCCTAGGTTGTTCCCACTGAACAATGGCCTCAATCTTGGATGGATCCACTGACACCCCATCCTTCGATATAACATGGCCTAGAAAGGAAATCTGTTCTAGCCAAAAGTCACATTTACTAAGCTTGGCATATAACCTTCTCTCCCGGAGGGTTTGCAAAATAATCCTTAAGTGTTGCTCATGCTCTTCTCTGGACCTTGAATACACCAATATATCATCAATGAAAACAATCACGAACTGGTCCAGGTATGGCTTGAATACTTCATTCATTAGAGCCATAAAAGCTGTCGGCTTATTGGTCAACCCAAAAGGCATCAGTAGGAATTCATAATGGCCATAGTGGGTGCGAAATGCTGTCTTGGGCACATCCTCCTTCCGAATCTTTAATTGATGATACCCAAACCTCAAATCTATCTTAGAAAAGATCTGTGCTCCCCGAAGCTGATCCAATAAATCGTCAATGCGTGGCAAGGGGTACTTCTTCTTGATGGTAGCCTTGTTCAACATCCGATAGTCAATGCACAACCTGAGGCTCCCATCTCTCTTCTTCACAAATAATACCGAGGCTCCCCATGGTGAGACGCTCGGTCTTATGAACCCCTTCTCTAGCAACTCTTGCAGCTGTTTCCTTAATTCCTCTAGCTCAACTGGAGCCATCCTATATGGTGACTTGGATATTAGTTCGGTTTCAGGCGTCAAGTCTATACCCAATTTCGTTTCTCTATCGGGTGGCAATCCTGGTAGATTGTCTAGAAAGACATCAGGGAATTCTCTGACCACTGCGATGTCCTCCATATCCGCATGTACTTTGTTCAAATCCACCACATAAGCAACAAAACCTTCAAAACAACACTCAAGTTATTTATACCAAAGTACTTTACTTAACACAAAATTTAAGATTTCATTTCTTTTCTTAAAATCTTACAACACATTCTTCAGGTAGAGAAAACTTAATGGACTTAGAATGACAGTCTATGACAGCATGATTGGTGGTTAACCAATCCATTCCTAAGATTACATTAATGTCATACATATTCAACAAAATCAGGTTGGCTGTCATGCACCTATCTCCCACCCTCACTTTATAATTGGCTAACTCTCATTGGAGTACTTATTAGTAAATTCCTACTCAAGTATGTGGGTTTTACAAAACCTTTTAACTTTGATGCACATGCAGGTGATATAAAGGAATGCGTAGCACCAGAATCAAACAAAGTTATAACCTCCAAATTGAAAATCAAGATTGTACCTTTTATCACTTTAGAAGAGGTATCAGCCGATGCCTGGTCTATTGCATACACCCTGTCTTGACCCACAACTTATTTTCCCTTTTCTTCAGCCGAAGCTTTCTTTCTTGCAGGAGGTGCAACTGTAAGAACCCTCTCTGGCTCTTTACCCCTCTGTGGAATTCCCTCAACTATCTCCAGGCACTCTCTGGCATAATGTCCAAATTTACCACATCTGAAGCATCGGGTACCCTGAAGATGACATGGCCTACCACCATGGTATCGACCGTATAGTCTACACTGATCTGTAGTCGGTCGGGGTCCACCAATCACTATACCCCTGGCTGGTGTCTGAGTCGGAGGCATAAAAGGTCTAGTAACCTTTTTCTGGAACTCATCTGCCTCTCTCCGATGCTTACTCATGAATTTTTGACCAAATTTGGCACTCTTGCCATCTCCCAACTTCCTCAGACCCTTGTCTTTACCCCAACTAAACTCAGAAGTCTGCAAGTCATAATCTTGCTCACATAGTTGGGCCCGTCGCACAGCTTCTCTATATGTAGCAACATCAAATGGGGCCAACTTCGCTCGAATCGAAGGCCTCAGTCCATCTACAAATCTATGGACTTTGATAGCCTCACTCCTGATCGAGTCTGGATCATATCTACCGAATGAAGTGAATCGTGACTTGTACTCATCAACTGTTCGATTCCCTTAAGTTAGATTCAAAAATTCCATCTGTAGCCTACGTCGAGCAGTATCTGGGATGTATTGCTCTCTGAAAACACCCAAGAACATATTCCAAGTGATAGCCATACCTTAAGCTCTCAATATCGGCCTAGTGGACTTCCACCAGTGCTCTGCTTCGCCTCTCAATACAAAGGTTGCAAGCGCTACTCTCTCCGTAGCTAAACATCTATAGAAGTCGAATAACTTCTCCATCTAACTGATCCAGTCCTCAGCCACTGTCAGATCCTTTACCCCGCTAAACGAAGGAGGCTTAAAGTCTATAAAATACATTAATCTCTCCATATTGTAGTCATATCCATACCTCAAATCATCACCATACTGCTGTGGGGCTATTGGAGGAGGTACTGGTCGAACATGAGGTTCCCGTGGCCTAACCGGTTCAGTTTGTGCAGGTGCAACATTCTCAGGTTCATGTGCAACTGCTGGGGGATTCAGTGCAGCCTGTCCCGTTGTACCAGGTGTACCCTCAAACCTAGCCATGATCTAACCTATTATGGTCATCATCGTAGGCATGTCTTCCTCCAATCGGGCTATTCGAGGATCAGAAGCCTCGATCTGTTCCTAGGGCTCATGACTAGAGGATGATCTACTGTGCCTCTCAATCCTGTCATTTCGCCCTTGAGCTCTCGAGCTCTCTCCCCTCTTGCGGTGTCTCTCAGGCATAACTCACTAGCCTGATAACTTTCCTGCGTTATAACAAACATTTAATTCACTACTAGCTCTGTACACACATTAGTATCTAAATATCGCACAGTAACTTGGAGATGTATGTTTTCTTAGTCCTAAACATCGACTCACATCAAACCAACCACGCTCTGATACCAAATCTTTCACACCCCACTTTCGGGAACCCTTCTATCCATACTTACTCTACCACAGTTGGGCTGTAAGAAGATGCAAGTACAAAAATTGATACATTTACAGCGGAAGATTTAAAATTTTAATTCACACTCCCAGGTGTGTGTGTGTAGATATACAAAATCAGTTGTATAAATACAATGTGCTTACATATCATCCCCATAATACTGTTCACAATTCCAAGATATAACTGTCCGATACAATAAATTAGATACAAAATGCTCGTGTATACAAATCTTATACCTTTGCGGATTGTGGGAGCTGTTCAACACAAAAGATCTAGAGACCACCACTCTCTTACTTCTCAGTACCTACAGGGAAAAATAGTAGGATAAGCAAACTACAGCTCAGTAAGGAAATAAATGCTAGCAGGTAGATATCGTACTACCTACATAGGCCATACATGTATAAACCAAAACCATGTTTTCATTATAAATGGAAATATCATACGAAAAAGGCATTTAAACATATTTTTCTCAATAGCATTTTCGTGTAAATCAAATATATCAAGCTTCCATTTAAAACATGCTCATAAATAGTGCCCTCACGGCACAAATGTGAAACCAGAGATTTATCAAAAAAACACAAAATCTCTTTCTCTTCTCAATTCACTTTTTTCCTCAAATCTCTTTCTTTTCTGCAATTATCTCTGTTTCTCGAATCTCTGAGACAGGTATGAAATTTTTGGCAATCAAATATCCACGACATATGGCCACAGTCAGTGATCCCAGGCCTCACTGATCAAGTGTGCACAGGGTATCACTTCGCCTGAAGGGGGATGGGTCAGTCCTATCATCCGGCTCATCTCAATCAACCTCATCTCCTCATATACTCACGGTAAGGATACGTCGTGTGTCATCTACGTGATACTCGTACTCACGTGCACCCAACACGGTACATAGTATACCAACGGACAACTACACTGTACTACGTACGACCATGGACCCAAGTCCATACTCCAACTTTGATGGACTTTTCATCCTGATCCATGTCTCATATACCAGGTGAGCAAACAGCGTGATACATAGTCATCGCAAGTCTCCAGCGCGGTACAATTTATCGTTAAGGCCCAGCCCGTTCAAATGGTCGTCAGTTGGTATCCCCTTGGGTCCCGACCCCCAGGTTTATCTCAACTGAATAAAACGAGCGTGAGCAAAGCTCCCGCACTTTCTCAAAACCATCGTGCTAGTTAAACTCCAACATGGTACGTTAAAAGCATTAAAACGGGTGTGAGCTAGAGGTTCAACACCAAATCTCATCTCAAATCTGATAGGGGGCTATTTTCCATTTTAAAACTCAAAACATGTTTATTCATGCAACATGCCTCTTCATGCTAAAACATGTAAAATTAGCCAACCTATCATCAACATTTCTCAATCATCAATATCACTATAGAATTGAGAAAAACATTGAAAACATGCATATAATGCTATTTCCTTACCCTATCCCATTTCTCAATACATATACACATTATAGTACTTTTCATGCTTCCATTTCATTTCATAGAATTATAGTATCGTACTAATTCTAGCAATATATCTACAAAATTGTCGTAAAATACGTACAAACATGTCTATAGCTAACACGCAGTCCCTTACCTCGCCTTACTTGTGTGCAACTATCCGCCTTTATGCTTCTCGCGTTCTCATCTCGACTTGCTCCGGCGTATCATCCGAAACTGAAATTCATCTATCAAACACTCAAGTTAACGTTTCTAACTCTTGTTTAACTAAGCATTTATCCAATGCCTTAAACACACATTTTACCCCTTGTGGTAAATCTCATAATTTTATCCCAATATCAACATACCCACAACATAATCATCCTCTCAAGATATCTCATTCATCATTAACACTTCTACATTCCACTTTCTCACACTAGACAATTTCTAAGTTATATTCATTTCATGGCATTCTAGGTAGTTCTACCCACAATGTGCACACCCAATCATCTTCATAATCATTAACTAGACCAATGTACTTGGATTTGTGCACTAGAAACTTACCTCTTTGGATTTCCTCTTTGCTCCAATTAGAAATGCCTTTTAGTCCTTCAATCCGACAATTGGGGAAATGCCTCTAAACTATGTTATTCTTCTCTTTAATGTGAATAACTTTGTCTCTAATAGCTTTCCCTCAAATCTTACTGAAAATGGCTGGATTGAGGAGTGCGAAAGCTAGGTTTTTGAGTTAAAGTGAGAAGAAATGGTTTATCCGAAATCTGCAGATCCAACTACTCCTATTTATAGATTTAACTTGATGAGATCGATTTTCCTTGGGTGGAGATCGATCCGGTCCTCTAAAAATCCCTCTTTTCCAAGACATTTTAAAGGCAGGAGATCGATCTGTCGAGACTTGAGATCGATCTGCTGTCAAACAGAAGCTTAAGGAGATCGATCTGGTCTTAGGGGAGATCGATCTGCTGTCAAACAGAAGCTTAAGGATATCGATCTGGTCTTAGGGGAGGTCAATCCACTTCCAACCCGAGAGCTAAGGAGATCGATCTGATTCCCTTGGAGATCGATCTGCTCCATTCCATTACTCACATAAGAGCACTCTGGCTCTTCCAGATCGATCTCTCATCCTATGAGATCGATCTGGCCTCCATATTTCCAAATTTTTTTACAGTTTTTCTGCAACAACTTCATTCAAAACTTCCTCAATTTACCTCCATAGTCCTTTCCTCATTCATCCCCTCCTTGAGACTTAAAAATGTCATCCAATCACACTTAGTACATATTAAAACTTGTGGGAAATCTTTGTATAACCAGATATACACGATATTACCCGAATGGAAATATACAACTTATGTAAATCTTTCCTTCCATTTTACCACACTACTCATATTCCATTTCAATCACATTCTTCTCATATTTAAGTTCATTTCTTCATACTCATTCATAACGCAACTTGTACGTACAATCACGACTCTTATTACAAGTGCGTATATAATCTTATGAACTTACATTGCATATACTTCGTATTACAAATGTATCATCATACTTATGATTTTATTTACATTTCTATGTACCTATCTACAACTGTACATACACGGGGTCTCACAATAATATTATAATAATATTATAAGATAGATGTCAAATATATTATGTTAAAATATAATATTATATATATATATATAGGAAAAAAGGTGTAGTTGGTGGGAAATATCCCACCAACCACACGTTTCCTCTGTTAAAGGAAACCAAAGACTAGAGGAGCGAGAAAAGAAGGAGAGGAGAAGAGGGAGAGAGAAAGAAAGAGAAAGGAAATGGCTGAGGGGTGAGAGAGTGTTGACGCCAGCCAATGAAAGGGCAGAGACTACGGTGGTCAGCGAAGCAAAGGGATGTAGATCGATGAGGAGAAACAAGGCAGCGCCGTCGATGAGGAAAATGGCTGAATAGGCCACTTTTCGGTGAGCCCAACCTTGCCCTAGCCAGCTACAGGTGTCGCGTAGCCCTGCGAAGCCGCTGGAAGTCCAAGCTAGTGAAGAACCACCTGGTAGAAGCCCCGGTCGGTGAAAGGGCCACTGAACTGGTTTGGACCGATTTAGTGAAAACGTGGGATGAACCGGCTCGAACAGGTTCGGCTAAAAAAAAGAAAAAGAAGAGAAAAAAGAGGGAGAAAATTCGGTGATGCCCCGAGTTTAAGAATAAACCGGTAAGTGGTCGGATTTGACCGTTTTAAATTTAAAAAAATTTTGTTAAATTTATATTTGATCGAATTTAACCCGGTTTAAATATATGTAAATGTATAGCACGATAATAGACGACAAACAAGCGGTTTAACCTTGATTTACGTGCTAACACGGGAAACTCGGGTAAGTGAATCTCTCTAACTACAGCCTGTATGATTATACGAGTTAGAAATTTATTGCTTAAGTTGCGGATTAATCTTGAATAAATTGTTCTATGTTTGGAATTGTGGATCGACTATCGTAAATGATTGTGGGAACTATCTTAAGACATATGTGGGCATTCGAATTGAATTAAAATAGGAAAAGTAATAAATCAACTGAAATGAGGATATAGATTATTTTCTGAGTTGCGGGTTGGGTAATGAGCAATTGTTACCCAGTCTTATTACAGAAAGTTCTTAAATTATTAGTATTTCGAGTTAAGATTTTGATGTTATCGAAAATGTAATTTCGATTTGTTTTGACACGTTTTCGAAAAACTCGTGATGACTTTTAAGACATTTAAGTTATTACATGATATTTTATGGAAAATTTAAAGGTTTATACAAATCTTACCTGTATAATCTTATTCGAATTGTTTGGATTAATTGGAGTGTAAGACTAGTTAGCTTATGCTTCTTTTTTTCAGTATTGGGTGTAAACTATTTTTCGTCGTGATTACGGCACATCTTCTGGTTAGTGCGATTTCCTATGTTATGAATTATGAGCGTTTGAGTTAAGATATTCCCTCTAGAGTATGTGAAAACAGCCCAAAGCTCGTGGCTCTTATACGAGTAGATTGGCCTATCCGACATAATTATGATAGGCTTTGATTTTGGTAAATCGTTAAGATTGAAAACTTTCAGATTAGTGAATGATGGTAACACCCTAGTTCCCTGGGTAAATTTAGCTTACTGATAACTATAACAAGGAAACCTCTATTAAGATATAATTATGGACATCGCTTAGACTTGTATAATTTAAACATCGAATTTTGTAAACAAGATATTGACCATATGATGTTGGAAATCATTTTAGGATGTATGAACATGACACGAATTTAAGCCTTTTGAGGCGGGATGGAATCAAACAGATTTAAATCGAGTCCTAAGGAAAGAAGTAAATGGTTTCCTAAAATCCCAAGTAATATAAGTATGTAAGAGATTTATGATAGCTATTAGAGATAATTGTACATATTTTTATAAATCTCTGTATAAGAATAGATACAGTAGAGTATATAGAAATTGAAAAATCTAATAATTTACCTAGTATTTGCAAAAGACTATTATACCTTTACCCTAGAGTGAATTCTACTAAAATTGATCAAAGCTGCATAAATGCATAATTTGCATGTTTTTAGTGTTTTCATCGTGAAAAACTGTTTCTGACGGTATATGGATAGGTTGACTAGTATTTTTACAGTCTGCATAGAATAGTATGTTTTACAAAGTTAAGTGTGCTTAGGTGGAAGAATTTCCATGATGGGTGACCACCCGGGAAGTCTCCACTCACAAATCATTTATGCATTATTTTTATACAGAACATTGATTTTTATATCATTTTTGAAAGAATTGAACCACCTATCCGATTTTTGAATGAAATAGTGCTAGAGCCCTTGTGTAGACTGTGTGTCTCACAGATTTGCTCGCACTGAATTTTAAATGATTTACGAGTAAAACTGTGCTGGAGCCGTTGTGTATTGCTGTGTGATTTTACACTGACATGCTCGAACTGGATTTTGAGACAAGGTGATGGTTGATATTGATGCTGAGGGGTAAATGCTTGAGATTATTCGGTGCCCTAAGTCATATTGTATTATATCAGGGTCTATGGAGTAGCTGTACCTTGTGGACATATATGGAGCACATATTGATTGTATTGTATTGATTGGTCAACGGGTTGGACTGACCCATCCCCCCTGAGGCGCATGACACCCTTGCACACCTGGCCGGTGATTGCGTGGGGTCACTGACTATGGCTATACGTTCACTGTATTGTATTGAGGTGCACGGAGTATGCTGTACCGTGTGAACATACATGGAGTACGTTGTACCGTGCATTGAGTTTTCAGACTATTGTATTGTATTGATTGCATCGAGTACTCGAGCTATTGTATCGTATTGATTGGCCTATGGTCTAGATTAATCCATCCCCCCTGAGGCATATGTTATCCTCGCACACCTGATCAATGGTGTTTGAGGTCACTGACAAATGGCCATACGTCCATTGTTTATTGTACATCCCTACCTAGACTCAACTGCTATTGTTTACTGTTATTGAATCGTTTACTGACAGTATCGGGATTGTATTGAATCAAAATTTTACTGAATTGAATTTTTCTTTAAAGAATTGTACTGAAGATAAATTGAATAGTTATTTAACATGTTTTCAATGAATAATGCATAGAATGTATACTATTTTCAGTGTTACCAAAATTGTTTTATATTGAATAAGTTTTACATATATACATAGTAAATATTGCTATCTGTTTTACTGTTACTGTTTTTCATAATGGTATTGTTTTACTGCATAAGCATGACATTATAAGTATGTTATTGTTGTAAGGCCCGTGAATTTCTATGTAATCTTATGATTTTCATGATGTACAGACAAGTTACACAATAAATGAATCATAAGAATTGGATATCTTTAAGTGTTAGGTGTGAATGAAATGCAAAATGGGTATTGAAATGATTGAATGAGAGTTTAACTTTGAAAATCTAGAAAATTTTAGCTAAAAATACTGCAGGATGAAAGCCAGATTGATCTTATTGTAAGGGGAGATTGATCTCATTACCTCGACATACAATGCCAAACATTCTGCAAGAGGGAGATCGATTCCTCGTCCAAGGAAGATCGATCTCAAATTGCTTTTGTTTGGGCCAGATCGATCTCCTCCCATAAGGCAGATAAATCTCTAGTAGCCTCTGGATAGGCCAGATTGATCTCCTCTTAAGGGTAGATCGATCTCTGAAGCTTTCTGCATGGTCGAGATCGATCCCATCCCATGAACAAAGATCAATCCTATCCCTTTGAGCAGGTTGATCTCATGCAAATTGGCATATCGATCTCATCCAAGAGGCAGATCGATCCCCTAGCCTGCATTGTCAAATTTTGAAGGAATTTAAGCAAGGGGAGATGGATCTCCACCTTTGGAGATCGATCTCATAACGCAATTTCTATAAAAGAGACCTGACTGTCGAGCCTTCTTCCCAAAAAATCTCAAAATCTTCCATTTTAACTAAAAACAACCTAGTTTTCTCACTCTAGGATATCCCTACCTTCCAAAAAGATTTGAGAAAAAAGCTATTTGAGCAAAGTTGTTCATAGTAAGGAAGAAAACAACATAGTCAAAGATTGGAAGCTCAAACCTTGGATTGAAGAAGAAAAGAGGTTTTCTCCCAATTTGGCAAAAAGACAAAAAAGTCGAGCTAGGCTAGATTTCTATACACCTTCTAGTATGTTAATGTGGACATTTTGATGAGTTGAATGGTGTATATGATGTGGTTGAAATGTTCATATACATGCTTAAACAACCATGACCTAGAATGAGTTTAGTGAGAGAAAGTTGAAATGGCATGGAGTTTATGATGATTTAAACATGTAGTGATGTTAGTAAGCATGTATAAATGATTTTAAGATAACTTTGTGAAATCCATATGTTGGAATGGATGATGATTGGAAATGGGCATAAGAAGTGTTTGATAAATTGTCATAGTGAAGGAAACGATGAACTAGAGGCATTATGAGCTTAATACCAGTTTAGTGTGAATCGATAGACCTAAAGAGTCTAATAATTCTTGAGAAATGAATAGAGTAATCAAAATGAACTTAAGAGAAAGTGAGGTCTTATAAGTGTTAATGAAAACAATAAGTCAAATCGACTATAGTAAACACGAGAATCGTATTATATAAGGTTAAATTGATGTGATAAGTAATATTGTGCTGCTCCGGAGATTTCATTGGGAGCAAATAGAAGTGCACGGTCGAGCAGCTTTAAGGAAGTGGAATCACTCGACGCGATTCCAAGTAAGGGAATTTTGTGAGTATCTAAAGGTAGCTGTACGTATTTTGAGGGTATTTATAGAGCTTGTAATTGTTTGGTTATATAGAAAAGAATTAATGATTTGTACGAATGATTTCGGATAGAGATGATTTTGGTTTTGGAAGTGAATCTTACAAAAAGGGTAGTAAGGCTAATAATTGCATGAAACATCATGTTTTGATATTTTTATGAAGACAAATTACTTTGTTTTAAGCGAAATTTACAGATCGGATAGCCGTTGACTTCATGAATTTGTGAAATAGTACGAGTCCGGTGCTAAATGTGATTTTAACGTGTTGTGTTGAAATAGAGCTACCTATCAGATTTATATGAGTTAAAATTGTGTTAGAGCTTCGCTTGCACTGGATTTTAATGTTTTTAATATGCGTGAAGTGTGCTGGAGCCTAGCTCGCACCATGTTTTGAGTTGTGATGTTTTATAAGTCGTACTAAAGCTTTTGCTCATACGTGGGTTTTCATTGATTTTCTTATGCATATAACTGTACTAGAGCTATGTTCGTACGTGGTTTCTTCATTATTTATTGTGCATAAAGCCGTACTAGAGCGTTGCTTGTACGAGGCATTTACTGATGATGCATGAAATCGTGTTAGAGCTTTGCTCGCACTAGACTTTTTCACATTGTCATATGTAATGAGTTGTGCTGGATGCCTCGTGTAGAATTTGAGTCACACGGATGAGATGCTCGCACGAGCCATGCTGGATGCCTCATGTAGACTGCTAGTCACATGAATGAGATGCTCGCACAAGCCGTGCTGGATGCCTCGTGTAGACTGCTAGTCTCACGGATGAGATGCTTGCACGTGCACTTGAGACTGAGTAGGTTATACATGACATGGGGTATATAAAACCTACATTAGGCACCCACAACTGTGATATGGGTCCATGGAGTACGTTGTACTATGTATATCACATGGAGTACGTTGTACCGTGAGGTTATGATGTTGATTTAAAAGTCTGACATAGGACTAACCCACCTTCATTCCAGCATGATGTCCCGCACATCGAGATCTGTGTGGTCTGGGATGATAATGACATAGTTGGCCAATAGAGTCCTCGATTGTATATAGTGACCACCTGTCTCACATGATATCACATGGTTTTATATACTGAGTATGATTTGTGTTGTCCAGTGTAGACCCGAAGGAGGGGTTGAACCTTGTGGGTTGTTTTTAAATGATGATAATTTGTTTGTGAAGAGTTTTACTAATGTTTGACAAGGTGTTAATCCCGAGGGGATAATTTATGATGAAATCCATGATTTACGATGAAACTGATAAGTTTTATTATGATGAGCATGAGAAGTTTTACATAATGGTTTTCCATGTTTACATGCCTATTTTCATGTTTTTTCAGTACATGATATATGTATATGCATGTGGCATAGTTTTAATAATTCCTCATGCTCTGGATATAAATGATCTTTATGCATGATATTATAAGCATGTAAACAGTGTAGTTATCTACCATGCTTGCATTATTGCCTTACTGAGCATGTGGTTGCTCATCCCTATCATTTTCCCCCTCTACAGAGCACACATAGTAGCCTAGTGAAGCACTGAGGAGTTATATCCGGATATCCTCTGCTCTCTATCGCCAAGAGGTATATACACAGGAAATCTTTTGTATCTAAACATGTAATAGCATAGTAATCATTTTGAATTGTACAATGGGGATGTAAGTGTTAGCAAACATGTATAAATGTAGAACTTAAACTTTTAATTTCATGTGCTTGCTCTTGATTAATTGAAAGATGAATAGTAATGGTGATTAATATTGACTTATAGCTCAACTGTTATTGGTAAGAATGTTCATGATCGGGTAAGTTAACGTAGAAAGCGAAAAATTTATGGTGATTTTCGAGTGAAAAGGATGAAAAGGGGTCGTGACAATTGCCCCTGCTAACAGGGATGATAATAGTTTGTAATGGGGTCCCAACTGAAGAGATAATAATAGTTAGTAGTTTCCTTGCTAACGAGTTAGAATAGTTAGAAAAAGAAAATGTGAAAAAATGATTTAACTTGCCAAATATGATTTGAAAATAAGAACTGCATTATCGAAATGTGAAAAGAGTTTGGATTATGAAATATGGTTCGAAAATAAGGATTATGTTATGGATGTAAATATGTTTCCGATGTGAGACCTATTCCAAATAAAGAAATTGCTCTGATAGATGATGTTTAAAATAAGACAAGTTTTAAAGTGTAATGAGTTTCGAATACAAGTTGAATTGTGGATAAAAGGTATTTTTTATATATGAATATTTGATGTATGATATGATTCAAGAATGGTCGTGTCCAGAGAATGAATGAGGACTACAATAAGTTTTGGTTTTTTGCTTTCGACAATAACTCGAATTTCAAACCCCTATAACTATAATTAGTTCGGGTGGTAAAGTGTGATGGCTAACTAAGGTATTTCAAAATACCTCTCTGCCTGAAAAACTTGACAGCGTCTAGATAACAGTCTAATCCAAAAAACCAAAGAGAAGTGTGATCATCGATAAGTTTTCGAACTGCAAAGTACGTTTGAGATAAAGTCTGTTTTGGAATATGATAAGTATCGGATTGTGATTCAGATAAGAAATAAAAAAGATTGATCAAATGGAAATACATTAGACATGCATTAGAAATTCAGTATCGTGTAGGTTATTACCTCTGTGCTTGTGTGGTTTACATATTGAGCTTTCCCCAAAGCTCACCCCTTCTTCTTTCCGTCACAGGTTCAAGCCAGAGTTGCATTGATAATGATATCAGTATCAGTTTCGAAGTAAACACTTCGAAATTTCATGGCTCATAACGTTACAGTTACTTATACTATTTAATTGTACTTTCTCAGACAGTTACTTTACAGTGTTTGTGTCGGGATGTGTATTAAATTAAGGAATGATTACAAAAGTTATTAAGAAGTTAGACTGAGACCTTAGGTTTATTCCTTAAACTAAGCTAGGTAGTTCGAAACCTAGAAATAGTTACTGTCATGACCTCTTTTTCCTAAAAATCACTACAAATTTTTAGCTTTTTCATTTCCTTACCCGTCGTGAACAATTCACTCAGTTGGGTTTTGAGTCAACATTAGTCCCTCCTATCATGTTATTTACTTTAACATCCATTTCCATATCACATTTACATATTTGGATCTACTATCCTTTGACTTTAACTAATTACATTTAGAACTGTATTGACATAGGTTTACATCCCCGATATTCCATCCTTGTACAGTACTGTGCTTTTACATGTTCAGATTAAAAATTGTACAATATGTATACCTTATTTATGATGGGAAGTAGCGGATAACAAGGAATGCAGTCTCTACTCGCTCTCAACTACTGTGGATGCTCTGTAGGGGTGGAAAGTGAAAGGGTGAGCACAACTTGCTCAGTAAGGCAATAATGTAAGCAGGTAGATAACTACACTATCTACATGCTTATAATGTCATGATATAAAAATCATTTATATCTAGAGCATAAGGTATAATTAAAACTATGCCACATGTATATAAATAATAACTACACTATCTACATGCTTATAATGTCATGATTAAAAATCATTTATATCTAGAGCATAAGGTATAATTAAAACTATGCCACATGTGTATAAATATATCACGTACTGAAAACATGAAAATAAACATGTAAACATGGAAAATCATCATGTCAATATCTCATGCTCAACAGATTAAAAACTCATCATAAAACAACCCCTCAAGGTTAACACCTTATTAAAACTCAGTAAAACTCATCAACATATCATTAAAACCAAAGTTCGTTTTAAAATCACAAATCGCGGCGTAACCCCTCATTCGAGTCTGCCCTGGTCTATCTAGACCGTATGATATCACGTGAGGTATGTAGGTTACTATATCGAAAAAATCGAGGACTATGTCCTTATGATCCCAGGTTACACGTGTAAGACCTGTATTTTCAGATGTAAATGACACGCCCTAAAGGTAATGTCCACAAGTGCATGGGTCGTATAAGTAATAATGGGATTTGAGTCCTGAGTTATCGTCCCACAGAGAAGTTGACTAGCCTAATTAAGTACCGATTAATCTTACCCTAAGTATATTCTAGCAAATTATGAGATTAAGGTGGGTGATCTACTAATCTAGAATTGAAAATACCGAAAGCAATAAAATAATAAAACTATAAAATAAAGTAAATAAAACCGAGCAAAATTACTTACAGTGCTCAACACAATTAAAATCAAAAACCTACAAAAGAAATTTAAATAGTTAAAACTAATTAACACAATTAAAATAAGATGCAATTATGAAAATAACAAAGCAAGATAAATTAAACTAAATTTAACAAACCTAAAATGCAATTAAACTACTTAATCAAAATGCAATTTAAACTAACCTAAGATTTAATGAAATAAATTTACGCCTAATCTAATTCTAAATGAACACTTAATTAACTATCATCCTAATTAAAACTAAGTTTTATACTACTATGCAAGAATACTAACATGCAATTTAATTAAAGACTCTAAACTAAGCTTAACAAATTAAATTGAAATTAAACTAAACTAACAATGCATGAAAATGGATTAACTAAAATGAACTAGCCAAACAAGCCTTAACCAATTTAAATCAACAAAATCCCTCCCTTTACTGTTCACGTGTCATTTTTCTTCTTCATTTCCAGGTAATGGCTCGCTTGTCCTCTGGTCCAAGTGTGCTGCTGTTTGTCCTTCGGTCCGCTGTGTCCTACTATTTCTACTTTTGGTTTTGACTGCACACTGCATCCAAGCTTTCATGATTTTGGCAATCTGCCATGCTTTCTCTCGAATCCAGGTGCTGGTTTGCTGGTTCTATCCAGCTTCAGTGCATGTTCTGCTTCTGCTATGTCCAAATGCTGCCTACTGCAGCTTTCGGTCACGGTCCAGACAGTGCTCCAACTACTGCTAGGTGCTCCAGGCTACTCGGTTTGCTGTGTCAAATTGGCATGCTACACTCTGCTTGCTTTCGGGTCCACTGTGTGGTTCTGCTTCTGCACCATTTCCTGCTTCAGACTTGCTTCTCGATTCTGCTTCATTCTGCATGTTCGCCTGTTGCAGACTGCACCCTTCTAGCTCTCGGTTTGTCAAGCATGTTTTCTGCTCATGCAATTTCAAACTCCCAACAGCTGTGAAACCGATATTGTTCCATATTATGATGCTTACGAGAAGTAAATTATAGCTCCATTTAACGTTTTACAGGTCCGTAGATGATTAAAGCACTCGGTTGTAGCGTGGGACCTAATGGCACGCAAATCGAGGTAAGGTCCTAGACCCGAGAATTTCTTACAAATGTCATGTTCATGCATGGAATGATGTGTAGAAGGGAAAAATAAGTGATTGGAAATGCAAAAGTTAGTTAAACTCGGGTTTTAAATTAAATCGAGAAAATAGACCTAATAAGGGAAATAATTTCGAATAAAATTTTAAAAATTCGTGAAAATTATTCTGAGGCCATAGAAAATTATTATAAGGTGAAATTGACATGGGAAAAAAAATCATGAAGAAATATTGAGATTTAGGGGTTCAAATAAATTTTTAAAGCTAACCGAAAGCCTATTTTCATTTTGCTCGGTATTGGCCAAATCGCGCAAAATGAGCTCGTTCGTGAAATTTTTCTTAAACAAGTGACCCCAAAATTTTTATGGGACATACTATAGACATATTATAACAAGTGAGAAGTGGAATTTTGAAGAAATCTGATCAGGATTAATTTTGGTAAATTTTACAAAACAGAATAGTCATTTCCCCTGCACTTAGTAAACTGTCAGCCAATGAAAACAATCCCATTTGATGACCTTCCCGATTTTCTTTGACTCTGATATTTTCCAGACTGAAATTCAACTGGATAATCTTTCTAAAAAGCTAAGAACCATCCCGAACCCTTGCCAAACCCGAGAGTTATGCCTCACCTATTCTGCCGCAGATGTTACCCCTGTTCCAGACTGGCGTGAATTTTCCGACCACCTTTCGGTCATTTTCAGGCAACGTTCCCCTAATATGAAATCTTCCTCTTCCTCCCATATAGCACATATAAAACATTCAGACCTAAAAGAAGTCTTTTATCCCCTGAAAAGTTAGAGAGACGAACAGGACAGAAAACTGCCCTGTTCTAAGGTAAGCAAAAATTTGATTTTTGGATGAATTTGATGAGGTTCTTGGATGATTCTGAACACTTCTAAGATCTATACATGTTGTGTTACAGCTGAGTGGCAATTTGGAGACCTAAAACCGAAGTCAAACTTGGTCAAAGGAGTGAAGAAGTTGAGGTATAGTGATGACTATGAGATAGGTTGTTATTTAGTGATTGTGGATGATTTTTAGTTAAAGGAAATTGATGAATTAATTTATATGATTAAGTTCAATTACTGCCAGCATGATTTAGCTACTGGAATGATGAATTTGGATGCAATTAAAATGAATTTACAGTTAAAATTATACTGTAAAGGTTCGGTTTAGCGTTTAACTAGGTGAATTATCGAAATAATGCAAGAATCGATACTTTAAGGTCTTGTTTGAAGTGGAATGAGTTGCTGGAAGGTAAGGCATGATGTAGAGGTATTGAAAATAAATTTAAAGGTGTTGAATATGTTAAGAAAGTTTAAAACCAAGGCTTAAACCGATAAAACCGAGCAAAATGAGCATAGTAGCAAAAAGTCAACTTTTGGTCAACATTTTAGATGTAATCACATATTGAATATATTAACATGAATTTGAGCTATATGTGATGAGATAACTTGGTATGTGACAGCTCGAGTTATCGGTACGCATTTCGAGGTGAGCTCAAAAATCGAGGAACGTGCACTACCTTCGACGTTAAGAGGTAAGGGATATAATTTAGAGTAGCATTAGTACTCCTCAACCCTACCAAATGTTTATGAGGATAGTTAGTTGAGTTTCCATGAAAAAGAGCTTTCTCGAAAGTTGAAAAGAGTATTATTCACTCAAAACCGAAATAAACTTATCCAAGCTTTTCAAAATGACTTTTATTGCATGAGATACATTTTAGTATATATGTTTATGTATATAAAAGTGATTTTCACTTATGAAATGAAAGCATAGTATGTTTTCCATGAGTTTACGGGTTAAAGTCCCAGGAATGTTTTACGAAACTATGTTTTCATTATATGGAGTACATATATACTAGAGATATATGTGTTTATGATAAACATGCTTAATGTTTTGAGACTATGGCACGAAGTATTGATGTTATGAGGTCAGAGTGATCTGGGGTCGATCTTGTACGTTGAGAAAAGGGTACAAAGACGATCAAGGATCTTCCTAGCCGACGGCCAGGGAACGGGCAGGACTCTGACGAGATGAGATGACTTGTGGTACCATGTAACCATTTAAAGTTCGTGCGTTGAGATTGCTTACTGCGAGTCCTTTGCAGGCACGTAATGAGTCACCCCACCATAGCCCCGTACCACATAGTCCAGTAGGGCACTGTATGACCCTGATCCAGTCTTACAGTTCCCTGTACTATGGCCATATGTACCAGTTATGTTAATGATGTCCTTCAAGACCAGTTATGATGAAGCCATGTCTCCAAGAGAAACGAAATATGTTTTCGCACATTTCATGCTACCTTTTGTGTTATTTGCTTTTTAGCACATGTTTTTTTTATGATGTGATTTTAAAGGTAGCTTATGAGTTATGTTTTATGAAATGTGCATACGATAGTACGATTTCACTTTCAAATTGATAAGCATGTTATGATATGCATGATTGAGTTGTGAGATGCTTTTCACTTGTTTACACTACATGATATGCATACTATATATGAGTTTTACCAAAAAGATGCAAAATGTGTAAACTTATGATTTAAGCATGTTTTTTACTACTTTGATGAATTCAAGCATCTCTACTCCAGTACATGTTTATGCTGATTTGTAAAACCACATGTTTTACTTGTTTTAAGTATTAAGGTTACTTTAAATGTATCTCTTATTGAGCCTGAAAAGCTCACCCCCCCTTCCTTTCCATCTTCCAGATTTCCTACAGTGATTCTACTGCACTTACGCGCTAGAGGTCGTGGACGAGGCAGTCCGACCTTTCGTCAAATCATTTATAGCGACGAGGTATAGCTTTACTTTTGTTCCAGACATAATGTACAACATAGACACTAATGTATATTACAGTCGGGATGTAATAGTTGTAAGGGATTATATTTATGTACAGAGTTTTTATTACGCAGAATAAATATATGTTGTGGATGTTATGAGATCCTGGAATAGAATTGAAAATGGTGTTGCGGATGTGGGTTGAAAATTATAAATTGCGTTTTAAACTCTGCAGGTTGGGTTAAGTCAAAATGCAGTCGTTATGCTGTCGAATTTTTATAAAATGATAAAAGTTAAGTAACTGACATAGACAGGAACACAACTCAGTTAAATAAGTTAAAAAGCTTTAAATTTGCCCAATTTTTGCGTTTCGGGGCTTGACAGTTTACATGGTATCAGAGCAATAGTTGTGTGATACTGTCTGTGTCTAGAACTAGGATTAGATTACATCCCAAAGTGTCTATGTTAGTCTGGTAATAAAGTAAGCATATCTGTCAAAGTATGACCAAATTCTTGGATTTTGTGCAGATAGTAGATCACTAATCATGAGTGGTAGACGGGGCCGTCCACGGAGACAGGCTCAACCCACTCCCCCATCCCTACCTCAACCCGAGAGCCCTACTGAGAGAGAGAATAAGGAGGCTCGAGGAGACAGTACAGGGTATGAGGGAAGGACTTACAGCTCTTACCACCATGTTTACCCAGTAGTTTGGGACACGTACACCTGACGTAGATACAGCTACTCCTACGCCTGATCCTCCTCCACCACCAGTTCCTCCAGCAGCCCCAGCTCCTCAGCCAGTAGTTCCCCAGCAGAGGGATGACAGAGAGACTCAGAGGGTGCGAGATTTCTTGGGCATGCATCCTCCGGAGTTCACAGGGGTTAAAGACCCGATTAAGGCTGAGGAGTGGATAGTGGATATTGAGGCGATCTTCCAGTTGTTGGGGTGTACTGATAGGGAGAGAGTGACCATGGTGGGTTATATGATGAGAGGCCAGGCTAAGTTTTGGTGGAGATCCACACAGACGATATTAGCTGAGGATCCCTCAGAAATCACATCGGATGCTTTCTTAGTTGCATTCCGAGAGCAGTATGTGCCGCATACAGCTCGAAAGAGGATGCAAAAAGAGTTTTTGGATTTGAGATAGGGAAGTTCTACAGTAGATGAGTATGAGAACAGATTTACGACCCTGATGAGATACGATCTAGAGACAGTTAAGGATCCCGAGCGCCGGACAGAGAGATTTTTGACAGGATTGAGATCCGGGATCAGAGATAGACTGTTGGGTCAGAACATTGTGGATTTCAGAGATGCTCTGAGGTGAGACCAATAGATAGAGAGGGGCTTGGATATTACTCAAGCAGAGCATGGTTTCAGGAGATCTGTCAGAGATAAGGGGAAGAGAGTAGTTACTTTTTGACATGATTTGAAAGGGGGTCAGCCCAAGAGACAGAGAGTGGAAGGACCTCAGATAGGGGCTTGTAAGCCCAAGACTACAGTGGGTACTACAGATGTTATCAGAGGTTCTGAGATGAGAGTGCCACGATGCAGGACGTGTGGCAAGTTGCACTTTGGATCGTGTCGAACGGGTACAATTACTTGCTACAGATGTAGTGAAGCAGGGTACATAGTGAGAGACTGTCCCCTTATGTAGTCTCAGGAACCTAGAGAGGCACCCAGAAGATTGAGAGACCGACTCAGGCTCCACAGAGGGAAGCACCACCGAAGAGAGCCACAGTCGCAGACAAGGGCAAGAAGCCTGTCTCACAAGGTCGAGTCTATGCCATTGATAAGGAGACAGTCGATACATCCTCCGACACCATAAAAGGTACTCTCCTTGTCTGTAACCATGAAGCATATGTATTGTTTGACCCAGGTTCCACACACTCGTTTGTGTCACCACAATTTGCATGTAAGATGAATAGGAAACCTGAGTCACTAGATTACATGTTACATATAACCACACCTATGCACGTAGTGCAAAGGACTGATACGATATGGAAGGATTGTGAAATCATGGTAGGAGATAAGAAATTTCTAGTAGATCTAGTTTTATTAAATATGAAGGATTTTGATGTAATATTAGGCATGGATTGGTTAGCTACCAATCATGTGAATTTAGACTGCTACACTAAGACTCTCCTTACCAGAAAAGTTCAATGTATGTTTTGCGAGAAAGAAATAAAAGTGCATGGTGATTACAGTTTTTGTGTTATGTGTTATGTGAAGATATGATATATATGTGTAAGATTAATGTATAATGTTTTTATTGTGTGAAGGATACATTGCCTTTATTTTTGATGAGAGTCGGGAACCACTAAGCATACAGGATGTTCCGGTGGTATGTGAGTTTCCCGATGTATTCCCAGATGACTTACCGGGGTTACCGCCTGAGAGAGAAGTTGAGTTTGCCATTGAGCTAGCACCTGATACTCAACCCATTTCCAAGCCACCTTATCGAATGGCACTGGTAGAATTGGAGGAATTAAAGAAACAGTTGCAAGAACTACTCGATAAGGGATTTATAAGACCTAGTGTGTCACCATGGGGTGCTCCAGTACTGTTCGTCAGAAAGAAAGATGGTAGTCTCCGCCTTTGCATAGATTACAGGCTTTTAAATAAAGCAACAGTTAAGAATAAGTATCCCCTACCGAGAATAGATGACTTGTTTGATCAGCTGAGTGGGGCTTCAGTGTTTTCGAAGATAGACTTGAGATCGGGTTACCATCAGCTAAGGATTAAGGAGGCTGATATACCGAAGACAGCTTTTAGGACTCGATATGGGCACTACGAGTTTTTGGTGATGCCCTGTGGACTGACTAATGCCCCAGCTGCATTCATGAGCCTTATGAATGATGTCTTTCGAGAATACCTGGATAGATTTGTGATAGTATTCATCGATGACATCTTGATCTATTCTAGATCCCGAGAAGAGCACGAGCAGTAATTGAGGATTGTGCTCCAGACTCTCCGTGAGAAGAAACTATCTGGTAAATTTAGTAAATGTGCATTCTGGCTAGAGCAGATTTCTTTCCTCGGACATGTAGTATCTAAGGACGGGGTGTCTGTAGATCCGTCCAAGGTAGATGCAGTAGTGAGATGGGAAAGACCGAAGACAGTCACGGAGGTCAGAAGCTTTTTGGGATTGGCAGGGTATTATCGATGGTTTATCGAGGGGTTTTCACGGATAGCAGCTCCATTGACTAGACTGACCCGTAAGGAGGTACAGTTTACATGGTCTGAGCAGTGTGAGCAGAGCTTCCAAGAGCTCAAACGTCGGTTGACTACGACACCAGTCTTGACCATTCCAAGTGGTTCTGGGGGATATGTGGTATACAGTGATGCTTCCCACCAGGGTTTTGGCTGTGTGCTTATGCAGCATGGTAGAGTGGTGGCTTATGGATCCCGTTAGCTAAAGGATCATGAGCGAAATTACCCCACTCACAATTTAGAGTTAGCTGCAGTAGTTTTTGTACTTAAGATATGGCGGCATTATTTGTATGGAGAGAGATTTCAGATCTTCACTGACCACAAGAGTCTTAAGTATTTGTTTGATCAGAAGGAGCTCAACATGAGACAGCGGAGATGGATAGAGCTCCTAAAAGACTATGACTGCGAGATCCTATATCATCCGGGTAAGGCGAATGTGGTAGCTGATGCCCTGAGTAGAAAGGGTATGGTGTCCTACATGATGATCAGAGAGTGGAATTTATTGGGACAGTTCACCGAGCTCAGGATCAGTGTAGATGAGATTGAGCATGGATACATGGCTAGCCTACGAATGGAGCCCAGTATATTAGATCAGATTAGAGCTGGACAGAGGAATGATCAGAAATTACTGGATATGGTTAGCCAGGCAGAGGAGAGAGGGCAGTCTGAGTTTACGGTCAGTGATGATGGATTACTGAGATACAGAGGTCGTATCTGCGTGCCACATGTTGACACCTTGAGACAGAGCATATTAAAGGAGTCCCATTGTTCTAGATTCACCATGCACCCGGGCAGTACCAAGATGTACCAGGATCTCCGAAAGGTGTATTGGTGGATTGGGATGAAGAGAGATGTGGCAGACTTTGTAACTAGATGTTTAGTTTGCCAACAGATTAAAGCTGAACACCAGAGATCTGCAGGACTGTTGAAGTCACTACCGATTCCTATATGGAAATGGGAGCATATTACGATGGATTTCATTATGGGGTTACCACGGACCCAGAGAGGTCATGATGCAGTCTGGGTGATTGTGGACAGACTGACTAAGAGTGCTCACTTCCTTGCCATCAAGAGCACAGATTCACTGGATAAGCTAGCTGATTTATATGTCAGAGAGATAGTACGGTTGCATGGGGCACCTGTGAGCATTACATCTGATAGAGATTCTCGCTTCACTTCTAGATTTTGGACTAGATTTCAGGAAGCTATGGGGTCTCGACTGAACATAAGCACCGCTTATCATCCTCAGACAGATGGTCAGTCCGAGCGGACTATACAGACCTTAGAGGATATGTTAAGAGCGTGTGCCTTAGACTTTAAGGGCTCATGGGACGACCATTTGCCTCTTGCAGAATTTGCTTATAATAACAGCTATCAAGCTAGCATTGGAATGGCTCCATACGAGGCTCTATATGGCAGGAGATGCAGATCCCCGATTGCTTGGGAAGAAGTGGGCAACAGAAAGATCCTTGCTCCCGAGTTAGTTGAACAGGCAAGTAGTGATGTTCAGTTGATCTGTGACAGGTTGAGGATAGCACAGAGTAGACAGAATAGTTATCCAGATGTGCGAAGACGTCCTCTTGAGTTTCAGGTTGGGGACTCCGTATTTGTTAAGGTGTCACCGATGAAAGGTGTAGTACGTTTTGGGAAAAGGGGAAAGCTGAACCCTCGCTTCATTGGTCCATTCGAGATTTTGAGTAAAGTGGGAGATGTAGCATATCCGCTAGCACTACCTGCATAGTTGTCGGGTATACATGACGTCTTCCATGTTTCGATGTTAAGGAAGTATCATTCGGACCCTTCTTATGTCATCGAGTACGAGCCACTAGAGATTCATGAGGACATGAGTTATGTTGAGCAGCCGATCCGAATTCTCGACAGGAAGGAGAAAGTGCTACGATATAAGACTATCCCACTAGTGAAGGTTCTCTGGCGAAACCACGAGACAGAGGAAGCTACCTGAGAGTTAGAGAGCCAAATGAAGGAGAAGTACCCTCATCTATTCGATGGACCAGCTTGAATTCAGAGGACTGAATTCATAAAAGGTGGGGAGAAATGTGAAACCCGATATTGTTCCATATTATGATGCTTACGAGAAGTAAATTATAGCGCAATTTAACGTTTTACAGGTCCGTAGATGATTAAAGCACTCGGTTGTAGCGTGGGACCTAATGGCACGCAAATCGAGGTAAGGTCCTAGACTCGAGAATTTCTTAAAAATGTCATGTTCATGCATGGAATGATGTGTAGAAGGGAAAACTAAGTGATTGGAAATGCAAAAGTTAGTTAAACTCGAGTTTCAAATTAAATCGAGAAAACAGACCTAATAAGGGAAATAAATTCGAATAAAATTTTAAAAATTCGTGAAAATTATTTTGAGGCCATAGAAAATTATTATAAGGTGAAATTGACATGGGAAATAAAAATCATGAAGAAATATGGAGATTTAGGGGTTCAAATAAATTTTTAAAGCTAACCGAAAGCTTATTTTCATTTTGCTCGGTATTGGCCAAATTGCGCAAAATGAGCTCGTTCGTGAAATTTTTCTTAAACAAGTGACCCCAAAATTTTTATGGCACATACTATAGACATATTATAACAAGTGAGAAGTGGAATTTTGAAGAAATCTGATCAGGATTAATTTTGGTAAATTTTACAAAACAGAATAGTCATTTCCCCTGCACTTAGTAAACTGTCAGCCAATGAAAACAATCCCATTTGATGACCTTCCTGATTTTCTTTGACTCTGATATTTTCAAGATTGAAATTCAACTGGATAAGCTTTCTAAAAAGCTAATAACCATCCCGAACACTTGCCAAACCCGAGAGTTATGCCTCACCTATTCTGCCGCAGACGTTACCCCTGTTCCAAACTGGCGTGAATTTTTCGGCCACCTTTCGGCATTTTCAGGCAACGTTCCCTGAATATGAAATCTTCCTATTCCTCCCATATAGCACATATAAAACATTCAGACCTAAAAGAAGTCTTTTATCCCCTGAAAAGTTAGAGAGACGAACAGGACAGAAAACTGCCCTGTTCCAAGGTAAGCAAAAATTTGATTTTTGGATGAATTTGATGAGGTTCTTGGATGATTCTGAACACTTCTAAGATCTATACATGTTGTGTTACAGCTGAGTGGCAATTTGGAGACCTAAAACCGAAGTCAAACTTGGTCAAAGGAGTGAAGAAGTTGAGGTATAGTGATGACTATGAGATAGGTTGTTATTTAGTGATTGTGGATGATTTTTAGTTAAAGGAAATTGATGAATTAATTTATATGATTAAGTTCAATTACTGCCAGCATGATTTAGCTACTGGAATGATGAATTTGGATGCAATTAAAATGAATTTACAGTTAAAATTATACTGTAAAGGTTCGGTTTAGCGTTTAACTAGGTGAATTATCGAAATAATGCAAGAATCGATACTTTAAGGTCTTGTTTGAAGTGGAATGAGTTGCTGGAAGGTAAGGCATGATGTAGAGGTATTGAAAATAAATTTAAAGGTGTTGAATATGTTAAGAAAGTTTAAAACCAAGGCTTAAACCGATAAAACCGAGCAAAATGAGCATAGTAGCAAAAAGTCAACTTTTGGTCAACATTTTAGATGTAATCACATATTGAATATATTAACATGAATTTGAGCTATATGTGATGAGATAACTTGGTATGTGACAGCTCGAGTTATCGGTACGCATTTCGAGGTGAGCTCAAAAATCGAGGAACGTGCACTACCTTCGACGTTAAGAGGTAAGGGATATAATTTAGAGTAGCATTAGTACTCCTCAACCCTACCAAATGTTTATGAGGATAGTTAGTTGAGTTTCCATGAAAAAGAGCTTTCTCGAAAGTTGAAAAGAGTATTATTCACTCAAAACCGAAATAAACTTATCCAAGCTTTTCAAAATGACTTTTATTGCATGAGATACATTTTAGTATATATGTTTATGTATATAAAAGTGATTTTCACTTATGAAATGAAAGCATAGTATGTTTTCCATGAGTTTACGGGTTAAAGTCCCAGGAATGTTTTACGAAACTATGTTTTCATTATATGGAGTACATATATACTAGAGATATATGTGTTTATGATAAACATGCTTAATGTTTTGAGACTATGGCACGAAGTATTGATGTTATGAGGTCAGAGTGATCTGGGGTCGATCTTGTACGTTGAGAAAAGGGTACAAAGACGATCAAGGATCTTCCTAGCCGACGGCCAGGGAACGGGCAGGACTCTGACGAGATGAGATGACTTGTGGTACCATGTAACCATTTAAAGTTCGTGCGTTGAGATTGCTTACTGCGAGTCCTTTGCAGGCACGTAATGAGTCACCCCACCATAGCCCTGTACCACATAGTCCAGTAGGGCACTGTATGACCCTGATCCAGTCTTACAGTTCCCTGTACTATGGCCATATGTACCAGTTATGTTAATGATGTCCTTCAAGACCAGTTATGATGAAGCCATGTCTCCAAGAGAAACGAAATATGTTTTCGCACATTTCATGCTACCTTTTGTGTTATTTGCTTTTTAGCACATGTTTTTTTTATGATGTGATTTTAAAGGTAGCTTATGAGTTATGTTTTATGAAATGTGCATACGATAGTACGATTTCACTTTCAAATTAATAAGCATGTTATGATATGCATGATTGAGTTGTGAGATGCTTTTCACTTGTTTACACTACATGATATGCATACTATATATGAGTTTTACCAAAAAGATGCAAAATGTGTAAACTTATGATTTAAGCATGTTTTTTACTACTTTGATGAATTCAAGCATCTCTACTCCAGTACATGTTTATGCTGATTTGTAAAACCACATGTTTTACTTGTTTTAAGTATTAAGGTTACTTTAAATGTATCTCTTATTGAGCCTGAAAAGCTCACCCCCCCTTCCTTTCCATCTTCCAGATTTCCTACAGTGATTCTACTGCACTTACGCGCTAGAGGTCGTGGACGAGGCAGTCCGACCTTTCGTCAAATCATTTATAGCGACGAGGTATAGCTTTACTTTTGTTCCAGACATAATGTACAACATAGACACTAATGTATATTACAGTCGGGATGTAATAGTTGTAAGGGATTATATTTATGTACAGAGTTTTTATTACGCAGAATAAATATATGTTGTGGATGTTATGAGATCCTGGAATAGAATTGAAAATGGTGTTGCGGATATGGGTTGAAAATTATAAATTGCGTTTTAAACTCTGCAGGTTGGGTTAAGTCAAAATGCAGTCGTTATGCTGTCGAATTTTTATAAAATGATAAAAGTTAAGTAACTGACATAGACAGGAACACAACTCAGTTAAATAAGTTAAAAAGCTTTAAATTTGCCCAATTTTTGCGTTTCGGGGCTTGACAGTTTACATGGTATCAGAGCAATAGTTGTGTGATACTGTCTGTGTCTAGAACTAGGATTAGATTACATCCCAAAGTGTCTATGTTAGTCTGGTAATAAAGTAAGCATATCTGTCAAAGTATGACCAAATTCTTGGATTTTGTGCAGATAGTAGATCACTAATCATGAGTGGTAGACGGGGCCGTCCACGGAGACAGGCTCAACCCACTCCCCCATCCCTACCTCAACCCGAGAGCCCTACTGAGAGAGAGAATAAGGAGGCTCGAGGAGACAGTACAGGGTATGAGGGAAGGACTTACAGCTCTTACCACCATGTTTACCCAGTAGTTTGGGACACGTACACCTGACGTAGATACAGCTACTCCTACGCCTGATCCTCCTCCACCACCAGTTCCTCCAGCAGCCCCAGCTCCTCAGCCAGTAGTTCCCCAGCAGAGGGATGACAGAGAGACTCAGAGGGTGCGAGATTTCTTGGGCATGCATCCTCCGGAGTTCACAGGGGTTAAAGACCCGATTAAGGCTGAGGAGTGGATAGTGGATATTGAGGCGATCTTCCAGTTGTTGGGGTGTACTGATAGGGAGAGAGTGACCATGGTGGGTTATATGATGAGAGGCCAGGCTAAGTTTTGGTGGAGATCCACACAGACGATATTAGCTGAGGATCCCTCAGAAATCACATCGGATGCTTTCTTAGTTGCATTCCGAGAGCAGTATGTGCCGCATACAGCTCGAAAGAGGATGCAAAAAGAGTTTTTGGATTTGAGATAGGGAAGTTCTACAGTAGATGAGTATGAGAACAGATTTACGACCCTGATGAGATACGATCTAGAGACAGTTAAGGATCCCGAGCGCCGGACAGAGAGATTTTTGACAGGATTGAGATCCGGGATCAGAGATAGACTGTTGGGTCAGAACATTGTGGATTTCAGAGATGCTCTGAGGTGAGCCCAATAGATAGAGAGGGGCTTGGATATTACTCAAGCAGAGCATGGTTTCAGGAGATCTGTCAGAGATAAGGGGAAGAGAGTAGTTACTTTTTGACATGATTTGAAAGGGGGTCAGCCCAAGAGACAGAGAGTGGAAGGACCTCAGATAGGGGCTTGTAAGCCCAAGACTACAGTGGGTACTACAGATGTTATCAGAGGTTCTGAGATGAGAGTGCCACGATGCAGGACGTGTGGCAAGTTGCACTTTGGATCGTGTCGAACGGGTACAATTACTTGCTACAGATGTAGTGAAGCAGGGTACATAGTGAGAGACTGTCCCCTTATGTAGTCTCAGGAACCTAGAGAGGCACTCAGAAGATTGAGAGACCGACTCAGGCTCCACAGAGGGAAGCACCACCGAAGAGAGCCACAGTCGCAGACAAGGGCAAGAAGCCTGTCTCACAAGGTCGAGTCTATGCCATTGATAAGGAGACAGTCGATACATCCTCCGACACCATAAAAGGTACTCTCCTTGTCTGTAACCATGAAGCATATGTATTGTTTGACCCAGGTTCCACACACTCGTTTGTGTCACCACAATTTGCATGTAAGATGAATAGGAAACCTGAGTCACTAGATTACATGTTACATATAACCACACCTATGCACGTAGTGCAAAGGACTGATACGATATGGAAGGATTGTGAAATCATGGTAGGAGATAAGAAATTTCTAGTAGATCTAGTTTTATTAAATATGAAGGATTTTGATGTAATATTAGGCATGGAT
Source organism: Firmiana major (assembly GCA_033439115.1). Classification (NCBI taxonomy): domain Eukaryota; kingdom Viridiplantae; phylum Streptophyta; class Magnoliopsida; order Malvales; family Malvaceae; genus Firmiana; species Firmiana major. The sequence goes on from CM065910.1 coordinate 26,542,091, forward strand.
TGGTTAGCTACCAATCATGTGAATTTAGACTGCTACACTAAGACTCTCCTTACCAGAAAAGTTCAATGTATGTTTTGCGAGAAAGAAATAAAAGTGCATGGTGATTACAGTTTTTGTGTTATGTGTTATGTGAAGATATGATATATATGTGTAAGATTAATGTATAATGTTTTTATTGTGTGAAGGATACATTGCCTTTATTTTTGATGAGAGTCGGGAACCACTAAGCATACAGGATGTTCCGGTGGTATGTGAGTTTCCCGATGTATTCCCAGATGACTTACCGGGGTTACCGCCTGAGAGAGAAGTTGAGTTTGCCATTGAGCTAGCACCTGATACTCAACCCATTTCCAAGCCACCTTATCGAATGGCACTGGTAGAATTGGAGGAATTAAAGAAACAGTTGCAAGAACTACTCGATAAGGGATTTATAAGACCTAGTGTGTCACCATGGGGTGCTCCAGTACTGTTCGTCAGAAAGAAAGATGGTAGTCTCCGCCTTTGCATAGATTACAGGCTTTTAAATAAAGCAACAGTTAAGAATAAGTATCCCCTACCGAGAATAGATGACTTGTTTGATCAGCTGAGTGGGGCTTCAGTGTTTTCGAAGATAGACTTGAGATCGGGTTACCATCAGCTAAGGATTAAGGAGGCTGATATACCGAAGACAGCTTTTAGGACTCGATATGGGCACTACGAGTTTTTGGTGATGCCCTGTGGACTGACTAATGCCCCAGCTGCATTCATGAGCCTTATGAATGATGTCTTTCGAGAATACCTGGATAGATTTGTGATAGTATTCATCGATGACATCTTGATCTATTCTAGATCCCGAGAAGAGCACGAGCAGTAATTGAGGATTGTGCTCCAGACTCTCCGTGAGAAGAAACTATCTGGTAAATTTAGTAAATGTGCATTCTGGCTAGAGCAGATTTCTTTCCTCGGACATGTAGTATCTAAGGACGGGGTGTCTGTAGATCCGTCCAAGGTAGATGCAGTAGTGAGATGGGAAAGACCGAAGACAGTCACGGAGGTCAGAAGCTTTTTGGGATTGGCAGGGTATTATCGATGGTTTATCGAGGGGTTTTCACGGATAGCAGCTCCATTGACTAGACTGACCCGTAAGGAGGTACAGTTTACATGGTCTGAGCAGTGTGAGCAGAGCTTCCAAGAGCTCAAACGTCGGTTGACTACGACACCAGTCTTGACCATTCTAAGTGGTTCTGGGGGATATGTGGTATACAGTGATGCTTCCCACCAGGGTTTTGGCTGTGTGCTTATGCAGCATGGTAGAGTGGTGGCTTATGGATCCCGTTAGCTAAAGGATCATGAGCGAAATTACCCCACTCACAATTTAGAGTTAGCTGCAGTAGTTTTTGTACTTAAGATATGGCGGCATTATTTGTATGGAGAGAGATTTCAGATCTTCACTGACCACAAGAGTCTTAAGTATTTGTTTGATCAGAAGGAGCTCAACATGAGACAGCGGAGATGGATAGAGCTCCTAAAAGACTATGACTGCGAGATCCTATATCATCCGGGTAAGGCGAATGTGGTAGCTGATGCCCTGAGTAGAAAGGGTATGGTGTCCTACATGATGATCAGAGAGTGGAATTTATTGGGACAGTTCACCGAGCTCAGGATCAGTGTAGATGAGATTGAGCATGGATACATGGCTAGCCTACGAATGGAGCCCAGTATATTAGATCAGATTAGAGCTGGACAGAGGAATGATCAGAAATTACTGGATATGGTTAGCCAGGCAGAGGAGAGAGGGCAGTCTGACTTTACGGTCAGTGATGATGGATTACTGAGATACAGAGGTCGTATCTGCGTGCCACATGTTGACATCTTGAGACAGAGCATATTAAAGGAGTCCCATTGTTCTAGATTCACCATGCACCCGGGCAGTACCAAGATGTACCAGGATCTCCGAAAGGTGTATTGGTGGATTGGGATGAAGAGAGATGTGGCAGACTTTGTAACTAGATGTTTAGTTTGCCAACAGATTAAAGCTGAACACCAGAGATCTGCAGGACTGTTGAAGTCACTACCGATTCCTATATGGAAATGGGAGCATATTACGATGGATTTCATTATGGGGTTACCACGGACCCAGAGAGGTCATGATGCAGTCTGGGTGATTGTGGACAGACTGACTAAGAGTGCTCACTTCCTTGCCATCAAGAGCACAGATTCACTGGATAAGCTAGCTGATTTATATGTCAGAGAGATAGTACGGTTGCATGGGGCACCTGTGAGCATTACATCTGATAGAGATTCTCGCTTCACTTCTAGATTTTGGACTAGATTTCAGGAAGCTATGGGGTCTCGACTGAACATAAGCACCGCTTATCATCCTCAGACAGATGGTCAGTCCGAGCGGACTATACAGACCTTAGAGGATATGTTAAGAGCGTGTGCCTTAGACTTTAAGGGCTCATGGGACGACCATTTGCCTCTTGCAGAATTTGCTTATAATAACAGCTATCAAGCTAGCATTGGAATGGCTCCATACGAGGCTCTATATGGCAGGAGATGCAGATCCCCGATTGCTTGGGAAGAAGTGGGCAACAGAAAGATCCTTGCTCCCGAGTTAGTTGAACAGGCAAGTAGTGATGTTCAGTTGATCTGTGACAGGTTGAGGATAGCACAGAGTAGACAGAATAGTTATCCAGATGTGCGAAGACGTCCTCTTGAGTTTCAGGTTGGGGACTCCGTATTTGTTAAGGTGTCACCGATGAAAGGTGTAGTACGTTTTGGGAAAAGGGGAAAGCTGAACCCTCGCTTCATTGGTCCATTCGAGATTTTGAGTAAAGTGGGAGATGTAGCATATCCGCTAGCACTACCTGCATAGTTGTCGGGTATACATGACGTCTTCCATGTTTCGATGTTAAGGAAGTATCATTCGGACCCTTCTTATGTCATCGAGTACGAGCCACTAGAGATTCATGAGGACATGAGTTATGTTGAGCAGCCGATCCGAATTCTCGACAGGAAGGAGAAAGTGCTACGATATAAGACTATCCCACTAGTGAAGGTTCTCTGGCGAAACCACGAGACAGAGGAAGCTACCTGAGAGTTAGAGAGCCAAATGAAGGAGAAGTACCCTCATCTATTCGATGGACCAGCTTGAATTCAGAGGACTGAATTCATAAAAGGTGGGGAGAAATGTGAAACCCGATATTGTTCCATATTATGATGCTTACGAGAAGTAAATTATAGCGCAATTTAACGTTTTACAGGTCCGTAGATGATTAAAGCACTCGGTTGTAGCGTGGGACCTAATGGCACGCAAATCGAGGTAAGGTCCTAGACTCGAGAATTTCTTAAAAATGTCATGTTCATGTATGGAATGATGTGTAGAAGGGAAAACTAAGTGATTGGAAATGCAAAAGTTAGTTAAACTCGAGTTTCAAATTAAATCGAGAAAACAGACCTAATAAGGGAAATAAATTCGAATAAAATTTTAAAAATTCGTGAAAATTATTTTGAGGCCATAGAAAATTATTATAAGGTGAAATTGACATGGGAAATAAAAATCATGAAGAAATATGGAGATTTAGGGGTTCAAATAAATTTTTAAAGCTAACCGAAAGCTTATTTTCATTTTGCTCGGTATTGGCCAAATTGCGCAAAATGAGCTCGTTCGTGAAATTTTTCTTAAACAAGTGACCCCAAAATTTTTATGGCACATACTATAGACATATTATAACAAGTGAGAAGTGGAATTTTGAAGAAATCTGATCAGGATTAATTTTGGTAAATTTTACAAAACAGAATAGTCATTTCCCCTGCACTTAGTAAACTGTCAGCCAATGAAAACAATCCCATTTGATGACCTTCCCGATTTTCTTTGACTCTGATATTTTCAAGATTGAAATTCAACTGGATAAGCTTTCTAAAAAGCTAATAACCATCCCGAACACTTGCCAAACCCGAGAGTTATGCCTCACCTATTCTGCCGCAGACGTTACCCCTGTTCCAAACTGGCGTGAATTTTTCGGCCACCTTTCGGCATTTTCAGGCAACGTTCCCTGAATATGAAATCTTCCTATTCCTCCCATATAGCACATATAAAACATTCAGACCTAAAAGAAGTCTTTTATCCCCTGAAAAGTTAGAGAGACGAACAGGACAGAAAACTGCCCTGTTCCAAGGTAAGCAAAAATTTGATTTTTGGATGAATTTGATGAGGTTCTTGGATGATTCTGAACACTTCTAAGATCTATACATGTTGTGTTACAGCTGAGTGGCAATTTGGAGACCTAAAACCGAAGTCAAACTTGGTCAAAGGAGTGAAGAAGTTGAGGTATAGTGATGACTATGAGATAGGTTGTTATTTAGTGATTGTGGATGATTTTTAGTTAAAGGAAATTGATGAATTAATTTATATGATTAAGTTAAATTACTGCCAGCATGAGTTAGCTACTGGAATGATGAATTTGGATGCAATTAAAATGAATTTACAGTTAAAATTATACTGTAAAGGTTCAGTTTAGCGTTTAACTAGGTGAATTATCAAAATAATGCAAGAATCGATACTTTAAGGTCTTGTTTGAAGTGGAATGAGTTGCTGGAAGGTAAGGCATGATGTAGAGGTATTGAAAATAAATTTAAAGGTGTCGAATATGTTAAGAAAGTTTAAAACCAAGGCTTAAACCGATAAAATCGAGCAAAATGAGCATAGTAGCAAAAAGTCAACTTTTGATCAACATTTTAGATGTAATCACATATTGAATATATTAACATGAATTTGAGCTATATGTGATGAGATAACTTGGGATGTGACAGCTCGAGTTATCAGTACGCATTTCGAGGTGAGCTCAAAAATCGAGGAACGTGCACTACCTTCGACGTTAAGAGGTAAGGGATATAATTTAGAGTAGCATTAGTACTCCTCAACCCTTCCAAATGTTTATGAGGATAGTTAGTTGAGTTTCATGAAAAAGAGCTTTCTCGGAAATTGAAAAGAGTATTATTCACTCAAAACCGAAATAAACTTATCCAAGCTTTTCAAAATGACTTTTATTGCATGAGATACATTTTAGTATATATGTTTATGTATATAAAAGTGATTTTCACTTATGAAATGAAAAGCATAGTATGTTTTCCATGAGTTTACGGGTTAAAGTCCCAGGAATGTTTTACGAAACTATGTTTTCATTATATGGAGTACATATATACTAGAGATATATGTGTTTATGATAAACATGCTTAATGTTTTGAGACTATGGCACGAAGTATTGATGTTATGAGGTCAGAGTGATCTGGGGTCGATCTTGTACATTGAGAAAAGGGTACAAAGACGATCAAGGATCTTCCTAGCCGACGGCCAGGGAACGGACAGGACTCTGACGAGATAAGATGACTTGTGGTACCATGTAACCATTTAAAGTTCGTGCATTGAGACTGCTTAGAGACTGCGAGTCCTTTGCAGGCACGTAATGAGTCACCCCACCATAGCCCCGTACCACATAGTCCAGTAGGGCACTGTATGACCCTGATCCAGTCTTACAGTTCCCTGTACTATGGCCATATGTACCAGTTATGTTAATGATGTCCTTCGAGACCAGTTATGATGAAGCCATGTCTCCAAGAGAAACGAAATATGTTTTCGCACATTTCATGCTACCTTTTGTGTTATTTGCTTTTTAGCACATGTTTTTTTTATGATGTGATTTTAAAGGTAGCTTATGAGTTATGTTTTATGAAATGTGCATATGATAGTACGATTTCACTTTCAAATTGATCAGCATGTTATGATATGCATGATTGAGTTGTGAGATGCTTTTCACTTGTTTACACTACATGATATGCATACTATATATGAGTTTTACCAAAAAGATGCAAAATGTGTAAACTTATGATTTAAGCATGTTTTTTACTACTTTGATGAATTCAAGCATCTCTACTCCAGTACATGTTTATGCTGATTTGTAAAATCACGTGTTTTACTTGTTTTAAGTATTAAGGTTACTTTAAATGTATCTCTTATTGAGCCTGAAAAGCTCACCCCCCTTCCTTTCCATCTTCCAGATTTCCTACAGTGATTCACTGCACTTACGCGCTAGAGGTCGTGGACGAGGTAGTCCGACCTTTCGTCAAATCATTCATAGCGACGAGGTATAGCTTTACTTTTGTTCCAGACATAATGTACAACATAGACACTAATGTATATTACAGTCGGGATGTAATAGTTGTAAGGGATTATATTTATGTACAGAGTTTTTATTACGCAGAATAAATATATGTTGTGGATGTTATGAGATCCTGGAATAGAATTGAAAATGGTGTTGCGGATGTGGGTTGAAAATTATAAATTGCGTTTTAAATTTTGCAGGTTGGGTTAAGTCAAAATGCAGTCGTTATGCTGCCGAATTTTTATAAAATGATAAAAGTTAAGAAACTGACATAGACAGGAACACAACTCAGTTAAATAAGTTAAAAAGTTTTAAATTTGCCCAATTTTCGTGTTTTCGGGCGTGACAACAACAGTTATCTGTTGCTTTACTGCCGACAGCACCCAACCTCGTGTTTGTCTTCCTTTTTGTGCTAGTCTTTTACCCCTGCTGTTTTTGTGCAAGCATCAGCTGAAACCAGCAACTGCAGCAACTGAGGCCTCTTCACGCAACAGCCATTCCACTTCCCAGTTAACTAATTGCAAATCTGAACAATGGAAGAGGCTATAAAACAGAGGAGAAAAGAGCTATGATTTTCTGCCGAGCTCTGCAACCCAGCCTTGTCACCCTAAGCTGTTAACACACCACACCGTGAGGCATCTTCCTCATCAGCCTACACTGCCACACATCCACTCCTCGGAATCAAACAGCCGCACTAGCCGAGCAAGAAGAAATCAAATCAAAAAGGTTGAACTAGAAGCTCGGAAATAAACAATTAACTAGTGAAATTTTTTTTTCTTTTCTTCTAAAGAAAATGCAAATGGAACTGTTAGTAAAAGCATCAATAAGAAAAGAGAATAATGCAAAGGGTTGATGAAAAATGACTGCTGTCACTAGCCATTCTCACTACCCGATCAATGAGCAATAAAAAAAATGAAAAGCAAAGCAATGAATTGAAATAACGAAGAAGAAAAAAAGAAGTAAAGCTTTTCATAAAATCAAGTAAATTGAAAGTTGACATGAACAGTGAAATAAGAAAATGCTTGCTAAACAAAATACTATTCGTAAAAGCTTGAAAGGAAGAATAAAAACTTTAAAAACTAAAATTACTCCTAAATTACTCTACACTACTCCTACCCTAAAACTATCCTAAATTCTACTCCTAAAAATTACATGGTTTTTTCAATTGCCATTCTTTCCTATTTATAAACACACTAGCGGTAAAATGGTAATTTCCACATCCTTGATGAGTTGACTTTTTTTGGCCACTTGTCTTCACACCATTGGCTCCTTGAAAAGATATTTCCATGTCATCAGTCTTCTTGTCCAATTAGATGTGCTAGGTGGCATGACTCGTGTTATCCATATGGCTCAATCTCGATTTTAGCCCAATTTCGATCCATTTTCTATCGAAATATTCAAAATTCATCCGGATTTAATTTATCTGTAAACATGAGAATTTTAATAAAGGGGATAATTAACAAAATAAATTGGGGATTTAAATAATTAATTAGAAAATTAAGCACAAATAATTTTAAAAATATAGAATTATCACACCCCCAAACTTTAGCTTTTGCTTGTCCTCAAGCAAAACAAAATGATTGTAGGAATGACAAGTACAAAACACAATAATTTCCCCAATATCATCCTCAAAGAAAAATTACAGACTATGAAATCAAAGACTCACAATTACAAGTCCAACACTTAGAATTATTCAATCATAAGTCCTAACCCAAATTGGACTCCTCGTGAGTGTGTGAAAAATGTCTAAGTCATTTCACAGTATATTACTCAGATCAGATTATGTAACACAGTGAATGCAAAGTTAATGATATGTGATCATTCCCATAAGTTTGCTTTTCACTTCTCTCTCCACTAATGTAGTCACACTTAACTAAAGATCATTAGGACTTCATTAGGCTTGTAATGTAAGGCTAGGGCTAAGGTATGATAAAGTCGATTTAGGTTTAATTACCCCTTATTAACATGCATTACTTCTAGGATCTTAATGTAAGAGCTCAAATCATTTCCCCCAAACTTATTTATTTCACTAAACTTTTTATTTTATTTTTGTATTTTTCTTCTTTCTTCTTTTCTTTTTCTTTTCTTTTTTTTTTTACATACTCCTTCACTATCACTTAATACCCATATAGCTCATAATATATCCTAATGAATTTTCATGCTTTTAGGGTAAGGGATAGGAACAAAGTATTTAAGCTAAGGAAAATAACGCAGGTATATTTACAGAGAAAAGCTTTTTTGGCCCAGATGGGTGACTAGGGGTAGCATATGTACAAGGAAGGTTAGAAAGGCTCAAACGATCTAAAGATGGCCTAAATCATCTCCCTAATCAAGTGTGATCTAATATTTCACCTCGAGATCAGATCAAACAAATTCTAGAATATGATGCACAAAATCAACTGAACAAATGCAATCCTATGTACACATAAGCTTTCTCTAAATAAATATACCGATTCATGACATGACATGTGCATAAGATGAGGCAATCGCAACCAGAATCAAGACAAATTCAAGAATTCAACTTCATGCTTTTTCTATAATCATACTTCTCATTCAATCAAAGTCAGACTAAATCATGGGGTCATATCATCGGAATATGGGAAAACTACATGCTAGGCACTCAATCATCCCAAAATCAAACAATTTAAGTTCATATTATAAAAAAAATTTAAAAATTCCTTCTCAGATTTTTGAAAAAGTTTTGAAAATTTTTTCAATATTTCACAAAATTGCTCAAGTGATATTCCCTCCCCCATACTTAAAGTGCACAGTGTCCTCAGTGTGTAGATAATAAGAGAATTGAAGCTCAAGAACAGAGTACTCCCCTTTCTGATGATGATGAACAACTAAAGCTTGATTGAAAGCGTAAGACTGAAAAAGAAATCTGCAACATAAATAAAGAAAGAAACAACAGAAAAGAAAAAGAAAAATGAACTATATACAAAGTGAAAATAAAAACACAGCCACTTCAAATGCAGCTGAAGAAGACAACACTGAGCAGCAGGGCGAAGAGTAGGAGGGTCATCCAAAGTGGTGACAAAATGTTAACAATTAAATCCTCTTGAGCCCTATCTACTTCCCTTCTTCTTTCAGATTTTATATGCTTAAGCCTTATATTCTCCTCAATCTCCATCTTAAAACATTCTTGAGAGTCATCAAGGAGCTTTAAAGGTTTTAAAACATTAAACTTTACTTCCTGATCTTGGACTCTCATCATTAACTCCCCCTTTTGTACATCAATTACTGTTCTACCAGTAGCTAGGAAAGGTCTACCTAGTATAATGGGGACTTCCCTGTCTTCCTCCATGTCCAAAAACAATAAAATTTGCAGGGAAAATAAACTTGTCCACCTTTACTAAGACATCCTCAATGACCCCCTTCGGATATTTAATTAATCAATCAGCCAACTAAAGGGTCACTGTAGTGGGCTTGGTATCCCCTATTCCTAACTTCTAATAGATAGACAATGGCATTAAATTTATACTAGCTCCTAAATCACACAGGGCTCTACCAAAGAATAAATTTCCAATAGTGCATGGTATGGTAAAACTCCCGGGATCTTTGAGCTTGGGGGTAATTTCCTCCGAATAATTGCACTATATTCCTCAGTTAAGGCCACTTTCTTATAATCTTCTAATCTCCTTTTCCTAGAGAGGATATCCTTCAGAAACTTCGCATTAATTGGCATTTGCTCTAAAGCATCTACGAAAGGAATGTTGATGTGGAGTTTCTTAAAAACCTCAAGAAATTTGGTGAATTGTTGATCTATTTTTTATTTTGGAACCTCTGAGGAAAAGGTACTGGTGGTCTAACCGGAGAGGATGTAGTGGAAACATGTATAACATCAGAGGGCGAGGAAGGCTGTAAAATAGAAGAAGGTATAAATGAAGAAGTGCCTAGCTTGGATTCTTTTGCAGCCTGATGCTGATGTTCCTGCTCTTTCTGAGCTGCTTCGTTAGAACTTATGGGTTTTTCAACTATCAGCTCAACAGGATTGGACTTAATTGGTGGCTCATCTAGCTCTTTGTCGCTCCTAAGGATGATATATTTGACATATTCTTTACCTTCCCTTTGCTTAACTGGAATAGCTTCAGTGTTACTGGGAAGGGTTCCTTAAGGACGTTGGCTAAGAGCATTTGCTATTTGTCCTACCTGAACCTCTAAGTTCTTAATTGAAGCAGCTTGATTTTGCAGGATAGTCGTGAACATTTCCTCAAGCGAGGGCTTCTTCTCAACTACTGGTGCATGGTAAAGTTGTGGCTGCGTAGATTGTGGTGGTGGTGGTGGTTGATGGAAGTGAGGTGGATGATGCTGAAATTGAGGTGGGGATGGTTGATGAGGTGGATGATATGGATATTGCGGCTGTGGTGGTACATGAACCGGTGGAGCTTGAAAACTAGGGGGTTCTACAGGTCTAGAACTAAAATATTGCCCTTGGTTTTGGCTCCAGGAGAAGTTAGGATGGCTCCTCCACCTTGGGTTGTAGGTGTTTGACAATGGGTTGTTCTGTTGCTTCTGAAGTGGAGCAACATACTGAACCAATTTAGGTTAAGTGGACACCTATCCACAGAGTGTGTACCACTACATAGATCGCATGAAGGGAAACGACTTTGGACAGAATACACAGGGTTAGGACTAGTGGGAGGATTATGTTGGTACTGAGCGACTCTACCTTCTTTGTAAGATTAGCGATTTAAGAGGTCAAGGTAGACAGTGTGTCGAGCTCATAAATACCTGCCGGCTTCTTTGGCATTTGCCTCTCCGAGGACCATAAATAGTTATTAGCCGCCATCTTGTCTAAAAGCTCGTAAGCTTCCTCCTCTGTTTTGCACATTGGGCTCCACCCGTCGCAGCATCAACAATGGTCCTATTTGGGCTTGTAAATCCGTTGTAGAAGGTCTAGACTTGCAACCACAAAGGTAGGCCATGGTGAGGGCATTTCCTAAAAAGCTCCTTATATCGTTCCCATGCTTCATAAAGAGATTCAGAGTCCTACTGGGTAAGGGAAGATATATTACTACGGAGTTGGGCCATTTTAGAGGGAGGAAAAAACTTAGATAGAAATTGATGGGCTAAATCATCCCATGTAGAAATGGATCCTTGAGGCAGGGAGGTCAACCAGTGTCTCGCCCTATCCCTAAGTGAGAAAGGGAATAATCTAAGCCTAAGTGCATCATCAGATAATCCATTATGTTTGAACGTGTTGCACAAGTCCAGGAATTGCCCAAGGTGAGCATGTGGGTCATCGTGTGGAAGCCCACTGAACTACAATGAAGTCTGGATCATCTGGAGGATGGAAGGCTTAATTTCAAAATTATTTGCTTGGACAGCTGGTGGCCTAATGCCGGTATAATAACCTCCAATAGTCGGCATTGCATGATCTCCAACGGTATTAATTTCCCTATTTTCTGTCATGATGCTTTGCAGCAGAGCTATAAATTTCCTAGAATCCTTTCGAATTTTTCTAAGAGTGCCTTCGATTTTAGGATCTAGAGGAAAGCAATCAAAACTTTTGGCTCTACGCATGCAATCATCGAAAAAGTCCTTAGAATTTTTTTTGAATTTTTAAATTTTTCAATTTTTTTTATTTTAATTTTTTTATTTAACTAATCTAGATTAAACTTCTAAATATTTACAACCTAAATATTTACAAGCTAGAATTACACCTAAGCATAATTTCACCGATATTAACTAATGGCTAATTAAGACTTCCTCGGCAACGGCGCCAAAAACTTGACACGCCCTAAAGGTAATGTCTGCAAGTGCACGGGTCGTACAAGTAATAATGAGATTTGAGTCCCAAGTTATCGTCCCACAGAGAAGTTGACTAGCCTAATTAAGTACCGATTAATCTTACCCTAAGTATATTCTAGAAAATTATGAGATTAAGGTGGGTGATCTATTAATCTAGAATTGAAAATACCGAAAGCAATAAAATAATAAAACTATAAAATAAAGTAAATAAAACCGAGCAAAATTACTTACAATGCTCAAAGCAATTAAAATAAAAAACCTACAAAAGAAATTAAAACAGTTAAAACTTATTAACACAATTAAAATAAGATGCAATTATGAAAATAACAAAGCAAGATAAATTAAACTAAATTTAATAAACCTAAAATGCAATTAAACTACTTAATCAAAATGCAATTTAAACTAACCTAAGATTTAATGAAATAAATTTACCCCTAATCTAATTCTAAATGAACACTTAATTAACTATCATCCTAATTAAAACTAAGTTTTATACTACTATGCAAGACTACTAACATGCAATTTAATTAAAGACTCTAAACTAAGCTTAACAAATTAAATTGAAATTAAACTAAACTAATAATGCATGAAAATGGATTAACTAAAATGAACTAGCCAAACAAGCCATAACCAATTTAAATCAACAAAATCCCTCCCTTTACTATTCACGTGTCATTTTTCTTCTTCATTTCCAGGTAATGGCTCGCTTGTCCTCTGGTCCAGGCGTGCTGCTGTTTGTCCTCTGGTCCATTGCGTCCTGCTGTTTCTGCTTTTGGTTTTGACTGCACACTGCATCCAGGCTTTCACGATTTTGGCAATCTGTCATGCTTTCTCTCGGTTTCAGGTGCTGGTGTACTGGTTCTGTCCAGCTGCTGTCCTGGCTTTAGCACATGTTCTGCTTCAGCTATGTCCAAATGCTGCCTGCTGCAGCTCTCGATCATGGTCCAGACAGTGCTCCAACTACTGCTAAGTGCTCCAAGCTACTCAGTTTGCTGTGTCAAATCGGCATGCTGCACTCTGCTTACTTTCGGGTCTGCTGTGTCCTGCTGTGTGGTTCTGCTTCTGCACCATTTCCTGCTTCAGACTTGGTTCTCGGTTCTGTTGCATTCTGCATGTTCGCCTGTTGCAGATTACACCCTTCTAGCTCTCGGTTTGTCAAGCATGTCTTCTGCTCATGCAATTTCCAACTCCTAACAGCAGCTATCTGCTGCTTTACTGTTGACAGCACCCAACCTCGCGTTTGTCTTCCTTTTTGTGCTGGTCTTTTACCCCTGCTATTTTTGTGCTAGCATCAGCTAAAACCAGCAACTACAGCAACTGAGGCCTCTTCACGCAACAGCCATTCCACTTCCCGGTTAACCAATTGCAAATCTGAACAACGGAAGAGGCTATAAAACAGAGGAGAACAGAGCTATGATTTTCTGCCGAGCTCAGCAGCCCATCCTTGTCACCCTAAGTTGTTAACACACCACATCGTGAGGCATCTTCCTCATCAGCCTACACTGCCAAACATCCACTCCTCGGAATCAAACAGCCGCACTAGCCGAGCAAGAAGAAACTGAATCAAAAAGGCTGAACCAGAAGCTCGGAAATAAACATTTAACTAGTGAAATTTTTTTTCTTTTCTTTTTAAAGAAAATGCAAATGGAACAGTTAGTAAAAGCATCAATAAGCAAAGAGAATAATGCAAAGGGTTGATGAAAAATGACTACTAGCACTAGCCATTCTCACTACCCAATCAATGAGCAATAAAAAGAAATGAAAAGCAAAGCAATGAATTGAAATAACGAAGAAGAAAAAAAGAAGTAAAGCTTTTCATAAAATCAAGTAAATTGAAAGTTGACATGAACAGTGAAATAAGAAAATGCTTGCTAAACAAAATGCTATTCGGAAAAGCTTGAAAGGAAGAATAAAAACTTTAAAAACTAAAATTACTCCTAAATTACTCTACACTACTCCTACCCTAAAACTACCCTAAATTCTACTCCTAAAAATTACATGGTTTTTTCAATTGCCATTATTTCCTATTTATAAACACACTAGGGGTAAAATGGTAATTTTCACATCTTTGATGAGTTGGCATTTTTTTTGTCACTTGTCTTCACACCATTGGCTCCTTGAAAAGATATTTTCATGTCATCGGTCTTCTTGTCCAATTGGATGTGCTAGGTGGTATGACTCGTGTTGTTCACGTGGCTCAATCTTGATTTTAGCCCAATTTCAGTCCATTTTCTATCGAAATATTCAAAATTCATCCGAATTTAATTTATTTGCAAACATGAGAATTTTAATTAAATAAACGGGATAATTAACAAAATAAATTGGGAATTTAAATAATTAATTACGAAATTAAGCACAAATAATTCTAAAAATATAGAATTATCAGTAAACCTTATGAATTCATAAGTATATACATGTACATGTTATATGAAGCATAAGTGATGTAAAGTTCATAAATTCAATGTACACACTTGTAATAAGAGTTTGCGATGTACGTACAAGTTTCATTATGTATGAATATGAAGAAATGGACTTTTGTATGTGATAAATGTGGGTGGAATGAAAAATTATTAGTGTGGTAAATGGAAATGAAGTTGCATAAATCTTTGTACTTCCATTTAGTTTTGTATTGTATACATTTGGTTATACAATGAATGCTCACAAGTTTTAATGTGTATAAAGTATGAATGGATGCCATTTTCACGTCTTAAAGGTGATTGGATGAGAAAATGACTATGGCAGCAAAATTTAGAATGTTTTGTGTAAGTTACAGCAGCAAACTACAGAAAAATCTGAAAAATATGAATGCCAGATCGATCTCATAGAAGGAAAGATAGATCTGGAAGAGTAAAAAATGCTCTTATTCGAGCAATGGAACAGGGCAGATCGATATCCAATAGAGCTAGATCGATCTGCTAAACATTTTGTGTAGAAGGAATCGATCCCTTGAAGGGCCAAATTGATCTCCAAATGTTACTGACTTGGAGAAGATCGATCTCACCCTTGGAGCAAATCGATCTCCTTAAGCTACTGCCTGGAACAGATCGATCTCCTGCTTATGGGAAGATCGATCTCATGAAATTCAATACGCTGAAAAGTAAGGCGACAAAGAAGGAGAGATCGATCCTCTCACCATGCAGATCGATCTCCTAGTGAAATTTCTATATAAGAAACGAGATTTTAGGCTGAAAGACACAGTGACCTAAAACCTCTTAATTTTTGCTTAAGTGTTCAAACACTTTTCCTAGACAAACCACCCTTTCTAGCTAGAATAAAGAGACATTTTCTTCTATGAAGTTGTTCGTTAGCCAAAGGAGAGCAACATAGTTGAAAACAGGACCTCGATACGATAAATCGAAGGTGTTGGTCGATATTACAAGATTTTGGATCAAGTAGCAAGAAAAGCAAACTAGGTAAGCTTTCAGGCTACCAAATTCTAGTACGTTAACCTAGCTACTACTATGAACCTATTGATACAAGGGAAGATAGCTAGAAGTGACTATAACATGTAAAGTCACTAAGGACCTATGTTAGGTCAAAGAGGAAAAAAGAGAATAAAATGGTGTTTTGATGATTCGAGATTATAGAAAAGATGAATGATACATTTGATGTGTATCTACAGTGTCTGGAGAGATAGACGGAGCTGTAGACATGAATGGTGACTTGTGAAGCAGTGTGAGATAAAGAGATACACTGCGAGATCAAGGTAAGGGACTTATGTAAACTATAGAGATAGCTATACGTATGTTTTCTTATCTGCTGTGTGCACATGTATGTAATAAATACATAAATATTGATATGGCTAGATAGAAAACTACGTATGAGAATAAGTTGATAGTATGAATTTGCATTACTTCTATTTCTTTTCTATGTGAAATCGTGCTAGAGCATGAGAGGCAATGGTAGATTAACCAGCCTCGCTTGCACAGTATTTTCAAAGTGCTTTTGAGAAAAGTTATGCCTCGGGTGATGATGTGTGTTCCACTCGAGCTGCTTGCACTAAATTTTGGGAATCATGTTGGAGCCAGAGTGTACTTTTTAGTGATCTTGCTCTGATTATGCTCGCATGTGACACTCTCGATTTAAAGTGATGAAAAAATCGTGCTCGATGCCTCAGATATGCTTTGTGTTTTACACTGAGTTGCTTGCACTAGTCTCTTGAGCTTCTGTGTGATAAGCAAAACTATGCTTGATGCCTCGATGATACTCTGTGTGTTCCACTCAAGAGCTCGTACGAGAGTTTATGAAATTGATGTGTGATGGATAAACCGTGCTTGAGCCGTCGTGTACTGTTGTGTGTCTGGCATTGATCTGCTCACTCATGATTTTAAGACAACGAAAATGGGTAAGTAATGATCCACGAGAGCACGATGTACCATAAGCGTTATCCATGGGGTACAATGTGCCATGAATTGAGTTGAGCTGATGGGAGCTTCCCTAAGCGTAGGGTTCCCACACACCTGATCAGTGTAGCCTGGAATCCGACTATGGTCATAAGTCTGCTATATCTGTGTGATATGATGTGGCAATGTCACTACTGTGTGATGTGACAGATATCTTCCATTACTGTGAGTATTGTAGTCGCCCCTGTTAAGGTGTTCTCTAGTTCTCTAGCAGTATAGAGAGGTATACACTTATGATGAGAAAAAAATTTGTATCCTATAAATTAATGCACAGTCTAGTGATATTTTGTACGAAAGGAATGTATAGTTAATAGAAACTGATGTAAACGCTTCCGAATATTTATAAAAGCCCAGCTTCTATTTTATATTGGTTTAATTATACTTATTAAACTGTAAATAGATGAGTTATGAGTTGGATGTTGACTCACAGCCCAACTGTAAGAGGTAAGTGGTAATGTAAAGGTCACAGACTGGTTTAGAGGGTCGTGTCCATGACAACACGGATCCCGGTGTGTGAGGCATCGCGGCTGCAACGGGAGGTGGGTCAGTCCTACTGGTTAGAATGTCAAATCACCAATCTCATAGTCATGACTACACGGTACAATGTACTCTGTGAGACATACACGGTACAACGTACTTCATGAACCCATATCACAGTCTGGGGCTGCCTGCAATAGGTATTATCCACCCCATACCATGTCGATAACCAACCCATGCCTCAACATACACGTGTTAGCATATCATCTCACTGTGACACACAGTCTACAAAGGCTCCAGCATGGTTCTATGAATGTCACATCACGTCTATTACGAGTAAAGCTCCAGCACGACGCCATGCATATCATGATATCAAAAATCTCGAGCAAGCAAAGCTCTAGCACGGTTTTATACATATATAAAATCCTCGTACGAGCAATGCTCCAGTACAACTTTCATGAGTAATAAATCAGGGTAAATCACATACGAGCAAAGCTCTAGTACGGTTTTATACACAATAAATCAATGTAAAATTACGTACGAGCAAGGTTCCAGTACGATTTTCATGCATATAACTCAGTAAAACTCAATGCAAGCGAGGCTCTAGCACTCTGTATGTAAGTCAAAACATCAAAATCCAGTGCGAGCAAGGCTTTAGCACAATTTATACTCATAAATTTGCTAGGCTGCTTTATTTCGATAAAACAATTTCAAAATCATAATTGGCACCTCACACGTGCCCCTTCCATGCAAATCATGAAAATCAATAGTCAGCCTATCGATAAATTGCTTAAATCAAGCAATATATTTCATAAAAATATCAAAAACATGTTATTCATGCAATTTATT
Source organism: Firmiana major (assembly GCA_033439115.1). Lineage (NCBI taxonomy): Eukaryota > Viridiplantae > Streptophyta > Magnoliopsida > Malvales > Malvaceae > Firmiana > Firmiana major. The sequence goes on from CM065910.1 coordinate 26,559,717, forward strand.
AGCCTTACTACCCTTTTTGTAAAATTTACTCCTAGGGGCAAAATCATCTTTTTCACCTATATCCGAATCTTTCTGTAAAATTTATTATTTCTTTTCTAAGTAGCTAAGAAAATTTAATGCCCTATAAATACCCTCAAAATACGTGCAGCTACATCTAAATACTCACAAAATTCCCTTACCTAGTATCAAGTCTAATGTGGTAATTTTCACTGCTAGAAGTTTGTCTAGTTTGATCTACTCCTAATCCAATCTTTGGAGCTGCAGAAAATTATTTATCATATCAATTTAATCCAAAAAATATATTTTCTTCGTTTACTACAGTCGATTTAACTTATTGGACTCATTTACTTTTATTGGGCTTTCTGTGGGGTCCATAATCTAAATTGGGCTGATTGCTACTCAAGCTTGGCCTATTACAAACATTTGGCCGAATTCTTGGCCTAACATCACTGCTATGTTATCTTATCCGATTTCTAGTCTCTTTCGACCGTTTAAAATCATTTACGACAGTCTATTTTCCATTCCAAGTATTACAAAATTTTATATGGAATAAATTACAACTTACGCGATTAATTTCTAACTCGTATAACTATCCAATTTATAGAAATCGAGATTCACTTACTCAAGATTCTGTAATAGCATGAAAATCGAGGCTGACTCAAACTCTCGTTTGTCGCCAATTGTCGCGCCACACTTTTAATATTTACCGAGTCAATTTCGGCCAAATATAATTTCAATTAAATATTTTAAAAATTAAATCGGTAAATTTTGACCGCTTACCGGCTTACCCGTAGCTCGATTGCATCATCAGATTTTTTTCCCATTTTCCTTGTCTTTTCTTCTTTTTCTTTCTCTTTTTCCTTTCTTCCTTGGCTCAACCGGTTCGGTCCGGTTCAACACAGTTTCACTTTATTGAACTGGCCCGTATCGGTTCAGTCGCCCCTTCATCGTTCGCGACGTTTCTGCCCGGTTCTCGACTTACTCTTGCCATCGTTCGACTCGTCTTTGGCTGGGGAACGTTCGACTAGCCTTGGATCGAATCGATCGATGCTGGTGCTACCGAATTTCTCCATTCTCTCCTCGGTAATCTCCCTCGTCGATCTCCTCTTTTCGGCGTAGTCGACGCACGTGCTGGCGCCTGGTGGCTCTCACGTGGTCGGGCTTCCTTCGTCGGCCCTCGCATGCCCTTCCGGTCGGTGACTCGTCGGTGCAAGGAAACCGATTCCCTCGGTTTCGTTCGTCTTCAGGCTCTCGTTTCCTTATTTCCTTTTTCGCGATTTCGCGATTCTGTTTTTTTTTTCAATTTCGTTTTTTAATTATTTTTTATATATATTATATTATATTTTAATATAATATATAATATATAATATATAATATAATACAAAAATCTAAAAATTTTAATATAATTAATAAAAATATCTTCATATTTTACAATATTATTTTATTAATAATAATAATAATAATAAAACAATTATTAATATTACTATAATTATATTTTATTTCCACAATGTATTTTATAGATTAATGTTTATACACTTTTGTACATGTATTTTATTTAATTTATTTTTACAATAATATATGTGTCACGACCCAAATTACCTAAAATCACTACAAATTTTTCGCTTTTCTATTATTATTTAATTCTTACCTTTCTCTTATCGTGACTATCTTACCAAACAGTTGGGCTATGATTCGGTGTTAGTCACCTCTCACCTATTTACCATTCCATTTGCATAATCACATTTACATATCAGAGTTTACTATCTTTTGACTATAACTAAATACATACACAATGGTATTTACATAACCTTACATCCCTGATATCATATCCATTTACAGTACTGTGCATTACATATTTAGATACAAAACTATACAAATGTGTATACCTGTCTCTCGATGGAAAGCAGCAGATACCAAGATGCAAGTTCTCAACCTCTCACTAACTACTGCGAGTGCTCTGAAAAGATGGGAAAATAAGGGGGTGAGGAAACCATACGCTCAGTAAGGCAATTATGCAAGTAAGTAGATAGCTCTACTATCTACATGCTCATAATGCCATGCCCTTAAAATCCATTTCTTTTCATTAAAATCTAAAGCACAAACCATGCATACATCAATGACATAGTTTATCAAAACTATTTGTGCATATAGAACTCATGTAATTCATGCATCAAAGGTATTTTATGTGACATCATTAAATCATAATTAGCATGAATTAAATCAAGATCATAAATTAGTTCATGCTATGTAAATCAAATGATGAGAGACAAATTTTTTCATAAAATTTATAATTAAAGCATGAAAAACTCATCATGCTACTGCATTTAAATAATTTCATTAAAACTGCAGTATAAACTAACCCGAAGGGGTTAAGCATCTCATAAATCAATCTCATTGAAAATTCATTATAATATTCTGTTATAAAATCATATCTCAAAGAAAATCACAAAAATCGGGGCCTGACCCCTACCTCGGGTCTACCCTAATCTATCGAGACCATAAGTTATATCATGTGAGACATGTAGGTGACTATATCAGTAACAACGAGGACTATGGCCATATCCTAGTGATCCCTGGCTACACGATACCTAGTGCGCGAGGTATCACACCTGAAACGGGAGGTGGGTCGGTCCTACCCGCCAGAACAGCATGACATCAAGATTGCAAGGGCAAGGCTTGCTGCCTCATGGCTAATGCCACTCCACTCCAATAATCCCCATGGTAAAGCGTACTCTACGTGACATACACGGTACAATGTACTTCATGAACCCAAGCTCAGTCAAGGGTGCCTGCAATAGGTCTTATCCACCCATACCATCTCTATCTCAGTATGCACGTGTGGGCATATCATCTCACTGTGACACACAATCTACAAGAGGCTCAAACATGGCTATATGCATGTCATATAAATCCCTGTGTGAGAGAAGCTCTAGCACGGCTCCATGCATATTCATGATATCTAAAAATCTTGTGCGAGTGAAGCTCTAGCACGGTTTCATAAAAATCAGTAAAATCTGCGTACGAGTAACACTCTAGTACGACTTTAAAATGAGTTATAAATCCATAGAAAATCACGTGCGAGCAAGCTCCAGCACGGTTTTATGCATAAATAAATAAGATCTCGTGTGAACAATGCTCCAGCACGAATGAATGCCTAAGTAAATCAAAACTTCGTACGAGCAACGCTCCAGTACCGTTTTAAAATGAAATTATCATATCAAAACAGGATGCGAGCTAAGCTCCAACACCTTTCATGCATGTCATATCATAAAAACTAGTGTGAGCAAATGCTCCAGCACCTTTTTATGCATATCAAGTCAAAACAAGTTAAAACAGAGTGCGAGCTAGGCTCCAGCACCTCTCATGCATGTCACAACAATAAAAATCAGTGCGGGCAACCGCTCTAGCACATTTCATGCATATGATGTCACACAAGTCGATGCGAGCAACCGCTCAAGCACATTTTATGCACACTCACAAATGCAGATATAGTGCGAGCTATGCGCCAGCACTATCTGTTTTCATATAAACTTGATAGTTGGCCCATTTTTCAAAGAAATTTCATTTAAATCTTAATAACACTTACGTAGTGTTACATCGTGAAATTTATGCAGTTACTGGCCAATCTATTGATTTGCTTTGCTTAAAATCCATGAAAATTCCTAATCAGAAAATTCCTTAAATCATGCATGTCATTCTTTCACCATCCTTAGGTGAATTTCCCTCAATAGGGGTAATATAGCCTTTTACCTATTTCGGGTCCTTAAAATCTTTAATCTATTTCTAGGACCTTTATACATATTCAGTGTATACAAAAGCTATTAAAACATGCGTAGCTACCTCAAGCTACTCACACAATTCTCTTACCTCTTTTTTTTGTACAGTCTAACCTTTTCCACTGATATCTTGTCACGCAGTCCGATTTGCTCAGAACCAATCTCCGGAACTACGGATAAATATTCATCAGGTCAAATACAATACAATTAATTGTATATCATATTTTTTGGCTTAAGTTAAATCATTAGGCCCGTTTACCCATATTAGGCCCGATTGTACCTTAATGGGCCTTAATCGGCCTTAAGCCCGTTTTCCACTTACAATTCACATTATCGAGGCCTATTGGGCTTAATGGGCCCATCAGTATTTATTGAGCCTCATTCTAAATTTTTGGATAGCTCAATTAATTATTTACGACAATTTATCTCTAATTCCATAATTTAATTCATTTCATGTGGAATTTAAATCCGTAATTTATGCGATAAATTTTTAACACGCATAACGATGTAATATTATCATAAATAAAGGTTACTTACCCGAGATTCCATTATAGTATGCAAATCGAGGTTGTCTCGAGCTCTCGTTTGACGTCGATTGTCGAGCTACATAATTAAATATTTTTTTGGGTAAACTTTCAGTCGAATATTAATCTAATTAAATATTTCAAAATTTAAATTGATCATTTTCGACCACTTACCGACTTACCCGTAGCTCGATTGCATCACTGAGATTTTTCTCCAATTTTTCCTCTTTTTCTTTTTCCCTTTTTCCTTTCTTTTTCTTCTTTTCTGGCTGACCGGTTTGGTTCAGCCGATTCATTCCGGTTCGACCAGTTCAGGGCTTTGCAGGTCGGTTCTTCATCGCTTCCGTCACCAGTAGCTCCGCGGGATCGTCCGGTACATGGATCTGCCCTCGATTTCACCATGGCTAGCCGAAAAGTGGCCGGTCCGACTCTTCTCTCGTCACCGTCGGTGCCTTTTCTGTTTGGCCGTAGTTTCCAGCACTGGCCACCATTCTATCGGCCGATGCTGCCACCGATCGGTCTTCACCTGAGGAACGCTCGGCTGGTGGTGGCCATGGTTGAATCGGTGCCGGTCGTCGGATTCTCCCTTTCTCCTCTCAGCTGGGCTTCCTCGGTTTCTCTCTCTCTCGTCGCCGTTCGTCCCCTCGCCGAATATCGCCTGGGGTCGACGTCGACGTGGGGTTCTTCCCCTCTCGACCGCTCGTTCGCTTCTCGACGACCTCCATCGGTGGAGGCAGAAGCACAGGTCGGCTCCCTGCTTCTGTTTCCATTTTCCAGTTTCGCGAAATTTTTTTTTTATATTTTATTTATTTATTATTTTTATTATTATTTTATGCATTAAAATATATTAAAAATCCACAACTATCTTAAAAAATTATATTTTATTCATTAAATCAATAATTGAATTTATCGGTCTTATTTTTATATTTTTGGTATATTTTTCCAATATTTTTGGGATAGTTTCTCGAGGTGAAAATTCTCGGTTTATTCTAGTAAATTCATATCTTGATCAATTTAACCCGAAATTTAATTATTTCTTCGTTATTGATCAAGATTTCTCAATCCCATATTTTTAATTAAATTTTCTTGTCACGATAAATATCGAATTTTGGTCTTTTGACCGTTTTACCCTTGCACGTGTTCGGGAATACCGTTTCAATCCTTCATTTGATCTTTTCTCATTTCGTGTTTTAAATAAAATTAGGTTTTACAATCTCCCCCACTTAAGAAATTTGATCCTCTAAATTAGAACCATGTCAAATTGGTCCATAAGCAACTCCGAGTACGTCTATCGCGTCATACTCTTTAATTCTCATAGGACTTGTTCACGAAGTGTAATACTACCAACATACTTAACTAGAGAGATCATATTAAACCTCAACACTTTCTCCTTCCATCTAATTCCCGAATCGATTTTTTTTCAACATACGTTATATTTTCATTGAGCTAAGCTGTTGGAGCTCATATTCGTTCACATATGCTGGGTCTGGATAGTATTTTCGAAGCATCATAAGATAGGACACATTGTGGATGCCTGCTAATTCAGGTGGTAACACTAACCTACAGGCCTTATCTCCCACTTTGTCCAATCTCTTAAGGGATTCTATTTAACGAAACTCGATTTGCCTTCTTTTCGAATCTCGTTTTATCTTTATGCCCTTAGGACAAATAACTTCCAACAATATTGATTCACCCTCGGTGAATTCCAATGGTTTTCTATCTCTTGTCAGCATAGTTTTTCTATATGCTCTGAGGTGTTCTTAATCTCTCACAAATCAACTGAACATCCTCAGAGGTTTGTCTTACCAATTCGAAAACAATTCTCTATTTGTCACCCACTTCTTCTTATCTAGATCGGGGAATAACCCCTACGACCATACCCTCATATAAGTCATCCCGATACTTGAGTGATAGCAGTCATTATTGGCAAATGCGATTAGTAACAACTGATCATCCCAGGAGCTTATAAAATCAATGGCACATGCTCTCATCATATCCTCCAGAACCTGTACAGTCCTCTCTGACTGACTATCTGTCTGAGGACGAAAGCTGTGCTAACACTCAATTGGGTTCCCATAGCTTAAAAAAAATTTCCCATAAGTGGGAAGTGAAGCGAAAATCCCTATTTGATATAATGCTCCCTGGAACGTTACATAATGTTTCATAATCTTTTTGTACACATAAATCTGCCTACTCACTTAGAGTATCTGGGGATTTCATAACCAAAAGGTGGGTAGACTTAATCAATCCATCGACTATCACCCAGATAGCCTCGTGATTTATCTGGGTCCTCTATAACCCATCAGAATATTCATGGTAACTTACTACCATTTTCGTGTCGATATAGGTAGATGCTGCAATAACCCTGCAGACTTCTATTGCTCTACCTTACTTGGCTGACATACGAGACACTTTGCTACAATTCTACAATGTCTCTTTTCATACCTGACCACCAATACCTTTTTCAGAGATTTCAATATATTTATTACTTCTCGGATGCACTGTATATCCCAAAGAGTGAGCTTCTATCAATAGCACTATCTCATCAACTGTGGTCCTGAGAGCACTTATATTGTCTCTGAACCTCTGTCACTATACCCATCTAAATCTGACCCACACTATCGATACCATACCGATCATCACGCTAAGTCTGGCAAATCTGGTCACACAAATCTGATTCTAACCTCAGGCTGGCTATCACACAATCACGTCCATCATCAGAAGGGATCACATCATACTAAGGCTCACAACTGCTCTAGCAGCTCACACTCCCTGACCATCATAGGTAATACCATCCCGAGGCTCTTTCTGCTCAAGGCATCAGCCATTACATTAACCTTTCCTGGGTGGTACAATGTTCATAATCATAACCTTAGAAGCTCTAACTCTCTTGGTTATCATATCCGACTCTTTCTGTGAAAACAGATACTCGAGGCTTTTACGATCAGTGCATACCCAAAATTTCTTACTATTTAAGTGGTGGCGCCATACTTTTAGTGTAAACGCTACGGCTGCCAACTCTAAATCATGGGTCAGATAGTTTCTCTCATGATCCCTGAACTATCTGGATCCATAAACGACTATCTTCCCATTTTACATCAATACACAACCTACTTCTTATTTTGAGGTATCCATATACACTGAGAAACCTCTTGAGCTGTTGGTCATGGTGAGAATAATTACGGTGGTCAGTTTATTACTTTAATATACCAAAACTCACTGAAGCTACTTTCATACTTATCATCCTACTGACATGCAATCTTTTTCGAACAAGATGTGTTAACTGAGCAGCCCATTTCGAGAAATTCTCAACAACTCGTCTGTAAGACAGTTTCTAGTTGCTACTCATGCTCTTCCTTGGACTTCGAATACATCAAAATATCATTGCTAAAGATGACAACCAATCGGTCCAAGTAAGGTTTAAATACCTCATCGTAGTTGAGTTCCACTAAATATTTCAATCACCCATATCCTTGACCTATGTACGCATAAACGTATAATGTCATTTCGAAATCGCTTCCGTTCAAGATACTAACTCGCGTCATTTCCTTTTTCTTATATTAACGGCTTTTATAAAATTTTAATTTTTTTAAACCTTCATGATTAATCGAATTCTATATTTCTTTATTGTACCAGCAAAGGTACCCAAATTTTAAATGTATATATTACGACTATCGATTTCAATTTATAGGTTATGTGTGCACTTCTAGACACTGTCAAGTCTTCAGGCGGAGAGGTATTTTGAAATACCTTTATTAACCCTCAGACTTGATCACATAGACTGGTTATGGATATATCCTCCTCTTATCCTTGGTCGCAATTCATATTCACTACATATCGCTTAATCCAAATTACTTTACATATCAAAGATATTCTTACCTTGCATACGCCTCTTATTCCAATATATCTCGTATTCAGGATCTATCACTTATAACAAACTCTTTCATTACTTGTTAAAACTTACAGTATACTTTTTTTTCAGGGTAACCATATCACTATCTGAGGATAGAAATCTGAACAGCATAGTTTGCAGCTGAATCAATCTATTCTAAAATATTACTTCAAAATTATTCATATTCCATTGAATAAAATCGGCTGACATATCCTTTTTCCCCTGTTTATAACTAACAATCCCTATACCCATATTTAGTTAGTGAAAATCAGCTAACTATCATCATCTTGCCTAAGGATACATGTTTCACATCTTTCACTAGCTTATAAGCAACTGAAGGCGGTATGAATAAATGCGTGGTACCAGGATCAATTAAAATACTTACTTCATTATTCACAACCAGTGTAGTATCTTCCACCACATCAAATGAAACATCAGTAGTGTCTTGATCCAAGGCATACACTTGCCCTCATCCAACATCTTATTTTCGTGGTATCTACCACACATCCTACACTATTTCATAGCAGGTCGGGGTCATCCAATCACAATACCCCTCAAAAGTAGTGTATTTGGATACTCTGGGGCCTTACCAATCATCTTACCCCGTGACTCGTCAGCTCTAAGCTTTTACCAAACTACCTTTTTCCCGTTCTGACATCTCTATCATTTTCTATTCTCTTCTGTCTGTATTCTGGCCCTTACTACCTTTCTAAATCTCAGAGGCGTGCAACTCATGATCTTATTCACAAAACTGTAGTCTGCGCACTGCCTCGACATAGGTAGTGATATCAAACGGCCTAATCGGACTCTAATTGACAATCTGAGCCCTTCATGAACTTTCAGACATTCCGACTCTCACTGTTCATAGTGTCGGGGTCATATCTGGGCAGGTATATAAACTGAGATTCATACTTGTTAATCAACCAGTTCCTCTAGGTCAGAGTAAAGAATTTTATCTGTAATTTTCTTTAAGTAGTGTCCGGGATATTCTGTCACTGAAAAACATCTAATAATTATTTTCTAAGTCCATTCTGTATGTCTAACTCTTAAGATGGGTCGAGCGAACTTCCACCAATGCTCCAACTCGCTCTCAAATCTCATGCATACTCTGAGGAATTAGCTCACAAAATATTCTCCACACTCTGTTCCAACCTCGCGAAGCGTGTCTCAATACTGTCTGATCTCTCAGTCGGACTCTGTTCGATCTTTTTGTCAAACTCTGTGGGGCATACTCAACATCAGCCTCCACTTCAACCTCATTTTAAGTCTCATGTGGCGACTCAGTATGACTCTCAGGCCTACCTCTACGGCCTCGAGCTCGTGTACTCGTGCTTATACCATAGCAGCTATCAGTTAATGAGTCTATTCTTGCATTTAAAAATAAAATTCTTAGCTGCAATTCCATCTCAATATACACAATTATATCTCAACAATGCACAGTACATGGGGATATAAACTTCCTTAATCACTAACATCGACTCATATCAAGCCAACTTAGCTCTGATACTAAAAACTGTCACGACCCAAACTACCTAAAATCACTACAAATTTTTTACTTTTCGATTATTATTTAATTCTTACCTTTCTCTCATCGTGACCATTTTACCAAACAGTTGGGCTATGATTTGGTGTTAGTCACCTCTCACCTATTTACCATTCCATTTGCATAATCACATTTACATATCAGAGTTTACTATCTTTTGACTTTAACTAAATACATACACAATGGTATTTACATAACCTTACATCCTCGACATCATATCCATTTATAGTACTGTGCATTACATATTTAGATACAAAACTATGAAAAATGTGTATGCCTATCTCTCGATGGGAAGCGACGGATACCAAGATGCAAGTTCTCAACGTCTCACTAACTACTACGAGTGCTCTGAAAAGATGAAAAAATAAGGGGGTGAGCAAACCACACGCTCAGTAAGGTAATTATGCAAGTAAGTAGATAGCTCCACTATCTACATGCTCATAATGCCATTTCTTTTCATTAAAATCTCAAGCACAAAACCATGCATACATCAATGACATAGTTTATCAAAACTATTTGTACATATAGAAATCATGTAATTCATGCATCAAAGGCATTTTATGTAACATCATTAAATCATAATTAGCATGAATTAAATCAGGATCATAAATTAGTTCATGCCCTGTAAATCAAATCATGAGAGACAAATCTTTTCATGAATTTATAATTAAAGCATGGAAAACTCATCATGCTACTGCATTTAAATCATTTCATTAAGACTACAGTATAAACTAACCCGAAGGGGTTAAGCATCTCATAAATCAATCTTATTGAAAATTCATTATAATAGTCTGTTATAAAATCATATCTCAATGAAAATCACAAAATTGGGGCCTGACCCCTCCCTCAGGTCTACCCTGGTCTATCGAGACCATAAGTTATATCATGTGAGACATGTAGGTGAAACGAGGACTATGGCCATACATAGTGATCCCTGGCTACACGGTACCTAGTGTGCGAGGTATCACACCTGAAACAGGAGGTGGGTCAGTCCTACCCGCCAGAACAGCATAACATCAGGATTGTGAGGGCAAGGCTTGCTGTCTCATGGCTAATGCCACTCCACTCCAACAATCCCCATGGTACAGTGTACTCTGCGTGACATACACGGTACAACATACTTCGTGAACCCAAGCTCAGTCAGGGGTGTCTGCAATAGGTCTTATCCACCCATACCATCTCTGTCTCAGTATGCACGTGTGGGCATATCATCTCACTGTGACACACAGTCTACAGGAGGCTCCAACACGACTATATGCATGTCATATAAATCCCTGTATGAGCGAAGCTCTAGCACGGCTCCATCCATATTCATGATATCTAAAAATCTCGTGCGAGCGAAGCTCTAGCACGGTTTCATAAAAATCAGTAAAATCTACATACGAGTAGCACTCCAATACGACTTTAAAATGAGTTATAAATCCATAGAAAATCAAGTACGAGCAAGCTCCAGCACGGTTTTATGCATATATAAATCAGATCTCGTACGAGCAATGCTCCAGCACGAATGAAGGCCTAAGTAAATCAAAACTTCATACGAGCAACGCTCCAGTACGGCTTTAAAATGAAATTATCATATCAAAACAGGATGCGAGCTAAGCTCCAACACCTTTCATGCATGTTAAATCATAAAAACTAGTGCGAGCAATCGCTCCAGCACCTTTTTATACATATCAAGTCAAAACAAGTCAAAATAGAGTGCGAGCTAGGCTCCAGCACCTCTCATGCATGTCACAACAATAAAAATTAGTGCGGGCAACCGTTCTAGCACATTTCATGCATATGATGTCACACAAGTCGGTGCAAACAACCGTTCAAGCACATTTTATGCACACTCACAAACGCAGATAGTGCAAGCTATGTGCCAGCACTATCTGTTTTCATATAAACTTGATAGTTGACCCATTTTCCAAAGAAATTTCATTTAAATCTTAATAACACTTACGTAGTGTTATATTGTGAAATTTATGCAGCTACTCGCCAATCTATCGTTTTGCTTTGCTTAAAATCCACGAAAATTCCTTAAATCAGAAAATTCCTTAAATCATGCATTTCATGCATGTCACGTTTTCACCATCCTTAGGTGAATTTCCCTCAATAGGGGTAAAATAGCCTTTTACCTATTTCGGGTCCTTAAAATCTTTAATTTATTTCTAGGACCTTTATACATATTCAGTGTATACAAAAGCTATTAAAATACGCGTAGCTACCTCAAGCTACTCACACAATTCCCTTACCTCATTTTTTTGTACAGTCTGACATTTTCCAATGATGTCTCGTCATGCAGTCCGATTTGCTCTGAATCTAATCTCTGAAACTGCAGATAAATATTCATCAGGTCAAATACAATACAATTAATTGTATTTCATATTTTTTGGTCTTAATTTAAATCATTGGGTCCATTTACCCATATTAGGCCAATTGTACCCTAATGGCCTTAATCGGCCTTAAGCTCGTTTTCCACTTACTATTCACATTATCGTGGCCTATTGGGCTCAATGGGCCCATCAGTATTTATTGAGCCTCATTCTAAATTTTTGGATAGCTCAATTAATTATTTATGACAATTTATCTCTAATTCCAGAATTTAATTCATTTCATGCAGAATTTAAATCCGTAATTTATGCGGTAAATTTTTAACATGCATAACGATGCAATATTGTTGTAAATAACGGTTACTTACCCGAGATTCCATTATAATATGCAAATCGAGGTTGTCTTGAACTCTCATTTGACGTCGATTATCGAGCTACACAATTAAATATTTTTTCGGGTAAACTTTCAGTCGAATATTAATCCAATTAAATATTCCAAAATTTAAATCGGTCAACTTCGACTACTTACCGACTTACTCGTAACTCGATTGTATCACTGAGATTTTTTCTCAATTTTTTTTCTTTTTCTTTTTCCCTTTTTCCTTTCTTTTTCTTCTTTTCTGGCTGAACCGGTTCAATTCGGTTCAACCGGTTCAGTTCGGTTCGAACGATTTAGGGCTTCGTCTGCTGGTTCTTCACCGGCTTCCATCACCAACAACTCCGCGGGATCGTCCGGTGCACAGATCTACCCTCGATTTTGCCATGGCTGGCCGAAAAGTGGTCGGTCCGGCTCTTCTCTCCTCACCGTCGGCGCCTTTTCTGTTTGGCCGTCGTTTCCAGCACTGGCCGTCGTTCTACCAGCCAATGTTGCCACTGATCGGTCATCTCCACCTGTGGAACGCTCAGCTGGTAGTGGCCATGGTCGAATCGATGTCGGTCTCTGGATTCTCCCTTTCTCCTCTCGGTTGGGCTTCCTCGGTTTCTCTCTCTCTCACCGCCGATCGTCACCTCGTTGGATATCGCCTGGGGTCAGCATGATGTGGGGTTCCTCCCCTCTCGACCGCTCGTTCGCTTCTTGATGGCCTCCGTCGGTGGAGGCAGAAGCACGGGTCAGCTCCTTGCTTCTGTTTCCATTTTCTAGTTTCGCGTTTCGTGAAATTTTTTTTATTATTTATTTATTTTTTATTATTATTATTTTATTCATTAAAATATATTAAAAATCCACAAATATCTAAAAAAATTATATTTTATTCATTAAATCAATAATTGAATTTATCGGTCTTATTCCGTATTTTCGGTATATTTTTTCAATATTTTCGGGATAATTTTTCGAGATGACAATTTTTGGTTTATTCTAGTAAATTCATATCTTGATCAATTTAACCCGAAATTTAATTATTTCTTCGTTATTGATCATGATTTTTCAATCCCATATTTTTAATTAAATTTTCTTGTCATGATAAATACCAAATTTTAATCTTTTGACCGTTTTACCCTTACACGTGTTCGAGAATACCGTTTCAATCATTCATTTGATCTTTTCTCATTTCGTGTTTTAAATAAAATCGGGTCTTACAATATGGGTATCATATTTTATTTTATTGTATTTATTTATTCTTTCGAAAATATATTTTTCTATATTTTCGAGATAAATTGCCCAAAATAAGGTAATTTCAGTTTATCATTTTCGAACCAACTTCCCTTTTTGGACTCCCTATACTTTCACGTTCTGAGTCTATATTTTAAATCAATTTAACCAAATTTCATTCGGTTTATTTCGAATTTACCCAAACTCTTATTTTGCACTTCAGTGCATTCGGACGTCTAACTTAATAATTCGAACTTAAAATCCACACGAAATCTCTTTGTTGATTAACCTATTACGTAAAAAGGTTCACACTAACATGTTCTTAAGGAGAAGACACAAAATTTTGAGTCTTACATTCCTCCCCTCCTTAAGAAATTTGGTCCTCCAAATTGAACCAGTCTTAGTTCTCAAATAAATGGGTATGCTTTTCTCGCATCATACCCTCTAACTCTCACGTAATTTCCTCTGAAGTGTGGAGTTGCCAGAGACCCTTAACCAACAGGATGGTTTTAGATTGTAATACTGCATCCTTCTTGTCTAATAGATTGAGTACTTAGTTTACCTTCCTTACCGAATCTCATAATATCTTTCGACGAAGGTACTTTCAAGAACACTGATTTGTCAACCATAAATTCTAATGGTCTTTGTCTCGTGTCAGCATAGTTTTACTATATGCTTTGAGCTGTTCTTAATCTCTTACACATCAACTGAACATCCTCAGAGGCTCGTTTCACAAAATCGAGAGCAAATATCTGTCTGTCACCCATTTTTCACTATCAAATCGAAGAATGACACCTACTATTATACCATGCCTCATACGGTGTTATTTCGATACTCGAGTGATAACTGTTATTATAGATGAATTCGGTTAATAATGAATGATCATCCCAGGAGCCTTTCAAATTCATTACACACGCTCTCAACATATTCTCCTATGTCTGGATGGTTCTCTCTGATTGTCCATCGATGTAGGGATAAAGAGCTAGGTTATAACTCACTCAGGTTCCCATAGCTTCCTAAAAATGTTCCCAAAAATGATAAATGAAGCAGGAATCCCTATCTGACACAATGCTCACTGGAATACTACATAGTGTTCTACAAGTCTCCATACATATAACTTCACCAACACACTCAGAGTATCTGTGGATTTCATAAATAGGAAGTGGGTTGACTTCATCAATCTATCAACTATCACCCAAATAGCCTCATGATTCTTACAGGTCCTCTGTAACCCATGACGAAATCCATGGTAACGTGCTTCCATTTCTATATCAATATAGGTAGAGGCTGCAATAACCCTGCAGGTTTCTGATACTCTACCTTACTCTACTAACATACGAGACCGTTCGCTACTAACTCTACAATATCTCTTTTTATGTTTGACCACCAATACCCTTTTTAGAAATTCTAATACATTTATTGCTCCCTAGATGAAATGTATATTTTGAAGAGTGAGCTTCTGATAATAACAATCTCATCAACTGTAGTCCTTGGGAACATATATTCTGCCTCAGAACCTCAGTAAGTCATTATCACTCACTGTGAACTCTGTCACTGTACCCATGTAAAGCTAACTCAAACCATCGACACCATGTCGATCATCACTCTGAGCTTGTCGAATCCGATCAACCAAATTCAGTTCTGATCTCTCAGGCTAGCTATCATAAAATCACTGTCAGCATCAGAAGGGATCACATCACTACTGAGGCTCACAACTGCTGTAACAGCTCACGCTCCCTGACCATCATATGTGATAACATCCCGAGGCTCTTTCTGCTCAAGGTATCAACCACTACATTGCCTTACCCGAGTGGTAAAATATCTCACAATCATAGTCCTTTAGAAGCTCTAACCCTCTTTGTTATCTCATATCCAACTTTTTCTGTGAAAACAAATACTAGGGCTTGTATGATGAGTGCATACCTAAAATTTCTCATCGTATAAGTAATGGCTCCATATCTTCAGTGCAACCACTACAGTTGCCAACTCTAAATCATGGGTCAGATAGTTCCTCTCATGGTCCTTAAGTCGTCTGGATCCATATGTGACTATCTTCCCATTTACATCAATACCCATCCCAATCCTTATTTCGAGGCATCTGTATATACTGAGAAACCTCATAAGTTGTTTGGTATGGTGAGAATAGATGCGATGGTCAGTCTATGGTTCAATTCACCAAAACTCCTTTCACGTTTTATCACCCCTCTCAAACGTAACCTTCTTTCGAATGAGACGTGTCAACGGAGCAAATAATTTTAAGAAACCCTCAACAACAATATGTAATACCTAGCCAAACTCAGAAAACTTTTAATCTCTGTGACTGTTCTGGGTCGTTCTCGCTAAACCACTGCTTCTATCTTAGATGGATCCACAAACACCCGTATTTCGATATCATATGACCCAAAAATGATATCTATTCTAACCAGAAGTCACACTTAC
Source organism: Firmiana major (assembly GCA_033439115.1). Lineage (NCBI taxonomy): Eukaryota > Viridiplantae > Streptophyta > Magnoliopsida > Malvales > Malvaceae > Firmiana > Firmiana major. The sequence continues at coordinate 26,575,794 of CM065910.1, forward strand.
TTAGTTTGGCATATAACTTTTTCTTTCGGAGGGTCTGCAAAATAATTTTTAAGTACTGCTCATGTTCTTCCCTGGACTTTGAATACACCCAAGTATTATCAATCAAGACACTAACAAATCAGTCCATGTAAGGTTTAAATACCTCGTTCATCAACAACATAACGGTTTCAAAAATCTATCTTGGGCACATCCACATTACGAATCCTTCACTGATGATACCCAGACCTTAGATCAATCTCGAAAAAGATCTGTGCTCTCCGAAGCTAATCCAATAGCTCATCAATGCGTGGAAAGGAATACTTATTCGTGATGGTAGCCTTATTCACCAACCAAAAATCACTACATAGTCGGAGGCTTCTATCTTTATTTTTCACAAACAGAACCGGCACTCTTCAAGACGAAACACTCGGTCTAACGAACCCTTATCCAATAACTCCTGTACTTGTTTTTTTAGTCCCTTCAGTTTCATTAAAGCCATTTTATACGGTGGTTTGGATATCGGCTCAGTACCAGGTACCAAATCAATACAAAACTTCATTCCTCTAACTGGTGGCAACCCTGGTAAATCATCCGGAAAGATATCAGACAACTTCCTGACCACTGGGATATCTGTCAACTCCAAATATGCCTTATCCATATCAACCACATAGGCGATGAAATCTTCTCATCATTATTGATTCCGTTAGTACAATCATTTACTTCTTTAATTACAGCCACTGCATTTTTTCATCACTTGTCAAAACTTATGGTACACTTTTTGAGGGTTAAAAACATCCCTGTCTTAGCGTAGATTAGCCTGTAAAAAAAAAATCATGGTTTCCGATCAACTAATCTATCCGATATTACTTCAAAATCATTCGTATTCAATTGAATAAGATTGGCTAGCCTATCCTTTTACCCCCACATTCAACTTATAATCTCTATACACATATTTAGTTGGCTGACTATCATTCATTGGGGTGCAAATTAGAACATTTTACCTAACGGTGTAAGCTGTACATACTTTAGCAATTTAGATGCAAATGAAAGCGATATAAATAAATGCATGGCACCAGGATCAATTAAATTAAAAGCTTCAAGATCAAAATCAATATGGTACCTTCCACCATAACGGATGAAGCGTCAGTAGTGTCCTGGTCCAAGGCATATACTCGCCCTTGACCAACAGCCTGTTTCCTCTTCTCTTCGGCTGTGGCCTTCTTTTCGAAGTAGAGGTATCAGCAGGGGTCTTCTCTAGCTCTTTGCCCTTTTGTGGGGCAGTTTTACCTAGCTCTGGGCAATTCTTCATTAAATGCCATATCTTACCACATCTGTAATATTCTCTAGTAGCCATATGACAAGGCCTATTACCTTTCCTAAACTCAGAGGCGTGCAACTCATAATCTTATTCGCATAACTATGGTTCGTGCATTGCCTCATCATAGGTAGTGATATCTCACGGGCCAATTGGGCCTGATAGATGGTCTGAGCCCTTCGATGAACTTTTGAACCTTTCAACTCTCACTACTTATAGTATTGGGGTCATACCTGCCCAAGGATATGAACCTCAATTCATACTCATCAATAGATCGGTTCAGGGGAACCAAAGTTATAAATTCCACCTATAACTTCCTCTGAGCAATGTTCAGGACATACTGTCTCAAGAATGTATCCCGAAATATTTCCCATGTCAATTCAAGATGTCTAATTCTCAAGATGGGTCAGGCGAACTTCCACCAATACTCCACCTCGGCCTCAAATCCCATACATTGTTTGAGCAAATAGCTTTATAATATTCTCTAAGCTTCGTTCAACTCTCGCAAAGCATGCCTTAGCACTCTCTGGTCTCTCTGTGGGATCCTATGGGGTATGACCAGACGAAGACTTGTCTCGGCTCTCAAGCCTACCCCTACAACCTCGAGCACGAGTACTTGCCCCTCTACCATGGCGGCTATCAATCAAGGTAATTATATTTCGACATTTACAACCTTTTCTCCATCTAATCCCATCTCGGAATACATAATTCTATCTAAATAATACATAGTACATGAGGATGTAAACTTTCTTAACCACTAACACCGACTCATATCAAGCCAACTTAGCTCTGATACCACCTCTATCACGAGCTCTTTTTCTTAAAAATCACTATAAATTTTTTGCTTTTTCATTTCCTTACCCATCATAAACAGTTTCACTACTAACAGTTAAGCAATGAGTCGACATTAGTCCCTCCTATCATATTATTTACTTTAACATCCATTTCCATATCACATTTACATATTAGGATCTACTGTCCTTTGACTTTAACTAATTACTTTCATAACTGTATTTACATAAGCTTACATCCCTGATATTCCATCCATGTACAGTACTATGCTTTTACATGTTCAGATACAAAATTGTATAATATGTATACCTGATTCATGATGGGAAGCAATGGATAACAAGGAATGCAGTCTCTACTCGCTCTCAACTATTGTGGATGCTCTGTAGGGGTGGAAAGTGAAAGGGTAAGCACAACTTACTTAGTAAGGCAATAATGTAAGCAGGTAGATAACTACACTATCTACATGCTTATAATGTCATGATATAAAAATCATTTATATCCAGAGCATGAGGTATAATTAAAACTATGCCACATGTATATAAATATATCACGTACTGAAAATATGAAAATAGGCATGTAAACTTGGAAAATCATCATGTCAACATCTCATGCTCAACACATTAAAAACTCATCATAAAACAACCCCTTAAGGCTTAACTCCTTATTAAAACTCAGTAAAACTCATCAACACATCATTAAAACCACATTTCGCTTTAAAATCACAAATCGAGGCATAACCCCTCCTTCGGGTCTGCCCTGATCTATCTAGACCGTATGATATCACGTGAGGCATGTAGGTTACTGTATAGGAAAAATCGAGGACTATGTCCCTGTGATCCCAGGCTACATGGATCCCGATGTGCGGGGTACCACGGCTGCAACGGAAAGTGGGTCAGTCCTACCCGTCAGAATATCAAATCATCAATCTCATAGTCATGACTGCAGTGTGCAACGTACTCCGTGTGACATACACGGTACAACGTACTCCATGAACCCATGTCACAGTTTGGGGGTGCTTGCCATAGGTATTATCTACCCCATACCATGTCGACAACCCACGTCTCAACATACACGTGCGAGCATATCATCTGACTGTGACACACAGTCTACAGGAGGTTCCAGCACGGCTCTATGCATATCATGATATCAAAAATCTCGTATGAGCGAAGCTCTAGCATGGTTTTATTCACATACAAAATCCTCGTACGAGCAACGCTCCAGTACGGATTTCATGCGTAATAAATCAGTGTAAATCATGTATGAGTAAAGGTCCAGTACAATTTTATACACAATAAATCAATGTTAAATTACGTACGAGCAAAGCTCCAGTACAATTTTCATGCATATAAATCAGTAAAACTCAGTGCGAGCGAGGCTCCAACACTGTGTATGTAAGTCAAAACATCAAAATCCAGTGCGAGCAAGGCTCTAGCACAATTTATACTCATAAAAATTTGATAGGTTGCTCTATTTCGATAAAACACTTTCAAAATCATAATTGGCACATCACACGTGCCCTTTTCATGCAAATCACGAAAATCAATAGTCAGCCTATCGATAAATTGCTTAAATTAAGCAATATATTTCATAAAAATATCAAAAACATGTTATTCATGCAATTTATTAGCTTTACTACCTTTTTTGTAAAATTTGCTCCCAGTGGCAAAATCATCTTTTTCACCTATATCTGAATTTTTTTGTAAAAATTATTATTTATTTTCTAGGTAGCCAAGCAAATTTAATGCCCTGTAAATACCCTTAAAATACGTGCAGCTACTTGTAAATATTCACAAAATTCCCTTACCTTGTATCAAGTCGAGTGTGGTAATTTTCACTACTAGAAGCTTGTCCAGTCTGATCTACTCCTAATCTAATCTCTGGAGCTGCAGAAAATTATTTATCATATCAATTTAACCCAAAAAATATATTTCCTTCATTTACTACAGTCGATTTAACTTATTGGGCTCATTTACTTTTATTGGCCTTTTCGTGGGGCCCATAATCTAAATTGGGTCGATTGTTACTCAAGCTTGGCCTATTACGAACATTTGGCTGAATTCTTGGCCTAATATCACTATTGTGTTATCTTATACAATTTCTAGTCTCTTTCGACCGTTTAAAATCATTTACGATAATCTATTTTCCATTCCAAGTATTACGAAATTTTATACGAAATAAATTGCAACTTACGCGATTAATTTCTAACTCGTATAACTATCCAATTTATAGAAATCGAGATTCACTTACCCGAGATTCTATTATATCACCAAAATTGAGGCTGACTCGAACTCTTGTTTGTCACTAATTGTCGCGCTACACGTTTATATATTTATCGGGTCAATTTTGGTCAAATATAATTTCAATTAAATATTTCAAAAATTAAATCGGTTAATTTTGATCGCTTACTGGCTTACCCATAGCTCGATTGCATCCTCTGATTTTTTTCCCATTTTTTCCTTTTTTTTTCCTTCTTTTTCTTTCTCTTTTTCCTTTCTTTCTTGGCTGAACCGGTCCGGTCCGGTTCAGCACAGTTTCACTTCACTAGATTGGCCTATACCGGTTCAGTCACCCATTCACCGTTCTCGACATTTTTGACCAGTTCTCGGCTCCCTCCTGCCATCGTTCGACTCGTCTTTGGCTGGGGAAGTTCGGCTGTCCTTGGATTTGACCGATCGGCGCTGGTGCTGCCGGATTTCTCCCTTCTCTTCTCAACAATCTCCCTCACCGATCTCCTCTTCACGTGGTCAGGCTTCCTTCATTGACCCTCGCTTGCCCTTCTCTTTGGTCGGTGGCTCGTCGGTGCAGGGAAATTGATTCCCTCGGTTTCGTTTGTCTTCAGGCTCTCGTTTCCTTCTTTCCTTTTTCGCGATTTCGCGATTCTGTTCATTTTTTTTCAATTTACTTTTAAATTATTTTTTATATATTATATTATATTTTATTATAATATAATATATAATATATAATATATAATATAATATATAATAAAAAATATCTAAAAATTTTAATATAATTAATAAAAATATCTTAAAATTTTACACTATTATTTTAATAATAATAATAATAATAATAATAATAATAATAAAAAATTATTAATATTATTATAATTATATTTTATTTCCATAATGTATTTTATACATTAATTTTTATACACTTTTGTACATGTATTTTATTTAATTTATTTTTTCGACAATATATGGGCATCGTATTTTATCTTATTGTATTTATTTATTCCTCCGGAAATATATTTTTCTATATTTCTGGGATAAATTGCCTAAAATAGGGTAATTTTCGGTTTATCATTTTCGAACCAACTTCCCTTTTTGGACTCCCTATACTTTCGCGTTCTAAGTCTATATTTTAAATCGATTTAACCTAATTTCATTCGGTTTTTCAGAATTTACCCAATCTCTTATTTTGCACTTCAGTGCATTCGGACATCTAACTTAATAATTCGAACTTAAAATCCACACGAAATCTCTTTGTTGATTAACCTATTACGTACAAAGGTTCACACTAACATGTTCTTAAGGAGAAGACACCAAATTTCGAGTGTTACTATTACGACTGTACTCAAAACACAAACAATTTTTGGGAAAGAAAAAAAATAACTCACATTTTTGCACTTTCACGATAAATAACTGAAAAGTTTATAGTTTCGGGTCGTGACACTAAATGCGAGAGAAATACCCACATTTGTTTCAAGACCGACCAGATTTCAAATTTTGGGACTAAATTTTTTAAGGTGGGGAGAATGTAAAGTCCATGAATTTACTAGTATTCGGTTTTTATTATAAATGGCGAAATAAATAAATTGAATTGGGAAGGAGCAGATTGGTGGAAAAAAATAAATTAATTAAAATTATATTTTCATAATGAGACTTAGATGAATTTAATTAATTAAAATATTTTAACTTGAAAATAAATAATTATGAGGTGTAAAAGTAATATATTTATTAGTGTGTGAAAATTTATGAATATAACACACTATAATAATATAAAATCTTTACTAATATTATTATAATAATATTATAAGATAGTTGTTATATATATTTTGTTAAAATATAATATTATATATATATATAGGAAAAAGGTGTAGTTGGTGGTAAATATCCCACCAACCACACGTTTCCTCTGTTAACAGAGGAAACCGAAGACTGGAGGAGTGGGAAGAGAAGGAGAGGATAAGAGGGAAAGAGAAGGAAAGAGAAAGGAAACGGCCAGAGGGGGGAGAGAGTGTCGATGCCGACTAGTGGAAAGGTAGAGATGGCAGTGGTCGGCGAAGCAGAATGACACAGATTAGTGAGGAGAAACGAGGTAGCATCGTCGACGAGGAAAATGGCCTAATTGGCCACCTTTCTGTGAGCCCAACCTTGCCCCAGCCAACCACAGGTGTCACGCAGCCCCGCGAAGTCGCTGGAAGTCGAAGCCGGCGAAGAATCGGCAGGCAGAAGCCCCGATCGATGAAAGGGCCATTGAATCGGTTCAGACCAATTTAGTGAAAAGGTGGGCTGAATCGGTCTGAATCGGTTTGGCCAGAAAAAAAAAGAAGAAAAAAAGGGAGAAAATTCAATGATGCCTCGAGTCTGAGGATATACCGCTAAGCGATCGGATTTGACCATTTTAAATTTTATGAAATTTATTTAAATTTATATTTGGCTAAATTTAACCCGTTTTAAATATATGTAAATGTGTAGCATGACAATAGGCGACAAATGAGCGGTTCAGCCTCGATTTACGTGCCAATACGAAAAACTCAGGTAAGTGAATCTCACTTGCTATAACTTGTATAATTATACGAGTTAGGAATTTATTGCTTAAGTTGCGAATTAATCTTGAATAAATTGTTCTATGTTCAGAATTGTGGATCGAATATCATAAATGACCATGAGAACTATCTTAAGACATATGTGGGCATTCAAATTGAATTAAAATAGGAAAAGTAATAAATCAACTGAAATGAGGATATAGATTATTTTCTGAGTTACGGGTTGGGTAATGAGCAATTGTTCCCTAGTGTTATCGCAACAAGTTCATAAATTATTAGTATTTTGAGTTAAGATTCCTATGTTATCGAAAATGTAATTTCGATTTGTTTCGACACGTTTTCGAAAAACTCGTGATGACTTTTAAGACATTTAAGTTATTACATGATATTTTGCGAAAGATTTAAAGGTTTATATAGATCTTACCTGGAAGATTTAAAGGTTTATACAGATCTTACCTGTATAATCTTATTCAAATTGTTTGGATTAATTGGAGAGTAAGACTTAGTTAACTTATGCTTATTATTTTCGGTATTGGGTGTAAACGGTTTTCCTTCACGATTACAACACATCTTCTGGTTAATGCAATTTCCTATGTTATGAATTATGAGCATTTGAGTTAAGATATTCCCTATAGAGTATCTGAAGATAGCCCAAAGCTTGCAGCTCTTATACGAGTACATTGGCCTATCCGACATAATTGTGATAGGCTTTGATTTTGGTAAATCATTAAGATTGGAAAACCTCTATTGAGATATAATTATGGACGTCACTTAGACTTATATAATTTAACCATCGAATTTCGTAAGTAAGATATCGACTATTTATTGTTGGACATCGTTTTCTGTTGTATGAACATGACACGAATTTAAGCCCTTTGAGGCGGGATGGAATCCGACAGATTTTAATTGAGTCCTAAGGAAAGAAGTAAATGGTGTCCTAAAATCCCAAGTAATATAAGTATGTAAGGGATTTATGATTGCTATTAGAGATAGCTGTACGTATTTTATAAATCCCTGTATGAAAATAAATAGTATGAAATATATAGAGATTGAAAATCTAAGAAAGAGCCTAGCGATAAGTAAATTATGATATTACCCTTATTATAGGGTAATGCATACCGTTGAGCATAAAAAATGCATGATTTGAGAAAATGCATGTTTTCAGTGTTTTTATCGAAAAATACTGTTTTGTAAACGTGTGATGACAGATTGACTAAGAATTTTGCTGTCTACATTAAATTGCACATTTTTCAAAGTTAAGCATGCTTGAGTGAGAGCAATCCCATGATGGGTGACTAAACGGGAAGTTGCCTTCTTGCACCGTTTTGCATTATTTGACGTGCTGAACTCAGTTTTGAATACCGTTTTCACCATATTTGAGCCATCTGTCAGTTTTATATGTGAAACCATGCTGAAGCCGTCGTGTATTGCTTTGTGATCTTGCACCCCTTCATGTATTGCTTTAGATTTTTAAAAGTTAGTGTGATTAGATTTTTAAATGAATTAGGAGGAGAAGGTTTTAGTCTTAGGAAATGAAATTTTAATAGAAAATTTTTTACTTATTTTTGTTAGTCGTTTCCTTAATATTATTAATTTTTTTGGTTACTTTATATTAGGCTTTTTTTTTTGTCATGTACATATATATAATATAAAAGTCTTATCATTTTTATGTCTTTTTTTTTTATACATAGTTTTCAATTTTTAGATATTCAATATTGTAGAAGTCAAGTTTTGAGTCTTAAGATCATGAGATTTTTCTCTTTTGATGATTAATTCTAAACTTAAAACAAAGTTCTATGAAAAAGTTGGAAGTATTTTAATTGTTATGATTATTAAAATGAATACTTTCTAAAGAGTTTTATGTGAGTTTAGGATATAATGTAGTTGTTCATGTGATGTTTATATTGTGATTTTATCTATTGAAGTTAGTCATATGTAAGGTTCAAGTAAACATGAATATCTTTTTTTTAAAAAAAAAAAAGATCAGATGAGATGAAGAGAGAAAAAGAGGTTGAAAGTTGAAAGTTATAAAGTCTATTCCAATATTTCAAGTCATACAAGTCTTTATAAGAAAATATATCAAAGTGCTTGGGAAAAATGAGTATGTAAAGCACACTAAATATGAAAATTGACTTATTCTACAAGTAAGTTATCACGACCCAATACTACCAAAATCAGTACAAATTTTTCGCTTTTGAAAAATCTGACTTACCTCCTCGTGACATATTCCTCTAAACAGGTCGGGCTGTGAATCAATATTGATATACCATTCAAACCATTAAGAAATATCACACGTAAACATATAAATAATTATATTAGATGATTCTATATTTACATCCTCAAATATTCTTTCATATACATTACTGTGCTGTAAGCATACTAATACAAAATTTTGTACGTGGTGTATACTTGACAGTCGATGGGAAACAAAGATATCAACTGTGTCGTCTACTCTCTACACCCGCTATCTCTATGGTGAAAACACTGAAAGTGGGTGGAAAATGAAAGGGTGAGCTCCACATGCTCAGTAAGGTAATAATACAAACGGGTCGATAGCTATACTATCTACATGCTGATAAGAAATCAAGATATATGTGAGCATGAGGTAAAAACAATGATATGCCATATATATAATATCATCTGTTCTAAAACAGGAAATCGACATATTAAAAACATGAAATAATTCTCATGTGAAAACATCTCATGCTCAATGAATCAACACGTTATAAAATACCCCATCTGGGTCAAAATATGATACACTCACAAATCAAAATCCATTTCAACAAAATTCTTTATTTTCAAATCTCCGTTATAAAATCACCCTTCTCACATGGTTACAAATCAATAAAAGTCTCATAAAATCCCTTCATGGGAATAATCAAATCTCAATTGAAATCATAAGAAAATCGGGGCCTGACCCCTCCCTTGGGTCTACCCTGGTCTATCAAGACTAATAGTTATATCATGTGAGACATGTAAGCGACTATATCGGTAATATCCAGGACTATGGCCATAACCTCGTGATCCCTGGCACACGGATCCTAGTGTGCGGGGTATCACACCTGAAACGGGAGGTGGGTTATCCTACCCGCCAGAACAGCATAATATCAGGATTGCAAGGGCAAGACTTGCTGTCTCGTGGCTAATGCCACTCCACTCCAACAATCCCCACGGTACAGCGTACTCCACGTGACATACACGGTACATTGTACTTCGTGAACCCAAGCTCAATCAAGGGTGCCTGTAATAGGTCTTATCCACCCATGTCTAGTATGTCTCAGTCTGCACGTGTGAGCATATCATCTCACTTGACACACAGTCAATAGGAGGCTCCAACACGGCTATATGCATGTCATATAAATTCCTGTGCGAGCGAAGCTCCAACACGGCTCCATGCATATTCATGAAATCTGAAAACCTCGTGCGAGCGAAACTCTAGCACGGTTTCATAGAAATCAATTAAAATCTGCATACGAGCAGCACTCCAATACGACTTAAATTGATTATAAATTTAATTCAAATCTACGTGCGAGCATTGCTCCAGTACGGATAGGTATTAAAACTCAGTGAAAACCTCGTACGAGAAAAACTCCAGTACGGTAGTCATATAAAACAAATCTGTAAAATAGTGCGAGCAAGGCTCCAGCACTTTGAGTATGAGTTAAAATATGAAATCCAGTGCGAGCAGTGCTCAAGCACGGTTACAACTCATATAACACTGATAGGTGGCTCAATTTTATCAAAACATATTAAATAAATATCAACTGGCACCTAACCTATGCCTTTTCACTTAAAACATGTAAATAATAGCCAACCTATCCATAAATTGCTTGAATTAAAGCAATATCATCATGAAAACATTAAAGTCATGAAATTCATGTAATTTCATAGCCTTACTACCCTTTTTGAAATTTTCCTAACTGGGGGCAAAATAGTTATTTTTCACTATTTCCATATTTTCCGCAAAAATTATTATTCTATTTTCGGGTAGCCTATTAAATTTAACGTAATGTAAATCCCCTCAAAATTACGTACAGCTACCTCTAAGTGTTCATAAAATTTCCTTACCTGGAATCACGCGCGAGCTTATCCCGACTCGACCGTACCAGTCTCTCAGTCCAATTCGCTCGTCTACGGAGCTGCATATAACCACATATGGGTTCAGTTCAATATACAGATCAGTATTTCACTCTTACTGATCGAATCTAAAGCTCTGGGCCCGTTTTACTCTATTGGGCCCAATTGCACTTTAATGGGCCTCGAACCCCTTTTTTCAACCCGTTTCCACTTTTAAATCTCTTCTTCGAGTTTACTGGGCTCATTTGATTTATCAATAATCATCGGGCTTCGTTCCAAACTCAGTGGATAGCCCGGATACTGTTTACGATAATTACTTTGAAATTTCAAATAAAATTCCTTTTTGCAGAATTAATCCGTAATTTTCGTAAATAATCGAAACTCTGCATTAAAGGACTGATATTATCGTAATTAAAATATACTTACCCAATATGGTGCGGGGTACAAAAATCGGAGCTAAATCGGCTCTCGTTCGGGCTCTGTAGTGACACTGCACAATTATTTAAATCCGGGTCATTTTCTAATAAAATAATATTAAATTAAATTCTCGGGATTTATCCGCAGGTCAATCCCGACTACTCGGTCACTTACCCGAATTTCAAGTCGTCCCTGGGTACATTTTCTTCCTTTTTCCTTTTTTCTTTCTTTTCTTTTTTTCTTTTTCTTTTCTCCCTTCTCGGCTACGGTGCCGTTTTGGGCATTTCACCGTCGCCGACGTTTACGGCCATCTCGCCGGCAGCCAGTGGCCTCAACAGAACCGTCTCAGCCAGGGGAAGGCTCGGCTGGGCTGAATCGGTGCTGGAATGCTGTCATTCGTCGGGACTGTCGCGTTTTCTCCCTGAAACTTTCGTTCGCCGATTCGCCGAGAATAGCTGCCGTCGGCGCGCGTCACCGGTACCATTGGAATCGCTGGGCATTGCTCTATCTTCTCCGACCGTTGGCTTGGCTCATCGGACGCCGGTGGCTGGTCGAGGGTGTCGGGTTGCAGACGGGTTCTTTGGGTGCGTTTTTCGGGTTTCTCTCCCCCCGAAATCAGATTTCCAATTTCCTTTTTTTTAAATTCATTTATTATTTATTAATTTATTTATTATTATTTTAATCAATAAAATATATTAAATAATCCAAATATCTCTTAAAAAATCTAAAAAAATATCTTTAAATTCATTTAATCAATAAATGAATTTATCAGTGTATTTTCGTCTTTCTCGGTATATTTTTCAATTCTTTTCGGGATAATTTTTTGAATTAAAAATCCCGATTAATTTCAAATTAATCCCCGTAAATTTCAATAAATTAATATCTAAATCAATCGGCCTCGAATTTAAATATTTTCCTCGGTATTAATCCAGATTTCACAAATTCCATATTTTAACGAAAATTACTTATCGATTTCATACCGAATTTTGGTCTTTTGACCATTTTACCCTTGTACGTGTCCGGGACCAGTTTGAATTGACTTTCTTTCATCAATCCACAATCTTTTCCCTATTTTCAATTTTTTCATTTTCAGTCAACTCGATTTAAATCCTTAGACAACTTGCTGCTTCTTTATTTTCTCGATTTATCCTTATTCGATTTTACGTACATTATTTTGTTTCATCCATGTTTATCAAATCTGAATTAACCATCTTATGAATCCATTAACATATAATAATGTCATACAATATGAAAATCATAAGGAATATCATACAAAATCGCGGATCTCACAATCTCCCCCACTAAAAAAATTTGGTCCTCCAAATTAGAACCAAATCAATCGGTAAACAACTCCGGGTACTTCTCCTGTATCATGCTCTCTAGCTCCCAGGTAGCTTCCTCCAGAGTGTGATACTGCCACTGAACCTTCACCGAAGAGATCATCTTGGATCGCAATACCTTCTCCTTCCTATCCAAAATCTGAACTGGTCTCTCAACATATGTCATACTGTCACTGAGCTCTAACGGCTAGTAGTGAATCACGTGTGACGGATCTGGATGGTACTTCCGAAGCATAGAAACATGGAAGACACTATGTACACCTGCCAACTCTGGTGGCAATGCCAATCTATAAGCCTTATCTCCCACTCGCTCCAGAATCTCAAAGGGTCCAATAAAATGAGGGCTCAGTTTACCTTTCTTACCAAACCTCATGATACCTTTGGAAGGAGAAACTCTCAAAAACACCGACTCACCCTTTGCAAACTCTAGTGGTCTACGTCTCCTGTCAGCATAACTCTTCTGTTGACTCTGAGCTGTCCGCAATCTATCACATATCAATCTGACATCCTCAGCAGCCTGTTGTACCAAGTCAGGAGCAAATAACAGTCTGTCACCAATCTCTTCCCATCCAATAGGGGAACGGCATCTGCGACCATACAGTGCCTCATACGGTGCCATCCTGATACTCGAGTGATAACTGTTATTGTAGGCGAACTCGGCTAATGGCAAATGATCATCCCAGGAGCCTCCAAAATCCAGCACACACGCTCTCAACATATCCTCCAGAGTCTGTATAGTCCTCTCTGACTGACCATCTGTCTGAGGAAGGAAAGCGGTGCTAAATCTCAACTGGCCCCCAACGCTTCCTGAAAATGTTCCCAAAAATGGGAAGTGAAGCAGGCATCCCTATCAGAAACAACGCTCACTGGAACGCCATGTAGCCTAACAATCTCTCGAACATATAAGTTCGCCAACGTACTTAGAGCATCTGTAGCTCTCATAGCTAAGAAATGGGTGAACTTCGTCAGTCTATCCACAATCACCCAGATGGCATCATGACCTCTGCGGGTCCTCAGTAATCCCATCACAAAATCCATGGTGACATGCTCCCACTTCCATGTCGGTATCGGTAGAGGCTGCAATAATCCTGCAGGCTTCTGATGCTTTACCTTTACCTGCTGACAAACGAGACATCTCGCAACATACTCTGCTATGTCTCTCTTTATCCCAGACCACCAATAAACTCGCCGGAGATTCTGATACATCTTCGTACTCCACGGATGTACTGTATACCTCCCTGAGTGAGCCTCTAATAAAATCATCCTCCTGATCTCAAGATCCTCGGGAACACATATCCTACCGCGGAACCTCAGTAAACTATCAGTACTCAATGCAAAATCGGTATCTGCACCTACCTGTACCTGCCTCATCAACTGAATACATCCCTGATCACTCTGCTGAGCCTGCCAGATATGATCAATCAACTCCAGCTCCAATCTCAGGCTCGCAATGATCTCAACTTTGTCAATCTCAGGGGGTGCTATGTCCAAACTGAGGCTCGCGAACTGCTCTAACAAATCATGTTCTCGAACCATCATAAATGATACCAACCCTAGGCTCTTCCTACTCAAAGAATCAGCAACTACATTAGCCTTACCCGAGTGGTATAATATCTCGGAATCATAATCGTTCAGGAGCTCGAGCCATCTCCTCTGTCTCATGTTCAGCTCTTTCTGCGAGAATAAATACTTCAGACTCTTATGGTCTGTAAAAATCTGAAACTGCTCACCATATAAGTATTGGCGCCATATCTTCAGTGCAAACACTATGGTCGCCAACTCCAAATCATGGGTCGGATAGTTCCTCTCGTGATCTTTTAGCTATCTAGATCTATAGGCAACTACCCTCCCATCCTGCATCAATACACAACCCAGTCCCTGATGCGATGCATCTGTATATACTAAGAAACCTCCTGAGCTGGTAGGTATGGTGAGAACTGGAGCAGTGATCAATCGACACTTCAACTCCTGAAAACTCCTCTCACAGGCATCATCCCACACAAACTCAACATCCTTCCATGTGAGACGTGTCAACGGAGCAGCTAATCTAGAGAAACCCTCTATAAATCTCCTGTAGTATCCTGCCAAACCCAAAAAACTTTGAATCTCTGTGACTGTCCTGGGCCGCTCCCACTGAACAACTGCCTCTATCTTGGATGGGTCCACTAAAACTCCATCCCTCGATACTACATGGCCCAAAAAAGAAATCTGCTCTAACCAGAAGTCACACTTACCGAGTTTGGCATACAACTGTCTCTCTCTGAGGGTCTGTAACACTATCCTCAAGTGCTGCTCGTGGTCCTCCCTGGATCTGGAGAATACCAAAATATCATCGATAAACACAATCACAAACCGATCTAGGTATGGCTTGAACACATCATTCATCAAAGCCATGAATGCTGCGGAGGCATTAGTCAACCCGAATGGCATAACCAAAAACTCATAATGACCATAATGGGTCCTAAATGCTGTCTTGGGCATATCCTCTCTTCGTATCCTCAGCTGATGATACCCAGACCTCAGATCAATCTTAGAAAAGACCTGTGCTCCCCGAAGCTGATCCAACAGATCATCAATGCGTGGAAGGGGATACTTGTTCTTAATGGTAGCCTTATTCAACAATCTGTAATCCATACACAATCGGAGGCTGCCATCCTTCTTCCTCACAAACAAGACCGGAGCTCCCCAAGGTAATTCACTTGGTCTCACAAACCCTTTCTCAAGCAAATCCTGTAACAGCTTCCTCAGCTCCTCCAACTCAATCGGAGCCATCTTATACGGTGGTCTCGAAATTGGTTCTGTACCAAGTACTAAATTTGTCCCAAACTCCATCTCTCTGGCTGGAGGTAATCCTAGTAAATCGTCTAGAGAGACGTCAGGAAACTCCCTAACCACTGGAATATCTCTCAAATCCGATCGTACCTGGTTCGTATTAACCATATATGCGATGAATCCTTCAAAACATAAATCATAAAATCAGCAAAAATTTATTGCTCCATTTAAAATAACACTGATTTCATTACTTTTCAGGGAAATTTTACAACACATCTTTCGGGGGTATTAAACGTTAATGTCTTAGAAAAACAATCTAACACAACTTGATTGGCAGCCAACCAATCCATTCCTAGTATGACATCGAAGTCCATCATATACATCACAATAAGGTCGGCTGACATTTCTTTTTCCTCGACTTTCAACTTACAATCCTGACTACATACTCTACTAACTGACTTGTGTTTATAGGGGTAAGTATTAACAATTTACTATTCAGAGGAATAGACTTTACATACTTAGACAATTTACATGCAAATGAAGGCGATACGAATGAATGCGTGGCACCAGGATCAATCAAAACATATGCTTCTAAATCAAAGATTAGGATGGTACCTTTCACCACATCAGACGATTGATCAGTCGTATCCTGGTCCAAAGCATGAACTCGCCCTATACCTATCACTTGCTTCCCTTTCTCTTCGGCAGTAGCTCTCCTCCTCTGAGAGGGAACCTGAACCGGAGCTCTCTCCGGTTCCTTGCCCTTTTGTGGGGCAGTGTCTAGTCTCTCTGGGCAATCTCTCATCACATGCCCTGGCCTCCCACATCGATAACATACAACAGTAGTAGCTATAGGCACTGGATAAGGTTTGGTACCATGATATCTGCCACATCGCCTACATCGATCAGTAGTAGGGCGTGGTCCTCCAATGATAATGCCTCTAGCTGGTGGTAAAGTCGGATGAACAGGGGGTCTATCTGTCCTCTCCTGAACCTCCTCAATCTTCGACCTCTTATCAGAGAGCCGTACACCTCTCATAAAAAATCTATCTCTCCCGGGTCTCTTTCGATCTCTGTCTCGACTCCTATTGAACTTTCCTGTCTCGGAGACGTTTCGCTCATAATCCTGCTCACACAGTTGAGCTCTATGTACTGCCTCCTCATAAGTCGAAACATCAAAAGGAGCTAACCGAGATCTGATGGCTGGTCTCAGTCCATCTATAAACTTTTGGACCTTCCGATCCTCACTGCCCATCGTCTCCAAATCATATCTCCCTAAAGAGATGAATCGAGTCTCATACTCATCAATAGACTGGTTCCCCTGAACCAAACTCAAAAACTCCATCCTCAACTTTCGCTGTGCAGTAGCGGGAACATACTGCCTCCTAAAAGCATCCAAAAATATCTCCCATGTGACCTCAGCATGTCGAGCTCTCAATATCGGCTCGGTAGATCTCCACCAATGCTCTGTCGCTCCCTGAAATACAAATACGATAAAAGCAACCCTCTCAGTAGTAGTGCACCTGAAAAGCCTATATAGCTTCTCCATCTAATACACCCAATCCTCAGCTACTACTGGGTCCTTCCTCCTATGGAAGACTAGAGGTCTAAACTTCTAAAAATGTCTAAATCGATCCAGGTCACACTCATATCCAGCATCCTGAGCTGGCTGAGGTCTCACTGCCTCTGCAGCCTGAGCTTGAACCTCGGGTAACTCTGCGACCTGTGCCGGCAACTCGGGATCAGGTGTTGCCAGTCCCGTTGGATCTCGCCTATCTTTAGCCCCGAGCGCTGCCTGTTGCGCTACAATCTCAGCCAGGCTCTCAATACTCCGCTCAAGTCTAGCGAAGCGTGCCTCTGTGAGACCCGAATTTTCATGCTATTGTTCATTTTAAGATAAATCAAGAAGTTTAAAACTTATGTAAATGTTTATACAGGGTATAGAAAGATCGAGATGCCCGAGATAGTGGCATGAAGCCCAAGGCACGTGTTTCGAGGTAAGATCTTGAATTTAAGTACTTTTCAATAAAGTATGATTTTAGGTATGTTATGATGATTAGAAAGTGAAACTAATACATTAGAAGTTGAAAATTTTGTAAAACTCGGGTTTACACTAAACCGAGCAAATGAGCCTAGAAATAGAAATAAATTTGAAATAAATTTTAGAAATTCACGAAAATTATTCTGAGGCTATAGGAAATTATTATAAGGCATAATTTACATGAGGAATGAAAATTGAGTGGAGATATGGAGGTTTTGGTGATCAAATGAATTTTTAAAGTAAACCGAAAACCTTAAGTTACATTGTTCGGTAATGACCAAGTTGAGTAAAATGGGCCCAATCGGGAAAATTTTCTTAAACAAGTGGGCCCCAAATTTTTATGAGAGATATTAGAGACATAGTATCACACTTGAGAAGTGGAAATTTGGAAGAAAATGGGCCAGAACTGTTTTTCATAGATTTTCTAAAATTGACCAGTGGACTGCCCCAACCCAGTGAACTGGATACCCATTATGCAAAGCCCAATTTTGACCTATCTATAGATCTTATTTAAACCCAAACTTTTAGGACACAAAACTATACTTATCTATATTTCATAGTGCTCTAAAAACACCCAGAAACCAGCTTCCACGCGCTCTCACCTCCCTCATGAAAGTTCCACAGGCGTTACTATAGCTCTCCCATTTGTGAATTTTTTCGACCCCTTTCCAAGCCGAATTGGACTTTGTCCAAGAAGGATGAAATATTTCCTTTTCAACCCTATATAACATATAAAAAATTCATCCATAAATGAGTTCATTTACTAGGTGAAAACTTAGAGATAAGAACAGGGGCAGAATCTACCCTATTTCGAGGTGAGAGAAAGTTTGACTTTTGAAAGTTTTTAGTTGGTTTTTCTTATAGTTTTTGATGATTCTAAGATATATACATGTTTAATTACAGCTGAGGATTTGTTTGGAAGATCAAAAACTTGGTCAACTTTGGTCTAAGGTGAGAGAAACTTGATGGATGATGAAGATGATGAGATATGTTTATGTTTGATGATTTTTAAGGATTTTTAGTTAAGTAGAATGTAAAGAAATAATTTATATGGAAGTGTGTAGTTCTGATCAGCATGCTTGAGTGGTGGAAATGATCAATTTTGGATGAATTCAAGGTTGTTAACAGTTAAATTTATACCGAAAAAGTTTGATTTATAGCTTAGTTTAGTTAAAAATTAAAAGGTGTGAGAATTTGTAAGAATTGGATTGATAAGTGTGGATTATGGATATGAATGGGTATGTAGGTTATTAAGATTATGAATGTGAAGTTAGAATGATTAAATTGGATAAAATAGCTTAAACCGGCACTTAAATTGGTAAAATCGAAAATAAGAAAAAGTTGACAAAAATATCAAATTTGGTCAACTCTTAAGGAGATAAATACATATTTGGATATGTTGAGATGAAATCAAACAATATTTGATAATTTGGTATCATTTTGGACAGCTCGAGAATTCGGCATGCAAAACGAGGTAAACTCGAACCCCGACAGAGTAACGTTGTTTTAGCTCCGTTGAGGTAAGGGATGCAATTTAAAATAGTACTAACCTCCTATATCTCTTTATTGTTCATAAATGACTTGAAAATCGTATAAAGAAATCTGTTTGAAAACCATACTTTCTCGGTTTAAGTCCAAAAGGAATAATAAACCGTTTTTAGATACTGAAATCATGGTTTTCACTTATTTTGTATAAATAAAATAGATATACATATTTTGTATGAATTATGATATGATTTGATGATTAAAGTTTCCATATGAAAGTAAGTAAGTAAGTATGAAAGTAAGGATTTTGAGGCGACAGGCTACTATTAGTATATGCTAAGTGCATAATCATACTTGCTACTTGTGGTGTCCTGGCTCCGCCACACGTAGTATTAGTTTAGATTCACCAGTGTAGTGTCTATTCCGCCTTAGTGGTGTTATTTTTTTCACTACACGTGGTGTCTATTTCCGAAGTATCTTGTGACTGCACGGCGTATGCCACTGGTGCCCGTGCCCTAGCTGTGTGCTAGTGTGATTGAGATATTATATTAGAACCGATGTACGACCCTGATCCAGTCTACAGCCCTTACTATGGCCATAGGTATTATTACCTCTACTGAGGATATGATATGTTGCATGATAACTATGTTGAAATAGCCTAATCTCCATGTTTTGATTATAATATTTTAATAAAGAAAGTATGTATTATGTTTTAGTATATGAAAGTACGTACAACGTTTTGATGAAGTATGATGTATTTTAAAGTAAGCATGTAAAATGGTTTTCTAAGTTTGTATGTACGGAAGTATGTTTATTCTGATTTTCTAATTGTTTTTAAATTGTTAGAATTGTTTTAAATGCATACCTTACTGAGCTTTTTTCCAGAAGCTCACCCCTTCTCCTCTCCCATTTCAGAGTACCTGCAGTAAGATTATTCAGCCATTTACACGTACGTGAGTAGTTAGTGGATTCAGTGCCTCCCAGACTACTTTCAGTACTAGCTCAGGTATATCATCGGATATTTATTCCCAGACATGTATATTGTACAGATACTGGATTGTATATAAATACTTTTGGGATGTAATTAGTTGTTTTATGGATTATTTTGTAAACGTTTTGGAAAGTGAATGAAATGTCGATTATACTGAGTATGGATGTGGAAGTTGTAGTAATAAAAATGTAGAGTTGAAAGTAATAAGTTTAAGAAATAAAATCAACTGCTTTGCGAATATAAACTGCGTTTACCTGCAGGGGGATAGGATATATTATAAAAGGTTATGCTGCCGAAATTTTTGGTAAAATTAAATGGTTAAAAGAATAAGTAAAGAAAGAGAAGAAGTAACCTACACTGTACAGGAATGCAACCTAAGTAAAAAATAATATTTAAAGGAAAAAGTTAGCCCCTATTTCCGTGCTTCCGGGGCGTTACAGTTAACGTGGTATCAGAGCAAGGGTTGTCTAGTACTGTCAGTGTCGGTATTTAATGTGTGATTACATCCCAAGTATCTGTACTTGTCTGGTTATAAATTGTATATATACCTTTTTGGCTGAACCGGTCCGGTCTGGTTCAACCCTGTTCAGACCGTCGATTCGGTTCGGTCCGATTTGGTTCGGTCTGTTCAGTCCGATTCGACATAACGTCACTGCACTGAACCGACCGTACCGGTTCAGGCATCCTTTCCTCGTTCCGACACTGTCCGGCCGATTCCGGGCATGATTCCGGTGCCGTTCGGCTCGGCTGCGCCTGGACGTCCTTCGTCAGCCCTCGGGGTGGCTCGAAACGGAGCCGATGGCCGCCGATGGCCTTTCCCCCTTTTCGGCCTCCCCTCCGTCGATCTCCTCCGTCAGGCATCACCGGCGCGCGTGGTGCTTCTCAAGCACTCCCACCGTGCCGGTCTCATCGTCGCCTGACGCCTCGTGCTAATCCGATGGCCGAGGCTCGCCGGTGCAGAGGATCGATCCTCGGGTTTCTTCCGTTTCTCCATTTCGTTTCTATTTCGTTCTCCAGATTTCTTTCCAATTTCGTTTTTTCGTTTTTTTTTCATTTACTTATAAATTATTTTTAATAATATTTTAATGTTAAAAAGCCAAAATATCTTTACAAATTATTATTTTATTCATTTAAATAAAAATAAAAATCCTAAAAATTCATATTAAATTCATTTAATCTGTAAATGAATTTCTCAGTCCGATTTTGCCTTTTCGATATATCTTTCGATTATTTTCGAGATTATTTTTCGATACGAAAATTTTGGTTTATTCCAATAAAATCATATCTTGACCAATTTAATCCGAAATTTAATTATTTCTTCATTATTGATCAAGATTTCTCAAGCCATTATTTTTAATTAAATTTTCTTATCCCGATTAATACCGAATTTTGGTCTTTTGACCGTTTTACCCTTTCACATTTTCGAGAATACCATTTAAGTTCTTTTTCATTTTTAAATGCACTAGAAAATATCAGGTCTTATAATATTAATATAACATATATATATATATATATATTAATATAATATAAGTATATATTGATATATTATATATATAAGAGCTGTACGAAATTGGCTTAAAAAAGAAACCAATCCCGCACACCTGGAAATGAAAAAACAAAGAAGACCAAATTGAAAAACAGAGGGGAGCTGGGCGGGAAACCAAGAAAGAAAAGAAAAGAGGGAAGCTACTGGCCGGAAGTGAAGAAAAAAAGAAAGAAGAGAAGAGGAGAAAGAGTGGTTGGCTGGAGAAAAAGAAGGAAAGGGAAGGAAAAAAGAAAGAGGAGGAAAAGGGAATGAGAAATCGAGAGCTAAAGAAGTTGCAGTAGAACCGACATGCTGGAAGAAAGCTGGACAAACCGAGGTTGAAGGAGAGGGAGACTGAAGGGAAGAGCTGACCGAGGCAGGGGAGAAGGATTTGAAGAAGACCAAGGCTGGAAAAGAATTTGAAACATAATCGAAGCTGAAACAGAGTCCAAAATGAAGCTTGGAACAGAACTGAAGCAGGCCAGAGCTGAAGCTGAAGCCAGAAACGAGACCCCGAGTGGCAGAGTAGAACTGAAGTAGAGCAGGACCGAACCAGGAAAATTGGAGCTGGACACCGAGACCGAAGGGGGAGCAAACTGAGAAGCAGGGGAGACCGACGGGAAGGAGAAAGAGACCAAAAAATAAATTGAAGCTGAACCCAAGAGGCAAGAGCAGACTGAGAAAGAAACGGGGCTGGAAAATTTGGAGTTGACTGAGGGGCTAAAGAGGGGAAGTGCTCGAATGAGGGTGATGATAATGGGAGGTCTAGACCGAGGCTAGAATAGGAAGAAATAGCCATGTTGCTGGAGATTGGAAGAGACAAAAAAAAGGGAGAAAAGGTAAAAAAAAAAATTATATAGGTAAATTTAATGTACATATATACATGTATGAATATATATGTATATGTGTTTGAGATATAGGCTTGGTGTGTATTAAGGTGTGTGAAATGAAAATGAAAGAAAAAAAAAGGTAAAATACATATATGTATATATGTGTATTAATGTACATGTATATATATGTGATTGTGTTTATAAGCATGATAATGTAAATTAGATTAGATATGGAAAATAAATGGGAAAGATGAGAAATAGACAATATATATATTTATGTGACAATGAGAGATGAAAACAAATAATAATAATATATATAGGACTATATATATATTCATGAGTATATATACATGTAGATGTATATAATAATGTGTATGTCAGTATTTGTACGTACAAAATAATATATGGTAAGAGAAATATATAAATGTGCGTGTTTTGCCTAGGTATGTACAATAATATGTATATACAAATTAGTAACGAACAGGTTACGATTTTAACGCAATTCGGACTATTCGCATGAATAGGGTGCTAAGTATACAATTTCGGTGTAGGTAATTGTAGGAGGAATTAAAGGAGGTATTAGAAGGCGTCACCACTCGAGCTCGACAATTTCGATAGATCGAGGTAAGGGGATATAATTTAAACGGTAATAGTTACTTTCTGAACCATGATTAAGGAAAGCTTACAAAGACATGAAGTATGATTTTCATGCATGTTTCTAAATTTATATTTTTGATCAAGAATATGCTTTCTGTATTTGTGTTTTTGAAATAAGAGCATGTCTCTGAAATGATCTTTCGACTAAGATGATTTTATTTTGATGTTTTCGCATATGAAAACTATAGTATGTTTTGAGACTAAGGGCCATTTATGTTGTATGCTTACGCATGTCAACTTCGCCTGCTTGGTGCCTGAACTTCGCCCTCGTGGTGCCTCAACTTCGCCCTCGTGGCATCTGAACTTCGCCCTTGAGGCGTCTGAACTTCGCCCTCGTGTTCTGAACGTTGTACGACCTTGATCTCGTCTACAGCCTTGCCATGGCCATAGGTTCTGAATTTCACCTTCGGGTTCTGAACGTTGTAAGACCTTGATCCCGTCTACAGCCTTACTATGGCCATAGGTTCTGAATTCCCTCTACGGAGGATGACTTGGTTATTTGCCGGATGATAATTATATAGGCCGATGTAGTCTCTATTTGAAAATTAAACTCTATTTTCAGAATTTGATTTTATAATATGTGATTTGACATGTATTCCTATTTGGAATTCTGAATGTACGAAAAGTTTACGTAATATCTGTTAAGTTCACGTACTTAAAGAATTACATTTTGAATCTCAATGTTTTCGATTTTCCTTAATCTTTGAATGTCCTTTATATTAGTTTCAGAAAGTAATCATTATACGTACTATTATGTTTTCTACATATTTGAATTTCTAGGACAGTTTTAAATACATTTTCTTACTGGGCTTTTCCCAAACAGCTCACCCCTCTACCTCTCAGACCATTTGCAGTGATCCATAGGCGCTACCTGCTGCGTACACGACGTAGGCTGGTGGGAAGAGCTACCCTAGGCTACTTTTTGTACACACATAAAAGTATACATTTACATTCTTGTACCAGACATATATGTACGCACAGACACATATATTGGGAATATTTTTACTGGGATGTAATTTGTAAGGAAAACGATGTAAACAATTTATTTTAGGATTATATTTTGAGATGACTAGTATTAAATTGAATTAGATGTATTGAGTTGTAAAGGTGGATTTGGAAAGTATGCTTGATAGTTGTGGATATCTAGGATTGTTGAAAACAATTGATTTGCAGGTGGGTAGACTCATATGTAAGGCGTTATGCTGCCGAAATTTCTATCGGCCATATATGTCAAAATATGGAATTTAAACATAATTACGGATTAAGAATTAGGAAAAGTGATTTGACACTGAGCAAGAATGCAACCTAAGTGAATAAGGGAATAAGTGGGTAAATTAAGTTTAAAAAAAAATTTCCCCCGATTTTCAATGGTCAAGGGTAGTTACACCCAATATGGGTTAATGAGCCTAATAAGTCAAATCGACTGTAGTAAATATGTAAACTCCACGAATTCCTTTGTATTTGAATTTGATTATGATTAGCAAAGTAAACAAATGAAATTGAAGATGTGCATAATGGTGGATAATTAATTAAAACATGAGGGATTTAGATGAATTTAAAATCAAATAAAATATTTTATCTTGTAGAATATATTAGTATGAAAATGACATAATATTAATGGGGAATAAATAAATGAGTATGAGGTGTAAAAATAATTTTTATGAGTTAGATAAATGTATATAGTCTTTTTGGAAATGCAGTATATAATATGTACAGAATTTCTCTTTGCCAATAGAAGTATAATGCTATTATATTATATAGTATTATTATTTCAAGTCCAACATAATGACATAAAGTACAAGGATTGGCTTCCAAAAGAAGCCAATCTCGAAAACCCACCATTTACTGCTGTAGACAGCAACAAAAGGCGTATGAAGGATGAGGGAAGTCAGATAACATCAGCCTGGGAAGAAAAGATGGAATGAAGGAAAGGATGGCCACTTGAAAATAAATAAATAAATAAATAAAATGGAAATGAATGATGGTGATATCCTGGCAGCATAGGAACATGGGAAAAAGGCAAAGAAGAAAAATAACACTCACTTAAAATAGTCTAAGGGCAGTTGTGAGGACTGAACCGAAATGATAGGAGGGACCGTAATGAAGCAGACTGAAAAGAAAGGAGAGCAGTGGAGTGTGATGGTTTGTTATGCCTGTACTGTTTAAAAAAAAAAAGAGAAGAGAAAATCAATAGAAAAATGATATAAAAGCAGTTGTGATGATCTGAAGACCGAAAAGATGGATGAAAGAAGTTTGAACTGAATATGAAAGGGGGACTGTAGCATTTTGTTTGAAAATAAGAATGAAAAAGAACTGAAGCAAGTCAGGAGAGTAAACTGCAGCAAGGAAAAACAAGAAATGGAATGAGACAAAGCAGAATCGGGGAAGGGTTCTGAAAGCGGAGAGAAAGGGAAAGAATAAAAAGCTGAAAAAAAAGGAGAAGCAGCAGCATGAAACCCGGAAGAGAGCAAGAACAGGTGGCAATCGGGACTGTCGGCTGCTACATTGACAATCGGAAGAAAACTGAAGTAGGAAACCGAGAGGGAAGTAAAACAAGGGAGAGTAGAGGGTACGAGA
This sequence comes from Firmiana major, assembly GCA_033439115.1. Classification (NCBI taxonomy): domain Eukaryota; kingdom Viridiplantae; phylum Streptophyta; class Magnoliopsida; order Malvales; family Malvaceae; genus Firmiana; species Firmiana major. Next base: position 26,601,357 of record CM065910.1, read on the forward strand.
GGTGATGATGATGAGGGTGGTACTGGAACAGAATGGTGGAGATGATGATGGTGGTGGAGGTGATGGCTGAAATGGCCGAGGGAAGTGAGGAAAATGGGGAACCGAAGCTTGTGGGAGGCGACGACGATGATGATGACGTTGATGGGAATGATCGAAGCATATAGGAGCAGGGTTGACAAGCTGAGCTGGAGCAGTGGCGATGGAAGACGATGAGGAGTCAGTAGCGATGAAGGAAGATGGCCGAGGCATGGGAGTGATGCTGGTGATGTTCGAAATCTGAGGAAGCGGAGGCGAGGATGAAGAGTATCTATCGAGGAAGAAATGAACAGCAAAAAAAATGGAGGGCTCGGGGCCGACATGTTGGAGCTGGAAACGGGTGGCCGAAAAGGACATGACCGGAGGGACGATCAGCGCCGGAAGAAACCGTCAACAGTAGAGGAGTTGCAGCTCCGATGGTCAGGAGAAAGATGATGAATAGTGACCTGTAAAATAGAAATGAAGAAAAGAAGAAAAGGCGGGAAAATTTGAAAAAAAATGAAATGAATGATGAATAGTGAAAATGAATATTAACAGAGAGAAAAGAAAAAAAATAATAATAATAAAGGGGGATTTATATATATATATATATAATTATATATATATTTGGAATAGAGGAAAAGACACAAGGATTTAGAAATCCAAGGGAAAGGGGCTCCGACAAAAATAACTCGAGTAGATCGGACTCGTCGACTCGCTAAGTCGAAGCAATAAAGGATTACAGATAAATACCGAGGAAAATCGTAAAAGGATTTAAGGAAGAATACGTGGAGGCGTCACCACTCGATCACGGAGATTTCGATAGATCGAGGTAAGGGGTTATAATTTAAGACGGTAATAGTTACTTTCTGAATCTTGATAAAGAAAGCTTGCAAAGACATGAAGTATGATTTTCATGCATGTTTCTAAATTATATTTCTGATCAAGACTATGCTCTCTGTATTTATGTTTTTGAATAATCATATATAACTGAATTTGATTTTGAAATAAGAGCATGTCTTATGAAATGATCTTTCGAATAAGATGATTTTAACTTGATGTTTTCGTATATGAAAACTATAGTTATTATGAGACTAAGGGCCATTTATGTTGCATGTTTACTTTTGTCAACTTCGCTTGTGTGGCGTCTGACTCGCCTGTGTGGCGTTTGAACTCGCCTGTGTGGCGCTTGTATTTCGCCTTCGTGGCGTCTGTAATTCACCTTCGTGGCGCCTGTAATTCGCCTTCGTGGCGCCTGTATTTCGCCTTCGTGGCGCATGTATTTCGCCTTCGTGGCGCTTGTAATTCGCCTTCGTGGTGCCTGTATTTTGCCTTCGTGGTGCCTGTATTTTGCCTGTGTGGCGCCTATATTTCGCCTTCGTGGCGCTTGTATTTCGCCTGTGTGGCGCCTGTATTTCATCTTCGTGGCGCCTGTATTTCGCCTGTGTGGCGCCTGTATTCCGCCTTTGTGGCGCCTATATTTCGCTTGTGTGGTGCCTGTATTCTGCCTTTGTGGCGTCAAAAATTACCTTTAGGTTCTGAATTCCCTCTACGGAGGATGACCGGGTTATTTTGTTGCGTGATTGATTTGTTATTGCCGCGTGATAAATTGGTTATTGCCGCGTGATAAATTCGTTATTGTCACATGATAATTATATGGCCGATGTAGTCTCAATTTGAAAGTTTAACTCCGTTTTCAGAACCGGACTTGTAGTTTGTGATTTGAATTTACGACTAGATTACGTAATATCTGTTAAGTTCACGTACTTAAAGAATTACATCTTGAATCTCGATGTTTTCTGATTTTCTTTAATCTTTGAATGTTACTATTACTATTTTCAGAAAGTATCATTATACGCACAATCATATTTTATACATATTTGAATTGCTAGAATCTTTCTTAAATACATCTTCTTACTGGGCTTTTTCTCGAAAGCTCACCCCTCTACTTATCAAACTATTTGCAGTGATCCGTAGGCGCGACCTGTCACATACACGACGTAGGCTGTGGGAAAGAGCTACCCTAGGCGACTTTTTGTACACGCAGAAAGGTATACATTTACATTCTTGTACCAGACATATTTGTATGCACAGACATCTATTGAAAGTAATGTGTCGAGATGAAACCTGTATAAGAATGAATGAAATGGAATAATTTTAAGGATTGACACTGAACAGGAATACAACCTAAGTGAATAAGGGAATAAGGGGGTAAATTAAATTAAAAAAAATCCCCCAATTTTTAAGGGTCAAGGGTCGTTATAAAATACAAGAATTATATTTATTGGGTTAAATTGATGTGATAAATAATTATCTGTAGCTCTAGAGAATATACTGGGACCGAAACCAGATTACGGGATTGAGCAGCATTGAAAAAGCGATTTTGCTCGACGTGATTCCAGGTAAGGGAATTTTGTGAGTAGTTAGAGACACCTGCATGTATTTTTTAGGGTATTTATAGGGACTTAAAAAGTTCGAGGGTTCTAGAAAATGAATAAAATTTATAGAGACCCAATATGGGTAAATTACCATTTTACCCTTATAAGGGGTAAATTTTGGAAAATTAGAAAAGGGTAAATAAAGCATGGAAAACCTGTTTTTGAGTGTTTTTACTGATGTTTAGCAAAATAATAGATAGGTTGGCCAATGTTTTCATGATTGATGAGAAATAGCACAATTATGGTATTGATTTTACTAATTTGAAATCATCTCTTTTAAAAGAGCCATCTATCGAGTTATGTGAAAACAATTTGTGCTGGAGCACTACTCGCACTTGATTTCATATGTTTTTTTACGTAAATTAGTGCTAGAATATGACTCGCACTATGTCACGACCCCTATCATCTTCTAGTGAATTTACCTTACTACTTACCACTTACAGTTGGGCTGTGAGTCAAATCCAATTCACCTCTCATATAAATTCATTATAATAAATGAAAGAGAATAGAAACTAGACTGTTATAACTATGCGGAAGCGTTTACCTCAGTTTCTATTAATTATACATCCCTTTCATACAAAATATTACTAGACTGTGCATTAATTTACAGGATACATTTTTTTCTCAATAGTGTATACCTTTCTGTACTGCTGGATGACTAGAGAACACCGTAGCAGGAACGACTGCAGTACTCACTACTGCGTAGTATCTATCGAGGAGAAATAAAGGGGTGAGCATAACACGCTCAGTAAGGAAAGTATGCAAGCAGGTAGATAACCACACTATCTACATGCTAAAATACATATATGTTCCTTCCTTATAAAACAATATGCAAGTTCTTTAAAACAGCTTCCATCATTGCGAAATCATTAATTCGCTAGATGGGTATATGCATATTCACACAGTAGCACATAGTTTTACATAGATCATCTTTCAAAACCACACAGGTTTACACAGCATAATCTATTCACACAGATCGCATATAGAAAATGCTTTATACTTTGTAAATTAATTACATGTTGAGACATAAATCATGGGTTAACATATCCCCAGACACACAGCAAGGGAAGATATCTGTCACCTCACACAGTGGTGACAATATCGTATCACACAGATATAGTAGACTTATCAAGACTTATAGCTATAGTCGGATTCCAGGCTACACTGATCAGGTGTGCGAGAACCCTACGCTTGGGGAGGCGGATCAACCATCCCTTCAGCATCACACAAATATCACACAGATAGTCCAGGCACATCATACCCCATGGCTAACGCTCACGATACATCGTGCTCCCGTGGATCCTTATCACCCATTTCCATTGTCTCAAAACCACGTGCGAGCTCTTGAATGGAATACACAGTATCATCGAGGCATAAAGCACGGTCTATCCATCACACAGAAATTCAGAAACTCTCGTGTGAGCTCTCGAATGGAACACACAGTATTATCGAGGCATCAAGCACAGTTTTGCTTATCACACAGAAGCTCAAGAGACTATGTGCGAGCAACTCAGAGTAGAGTACATGACATATCTGAGGCATCGAGCACGAATGCAAGCTCTCGGATGGAACACATAGTATTATCGAGGCATCAAGCACTGTTGTCTCATCACTTTAAATCAAGAGGGTCACATGTGAGCATAATCAGAGCAAGATACACAGCAATACTCGAGGCTCTAGCATGATTCCCAAAATCTAGTACGACCAGCTCAAGCGGAACACGCAGTATTACTTGAGACATCGAGCACTCTTTAGCTTTTCTCAAAATCCTTTTTGAAAATAATATGCAAGCGAGGCTGGTCAATCTACCGTTGCCTCTCATGCTTTAGTACTATTTCACACAGAAAAGAAATAGAAAGGCTCCATGTATAGTCATGAGTGAGAAGACAATTCTCCCTTCAGTCACTCTTTAAAACACAGTACATGCACTTGGTTAAACCGGGAGCTTGTCTATTATCGTTCTTTCTCGAAATGTTTGCAAAACTTCTATTCACACAATCATAGAAGTCATGCAACTCATCATTTGACTTATTCTTATATGTAGTTTTCTACTTAGATATATCGATATTTATGTACTTATCACATACATTTCACACACCAGATAAGAAAACATACGTATAGCTATCTCTATAGCTTACATAAGTCCCTTACCTCGAAATGTGTCGACTGCGAATTCAATTTCCTCGATCCCCTCGGATTACGCAGTCTAATTGGCTCCGGATGTATTCTCGGAAGCTGAATCTTTCTTTGGTGGCATGTAAGTCGAGATTCGCTCGAACTTGTACACGTCGCCTACCCTTTTTCCACTACACAGCAATATATATTTAAACCGGTTAATTTCGGTCTAATATAAATTCAAATTAATTATCCAAAAAATAATTCAACCGATTTTCGACCACTTACCAGTCTACTGCTATGCCGGGATAATACTGAATTTTTTTTTCAATTTTTTTCCTCTTTATATAATATAATATAATATAATATAATATAATATAATACCCAATTAAATAATATATTTTTAATATAATATTATTATAATAATAATAAATAATTATTTTGTATTATTATAATAATATTATATTACCATAATGTATTTTTATACATTAATATTCATACCCATGTACATATATTTTATTTAATTTTGCTTCGAAAAATAGATATATATGTACATCATATTTTATTTTTATTATTTCTCCAAAAATAAAATTTTTTCTCTTTATTTCAGAGATAAATTCCCATTGTGGGGAAATTTTTCAGGTTATTATTTTCAGACTAACTTTCCTTCTTGGACTCCTTATATTTTCGCGTTCTGAGTCCATATTTTCAGTCCGTTGGACCAAAATTTATTTGGTTTATTTCGAATTTATCCAAGCTCTTATTTCGGTATTTTAAAACTTACTGATTTTCAATTTTATCAAATAAACTCGAAATTATATTATTTCTTCCTTATTGATCGATATATCATAAACACTTGCTCAAAATGATATATTCTTAAAGAAATAACACAAAAATTTGGGTCTTACATTTCCTCCCCCCTTAAAAAATTTGGTCCTCCAAATTAAAACCAAGTTAATCCTCGAAGAGTCGGGGGTACTTCTCCCACATCAGGCTCTCTAACTCCCACTTAGCCTCCTCTAAAATGTGGTGTTGCCAGAGAACCTTAACAAGCGGAATTGTCTTATTCCGTAGCACTTTCTTTTTCCTATCCAGTATCCGGATCGGTCTCTCTACATATGTCAAATTATCTTTGAGCTCTAATGGCTCATACCGAATCACATGACTTGGATCTAGATGGTACTTTCGAAGCATCAATACGTGGAAGACATTATGAATGCTAGCCAACTCCGGTGGCAACACAATTCTATAAACTTTATCTCCCACTCGCTCCAGTATCTCATACAGTCTGATATACCGAGGGCTCAACTTACCCTTCTTACCGAACCTCATAATCCCTTTTGAAAGAGAGATTTTCAAAAATACCGAGTCACCCATAGTGAACTCTAGTGGCCTTCGTCTTATGTCAACGTAGCTTTTCTGCCTACTCTCAGCTGTCCGTAATTTCTCACATATTAGCTGAACAACCTCAGAGGTTTGTTGTACCAAATTAGGAGCAAACATTTTCCTCTCACCCACTTCTTCCCAACTAATAGGGGAACGATACCTTCTACCATACAAGGCTTCATATGGTGCCATCCCGATACTCGAGTGATAGCTATTGTTGTATGCAATTTCGGCTAACGGTAGGTGATCATCCCAAGAGCCTTTAAAATCTATAACACTTGCTCTCAATATATCCTCTAACGTCTGGATGGTTCTCTCTGATTGACCATCGATTTGAGGATGGAAAGCAGTATTGAAACTCAATCGGGTTCCCATCGCTTCTTGGAATTGTTTAAAAAAATTGAGAAGTGAAGCGGGAATCCCTATCCGATATGATACTCACTGGACCACCATGTAGCCTCACTATTTCCCTTACATACAACTCTGCTAAACTACTCAAAGTATCTATAGTCTTCATAGCTAGAAAGTGGACTGATTTCATCAATCTAACAACCACCACCCAGATAGCATCATGATTCCTCTTTGTTCTCGGTAATTCCATGATGAAATCCATGGTGACATGCTCTCATTTCCAAGTTGGTATTGGTAGAGGCTGCAATAACCCTGCAGGCTTCTGATGCTCTACCTTTACTTGCTGACATACTAGATATCTTGCCACAAACTCTGCGATATCTCTTCTCATGTCTGACCACCAATACACTTTTCGGAGGTTCTAGTACATCTTATTACCTCCCGAATGCAATGTATATCTCAATGACTGAGCTTCTGTCCATATCAATCTCTTTAACTCTAGGTCATCAGGAATGCAAATCATGCATCTAAACCTCAGTAGGCCATTATCACTCACACAGAAATCGACCACATCCCCCTCTGAATCTAACTCGCATGATCCTCACACAGTAGATCGGCTAGCTAAGCCTGTCGTATCCGGTCAATCAAATCTAACTCCACTCGCAGGCTAGCTATCACACAGTCATTGTCAATATCAAAAGGGTCATATCTAAACTGAGGTGAGCAAACTGCTCGAGCAGCTCATATTCCCTGACCATCATGTGCGATAGCATTCCAAGGCTCTTTCTACTCAAGGCATCAGCCACAACATTAGCCTTTCCTGGATGGTACAATATCTCGCACTCATAATCTTTTAGAAGCTTTATCCATCATCTCTGCCTCATATTTTACTCTTTCTGTGAAAACAGATATTTAAGGCTCTTATGATCTGTATACACCTGAAATTTTTTACCGTATAAGTAGTGGTGCCATATTTTCAATGCAAGTACCATGACTGCCAACTCTAAATCATGGGTCGGGTAATTCCTTTCATGATCCTTAAACTGTCTGGATCCATAGGCTACTACCTTCTCGTCCTGCATTAACACACAACCCAGTCCCTGTCCAGAGACATCTGTATACACTGAGTAACCTCCTGAACTGGTGTGTATGGTGAGAATAGGTACGGTGGTCAGTCTGTGCTTTAGCTCGTAGAAACTTTTCTCACACTTATCATCCCATTCGAACACCACATCTGTTCGAGTAAGATGAGTCAATGGAGCAGTCAATTTAGAAAATTTTTCGATAAATCATCGGTAATAACCTTCTAAACCTAAAAACTTTTGGATTTTTGTAACTGTCCTATGTCTATCCCACTGTACCGCAGCCTCTATCTTGGACAGATCCACTGATATACCGTCTCTCGAGACTACATGGCCCAAAAATGATATTTCACACAGTCAGAAATCACACTTATCCAGTTTAGCATACTACTCTTGATCTCGGAGGGTCTGCAATACTGTTCTCAAGTGCTGCTCATGCTCTTCCATGGACTTCGAATACACCAATATGTCATCTATAAAGACAATCACGAATCTATCCAGGTATGGCTTAAATACATCATTCATTAAAGCCATAAACGCTGCAGGAGCATTCGTCAACCCAAATGACATATCCAAGAACTCATAATGGCCATATCGGGTTTTGAACGTTGTCTTGGATATCTCCACTCCGAATCCTCAGCTGATGATACCCAGACCTCAGATCAATATTTGAAAAGATCTGTGTTCCTTACAACTAATCCAATAGATCATCTATCCATGGAAGAGGATATGTGTTCCTAATGGTAGTCCTGTTCAACAACCGATAATCTATATACAGTCGGAGACTCCCATCTTTCTTCCTCACAAACAGAACCGGTGCTCCCCAAGGTGATACACTCGGTCTGATAAACCCTTTGTCCAACAGCTCTTGCAATGTTTCTTTAGCTCCTCCAAATCCACTGAAGCCATTCTATACAGTGGTTTGGATATCGGTTCAGTACCAGACATCAAATCAATACAGAATTCTATCTCTCAATCTGGTGGCAACCCTGGTAATTCTTTCGAAAAGACATCAAGAAATTCTCTAACCACCGGGATGTCAACCATATCCAGATACACCTTATCCAAATCAACCACATAGGCTATAAAAACTTCAACACATCACAATCACATTTAATTAGTAAAATCATTCGTCTTCGGATATAATTTACTATTTCTTCCATTACTTTGCAAAGCTTACAATATGCTTTTCAGGGGTAGAAAACATTACTGTCTTAGCATAACAGTCTAAGACGGCTTGGTTTGCAGCTAACCAATCCATTCCTAATATTACATCAAAATCTCTCATGTTTAGCAGAATCAGAGTGACTAACATCTCCTTTTCCCCTACTTTTAGCTTACAACCATTATAGACATATTCGGTCAGTACATTTTCTCTAAATGTAGTACTTATAAGTAACGTCCTACCTAGAGGTATATGTATTACATGTTCTATCAATTTACATGCAAAGGTAGGCGATATGAATGAATGCATGGCACCAGGATCAATCAATGCTAATGTTTTAAAATCAAAGACTAGGATGGTACCTTTTAGCACATCCTTAGACGTCTCTGCAGAAGCCTGGTCCAAAGCAAACATTCGCCCATGACCAACAGCTTGTTTCCCTTTCTCTTCAGTTGTGGCTTTCCTCTTAGGTGTAGGTGTCTCACCTATAGCCTTCTCTGGCTCTTTGCCCTTCTGTTGGGCTATATCAATCAACTCTAGGCATTCATGAGCTATGTGCCCTGCTTTAAGGCATCTATAAAATAATCTCGTCATAGGGCATGGTCTACCCCTATGATATCTACCACACATCCAACATTGCTCTGTGGTAGGTCTGGGTCCACCAATAACAATGCCCATGGCCCTCGGTACTGGATGAACTAGAGGCTTCACAGGCCCCTCTTGCATCTCTTTAATTTTAGGCCCCTTACCGAATAACTTTCGGCCCTTTCGAAACCGTTTGTCCTTAACCGATCTCTTTCGATCTCTATCTTTGCCCTTACCACTCTTGACTAACTCTGAGGCGTGCAGCTCATAATCTTGCTCACATAACTGAGTTCTGCATACTGCCTCATCATAGGTGGTAATGTCCAGTGGAGTTAGTCGAGCTCTGATGGAAGGTCTCAATCCTTCAAGAAATTTCTGAACCTTTCTCTCTTCCAGGCCCATAGTCACTGTATCATATCTGCCTAGGGATGTGAATCCAGACTCATACTCATCTACTGTTTGATTCCCCTGAGTCAATGTCATGAACTCCATCTGCATCTTCCTCCGTGTAGTGGCTGGAATGTACTGCCTCCGAAAGGCATCCAAGAATATGTCCCATGTCACAACCGGGTGTCGTGTACTCAACATCGGCTGTGTAGCCATCCACCAATGCTCGGCCTCATCCTCTAACACAAAAGCTGCAAAGGTGACCATCTCTACTTCGGAGCAATGAAAGAATCGGTAGAGTTTCTTTATACTGCGTATCCAATGCTCAGTTGACACTCACTAAACGAAGGTAGTCTGAACCTATGGAACTCTCTCAATCTTCCTAGATCACAATCATAAATTCCCTCTCCACCAACCTGTTGTGGAGCTACAGGATCCTCAACTGGTCGGGGAATGTCCTGAACTGGAGGAGGTGCAGGTATCTCTACCTCTGCAACCTGAGGTCTCGGTGCAGGCGGTGCTGGCCCATCTCTCTCAAGTGCAGCAGCCTGACCAATAGGGTTTTCCACTCTACCCTTCATTCTAGCCATAGCTTATGTAAACATCTCCATAACCATGTCTACACTGTGCTGTAACTGCGCTATAAGGGCCCCAGCTACCTCACTAAGCTCTGGTGGATCTCTTCGAGAACTAGACCCACTACGCCTCTCGGGTTCATCTCTATGCCCCTGAGAACGTGAACTCTCTCCTCTACGAGTACGTCGTCTATCAAACATCCTGCATACTCAAATAAGTGTATCAGTTACATTTTCCAGCTTGGTATACACATTTGTATCCTAATAATGCATAATACTTTAGGGATGTATAATTTTCTAATGACTCACATCAGACCAACTCTGCTCTGATATCATTCTGTCACGACCCCTACCTTCTTCTAGTGAATTTACCTTACAACTTACCACTTACAGTTGGGCTGTGAGTCAAATCCAATTCACCTCTCATATAAATTTATTATAATAAATGAAAGAGAATAGAAACTAGACTATTATAACTATGCGGAAGCGTTTACCTCAGTTTCTATTAATTATACATCCCTTTCGTACAAAATATTACTAGACTGTGCATTAATTTACAGGATACATTTTTTCTCAATAGTGTATACCTTTCTATATTGTTGGATGACTAGAGAACACCGTAGCAGGGACGACTGCAGTACTCACTACTGCGTAGTATCTGTGGAGGAGAAATAAGGGGGTGAGCATAACACGCTCAGTAAGGAAAGTATGCAAGCAGGTAGATAACCACACTATCTACATGCTAAAATACATATATGTTCCTTCCTTATAAAACAATATGCAAGCTCTTTAAAACAGCTTCCATCATTGCGAAACCATTAATTCGCTAGATAGGTATATGCATATTCACACAATAGAACACAGTTTTACATAGATCATCTTTCAAAACCACACAGGTTTACATAGCATAATCTATTAACACAGATCACATATAGAAAATGTTTTATACTTTGTAAATCAGTTACATGTTAAGACATAAATCATGGGTTAACATATCCCCAAACACACAGTAAGAGAAGATATCTGTCACCTTACACAGTGGTGACAATATCGTATCACATAGATATAGTAGACTTATCAAGACTTATGGCCATAGTCGGATTTCAGGCTACACTGATCAGGTGTGCGGGAACCCTACGCTTGGGAAGGTGGATCAACCATCCCTTCAGCATCACACAGATATCACATAGATAGTCACGGCACATCGTACCCCATGGCTAACGCTCATGGTACATCGTGCGCTCATGGATCCTTATCACCCATTTTCGTTGTCTCAAAACCACGTGCGAGCTCTCGAATGGAATACACAGTATCATCGAGGCATAAAGCACTGTTCATCCATCACACAAAAATTTAGAAACTCTCATGCGAGCTCTCGAATGGAACACACAGTATTATCGAGGCATCAAGCATGATTTTGCTTATCACACAGAAGCTCAAGAGACTATGTGCGAGCAACTCAGAGTAGAGTACACGACATATCTGAGGTATCGTGCACAAATGCAAACGCTCGGATGGAACACATAGTATTACCGAGGCATCAAGCACTGTTGTCTCATCACTTTAAATCAAGATGGTCACATACCAGCATAATCAGAGTAAGATACACAACAATACTCGAGGCTCTAGCATGATTCCCAAAATCTAATGCGAGCAGCTCGAGCAGAACACACAGTATTACTCGAGACATCGAGCACTCTTTAGCTTTTCTCAAAATCCTTTTGAAAATAATATGCAAGCGAGGCTGGTCAATCTACCGTTGCCTCTCATGCTTTAGTACTATTTCACACAGAAAAGAAATAGAAATGCTCCATGTATATTCATGAGTGAGAAGACAATTCTCCCTTTAGTCACTCTTTAAAACATAGTACATGCTCTTGGTTAAACCGAGAGCCTGTCTATTATCGTTCTTTCTCAAAATATTTGCAAAACCTCTTTTCACACAATCGTAGAAGTCATGCAACTCATCATTTGACTTATTCTTATACGTAGTTTTCTACTTAGATATATCGATATCTATGTACTTATCACATACATTTCACACAGCAGATAAGAAAACATACGTATAGCTATCTCTATAGCTTACATAAGTCCTTTATCTCGAAATGTGTCAACTGCAAATTCAATTTCCTCGATCCCCTCGGATTAGGCAGTCTAATTGGCTCCGGATGTATTCTCGGAAGTCTAATCTTTCCTTGGTGGCATGTAAGTCGAGATTCGCTCGAACTTGTACACGTCGCCTACCCTTTTTCCACTACACAGCAATATATATTTAAACCGGTTAATTCCGATCTAATATACATTCAAAGTAATTATCTGAAAAATAATTCGACCGATTTTCGACCACTTACCAGTCTACTGCTGTGCCGAGATAACACTGAATTTTTTTTCAAATTTTTTTCTCTTTATATATTATATTATATTATACTATACTATAATATAATATAATATAATACCCAATTAAATAATATATTTTTAATATAATATTATTATAATAATAAACAATTATTTTGTATTATTATAATAATATTATATTACCATAATGTATTTTTATACATTAATATTCATACCCGTGTACATATATTTTATTTAATTTTGCTTCGAAAAATAGATATATATATATATATATGTACATCATATTTCTCTTTATTTCGGAGATAAATTCCTATTGTGGGGAAATTTTTCGGGTTATCATTTTCGGATTAACTTTCCTTCTTGGACTCCCTATATTTTCGCGTTCTATATTTTCAGTTCGTTTGACCAAAATTTATTTGGTTTATTTCGAATTTACCCAAGCTCTTATTTCGGTATCATAAAACTTACCGATTTTTAATTTCTTCAGATAAACTCGAAATGGTATTATTTCTTCCTTATTGATCGATATATCATAAACACTTGTTCAAAATGATATATTCATAAAGAAATAACACAAAAATTTGGGTCTTACACACTAGATTTTGACATGCATGACAAAGTACTGAAGCGTTGCTCGTACTTACTTTTATGTGATTTATGCATGATAGAGTGCTAGAGGGATTGCTTGTACTCAGTTTTACATGGTTTGTACATGGCATAGTACTGGGGTGTTGCTCGTACTTGATTTTAATGAGTTTTGTCATAGAATGGTATTAGAGCGATTGCTCGTACTTGTTTTGAGATGTGAATTATGCATGACGTGGTGCTGGAGTGTTACTCACACTAGCGGTTGATTTTGTAATATGCATAAGACAGTTTTTAAGCGGGGTGCTGACTGTGTGTCGCACTCAAGACACGCACTATAGTTTTAATGTGATATACATGAAATGATTTAAAATCGTGCTGATTTCCTCGTGTAGACTGAGTGTCACACGGATGAGATGCTCGCACGTGGATTTTGAGACATGGGTTAGTTACCAATGTGGTATAGGGTGGATAAGATCGATGAGAGGAACCCTCGGACAGTGATGTGGGATAAGACCTATGACAGACACCCCAGACATAGGGTGGATAAGACATATGGCAGGCACCCCAGACCATGTGGGTCCACGGAGTTGTGATGCCCCATACACCAAGGCCTGTGTAGCTTGGGATCACAGTGTAGATATGGCCATAGTCTAGGTTATGATTGCATTTAGCCACCGAGTCTCACCTGATTATATCACATGTTTTTATGATTTCGGGTAGACCTTAGGGATGGGTCAGAACTTGATTGACATGTTTTAATTGTTGAATGTCATATTTTACATGTTTGAATTTAAATGGCATGATTCACCTTAAAGGCATTATGAGTTTACAAAGATGCAGTGTTTTGCATGAAATGCCTGTATTTACGAACTCAACATGATTTCAGTACACGTGATTAAATATGTACGTATTATATCAGTTTTCAAATTCATGTTTTTAATGTGAAATTAAGGAAATAGTAGTTCAAGGCATGACATTATTTTCAGTAGATAGTGTGGTTATCTACTTGCTTGCCTGATTTTCTTACTGAGCTAGTGATCTCACCCCTTTCATTTTCCACCTCTCTACAGAATTGATGTTAGGATAGGTGAAACATATTGTGGAATGATGTTTCATCGTTAGGTATAGACGACGAGGATGAGGTACTTCAAAGTACCTTTCCATCACTACCTCAAAACCATGGTCCACCTAGAGTTTTTTAAGACATAATCCTAGCTTAGAATAAGAATTGATCTGAATTAAATTATCATATGTAATGGCATACTTGCAGGTGCATGCATTACATTTGGGTTAGTATAATTCTACTTCTACACTTATATGAGTAACTTACTAGTCTCTCGCCCACTAAATTAATTTACTTCCTTTTTCAAATTAAAATTGAGTTAGGGTAATATTTCAGAGTTATTCTGGTAGCACAGGCCTGAAATAGTGTCTTAACTCTCACAGGGAGCACTTTTTAGTCTTTTGGTAAAGATTGTATACAATGTTTCATTTCAAACTATTTTTGGTATAGTACTATATAATGAGATGTAAACTAGGTTATTTAGTACCTATTTATATGTTGATGATGCCTTAATGTGAATGAATGTTATGGGAAACGTGGTATTATAATATATAACATAGGCTTTATGCAGATATAGACTAGGACCTTGAGTAAAGAGCTCAAAATAGGGCAGGTAGTTAATAGCTACACATCTAGAACTAGATGACACTTAGACAAAGAAATGAGAAAGCGAAAATTTGCTCAAAATTCTACGCACCTGTTAAAGGGTTGACATCTCACCGCGGCCTTCAGTCGTGACTGATTTAGCGGTATTAGAGCGGAGATTATCTAGTACGTGTCAGTGTAGATAAGTCGGAATAGTTTATATCCCATAAAACTATAAATGCCTGAATATTAAGTGCTCAATAAGTGCAAAAAGCTGTTCTAAAGGCTTATCTTGTGTTGTGAATACAGTGATAGAATGAGAGGACAGGGATCACCTCTGAGGGCGAGACAACCATAACTGCCTGCACCTCCTCCTCAGCCTCCAATGTAAGACTCGTATTTTTATGTACCTTGTTCCTTATGATTTCTATGTGTACGAACACTTTATTTTGTTAGTTGAATTATAAGAAGAGTATTTACTTGAATAAAAGTGTAAGTAAAATGATTTAATACTTATAAGTTACATATAAGTCGAATAACAGCTATAAGAGCCACATGCTAAGCAGAGTGGATCTGGATCATTCTAACTAAAAAGAAGAACTTAAAATGAGAAAATATAAGGAGCTTATGAAGGAAAGTCGGTTTGATTTGGTCTCGAACATAGAGAACAAGAGTAAAAAGCCAAAAAGGGGCTAAACGTGTCCGAAATAGTCCGTTTAAGGTATTTTAGGCATATTCACCAGCCGCAAATGGCCAAAATGTAAAGACGAGAGTATAAACCATAAGATACGACACTTTTAAATTTTTGAGGAAAATTCAAACGTAGTCAATGGTCAAGAAAAGTCAAATGTAGTTAAGAAACTTTGACCATAATTGACTAATCATGGTTAAAAATTAACCTAAGTATGGAGAAAAAATTAGGGAAAAATATTTTTGGTCAAAATACAAGATAATCATCCCTAAAGTAAGGAAAATTTATTTAATCGAAATTCGGATTAAATTTAAAGGGTAAAAACGTAATGGGCCAAAGTGAAAATTTTAAAGTCCATTAAGGTATAACAAGTGTGGACTGAATTTCTTAGGTCCATTAGGCCAAATATTTGGACCGATTTATGGGCCTAATATTTAGACAATTGAAGGCTCGATGTGTAGTAAACATTTTAGCCCAAAAGCCCATCAGGAAGGCCCAAACCGAGAGGCCCAAAAGGTTAAAATTCAAGCCCATTAGTAAAAGGTAACCATAACCAAATTGGTAACTATCATCTAACTCAATTCAATTCAAACTTGTTAGCTCAAATTTAAGGCTAAATGACTAAGTAATTGACTTATAAAATCGGCAAACACAACTTCATTGTCACGACCCAAAATTTCCCAAAAATCAGAGTAAATTTTTCGCGTTTTGTTATTTTCTTTCATGCTTACCTGTCCTCTGATCGTGACCACACTCCACTAACAAATTGGGCTGTGCGTCAATGCCAGTCCCACCATTCATTTACCATATAACTTAATTCTTTCTCAGTCATTTATAAGTGTTTACAATATTTATACATCCCCTAAAGTTACTTACAAACATGTTACTGTGCTATGCTTATTTAGATACAATATATACAAGTGTATATACCTTAAGTGATGGGCAGCAGCGGATATCCAGAATGCAGTACTCAGTCGCCTCAACATCTACTGGAGATTATCTATGTGAGAAAATGAAAGGGGTGAGCACATCAAGCTCAGTAAGGCAATCCTACGAACAAGTAGGTAACCATACTACCTACATGAACGTGGTGCCATGATAAACCACCATTTCTCCACACATTTTAAAACTGATGCTATGATTCATGATGTCATGTAAAACACGTTCGCATGGAAAATTCAACATGCAACTCTTTTTAAATCATTTCTTCTTCATTTAAAAATTTCACAATAAAGTCAGGACTCAACCCCTCCTTCGGGTGGTCCTGACTCACACAAAACCATGAAAATCAATTTACATCACACATGGGTTTAAAAAGCATAGAAATAATCATCATGCACATTTGATTTAAAACCCAGTTTTGATCTCATCAAAATCGTCAACATGCGAGACTAGGCAACATCTATATATCGGTAATAACCAGGACTATGGCCATGTGTCCTCGGGAGTCCCTCTGCCTACACGGATCCTAGTGTGCGGGGTCTCACCATGATCGAGAACTGCCCGGGAGGTGGGTCAGTCCATCTCGTCGGTCTTATCCGATCCCACGCATCCGAAGATGCCACACGTATCCGAAGATACCACGCATCCGAAGATGCCACACGGTACATCGTACTCCATGCTACTTGCACGGTACATCGTACTCCGTGGACCCATATCATATCTCTATACTCATGCCATGTCTCAAAACGCACGTGCAGGCCTATTTAATCGGTGACACACAGTTTACCCGATGCTCTAAGCACGGCTCATCACGTGTTCTCATAAAAATCAGTGGGGGGTGCGAGCGATGCTCCAGCACTCTCGTCAATTCAAGTAAAACTAGTGCGAGCTAAGCTCTAGCACTCTCATCAAATCATGTGGAAAATTTGGCGCGAGTT
The DNA here is from genome assembly GCA_033439115.1 of Firmiana major. Lineage (NCBI taxonomy): Eukaryota > Viridiplantae > Streptophyta > Magnoliopsida > Malvales > Malvaceae > Firmiana > Firmiana major. The sequence continues at coordinate 26,618,618 of CM065910.1, forward strand.
AGACTCCAGCACCCTGTCACGAAAATCATATATATATATAAATCTGGTGCGAGTTGGACTCCAGCACCAATGCATGTAAAACTCTAGTGCGAGCTCTCACTCCAGCACTAATGCATGCATAACACAAATCAAAACATCGTGCGAGCTGAGCTCTAGCACGTCACATGTCAATAAAAACATGTAGGCAGCTCTGTTTCCTTAAAACAGTTTTCAAAACAATTTCATCATTGAAAATATGCAATGCTGTACATTTTTCTTTCAAGGTTAGCCAGCCTACTCATGCATGCATCAAAACACCTCCAGAACGAGCAGGAACCTCTTGTTCTTGCTCCTTCCAATTTTTCCTAAAATTGAAAATTTTACCCTTAACAAGGGTATTTTGGTAATTTGCCCATACGGGGCACTAAAATTATTAACTTACTTCTAGACCCTTCAGATAATTTAAAAGACTGCATATGACTTTGAAATTTTGTAAAGTTTACCTCTAGCAGTCTGTAAAATTCCCTTACCTTATTTTTCTGTATAGTCTGACCTTTCCTTTTTTCCACTGCTGTCTCGTCACGCAGTCCGATCTGCTCCCAATCCAATGTCCAAAACTGCGTATAAATATTTCTCAGGTCAGATATCACACAATTTAATTGTATTTCCTATTTTCTGGGCTTAATTTAATTCATTGGCCCATTTACCCCTATTGGGCTCAATTGCACCTTAATGGGCTTTAATCGGCCTTAAGCCCGTTTTTCACTTAATTTCCACATTATCGAGGCCTATTGGGCTCATTGGGCCCACCAACAATTTCTTGGGCCTCATTCTAACTCTGGAATAGCTCAATTTATTATTTACGACAATTTATCTAAATTTCCATAATTTAATTTGTTTTATACGGTAATTAAATTCGAAGCACACATAACGACGTAAATTATCGTAAATAAGGGTTATTTACCCGAGATTCCATGCTAGTATGCAAACCGAGGCTGTCTCGAGCTCTCGTTGGATGCCAATTGTCGAGCTACACAATTTCATAAATTTTTGGGTAAATTTTCAGTCGAAAATTAATTAAATTAAATATTTCAAAATTTAAATCGGTCTATTTCGACCGCTACTGACTTACCCGTAGCTCGATTACATCGTCGGGATTTTTCTTTAATTTTTTTCTCTTTTTTTTCCCTTTTTTTCTCCTTTTTCTCTTTCCTCATTGGCTGAACCGGTTTGGTCCGGTTCAGATCCGGTTCGAACCGTCGGTTCACCCCGGTTCGACCGGTTCAGTGCCTTGTCGGTCGGTTCTCCGCTAACTTCTGCCGTCAGTGGCTCCGTTAGGCCGTCCGCAGCACGAATCTGCCCTCGGTTTCGTCCAAGGCCGTCGAAAAGTTGCCGGTCCGACGTCGTCTCTCTCGCCGTCGAAACCCATTTCTGGTCTTTACCGTCCCCGACGATTCCGACCGTTTCGTCGGCAGCTACCGATCTCAAAAGGATTGCCTCCTCCTCATGGTCACGCCGGTGGCCTCCATTCACGCCCAGTTGCCGTGGATCATCGGGACCGACTCGATTTTCCTTCTCGATTTTTTCATCCATCGTTTCACCAGATTCAGGCTTCTCCGACGCGCGTCACCGGTGGCTGAAGGATCGCGGGGTGAGCGGCTTCCTTTTCTGGTAGGTGGCTTTGGACGGGGGTCGTCGGTGGAGGCTCGTCAGCAATCCTTGTTTTCGGCTTCCGTTTTCGCTTCCTTTCGCGATTTTCGTTTTTCCAGTTTCCTCTTTTTTTAAAACTTAATTAATTTAATTTAATTTATTATTTAATTTTATTAATATTTTAATCAATAAAATATATTAAAATGTCTAAAATATCTACCAAAAATTATTATTTTATTTCAAATTAATTAATTTAATTTTATTTAATTTATTTATCATATTTTAACCCATTTTCGGGTATAATTTCGTCGTATTTTTGGGATATTGTCTCGAATGACTTTTCGATATTTTTAAAAATTTTGGATCCTGATCAATTTAACCTGAAATTTAATTATTTCTTCGTTATTGATCAAGATTTCTCAATCCCTTATTTTTAATTAAATTTTTCTTCTCGAATTTATACGGCTTTCGATCTTTTGACCATTTTACCCTTCAACGTGCTCGGGAATTCCATTTCAGTCCTTTTGCATTTTTAAATGCACTCGTAAATTTCTACTCATTCCTTTTTGCTCTTACAATAAAATAGGGTCTTACATTCATCTTCTTCCTTAAGGATTCGGCAAAGAGAGGAAACCATTAACAAACACATAGTCAAGCTTTCTCTCACTAGAAATCACTAGGATAAAGGCATATTTAGAACTTGCAATCTCCATGAAAATTGTTCCAAATTGAGAGATGATTAACCTATATTGGAATTGGCTATCAAGGATCCAAAGTGAGCAAACCGAGAAGCTTCAAAGTTTTGACCAAGTGTGAAAGTGCAAGCTAGGTATAATTTCAAGCTTTCAAATTCATATATGTTAATGTATGAATTATTCTAAGTTGATTGGTATGTGTTTTAAGCATTGAAACACATGAAATCACCATGAACATGGATTGGCCGAGAGTAGGTGATTGTAAATTAATGATTTCCCAATTGATTTTAAGGCATGAATAAATTGGTATACATGTGTTTATGATTATGGTATAGTTAGTTTTAATCAATTTGATCAATTGGTGGATGAATTAAGTTGGCAATCAAGGTGTTTGATAAAATTTCTAAATGAACTAAGTTAAGCTTAAGACCATTGCCAACCAAGTGTTTGTGAAAATGCCTAAGCGAATGGCTAGTAATCGGTATGATGGTGGCATGGTAATCGGCATGGCATTGCATGATAGCTCTCGGCCACATGCCATGGTCGAGAGGTCCAATGGGCCAAACCCAATTGGTTTCGATCAAAAGAGGTGTAATGGGTCTCGGACAAGCCCAAAAGAGTTGGTAGGCCCCACAAGTCCAATAGGCCCAACTAAAAATGAATAGTAAAATGGAAATGGACTTAAGGCAGAGTTAGGCCCATTAAGGTTTATCAAGTCTCATTAAGTGAAATAAACTGTATTAAATGTGAAATACAGTAGAAAAAGTAAAATTAACCTGATGAATGGTTATAAGCAGCTCCAGAGATTATTGAAAGAGCAAATTAGACTGCTAGATAGAGCAGCGTTAAGAAAGTAAAATTTCTCGAGTGAAAAATTACGATTTGACCCCTAGTTTGGAAAAAATCAACTTTTGGGAAAAGTTGTAATAAGCATGGAAACCACAATTATGAGTGTTTTTACTGCTGTTTAGTAAAAGAGTAGGTAGATGTGCTAATGTTTTCATGGTTATTGGGAAATAGCACAATTAATAGTACTGATTTTTATGTTTTGCAAATCATCCTTTTTAAAGAGCCATATATCGAATTATGTGAGAATAAATTGTGCTAGAGCATAGCTCGCACTTGATTTCATATGTTTTTCACATATATTAATGCTGAAGTATGATCGTCACTAGATTTTCATGACATGCATGATAGAGTGCTTGAGCATTGCTCGTACTCAGTTTTATATGATTTATGCATGATAGAGTGCAAGAGTAATTTCTTGTATTTGATTTAATGTGTTTTGTGCATAACATGGTACTAGAGCTATTGCTCGTACTTGATTTGAAAAATGAACTATGCATGACCTAGTACTGGAGGTTTACTCGCACTAGTGTTCGATACTTTGAGATGCATAAACAGTGTTTGAGTGGAGTGTTGACTGTGAGTCTCACTCAAAGGCGCGCACTGTAGTTTTACTCTTATATATAAGACATGTTAAAAACCATGATGATTTTCTCGTGTAGACTGAGTGTCACACTGTTGAGTTGTTCACATGTGGATTTAGAGACGTGGTATTGATCATCCATTGAGATAGGGTCCACGGGTGTACGTTGTACCTTGTATATGTCACGGAGTACGTTGTATGGTGTGTTGTTGTGATGTGTATGAGGAGTTGAGGAGTTGATAGCTGGCGATTGTGATGGACTGACCCTCTTCCCGTTGCAGTAGTTATTGCCCCGCACACCGAGTACTGTGTAGCCTGGGATCACCATTATAGGATATGGTCATAGTCCAGGATATTATAGCATTTAGCCAGTGAGTTTCACATGATATATCACTTGATTGATTTTTATGATATAGATAGACCTGGGGGATAAGTCAAAATTCGATTGTTGTGTTGTGAATGATTTAAATGTCATATTTACGGTGATTTGAATATAAATGGCATGATTTATCTAAAGGCATTCTGAAATTATAAAGATGCATTATTTTGCACGAAATGCCTACATTTGAGAACTCAACATGATTTCTGTACATGGGATTTAATCTGTAAAAGTATATATAGATATATATTTCAAATACATGTTTCTAACGTGAGTTAAGGAAATAATATTTTCAAGGCATAACATTATTTTGAGTAGATAGTGTAGATGTCAACTTGCTTGCCTGATTTCCTTACTGAGCTGTGAGCTCACCCCTTTCATTTTCCACCTCTCTATAGAGCATCCGTAGTAGAGTGAATATGATTGAAGGTTAGCATTTCTGTTGTCCACTGCCATTTCCTATCGAACGAAAGGTATACACATTTCATACATTTTTGTATCTAAACATATAAACAACACTGTGATGTAAACGATGTAAATTATGGGGGATGTATTTGTATTAGATTTTATATGAGTTCACTTTTGATATAAAAGAAATTACAATCAGTAGATAGTATATTGACATGTATGTATGATAATGAAATGAATGGTAAGGTATGTATGGATGAGGTGACTAATACTGAATCACAGCCCAACTGGTGTTAAGTAGAAAGGTAAGTAAAATGCGAAAAATTTGTAGTGGTTTTGGTTAAGTCACGGACGATCGTGACAGAATGGTATCAGAGCATAATTGGTCCGATGTGAGTCGATGTTAGTAATTAGGAAAGTGTACATCCTCATATTACTGTGTTGTGTTTAGATACAATTATGTATACAAGATGGGAAACTGTGACGCCCCGAAAGCGTAGAAAATAGGGCAAATTTAAAACTTATTTTTCATTAATACACAATACTGGGTGCATTCCTGTGCAGTGTCATACATCATGATATACATATATTATAAAATTTTGACCTCAGGATCACATCATCTGATTATATATGTATCATACTATATACATTCCTCAATTTGAAGTCAATTAATCCTAATACATCCCATACATCATTGTACATCAAGTGTCTGTAATTACAACTTAAGTCTGGGTACATGAAATATTAAAGTATACCTCAAAATACAATATATGGCGTGAAGCTCAAGTCCTCCACTCACCACTACTCTGTACGTTGCAGGAAAAATTCTCTTCACTAAAAGAAATATGGGGGGAATATAAAAATAGGGTGAGCGTAAGGGGGTAAGGGACTCATTAATAAAATAATGATTTGCACAACACAATCATTTTGTTTTGCAAGTGAAACTCAATAAACTCAGTAGAAACGTAGCATGAAATCATTAAAACATCATTCTCATCTCATTTCTCTAAAATCATGTAGAAACATGAGAATAAATGGCTCAGTATGAAAACCATAGTTACAAGCATATGGAAATAAGGATGTGATAATCGTTTTTCTTGTAAAACGTGATTAAAATCACCTTAGTAGTAATGCATGTGGCGTAACGACTAAAACACAATCTCATGTGTAAAACCAAGACTAGGTAAATAAACTCAAATAAAAACATTCGTCATGGCACATCAATATAATCTCCTCTGGGTGCTTATCCCAGGCATCCTCAAAGAGGAAACGTCGACAATATGGTCGTATACATGGTGTATTGGTCTTACGCGTTACCAGAACAAGGCCCGAACTTACATGCTACCAGAGCAAGGCCTCTCCTCATGCACACTATCAGTCTTACATGCTACCAAAGCAAGGCCCGGACTTATATGCTACCAAAGTAAGGCCACCTAGTGTTACCAGTGCGGGGGTCATCTTGGAGATCTGAGAATCTTAGACATATTTTAATTATGTAATATGAATTTGAAGTGTAATTTATTGAGCTAAGAGAAATGTATATGTGATGAATGAGAAATAATCCAAGTAGTGAATTGTGAAAATTATATTTGGAGATTTATATGTTAAGTGTTTAACATAAGTGTGAAACTATAAGGTCAGATCAATCTTGGAGAATGAGAGATCGATCTAGTAAGTTAAAAATGATAAGGAAGAGGGAATTTAAGGAGCAGATCGATCTCCAATGGAAGAGGATCGATCTCCTTATGATTCTGTAATAAAGAGATCGATCTCATGAGGAAAGGATCGATCTGAAAATGTTTCTGTTTGGGAGAAGATCAATCTCCTCAAGGAGCAGATCGATCTCATAAAGCCATTAAGAGATCGATCTCACCCCTCGACAGATCGATCTCCTAGGCATAAAATTACCCAAAATCATCCCCAATTTCAAATGCAAATCGATCTCATCAAGGATCAGATCGATCTCCTGCCCTCCGTCTATATAAGGAACCCCTGCTTTCTCCTGTAATTTCTTTTTCTCTCTCTTTAAAACCCCATTTCCACCCGAGCCCTAGCTTTCTCACTCATCCAAAGCACCCATTTCCATCTGAATCAGAGGTTGTGGCAAGAAGGAAAGTTGTTCCTTGTCAAAGGGAGAACAACATACTTGGAAATCGAAAGACGGATTGAATCGAGGCAAGAGATAAGCTCTCCACAAGTTTTGGGTAATTTCTAAACTTCGATCTTGATATTTGAGATGATTTTGGTGATAATGGTTGTTGGCATTGTGTTGAAATAGCTGGAAAATGATTAGGGATTGATAAAATTACAATGTAGTTTGAGTGATGATAGTATTTAGTAACTTTGGTAATTTTGGGAATTTTGAGCTATAAATGGAGATTTAGATAATGTGGTGAATTAGCATAGATATTGTGGCATGGGAAATGTAGAATGTTGAGGTGTTGTGAGCGAGATTGTGGTTTGTGATAGAGTTATGAGAATTGAGAAATTTGAGGTGTTATGAGCAATTATGCTTGATTTTGAGAATTGAGGTTACTGTGATGATGAGTATTGATGTTTTAACATCGTTTGGACAGCTCGGGAGTTCCAGAGTTGAATGCGAGGCTAGTCCGTAATACAGGGGAACTAAACGAGGTGCAAAGAGGTAAGGGAAAACTAAACCAATTGTGTATGTGTTTTGATGAATTGTTTGTAGCATGAACCCTGATTTGAGAATACAAGCATGTCTAGTGTTGTGTTGTGATATAATTGCACATGGTTTTCATAGCCAGTTGGAGCCCATTATTTTATGAGTTTATAAGCTGAGTGTGAAATTGCTTTATAAACCGTTGAGTTTGTGTGAAAAGTAAATTGGGCTCTACGTTAAGGCAATACTGAGATTTGAGAAAATGTGTGCATGTTTTGCCGGTTAGAACTCGGTTTTAATATGTTTTGTGTTGAGTACACAAATGTTTTAAATGAGTTTTATGAGAGAAAACCCTTATGAGTTCTACGTGAAGGCAAAACGTTTTATAAGATAATGACTAATGATTGAGACTTAGGCGTGTCATGTTGAATACACATCAGGCCTTGCTTTGGTAGCATGTAAGACTGATATAGTGGGACGCCTGGGAACCGACCCAGGGACCACAGGCCTTGTTCTGGTAACATGTAAGTCTGATTATTCCTCCGCTTTGGTAGCGTTAGGAGGCCTTGCTCTGATAGCATATAAGTCCGATATTCCTCTGTTTTGGTAACAAGAGATGCCTCCATTTTGGTAACGTGAGATGACCCCCGTTCTGGTAACGCTGGGTGGCCTTGCTTTGGTAGCATGTAAGACCGAGAGAATGGGCCGCCTGGGAACCGACCCAGGGACCACGTGATAGTGTGCATGAGGCGAGGCATTGCTCTGGTAGCGTGTAAGGCCGGGCCTTTTTCTGGTAACATATAAGTCCAATATACCATGCATACGACCATATTGTCGACGTTCCCTCTACACGAGGATGCCTAGGATGCGCACCCAGAGGAGATTATATATATTTGATGTGTCATGACGAGTTTTATATGAGTTTTATTGCCTAGTCTTGTTTTACACATGAGTTGTGTTTTGTGACTTTGTCACGTGCTATTTACTGAGGTGATTTTTATCATATATTTCGAGAAAAGCCATTATCGAATATATTTACACATGCTTGTGAATGCTCTATATTGAGCCTTTTTAACTTCATGTTTTCACATGATTTATGAGCTATGAGATGATGATGTTTTGAGAAACTTCATGCTACGATTTCAAATGAGTATACTGAGTTTCATATACAAATACATACTTGTGATGTGTGATATGGTTTATATAACTGAGTTCCCTTACCCCCCTTACTGAGCGATTTAAAAGCTCACCCTATTTTCTTTCCCCCCAGATTTCTTCAAGTGAAAAGGGTTTCCCTACGACGTACGGAGTAGTGCCTAGTGGGGGACTTGAGCTCCAGGCCATATATATTGTATTTTGAGGTATCATTTACTTTTCATATACCCAGACAATTATTATAATTACAGACACTTGATGTATAACATTGTATGGGATGTATTATGATTAATTAACTTGAGATCGAGTAATGTATATGATATGATATATATACTATCTAATGATGAGATCCTGAGGTATGATAAGTATGATGATGTATGACACTGCATAGGAATGCACCCTTAATTGTGAATTGATAAGTAAAAAGTTTTAAATTAGCCCTATTTTTTACGTTTTCGAGGCGTCACATCATCTCACGTTACCATAATAGAGGCATCTCTAGTTACCAAAATGAAGGAATATCGGACTTACATGCTACCAGAGCAAGACCCGGACTTACATGCTACCAGAGCAAGGCCCGATGTGTATTCACATGACACGCCTAAGTCTCAATATCAGCCATTATCATATAAAACTATTTTGCATTCACGTAAAGCTCATAATGGTTTTCTCATAAAACTCATCTGAAAATCGTTTTGTACTCATTACAAAACATGTTAAAATCGAGCTCAAACCGACAAAACACACACACATTTATCAAATCTCAGTATGCCTTAATGTAGAGCCCAAATCCCATTTCACATTTTAAACTCAAACGATTTGTAAAACAATTTCACTCTTTGTTTACAATTCATAAAAATTGGACCCCAACCGGCTATAAAACTGTGTGCAATAACTCAATCACAATTCGAAAAACATGTTTGTTTCTCAAAACGTTTCATGCTACAATTATCATCACAAAATCACATACACAATGAGTTTAAGTTTTCCCTTACCTCGTTGCACCTCGTATAGTGCAATCGTTTCCCCCTAACGACGGACTAGCCTCGTATTCCTCTTTGGAACTCTCGGGCTGTCTAAACGATATAAAAACATTATCATTACATCATCACATTGTCTCAAATCTCAACATCGAGCATAATTGCTCACATTCTCATTTAACATCTTAAAATCCTCACCAAACTAATTTCTCATAATTTCTCAATGTTTGTATCAGCCCTAATCATTTTCGGCTAATTCATCACCACATCTACAGCCACAATCGCAGAATTCTACTTCCAAATCAAAGATTAAAGCTTAGAAATTTACCCAAAACTTGTGGAGTGTTCAATTCCCGCCTCAGCTCAAATCATCCTTCGATTTTCAAGTATGTTGTTCTCCTTTTGATGAGGAACAACTTTCCTTCTTGCCATAACCTTTGATTCGAATGAAAATGGACACTTTGGAAGAGAGAGAAAACTAGGGATTTTAATTTTCTAAAGAGAGAAGATGAATTCCAGCGAAAACACAAGGGTCTTTATATAGGCGGAGGGTAGGAGATCGATCTGCTCCTGTAGGAGATCGATCTGCATTTGAATTTGGGAACGGTCTAGACACTTTCTATGCCTACCAGATCGATCTGTCGAGGGGGTAAGATCAATCTCATAATCTTGAGGAGATCGATCTGCTCCTTGTGAGGAGATCGATCTGCTATTTACAGAAACATTTTGGGATCGATCTACTCCTATAGGGGATCGATCTACTCTTTATAGAAACATTTGGAGATCGATCTACTTGCTTATGAGATCGATCTGCCTATCAGTTCTTACGCATTTCCTGCATTTTGGAGCCATGAGATCGATCTCTCATCCTGGGAGATCGATCTGGCCTTCACAGATTGCACTGTTGCTGCATGAATTTTGTAGAAAACTCAATGTAACATTTCCCATAATCTACTCCATAGTCCATATTTCAATCCATACACATTCAAGACTTAAAGACCTCATCTTCTTATACTTCATCATATTTAAAACTTGTGTGTACATCAACATATCATAATTGCATACACCAAATTACAATTCTCATAACTGGGGTACATAAAATTCGTAGTTCTCACAACCTCCCCACCTTTAAAGAATTTGGTCCTCCAAATTCAACTCGACTCGTCAAATAGTTGGGGGTACTTCTCCTTTATGAGGCTTTCTAATTCCAAAGTTGCCTCTTCCATTGAGTGATGTTTCCATAAAACTTTCACTAATGGGATGTTTTTAGTCCGAAGCACATTTTCTTTCCTATCCAGGATTCGGACGGGTTCTTCAATGTAGCTTATGTCCTCTTGTATGTCCATCTCTTCATACTCTATGACATGAGAAGGGTCCGGGTGGTACTTCTTCAACATAGACACATGGAAGACGTTGTGTATCCCGGATATCTATAGGGTAATGCCAAACTGTAGGCTACCTCTCCCACTCTCTCAAGAATCTCCAATGTATCGAGGACTCAATTTCCCTTTCTTTTCAAATCTCATGATACCCTTACTCGGTGATATCTTTAGAAATACTGCATCACCCACATCAAACTCGAGTGGCTGTCTACGTACATCCGCGTAGCTTTTCTGTCTACTCTGTGTAGCTTATAATCTCTCACATATAAGTTTCACACTCTATGTAGCCTATTCAACAAGCTAGGGAGCATTTATCTTTCTGTCACCTACTTCTTCCCAAGCTACAGGGGATCTACACCTCCTGCCATATAGAGCCGAAAAATGTGCCATTCCAATACTCGCATGATAGCTATTATTGTACGCAAACTCTACTAGGGGCAGCTGATTATCCCATGATCCTTTAAAATCCATCGTACACACCCTCAACATATCCTCCAGGGTCTAAATAGTCCTTTCTGACTGATCATCTGTCTGAGGATGATAGGCGGTACTAAAACTCAATCAAGATCCTATGGACTCCTGAAAATGGGTCCAAAATCTGGAGGTAAATCGAGAAGCTCTTTCAGAAGTAATACTCACTGGAGCCCCATGTAATCTAGCTATCTCACTGACATATAACTCAGCTAAGGCATCTACAGTATCTGTGCTCTTGATGGCAAGGAAGTGGGTACTTTATGTCAATCTATCCACTATAACCCATATAGAGTCACAACCTCTTCGGGTCCTTGGTAAACCCATAATAAAGTCCATGGTGACATGCTTCCATTTCCATGTTGGCACAGGTAAAGGCTGTAATAGTCCTTCGAGTTTCTGAAGCTCAGTTTTCACTTGTTGGCACACTAAACATCTGGCCACATAATCTGCCATATCTGGCTTCATACCACTCCACCAGTACACATTTCTCAAATCTCGGTACATCTTAGTACTCCCTGGGTGCATGGTGTATCGCAAGCAGTAAGATTCTCTCAGTATTTATCTCTTCAGGGTATCATCGTTCGATACACAAATGCGTCCTCTAAATCTCAACAAGCCATCCACACTGACTATGAGATCTGACTGCGAAGTCTGCTCAGCTTGGCTAACCATATCAATCAACCTCTGATCATCACGCTGTCCAATTCTAATCCGATCCATGATCTTGGGCTCTATTCCCAGGCTAGCCAAAAATCTAGTCTCTATCTCTTTAACTTTAATCTGGAGTTCTGCGAACTGCTCCAATAAATCTCATTCCCTGATCAACATAGTAGATATCATACTCTTCTTGCTCAGGGCATCAGCAACCACGTTCACCTTCCCTAGATGGTACAGAATCTCGCAGTCATAATCCTTAAGGAGTTCCATCCATCTCCTTTGTCTCATATTTAACTCTTTCTGATCAAACAGATACCTCAAACTCTTGTGGTCAGTAAAGATCTAGAATCTTTCCCCATATAAGTAGTGCCGCCAGATCTTCAAGGAAAATACCACAACAACTAACTCCAAATCATGTGTGGGGTAATTCCGCTCATGATCTTTCAACTGTCACGATCCATAGGCAACCACTCTTCCGTGCTACAGGAGCACACATCCCAATCCTTGATGAGATGCATCACTATACACTGAAAATCCTCCAGATCCCTCAGGGATAGTCAACACAGGTGCCACTGTTAATCTCTTCTTTAATTCCTAAAAATTGAGCTCACATTGATCAGTTCATATGAACGGAGTCTCCTTGCGCGTGAGCTTGGTCAAAGGAGTGGCGATCCTGGAAAATCCCTCTACAAATTTTCTGTAATACCCTGCCAAACCAAGGAAGCTTCATACCTCTGTAACTATCCTCGATCTTTCCCAATTAAGCATAGCCTCCACTTTAATTGGATGAACTGATACTCCCTTCACTGAAACTATATGTCTAAGAAAAGCTATCTGATCCTGCCAAAACTCACACTTACTAAGCTTTCCATATAATTGCTTATCTCGGAGTATCTGAAGTGCTAACCACAATTGCTACGCGTGTTCCTCATAAGATCGAGAGTACACCAAGATATCATCAATAAAGACTATCACAAACTTATCTAGATAGCCTCTGAACACCTCGTTTATTAACCTCATAAAGGCTGTAGGGGAGTTTGTCAATCCAAATGGCATCACTAGAAATTCATAATGGTCATACCTTGTCCCGAAGGTCATCTTCAGAATATCTTCCTCTTTAATCCTCAATTGGTGATAGTCCGATCTTAAATCAATCTTAGAGAAGACTAAGGCCCCTCTCAGCTGATCAAGCAAATCATCGATCCTTGGCAATGGGTATTTATTCTTCACCGTCGCTTTATTCAACAGTCGGTAGTCTATGCATAATCTGAGACTACCATCCTTCTTCCTCACGAATAACACTGGTGCTCCCCATAGGGAGACACTGGGTCTAATAAATCCCTGATTCAATAACTCTTGTAGTTGTTTCTTCAATTCCTCTAATTTCACTAATGTCATCCTATACGGAGGTCTAGAGATAGGAAGAGTATCTGGTACCAAATCAATGGTAAACTCTAGCTCTCTCTCTCTAGTGGTAAATGTAAGACTCGAATTTCATTATATATGTTGATAGAATCATAAGACGTATGATTTTGATCATATAAATATGTATGGAATAGTCGAACGTACGTTTAATCCGAAAAACAGACAATTAAGGAATTTCAAATTAAATTTATGAGATTTAAATTGTCCAGACAGAGATACAAATTGTAAATGAGAAATTATAGTGGGTCCAGGAAGGAAATTCAGCCTAAATTGGTCTCGAACATGTGCAAAGGCAAAATGGTCAAAAGATCGAAAGCCGGTGTAAATTCGATAAGAAAATTTAATTAAAAATATGGATTTGAGAAACCTTGGTCAATAAAGGTGAAATAAATTTATTTTGGGTTAAACTGATCAAGATATCAATTTATTGAAATTAACCGAAATTTTCAAGTCGAAAAATAATCTCGAAAGTAATCGAAAAATATATCGAAAAGACGAAAATAGACTGATAAATTCATTTATTGAATAAAGGAATTAAATAATAATTTTAGGATATTTTAAGAGATATTTGGGTATTTTTAATGTATTTTATTGATTAAAATAATATTAAATAAATTAATAAAAGAAATTAAAAAAAGAAAGATAGAAACTGGAAAAAAAACGCGAAAAGAAGAAACGAAAAACCACCGAGGAAAACCATCACCGACGAGCCACCACCGGCGCCTGATGAGGGGCCACGACCACCAGAAAAGGAAGAGGAGCTTCAGGTGATCTCCCTGGTACCGACGGCACGACCCACCGACGCCGAAATCCGACGAATTGGGGGAGAGAAAGACCGACGGGAGAGGAGCTCGGTCCCAGCGATCCATGGCAGCTGGGCGTGAGCGGGGGCCACCGACGTGATCGGGAGGAGGATCCGGTCATTTTGAGACCCGTAGCCGCCGACGAAATGGTTGAAATCACCGGCGATGGCCAAGCCCAAAAATGGGTACCGACGGCGGAGAGAACAGGCCGGACCGACCACTTTTCGGGGACCTCGACCGAAGCCAACCCCAGATCTGAGATGCGGACGACCCAGCGAAGCCAGTGGCGGAGGAAGCAGGCGGAGAATCAGCCGGCAAGGCCCTGAACCTATCGAACTGGAGTGAACCGGAGTGAACCGACGGTTCGAACCGGGTCTGAACCGGACCAAACCGGTTCAGCCAATGAGGAAAGAGAAAAAAGGAGAAAAAGGGAAAAAGAAAAAGAGAAAAAATTGAAGAAAAATCTCGACGATGTAATCGAACTACGAGTAAGTCAGTAGCGGTCGAAATTGATCGATTTAAATTTGGGAATATTTTATTTAATTAATTTTTGACTGGAAATTTACTCGAAAATTTATAAAATTGTGTAGCTTGACAATTGGCATCCAACGAGAGCTTGAGACAGCCTCGATTTGGGTACTAGCATGGAATCTCGGGTAAGTAACCCTTATTTATGATAATTTACATCGTTATACGTGCTTCGGATTTAATTATCGCATAAAATAAATTAAATTATGGAAATTTAGATAAATTATCGTAAATAATAAATTGAGCGATTCGAGAGTTAGAACGAGGCGCAAGAAATTGTTGGTGGGCCCAATGAGCCCAATATGCCTCGATAATGTGAAAAATAAGTGAAAAATGGGCTTAAGGCCCATTAAGGTGCAATCAGGCCCAATAGGGGTAAATGGGCCCAAAGATTTAAATTAAGCCCAGAAAATAGGAAATACAATTTAATTGTATGATATCTGACCTGAGGAATATTTATACGTAGTTTCGGATATTGGATTGGGAGCAGATCGGACTACGTGACGAGACAGCAGTGGAAAAGGGAAGGTCAGACTCTACAGAAAAAATAAGGTAAGGGAATTCTGCGGACTGCTAGAGGTAACTTTACGAAATTTTAAAGTTCATATGCAGTCTTTTAAATTATCTGAAGGGTCTAGAAGTATGTTAATAATTTTACTGCCCCGAATGGGTAAATTATCAAAATACCCTTGTTAAGGGTAAAATTTACAATTTTAGGAAAAATTGGGAGGAGCAAGAACAAGAGGTTCCTGCTCGTTCTGGAGAGGTTTCGATGCATGCATGAGTAGGCTGGCTAACCTTGAAAGAAAAACGCACAGCATTGTATATTTTCAACGAGGAAATTGTTTGAAAACTGTTTTGAGGAAACAGAGCCGCCTACGTGTTTTTATTGACATGTGACGTGCTAGAACTCAGCTCGTACGATATTTTGATTTAGGTGATGCATGCATTAGTGCTGGAGCGAGAGCTCGCACTAGAGTTTTACATGCATTGGTGTTGGAGTCTAACTCGCACCTGATTTTACATGATTTTCGTGACAGGGTGCTAGAGTCTAACTCGTACCATATTTTTATATGATTTTTGAGATAGGGTGTTGGAGCTTCGCTCGGACTAGATTTTCAAATGGGTTGCATACAGAGTGCTAGAGCTTAGCTCGCACTAGTTTTACTTGATTTGATAAGAGTGCTGAGCATCACTCACACTGATTTTATGAGAACATACGATGAGTCGTGCTTGGAGCGTCGGGTAGACTGTGTGTCACACCGATTAAATAGGCTTGCACGTGCGTTTTGAGACAGGGCATGAGTATTGAGATATGATATGGGTCCACGGAGTACGTTGTACCATGCAAGTAGCATAGAGTATGTTGTACCGTGTGGTATCTTCGGATACGGGGTATCTTCGGATACGGCATCTTCGGATGCGTGGGATCGGATAAGACTGACGGGTTGGATTGACCCACCTCCCAGGCGATTCCCGATCAGGGTGAGACCCCGCACACTAGGATCCGTGTAGCAGAGGGGCTCACGAGGACACACGACCATAGTTCTGGTTATTACCGATATATAGATGTTGCCTAGTCTCGTATGTTGATGATATTGACAAGATTGAAACTGGGTTTTTAAATCAAATGTGCATGATGATTATTTCTATGGTTTTTAAACCCATGTGTGATGTAAACTTATTTTCATGGTTTTGTGTGAGTCAGGACCTAATGTTGAACAATACCGGCTGGCGTAGCATTGTTGACCAAACGTTGTTGACCACAAGCATTGTTGTGGGCCTAAGAGGGGTGGCCATAGTTGTCTCGGGGGTTGGCCGTGGGGGGTTGGCCATTACAATAAAACGCGCGTTTGGGTTGAGTCCTGACTTGATGGTGAAAATTTTAAATGAGAAAGAAAGGATTTAAAAAGAGTTGCATGTTGAATTTTCCATGCGAACGTGTTTTACATGACATCATGGATCATAGCATCAGTTTTAAAATGTGTGGAGAAAGGGTGGTATATGCATGGCACCACGTTCATGTAGGTAGTATGGTTACCTACTTGTTCGTAGGATTGCCTTACTGAGCTTGATGTGCTCACCCCTTTCATTTTCTCACACAGATAATCTCCAGTAGATGTTGAGGCGACGGAGTACTGCATTTCGGATATCCGCTACTGCCCATCATTTAAGGTATATACACTTGTACATATTATATCTAAATAAGCATAGCACAGTAACATGTTTGTAAGTAACTTTAGGGGATGTATAAATATTGTAAACATTTATAAATGACCGAGAAAGAATTAATTTGGTGGGACTGGCATTGACGCACAGCCCAATTTGTTAGCGGTGTGTGGTCACGATCAGAGGACAGGTAAGCATGAAAGAAAATAACAAAACGCGAAAAATTTACTCTGATTTTTGGGTAGTTTTGGGTCGTGACATATAAATATGGTATCTGAGCAGAAATTGGTCTGATGTGTATCAGTGTCAGTAATTAGGAAATTACATCCCCGTGTTACTGTGCTTGGTTAGATACAATAGTGTATATCGAGATGGGTTTTAACTAAGAAATGGTTGAGAATGCAGGAATACCTAATATTAGTCGCGATAGAGAAGGTATAGCACGAGGCAGAGGCCGTAGAGGTAGACCTGAGCCTACTAATCGTGCTAAGTTGACCTGTGAGAATTAGGATGAGATTGAAATGGAGGTTTATATTCAGCATGCCTCACAGAGTCCGACAGAGAGATCGGACAGTATTGAGACACGCTTCGCGAGGTTAGAGCGAAATGTGAAGAATATTTTGGGAGCAAATTGCTCAGAGTATGCATAAGATCTGAGGGCAAGTCGGAGCATTGATGGAAGTTCGCTAGACCCAACTTAAGAGTTAGACATCCAAAGTTGACATGCGAAATATTTCTGGATGTATTCCGGTGATAGAATATCTCAGACACTGTTTAAAGGGAATGATAGATAAAAATCCTTACTCTAACCTAGAGGAATTGATTTATTGATGAGTATGAATTATGAGTATGAAACTCAGTTATATTCTTGGGCAGATATTACCTCGACACTATGAACAGTGACCGTCGAGATGTCTAAAAGTTTATGGAAGGGCTCAAATTGTCAATTAGAGTCCGATTGGCCCCGTTAGGTATCACTACCTATACTGAGGCAGTGCGCAGAATACAGTTGTGTGAATAAGATCGAGTGTTGCATGCCTTTGAGATTGGGAAAGGTAGTAAGGGCCAAAATAGAGACAGAAAGAGAATTGAGAATGACAGAAATGTCAGAACGGGAAAAAGGGGTAATTGATAAAAGATTTGATTTGATGAGTTATGGGCTAAGATGATTGGTAAGGCCACAGTTATCCGATTGTAGCACTTTTGAGGGGTATTGTGATTGGAGAACCCTGATCTGCTACGGATCACTGTAGAATGTGTGGTAAATACCACGGAAGTAAGACTTACACCACATATTATTGATGAAAATGATCGTTAAGTGTGGTAAGACGGACCATTTATTTTAATTGCTCAGAGTTGGGCGAGATTGCCCCATAGAAAGGTAAAGAGATAGAGAAAACCCTGTTGAGATAGCTGCATCGAAAAGGGAGGCCACATCCGAAGAGAAAATGAAAGTAGGCTGTTGGACAAAGGCGAGTGTATGTTTTGGACCAGGACACTACTAATGTTTCACAGGATGTGGTGAAAGATACCACACTACTGATCAATAAAGAAGAAATTGTGTTAATTTATCCTGGTACCACGTATTTCTTCATACTGCCTTCATTCGCATGTAAGTGAGTAAAAGACATGAATGCCTACACTCTTGGGCACGATGTTGATAAATGAGTACCTCAATAGAGGAAGGTTAACTAACGGAATAATTATGAAGAGATTTTAAGTTGAAAATAGATGAAGAAGTATAAGTCAGCCGATTTTATTCAATGGACTATGAATAATTTAAAGTAATATTTGAGAATAAAGTAGTCGGCTGCATATTATGATGTTCGAATTTCTATCCTAAGATAGTACTGTTTTACCCCTGAAAAGTATACTGTAAGTTTTGACAAGTAATAAAAAAGGGTGCAACGGTTGAAATTAAAGGAGCAAATGATGGTACTCACGAAATGAATAATGACAGTGTTTCGTTATAATTGATATACGAAGGAGATACTCTTTAAGATATATTTGATCCTAAATACAAGATGTATTGGAGTAAGAGGCGTATGTTAGGTAAGAGTACCCTTAAAATATGAAATAATTTGGATTAAAGCGATAAGTAGTAAATATGAATTATAACCAAGGATAAGGGTGGATATAACCATAACTAGTCCCTGTGGTTAAGTCTAAGGGTTAATAAAGGTATGCCTGAAGACTTAACAGCGTCTAGAAATATATATATATATAATCTATAACTTGAAAATTTTAAAAAAAAATCAACCGTGGTAAGATATAAATTTAAAATTTGGATACTTTTACTAGTACGATAAAGAACTATAAAATTCGATTAATTATGAAGGTTAAAATATTAAAATTTAATAAAAGCCATTAATATAAGAAAAAGGAAATGAAGCGGGTTAGTACCTTGAACGGGAGCAATATGAAGTGATACTACACGTTTATGCATATATAGGTCAAGGATATGGGCGATTGAAATATGTAGTGGAGCTCAACTACAATGAGTTATTTAAACTTTACCTGGACTAATTTGTCAACATCCTTATTGATGATATGTTAGGTGTAGTTAAAGTTCAGGGCAAATTATCAGCAACAATTTGAACTTTGCTTTTACAGATGGTTGTTGCGAATTCTAAAAAGGGTATACTTTGTTGGCACGTTTAACTATGAAAACGTGGTATTTGAATGAGATGATAAGTGAGATGATAGATGTGACATGAATTTCGATGTAGTGAAGTATGAACTGACCACCGTGATTATTTTCACCATACCCAACAGCTCAAGAGGTTTCTTAGTGTGTATGGATACCTCAAAATCATGAATAAGCTAGGTATTGATGCAAAAATGGAAGATAGTCAATTGTGGATCCAGACAACTCAAGGATCATGAAATAAGTTATCTGACCCATGATTTAAAAGTTGGCAGCGATAGTATTTATACTGAGTAGATGGCACTACTATGTATACGGTGAGAAATTTTGGGTATGCACTGATCATAAAAGCCTCAAGTATCTGTTTTCACAGAAAGAGGCGAATATGAGAATACATAGTGGGTTAGAGCTTCTGAGAGATTTTGATCGTGGAAAATTATACCACCCAGGAAAGGCTAATGTGATGGCTGATGCCTTGAGCAGAAAGAGTCTCGGGTTGGTATTACATATGATGGTCAGGGAGCGTGAGCTACTTAAGCAGTTGTGAGCCTCAGTAGTGAGGTGATCCCTTCTGATGAGAGTGCCCGAATTTGACAGGCTTAGCGTGATGATCGGCATGGTGTCGATAGTTTGGGTCAAATTCAGAATGGTATAGTGACAAAGTTCACAGAGAGTGTTAATGAATTACAGAGAGGTTCAGAGACAGTGTAAGTACTCCCCAAGACCACCGTTGATGAGATAGTGATATTATCAGAAGCTCACTCTTCGGGATATACAGTGCTTACGGAAAGTAACGATTATATATATGAAATCTCTGAAAAGGGTATTGGTGGTCAAATGTGAAAAGAGATATGGTTGAGATTGTGGAAAAGTGCCTAATATGTCAGCAGAATAAGGTAGAGTATTAAAAGTCTGCAGAGTTATTACAGCCTCTACCTATATCGACAAAGCACGAAAATGGGTGCAAGTCTCCATGAATTTCGTGATGGGTTATAGAGGACTCAGACGAATCACGAGGCAGTGTATGACTGTAGGGGTTGCTCCCCGACTCAGACAATAAAAAGTGGGTAACAGATAGAAATTTCTTTCGAATTAGTATAATAAGTCTCGAAGGATGTTCAGTTGAGCGAGAGATTAAGAACACCTCATAGCAGACAAAAAGCATTGAAATTCACCGAGGGTGAATCAGTATTGTTGAAGTTATTTATCCTAAGGGAATAAGGACATAACGAGACTCGGGAAGAAGGCAAATTAAGTTTTGCTGAATGGAATTTTTGAGAGATTGGACAAGTGGGAGATAAGCCCTGTAGGTTGGCGTTATCACCTGAATAAACAGGCATCCACAATGTGTCCCATCTTTTGATACTTCGGCAATACTATCCAGATCCAGCATAGGTGATCGGATATGAACTCCAACAGTTCAGCTCAGTGCAAATATAAGTATATTGAAAAAGTTGATTCAAGCATTAAACAGGAAAGAGAAAGTATTGAGGTTTAAGACGATCTCCTTAATTAAAGTCCTTTGGTAGTAGTACGCTCCAGAAAAGTCACATAAGAGTTAAGAGTATGATATGTGTGAAGTACCCGAAGTGATTTACAGACTAACTTGGTTCTAATTTGGATGACCAAATTTCTTAAGTGGGGGAGATTATGTAAGACACGAATTTTATTATATATGTTGACAGAATCATAAGACGGATGATTCTGATCATATAAATATGTATGGAATAGTCGAACGTATGTTTAATCCTAAAAACAGACAATTAAGGAATTTCAAATTAAATTTATGAGATTTAAATTGTCCGGACAGAGATATAAATTGTAAATGAGAAATTATAGTGGGTCCAGGAAGGAAAGTCAGCCTAAATTGGTCCCGAACACGTGCAAGAGAAAAATGGTCAAAAGATCGAAAGCCGGTGTAAATTAGATAAGAAAATTTAATTAAAAATATGGATTTGAGAAATCTTGGTCAATAAAGGTGAAATAAATTTATTTTGGGTTAAACTGATCAAGATATCAATTTATTGAAATTAACCGGAATTTTCAAGTTGAAAAATAATCTCGAAAGGAATCGAAAAATATACCGAAAAGACGAAAATAGACTGATAAATTCATTTATTGAATAAAAGAATTAAATAATAATTTTTAAGATATTTTAAGAGATATTTGGGTATTTTTAATGTATTTTATTGATTAAAATAATATTAAATAAATTAATAAAAGAAATTTAAAAAAAAAAGAAAGATAGAAACTGGAAAAAAAAAACGCGAAAAGAAGAAATGGAAAACCATTGAGGAAAACCATCACCGGCGAGCCACCACCGGCGCCGGATGAGGGGCCACAACCACCAGAAAAGGAAGAGGAGCTTCAGGTGATCTCCCTGGTACCGGCGGCACGACCCACCGACGTCGAAATCCGACGAATCGGGGAGAGAAAGACCGACGGGAGAGAAGAGCTCGATCCCGACGATCCATGGCAGCTGGGCGTGAGCGGGGACCATCGACGTGATCGGGAGGAGGAGCCAGTCATTTTGAGACCCGTAGCTGCCGACGAAACGGTCGGAATCGTCGGCGATGGCTAAGCCCAGAAATGCGTACCGACGGCAGAGAGAACAGGCCGGACCGGCCACTTTCCGACGACCTCGACCGAAGCCAACCCCAGATCTGAGATGCGGACGACCCAGCGGAGCCACTGGCGGTGGAAGCCGGCGGAGAACCGGCCGGTAAGGCCCTCAACCAATCGAACCGGAGTGAACTGACGGTCCGAAGCGGGTCTGAACCGGACCGAATCGGTTCAGCCAATGAGGAAAGAGAAAAAAGGAGAAAAAGAGAAAAGAAAAAGATTAAAAAAATTGGAGAAAAATCCCGACGATGTAATCGAGCTACGAGTAAGTCAGTAGCGGTTGAAATTGACCGATTTAAATTTGGAAATATTTTATTTAATTAATTTTCAACTGGAAATTTACTCAGAAATTTATGAAATTGTGTAGCTCGACAATTGGCATCCAACGAGAGCTTGAGATAGCCTCGATTTACGTACTAGCATAGAATCTCGGGTAAGTAACCCTTATTTACGATAATTTACATCGTTATGCGTGCTTTGGATTTAATTATCGCATAAAATAAATTAAATTATAGAAATTTAGATAAATTATCGTAAATAATAAATTGAGCGATTCGAGAGTTAGAACGAGGTGCAAGAAATTGTTGGTGGGCCCAATGAGCCCAATATGCCTCGATAATGTGAAAATTAAGTGAAAAATGGGCTTAAGGCCGATTAAGGCCCATTAAGGTGTAATAGGGCCCAATAGGGGTAAATGGGCCCAATGATTTAAATTAAGCCCAGAAAATAGGAAATACAATTTAATTGTATGATATCTGATCTGAGGAATATTTATACGCAGTTTCGGATATTGGATTGGGAGCAGATCGGACTGCGTGACGAGAAAAAATAAGGTAAGGGAATTCTGTAGACTGCTAGAGGTAATTTTACGAAATTTTAAAGTTCATATGCAGTCTTTTAAATTATCTGAAGGGTCTAGAAGTATGTTAATAATTTTAGTGCCCCGAATAGGTAAATTACCAAAATACCCTTGTTAAGGGTAAAATTTACAATTTTAGAAAAAATTGGGAGGAGCAAGAACAAGAGGTTCCTGCTCGTTCTGGAGAGGTTTTGATGCATGCATGAGTAGGCTGGCTAACCTTGAAAGAAAAATGCACAGCATTGTATATTTTCAACGAGGAAATTGTTTGAAAACTGTTTTGAGGAAACAGAGCCGCCTACGTGTTTTATTGACATGTGACGTGCTAGAGCTCAGCTCGCACGATATTTTGATTTGGGTGATGCATGCATTAGTGCTGGAGCAAGAGCTCGCACTAGAGTTTTACATGCATTGGTGTTGGAGTCTAACTCGCACCTGATTTTACATGATTTTCGTGACAGGGTGCTAGAGTCTAACTCGCACCATATTTTTATATGATTTTTGAGACAGGGTGTTGGAGCTTCGCTCGCACCATATTTTCAAATGGGTTGCATACAGAGTGCTAGAGCTTAGCTCGCACTAGTTTTACTTGATTTGATAAGAGTGCTGAGCATCGCTTGCACTGATTTTATGAGAACATACAATGAGTCGTGCTTGGAGCGTCGGGTAGACTGTGTGTCACACCGATTAAATAGGCTCGCACGTGCGTTTTGAGATAGGGCATGAGTATTGAGATATGATATGGGTCCACAGAGTACGTTGTACCGTGCAAGTAGCATGGAGTACGTTGTACCATGTGGTATCTTCGGATACGGGGTATCTTCGGATACGGTATCTTCGAATGCGTGGGATCGAATAAGACTGAAGGGTTGGATTGACCCACCTCTCGGGCGGTTCCCGATCAGGGTGAGACCCCGCACACTAGGATCCGTGTAGCAGAGGGGCTCACGAGGACACACGACCATAGTCCTGGTTATTACCGATATATAAATGTTGCCTAGTCTCGCATGTTGATGATTTTGACAAGATTGAAACTGGGTTTTTAAATCAAATGTGCATGATGATTATTTCCATGCTTTTTAAACCCATGTGTGATGTAAACTGATTTTCATGGTTTTGTGTGAGTCAGGACCCAATGTTGAACAATACGGGCTGGCGTAGCGTTGTTGACCACACGTTGTTGACCACAGGCATTGTTGTGGGCCCACGAGGGGTGGCCATGGCTGTCTGGGGGGTTGGCCGTAGGGGGTTGGCCGTTACAATAAAACGCGCGTTTGGGTTGAGTCCTGACTTGATGGTGAAAATTTTAAATGAGAAAGAAAGGATTTAAAAAGAGTTGCATGTTGAATTTTCCATGCGAACGTGTTTTACATGACATCATGAATCATAGCATCAGTTTTAAAATGTGTGGAGAAAGGGTGGTATATGCATGGCACCACGTTCATGTAGGTAGTATGGTTACCTACTTATTCGTAGGATTGCCTTACTGAGCTTGATGTGCTCACCCCTTTCATTTTCTCACACAGATAATCTCCAGTAGATGTTGACGCGACGGAGTACTGCATTCCGGATAACCGCTGCTGCCCATCATTTAAGGTATATACACTTGTACATATTGTATCTAAATAAGCATAGCACACTAACATGTTTGTAAGTAACTTTAGGGGATGTATAAATATTGTAAACATTTATAAATGACTGAGAAAGAATTAATTTGGTGGGACTGGCATTGACGCACAGCCCAATTTTTTAGCGGTGTGTGGTCACGATCAGAGGACAGGTAAGCATGAAAGAAAATAACAAAACGCGAAAAATTTACTCTGATTTTTGGGTAGTTTTGGGTCGTGACAGTAAACCTGGCAACTCATCTAGGAAGACATCTGAAAATTCACATATCACGGGTATATCCTCAATCCTCGAATGTTCCCGGTTATCATCTGAAATGAGTGCTTCATAACGTTCACATTAAAAACAAATGTAATACTCCGAAAAGGTAACATCATAAATTTCTAATTGCTTAAAAAAATTTCACACATTTATTTCCTTAATATCTCAAACGTACACAGTAGGGTTCAGGAAGGGAGAAAGTTATTATCTTAGTATAGCAGTCTAAACTCACTCGATTGGTTGCCAGCCAATCCATTCCCAAAATTACATCAAACGCATGTATATCTAACATCATTAGATCTACTAGCATTACTCTATCTCCCACCTTTATTTCACATCCTCTATATATCATATCCGTTCTCTGGGACTCATGCATAGGGGTATTTACATGTAGGTTATACTCTAGAGGTTCAAACTTCAACTTTAAACTACATGCAAAATGCTCAGAAATAAACGAATGCGTGGATCCCAGATCAATCAACACATGAGCCTTCTGATTACAGATAGAGAGTGTACCTCTTATAGCTTCTGCAGAGGTGTCTGTTGTTTCCTTATCCAGAGCAAACACACGTCCCACTGTGACGAGCTTTGATAGCCCGACTACGCCCACTCTAAGTGACCTAGACGTGTATTCGCAAGTGCACAGAACATACAAGTAATAATGGGATTTGAGTCTCGGATTATCGTCCCACAAAGAAGCTGATTAGCCTAATTAAGTACAGGTTAATCTTACCCTAAGTATATCCAAGCAAATTATGAATTTTTAAGGAGTGATTTACAAGGATAGAACTAAAAGGACTGAAAACAATAAAAATTATAAACTAAATAAAATAAAACAGAGCAAAAATTACTTACAGAGCTCCAAGAAATGAACAACCAATAACCTACAAAAGATAATTAAAATAATTAAAATTAATTAATGTAAATAAACTAGAATGCAAATATGAAAATAAAGAAACAAATTAATTAAACTAAAATTAAACCATCCTAAAATAAAATATGCATATTATTAAACTAATTAATAAAAACGCAAATTAAACTAACCTAAAGTCTAATAAAATAAAATTCTATTAACCTAAAGAAATTCTTAAATCTAACTAAGAAATTAATTACCTACAAAATGATCCTAAATTAAATCTAACTCTAACTAATCACTAAAACAAATTCTAAATAATGCATGAGAAATAATTGGATTTTTCAATTTAAAATGAAAGCTTAAAAAATGCATAAAATAATTTTACTCTAATTTAATTTTAAATGTAAAACCTAACACTAAAAAAAAATTAACTAATGACATAATTAAATCTAAGTTTTGAACTAATCAAGCAAAGGAACTATAACTAATCATGCAAATTAATTTAAAACTCTAATCTAACAAATGAGATTGAAATTAAGATATCTAAAATGCATGAAAATGGATTATGAACCAAAGTGGAATGACTAAACACGACCTTAACCAAAACTCCCAGCTGGCTTGCAGTCCCGTGTATGTACTGTTCACTTTTCTTCTCCAGGTGTTGCTCTAGGTGTTATCTGCAGCTCTGCCTCCTGGTCTATCTGCTCCTGCCATCTGCTGCACGTCCTTGTCTATTCTGCTCAAGTGCTGTCCTGGTTCAACTCCACATCCTGCAACACATCGCCAGCCATGCGATCCCAACAGTGTAACGGTACTGCACACACAATAGGTGTTCTGCATCTAGGCTGCTGTCCTACTCCCGGCTCTGTACATCATCAATAAACAAAAATAATGCAAAACAACAGAAAACACAAACAGGGAAAATATGTAAAATGAAACTAGAAGCTAAATGGAGCACAACAACTTAAACAAATTGAAACTAGAGGCTAAAATAAACGAACAAAAAAATTAACAGTAAATGATTTAGACAACAGGGGAGAACAGAGGAGAATTGGCTGCTGATCCTGTCCACTACCACAGCTCTTCCTAGCTTGGTCCTGTACTATCACCTGCGGCTACCTAAATCACCTGCGATCATCTGACATGCCATAAGTAACCTGCTCGTGTTCTGCACCGCTCTAGCTCTTCCCCTCAACAGCAGCATCAATCATAGCCTTCCAAAGGGAGACAAAGCTCAGCAAACCAGCCTCTGCTTCCGTTACCGTGCTTCAAAGACTCTTCCAACTAAAAGCTTAAATTAAAGAAGTACATGAAAACAATAGAACAGTTATATATCATTAGAGAAAAGAAAAACTAAAATGGTTAAGGATGAACATATGGGAAACCGATTAAACTTTATATAACAGTATAAATGTTTCACCAGCGTACTGATGGATGCAACGAAGCAAGGAGAGGATGTTTAGCCACTGTCACCAGCTTATATAGCCTCTCACACTACTCGCTACACCATGAAACCAAGAGCCCGATTGAACAATAGAAAAACAAGAAATAAACCAAAACAGGAAGCAGACCGAGAGCAACAATGGAAAACTGAATGCTTTTCATTAAAACTTAAACATTAAAACAATAAGGGAATGGAACTTTAGTGAAACTGAAAAGAAATATGGTGGCTACTGTCACCAGCCACCGTGAAACCTTAAAAGAAAACCTAAAGAAAAATATAAAACCTAGCACTAAAATCTTAACCTAAAAAAAACTAAAGCTACCCTAAAAAAAAAAACCCACTTCAATTGCTCATTATATTCTATTTTTAAAAAAAATTGGAGGTACTATTGTAATTTTTTTAATCCTAGATGAGTTGGCATTGTCTGGCCACTTTTCTTCATTCCATTCGCTTCAGAGAAGATATTTCCACGTCACTTGTCTTTTTGTCCACTTGGATGTGCGATGTGGCCCGACATGTCTTCCAAAAAGTGGGCACGGTATCCGTCAATCTTATATTTTCGAGGCAAATAAAATACGAACACCCGACATCAAATGTCTCTACAACAAATGGTGACTCAGACTGCGAAATGGTAGTGGTCTAGTCTCTTTTAGCCTATTTTCAGCCTATTTTCTACTGAAACGACTGAAATTTATCCGGATTTAATTTACCTGCACACAAGAGAATTTTAATTAAATTGAGTGGATAATTAATAAAATAATATGGAGATTAAAATAATTAATTAAGAAATTAAGCACAAATAATTCTATTTTAATAGAATTATCACACCCCCAAACTTGAGTTTTTGCTTGTCCTCAAGCAAAACAAAACAAATGTAAGAATGACAAGTACTAAACATAATAATTTCCCCAATATTATCCTCAAAGAAAAAGTACAAACTGATCTAAAAAATTCACGATTATAAGTCCAACATTCTGAATCATTCAATCATAAGTCCCAACATAAATTGGACTCCTCGTGTGTGTGTGAATGTGTCAACGCCACTTCACAGTACATTATCCGGATCAGATTATGTAAACACAGCGAATGCAAAGTTAATGACATGTGATCATTCTCATAAGTAGGCTTTTCACTTATCTCTCCACTAATGTAGTCACACTTAACCAAAGATCAATAGGACTTCATTAAGCTTGTAATGTAAGGCTGGGGCTAAGGTATGATAAAGTCAATTTAGGTTTAATTACCCCTTAACATGCATTACTTTCTAGGATCTTTAATGTAAGAACTCAAATTTATTCCCCCAAACTTATTTATTTTGCTAAATCTTTTTATTCTATTTTTGTATTTTTCTTCTTTCTTCTTTTCTTTTTTTTCATCAATTTTTTTTTTTACTCTTCAATCACTATCACCTATATCCCATATGTACATAGCTCACAATATATCCTAATGTCTTTTCATGCTTTTGGGGTACAGGATAGGAATAGAGTATTTAAGCTGAGAAAAATTATGCAGGTGTATTTACAGAGAAAAGCTTATTTGGCCTAGATGGGCGACAAGGGGTAAAATATGTACAAAGATGGCTAGAAAGGCTCAAACGATCCAAAAATGGCCTAAATCATTTCCCTAATTAAGTGTGATCTAATATTTCACCTTGAGATCATATCAAACAAATTCTAGAATATGATGCACAAAATCAACTAAGCAAATGCAATCCTATGTCCACATAAGCTTTCTCTAAATAAATATACAGATTCATGACATGATATGTGCATAAGATGAGGAAATCACAATCAGCATCAAGACAAATTCAAGAACTCAACTTCATGCCTTTCCTATAATCATGCTTCTTAGTCAATCAAAGTCAGACTAAATCATAGGGTCATATCATCAGAATACTTGCTAAGTACTAAATCATCCTAAAATCAAACAATGTAAGCTCAGATTTTCGAAAAAAAAATTCAATTTTGCCCAAAAAAACTCAAGTGATATCCCCTCCCCCAAACTTAAAGTGCACAGTGTCCTCAGTGTGCAGATAATATAAACATTTAAGCTCAAGAATAGAGTACTACCCTTTCTGATGATGATGAAGAACAACCGAAACTTGATTGAAAGCATAATACTGTAAAAGAAATCTGTAAAATAAACAAAGAAAGAAACAAGGGAAAAGAAAAAGAAAAAGAACTATATACAAAGTGAAAAGAACAATTAAGCCACTTCAAATGCAGTTGAAGAAAATGACACTCAGCAGCAGGGAGAAGAGTAGAAGGGTCAGCCAAAGTGGTGACAGAATGTTGACAATTAAATCCTCCTTAGCTCTATCTACTTCCATCCTTCTTTCAGATTCCTTATACTCAAGCCTTATGTCTTCCATCCTAAAACAGTCTTGAGAGTCATCAGGGAACTTCAAAGGTTTAAAAACATTAAATGTTACCTCCTGATTTAGGACTCTCATGGTAAATTCCCTCTTTTGCATGTCAATTAAAGTTCTACCAGTAGTTAGGAAAAGGTCTGCCTAAAATAATGGGAACTTCCCTGTCTACCTCCATGTCCAACATGATAAAGTCCACAGGGAAAATAAATTTATCCACCTTTACTAAAACGTCCTCAATGACCCCCTTTGGATATTTAATGGATCGATCAGCCAGTCAAAGGGTCACTGTAGTGGACTTGGCATCTCCTATTCCTAACTTCTGATAGATAGACAAAGTTATTAGATTTATACTGGCTCCTAAATCACACAGGGCTCTACCAAAGAACAGATTTCTTATAGTGCATGGTATGGTAAGACTCTCGGGATCTTTGAGCTTGGGGGGTAATTTCCTCTGGATAATTGCACTACATTCCTCAGTTAAGGCCACCGTCTCATAATCTTCCAATCTTATTTTTCTAGAGAGAATATCTTTCATAAACTTCAAATAACTCGGCATTTGCTCTAAGGTATCTGCGAAAGGAATGTTGATGTGAAGTTTCTTAAAAACCTCAAGAAATTTGGTAAATTGTTGATCAAGTTTTTGATTTTGGAACCTCTGAGGAAAAAGTACTGGTAGTCTAACTGGAGGGAATGCAATGGAGACATGTGTACCATCAGAGGATGAGGAAGGCTGTGAAGAAGAAGAAGAAGGTATAGATGAAGAAGTGCCTAGCTTTATTTCCTTTGCAACCTGATCTTTATGTTCCTGCTCTTTCTAAGCTGCCTCTTTAGAACCTAAGGATTCTTCAAAAGTGGGCTTTTTAAGTCTGGACCCAACTTGTGGATCCTCTAGCTCTCTGTCGATCCTAAGGGTGATGGATTTCACTTATTCTTTATCCTCCCTTTGCCTAACAGGGTTAACTTCAGTATTACTAAGGAGGGTCCCTTATGGACGCTGGCTAAGAGCACTAGCTATTTGTCCAACCTGAACTTCTAAGTTCTTAATTGAGGCAGCTTGATTTTGCAAGATAGTCGTGAACATTTCCTCAAGTGAGGGCTTCTTCTCAGCTGCTGGTGCATGGTAATGTTGGGGCTATATAAGTGGTGGTGGTGGTGGTTGGTGAAATTGAGGTGGATGAGGATGGTTAGGTGGATGATGTGGAAATTGAGGTGGTGGAGGGTATGAAACTTGCTGATTTGGTGGTACATGAACTAGTGGAGCTTGATTTTGGCTCCAAGAAAAATAAGGATGGTTCCTCCACCCTGGATTGTAGGTGTTTGAAAATGGGTTGTTTTGTTACTTCTAAGGTAGGGCAACGTACTAAAACGATTTTAAATTAAGCGGACACCTATCTACAGAGTGTGTACCACCACACAGATTGCAAGAAAGAAAAGGACTTTGAACAGAATAAACAGGATTAGGAATGGTGGTAGGATTATGCTGGGTACTGAGCGACTCTACCTTCTTCGTAAGGTTAACTATTTGAGAGGTCAAGGTAGACAGTGTGTCAAGCTCATATATACCCGTCGACTTCTTAGGCAGTTGCCTCTTCGAAGACCATTGATAGTTGTTAGCAGTCATCTTGTCTAACAACTCGTAAGCTTCCTCCTCTGTTTTGCACATCAGGGCTCCACCCGCAGCAGCGCAACGATGGTCCTATTTTGGCTTATATGTCCATTGTAGAATGTCTAGACTTGCAGCCATAAAGGTAGGCCATGATGAGGGCACTTCCTAAGAAGCTCCTTATATCATTCCCATGCTTCGTAAAGAGATTCAGAATCGAAGTGGGCAAAGGAAGATATGTCACTACGGAGTTTGACCATTTTAGAATGAGAGAAAAACTTAGCTAAAAATTTATAGGCTAACTCGTCCCAAGTAAAAATAGATCCTGGAGGTAAGGAGGTTAACCAGTGTCATGCCTTATCCCTAAGCAAGAAGGGAAATAATCTAAACCTTAATGCGTCATCCGATAATCCATTGTGCTTGAAGATGTTGCACAGGTCCAGGAATTGCCCGATGTGAGCATGTGGGTCGTCATGCGAAAGCCCACTAAACTGTAGAGAAGTCTGGATCATCTGGAGGATTGAAGGCTTAATTTCGAAATTATTTGCAGGAACAGCTAGTAGCCTAATGCCGGTATAATAACCTCTAATAGTCGGCATTGCATAATCTCCAACGGTCCTAATTTCCCTATTTTCTGCCATGATGTTTTGCAATGGAGCTATAAATTTCCTAAAATCCTTTCGAATTTTCCTAAAGGTTCTTTCAATTTCAGGATCTAAAGGGAAGCAATCAAAACTCTTGGCTCTACTCATACAAACATCAAAAAGTCCTTAGAAATTTTTTTTAAGTTTTTTTTTAATTTTTCAATTTTTTTAAAATTTTTTTAATTTTTTATGAAAAAGAAAATTAACTAATCTAAATTAAAGCTCTAAATATTTACAACCTAAGTATTTACAAGCTAGAATTACACCTAAGCATAATTTCACTGATATTAATTACTAGCTAATTATCTTCCCCGGCAACGTCACCAAAAACTTGATAGCCCGACTACGCCCACTCTAAGTGACCTAGACGTGTATCCGCAAGTGCACGGGTCATACAAGTTATAATGGGATTTGAGTCTCGGATTATCGTTCCACAGAGAAGCTGATTAGCCCAATTAAGTACCAGTTAATCTTACCCTAAGTATATCCTAGCAAATTATGAATTTTTAGGGAGTGATTTACAAGGCTAGAATTAAAAGGACTAAAAAAATAAAAATTATAAACTAAATAAAATAAAACAGAGCAAAAATTACTTACAGAGCTCCAAGAAATGAAAAGCAATAACCTACAAAAGATAATTAAAATAGTTAAAATTAATTAATGCAAATAAACTAGAAAGCAAATATGAAAATAAAGAAACAAATTAATTAAACTAAAATTAAACCATCCTAGAAAAAGTATGCATGTAATTAAACTAATTAATAAAAACGCAAATTAAACTAACCTAAAGTCTAACAAAATAAAATTCTATTAACCTAAAGAAATTCTTAAATCTAACTAAGAAATTAATTACCTACAAAATGATCCTAAATTAAATCTAACTCTAACTAATCACTAAAACAAATTTTAAATACTGCATGAGAAATAATTGGATTTTTCAATTTAAAATGAAAGCTTTACAAATGCATAAAATAATTTTACTCTAATTTAATTTTAAATTTAACACCTAACACTAAAATAAAAATTAACTAATGACATAATTAAATCTAAGTTTTGAAATAATCAAGCAAAGGAACTATAACTAATCATGCAAATTAATTTAAAACTCTAATATAAGAAATGAGATTGAAATTAAGATATCTAAAATGTATGAAAATGGATTATGAACCAAAGTGGAATGGCCAAACACGGCCTTAACCAAAACTCCCAGCTGGCTTGCGGTCCCGTGTATATACTGTTCACTTTTCTTCTCCAGGTGTTGCTCCAGGTGTTGTCTGCAGCTCTGCCTCCTGGTCTGTCCGCTCCTGCCATCTGCTGCATGTCCTCGTCTATTCTGGTCAAGTGTTGTCCTAGTTCAGCTCCACATCCTACAGCACATCGCTAGCCATGTGGTCCTGACAGTGCAATGGTACTACACACACAACAGGTGTTCTGCATCCAAGCTGTTGTCCTACTCCCAATTCTGTACATCATCAACAAACAAAAATAATGCAAAACAACAGAAAACACAAGCAGAGAAAATATGTAAAATGAAACTAAAAGCTAAATAGAGCACAACTTAAACAAATTGAAACTAGAGGCTAAAACAAACGAACAAAAAAATGAACAGTAAATGATTTAGACAACAAGGGAGAATAGAGGAGAATTGGCTGCTAATCCTGTCCACTGCCACAGCTCTTCCTAGCTTGGTCCTGTACTATCACCTGCTGCTGCCTAAATCACCCACGATCATCTGACATGCCATAAGTAACCTGTTCATGTTCTGCACCGCTCTAACTCTTCCCCTCAACAGCAGCATCAACTGTAGCCTTCTAAAGGGAGACAATGCTCAGCAAACCAGCCTCTGCTTCCGTTACCGTGCTTTAGTGACTCTTCCAGCTAAAAGCTTAAATTAAAGAAGTACTTGAAAACAATAGAACAGTTATATATCATTAGAGAAAAGAAAAACTAAAATGGTTAAGGATGAACATACGGGAAACCGATTAAAACTTTATATAACAGTATAAATGTTTTACCAGCGTACTGATGGATGCAACGGAGCAAGGAGAGGATGTTTAGCCACTGTCACCTCTCACGCTACTCGGCTACACCACGAAACCAAGAGCCCGATTGAACAATAGAAAAACAAGAAATAAACCAAAATAGGAAGCAGACCAAGAGAAACAATGGAAAATTGAATGTTTTTAATTAAAACTTAAACATTAAAACAATAAGGGAATGAAACTTTAACAAAACCAAAAAGAAATATGGTGGTTACTGTCACCAGCCACTGTGAAACCTTAAAAGAAAACCTAAAGAAAAATATAAAACCTAGCAATAAAATCTTAACCTAAAAAAAAACTAAAGCTACCCTAAATAAAACTCACTTCAATTGCTCATATTTTATTTATAAACAAAATTGGGGGTACAATTGTAATTTTTTTTAAATCCTAGATGAGTTGGCATTGTCTGGCCACTTGTCTTTATTCCATTCGCTTCAGAGAAGATATTTCCACATCACTTGTCTTTTTTTTCCACTTGGATGTGCGATGTGGCCCGACGTGTGTCTTTCAGAAAGTGGGCACGATATCCGTCGATCTTATATTTTCGAGGCCAATAAAATACGAACACCTGGCATCACACGTCTCTACAACGAATGGTGACTTAGACTGTGAAATGGTAGTGGTCCAGTCTCTTTTAGCCCACTTTCAGCCTATTTTCTACCGAAACGACTAAAATTCATCCGGATTTAATTTACCTATACACAAGAGAATTTTAATTAAATTGAGGGGATAATTAATAAAATAATATGGGGATTAAAATAATTAATTAAGAAATTAAGCACAAATAATTCTATTTTAATAGAATTATCAGGCTTCGTTCCTTTCTCTGCAGTAGTGG
The DNA here is from genome assembly GCA_033439115.1 of Firmiana major. Taxonomy (NCBI): domain Eukaryota; kingdom Viridiplantae; phylum Streptophyta; class Magnoliopsida; order Malvales; family Malvaceae; genus Firmiana; species Firmiana major. Next base: position 26,653,170 of record CM065910.1, read on the forward strand.
CCCGTCTCGAGGGATTCACTCTCTGAGGTTGCTGTCTGGTAGGTTCTAGAGCATGTGGTCTCTGAGGTTGAGGATAGTCTTTTACTCTCTGACCCATGTCTCCACATCTAAAAATCAACCCAATATAATTTCCCTCATGCGGTCGGTCATAATCTCTACAAATCCTTATCTCATGCCTGACATCTCAAGGGGTCTTCCTAATGATGGGATAAGCTCTGGGTCTCTCCAATCTGCCCTTTTGTACCTCAATCCTTCCTCTTCTGAAGGAGCCTCTCCGAACATCTATCTGGGAAATCGTTGGTCTCTAACCCTTATCCCTTGTCACTGCTCTAAACTCATTCTGGGATTATACCATTTCGATTCCCCTCTTAATCTCTTGTGCTCATCTCAAAGTATCTCCAAACTCAGTAATACACAGCCCTATCAATTGATCTCTGATGATGGGCTTCAGTCCATAGAAAAATCTCTCAGTGCGGAGGTCTTCATCTCTAAAGTTCTTTGGATCATATTTTAACAGAGTGGTAAACCGACTCTCATAGTCATCCACAGACATATCGCCCTGAACCAGACTCAAAAACTCAGCCTGCATCCTTCTCTGGGTAGCTTGTGGTACACATTGGGCTCTAAAGACCTTCTGAAACTCTTCCCAGCTGATCACATCCTGTCTGGACATCAAAATACTCTGGGTAGTATCCCACCAATCTTGAGCTCTCCCTTTCAACATATAAGCACCCATACTTACCCTCTCAGCATCGGTGTATCCCAAATAGTCAAATATGACTCTCAACTCAGTCAGTCACTCCTCAGCATCTACGGGATCCTTTCTCCCCTTGAATGCAGGAGGATTCATTTTCAAAAAGTCCCTCAATCGGACCATATTTCTGTCATCGAGCTGAGTGGCGGGAGGCACCAGGTCCATCTTTACTGGAGGCACGGGAGGTCCTTGTGGTGGTGTAGGAGTAGTACCCGAGGTATTAACTCCAAAATGTTGTACAAATAGCGCTGTCATCTGCTCAAAACCCTGTCCCACATCTATCTTAATCCGGTTAAATTAAGAGTTAGGACTCTCTAGTTGTGGGGCAGGTGACGAAGGTGGCTCTGCCTCCCTTCTCGAACGACCTCGCCGTCCACTCATTTTCAATCTCAATACGTTCCTGCGTGTACACATCAAACTTGATTGAAATCTCAATCCTTAATTTCAGTTCATGACCAGACTTATACAGACACTTGTGATGTATTCTATTTCACTTATCTGACACTGACAGTACTAAACACCTTAAGCTTTGATACCAAGAAAACTCTGTGACGCACCGAAAGCGCGGGAAATATGACAAATTTAAAACTTATTTTTCATTAATACACAATAATGGGTGCATTCCTGTGCAATGTCATACATCATGATATAGATATATTATAAAATTTTCACCTCAGGATCACATCATCTAATAGTTGTATATGTATCATACCATATACATTCCCCAATTCGAAGTCAATTAATCCTAATACATCTCATACATCATTGTACATCAAGTGTCTGTAATTACAACTTAAGTTTGGGTACATGAAATATTAAAGTATACCTCAAAATGCATTATATGGCTTAGAGCTCAAGTCCTCCACTAGCCACTACTCCGTACGTCGCAAGAAAAACTCTCTTCACTGGAAGAAATCTGGGGGAAATATAAAAATAGGGTGAGCTTCTAAATCGCTCAATAAGGGGGTAAGGGACTCATTAATAAAATAATGATTTACACAGCACAATCATTTTGTTTTGCAAGTGAAACTCAATAAACTCAGTAGAAAACGTAGCATGAAATCATTAAAACATCATTCTCATCTCATTTCTCTAAAATCATGTAGAAACATGAGAATAAATGGCTCAGTATGAAAATCATAGTTACAAGCATATGGAAATAAGGATGTGATAATGCTTTTTCTCGTAAAATGTGATAAAAATCACCTCAGTAGTAATGCACGTGACGCAGCCACCAAAACACAATCTCATGTGTAAAAAAGAGACTAGGCAAATAAACTCAGATAAAAACATTCGTCATGGCACATCAATATAATCTCCTCTGAGTGCGCATCCCAGGCATCCTCAAGAGGGAACGTCTACAATATGGTTGTATGCATGGTGTATTGGTCTTACGCATTACCAGAACAAGGCCCGGACTTACATGCTACTGGAGCAAGGCCTCTCCTCATGCACACTATCAGTCTTACATGCTACCAAAGCAAGGCCCGAACTTATATGCTACCAAAGTAAGGCCACCCAGCGCTACCAGAGCAGGGGTCATCTCACGTTACCAGAACGGAGGCATCTCTCGTTACCAAAACGGAGGAATATCGAACTTACATGCTACCAGAGTAAGACCCAAACTTACATGCTACCAGAGCAAGGCCTGATGTGTATTCACATGACACGCCTAAGTCTCAATATCAGCCATTATCATATAAAACCGTTTTGCCTTCACGTAAAGCTCATAATGGTTTTCTCATAAAACTCATCTGAAAATCATTTTGCACTCATTACAAAACATGTTAAAATCAAGCTCAAACTGACAAAACACGCACACATTTCTTAAATCTCAGTACGCCTTAACGTAGAGCCCAAATCTCGTTTCACATTTTAAACTCAAACGGTTTGTAAAACAATTTCACACTTTGTTTACAATTCATAAAAATTGGGCCTCAACTGGCTATAAACTGTGTGCAATAACTCAATCACAATTCACAAAACATGATTGTTTCTTAAAACATTTCAGGCTACAATTATCATCACAAAATCACATACATAATGAGTTTAAGTTTTCCCTTACCTCGTTGCACCTCGTATAGTGCAATCGTTTCATCCTAACGATGGACTAGCCTTGCATTCCTCTCTGAAACTCTTGGGCTATCCAAACGATGTAAAAACATCATCAATACATCATCACATTGTCTCAAATCTCAACATCGAGCATAATTGCTCATATTCTCATTTAACACCTCAAAATCCTCACCAAACCAATTTCTCATAATTTCTCAATATTTGTATCAACCCTAATCATTTTCGGCTAATTCATCACCACATCTACAGCCACAATCGCAGAATTCTACTTCCAAATCAAAGATTAAAGCTTAGAAATTTACCCAAAACTTATGGAGTGCTCAATTCCCGCCTCAGCTCAAATCGTCCTTCGATTTCCAAGTATGTTGCTCTCATTTTGATGAGGAACAACTTTTCTTCTTGTCACAACCTTTGATTCGAACGAAAATGGACACTTTTGAAGAGAGAGAAAGCTAGGGATTTTGATTTTTTGGAGAGAGAAGATGAATTCCAACGAAAACACAGGGATCCTTATATAGGCGAAAGGCAGGAGATCGATCTGCTCTTGTAGGAGATCGATCTGCATTTGAATTTGAGAACATTTTGGGCACTTTTTATGCCTACCAGATCGATCTATCGAGGGGGTAAGATCGATCTCATAATCTTGAGGAGATCGATCTGCTCCTTATGAGGAGATCGATCTGTTATTTACAGAAATATTTTGAGATCGATCTGCTCCTATAAGAGATCGATCTACTCTTTATAGAAACATTTAGAGATCGATCTACTTGCTTATGTGATCGATCTACCTATCAGTTCTTACGCATTTCATCTATCTCTCATCTTGGGAGATCGATCTGGCCTTCACAGATTGCACTGCTGCTGCATGAATTTTACAGAAAACTCAATGTAACACTTCTCATAATCTACCCTATAGTCCATATTTCAATCCATACACATTCAAGACTTAAATACCTCATCTTGTTATACTTCGTCATATTTAAAACTTACGTGTACATCAACATATCATAATTACATACACCAAATTACAATTCTCATAACTAGGGTACATAAAATTTGCAGTTCTCACAGGAACAGACTAATTAATGGTTGTGAATGTAGGAATCGAGCCTTTATGACGAATACCCGTAGTGGTAAAGGGACTAAGGGTAGGACTCGATGCCGTAGCAGTAGGCTTGAAAGTCGAGATGATTTTGAGTCCTTACCTGCCCATGAGACTCTAGGTCCTACTGAGGTACAAGAAAGTACTGAGGTGCGCTTCACGAAGTTAAAGCGTAGCCTAGACAATAGTAGAGATGTTGGCACAGACTATGCCGGGTAGACAGGGACAGGATGCAGGGACTACAATTGGATAGACAGCTACACCTGACACGCCTGCACAGCCTACACATATTCCACAGCCTATAGATACTCCTACACCCCCACCAGTTCAGGATACGCTTTCTCATGTTGCTCCGTGACAAAGTAGTAGTGGTTTGGTGTAAGACCCTTAAATTCATAAGTACATACATGAATATGCTATGTGAAGCATAAATGATGTAAAGTCCATAAATACAATGTACACACTTGTAATATGAGTTTGTGATGTACGTATAAGTTTCATTATGTTTAAATATGCAGAAATGGACTTTGGTATGTGATGAACGTGAATATATAGAATTTTAGGTAGTGTGGTAAAATGAAATAAAAGTTGCATAAGTTGCATAAATCTTTATACTTCCATTTGGTTTTGTATTGTATACCTTTGGTTATACAATGAATGCACGCAAGTTTAATGTATATAAAGTATGAATGAATGTCATTTTCAAGTCTTAAAGGTGGTTGGATGAGAAAATGACTATGGCAGCAAAACTTATGAAGTTTAGTGTAAGTTACTGTAGAAAACTGCAGTAAAATCTAGAAAATATGAATAAGAGATCGATCTCATGGGAAGAGAGATCGATCTGTAAGAGCCAAAAATGTTCTTATTTGAGCAATAGAACAAGACAGATCGATCTCCAATGGGGCCAGATCGATATGCTAAGCATTCTGTGAAGAAGGAATCGATCCCTAGAGGGCCAGATCGATTTTCTTAAGCTAATGACTTAGAACAGATTGATCTCATGCTTAGAGAAAGATCAATCTCATTAAGTCAGAAACGTTGGTTTTGAGAGAAAAAAGTGCAGGGCAAATCGATCTCATTGGAGAGAAGATCGATCTCATAGAGACAATTTTATAAATACTGAACTTCTGCACTTCAGTTTGCACGAGGGTTACTATTTCATTCAAGAGCAAAAGTGTAACCTAACATTTCTAGCTTAGAAAACTTCAGTTTGTGATCAATTTTGAGTAAGATTTTTTTGAGTAAAGTTGTTCCTGGTAAAGAGGAGAACAACATACTTGGAAACAAGAGATTGAAATCAAGGATTTCAAGAGCAAGGAGGATTTGTACCAATTTGTGAAAAAGGAAGGAAATCTCAGCTAGGAAAGATTTAATGCACCAAGTTGAAATATGTTAAACTAGGTGTATTGATGAGTTTATTGGTATATGTATGAATTGTTGAAAATGAGAGGATCATGAAAAATGAGCATGACCTAGCTATTAGTGTGAAAATGGAAAAAATGATGAGGAAATATTGTTAACATGAATTTGATGATGGAATATGCATGTATGAAGATTATATGTTAATATTCTGAAATGCATATATTGGAAATAAGGAGAAATGAATATAGCTATATGAAAAATATGGTATAATACCATATTGGGAGAAAATTATGAAAATGATGTGATGAGTTGAGATTTGGCAAATGAAATGAGTATATTACGATATACTAACCCCAATAATTATAACAGCTTCGGAGAATCACATTAGAAGCTGAATCAAACTGCAAGAGTGAGCAGAATTGAGGAAGAGAGGTCACTTGACGTGATCCGAGGTAAAAGAATTTTATGAGTAGCTAGAGATGGATTCACGTATTTTGAATATCATTTTGATATTATATGCTATATGAATTCTCATGAATAGGCATGATGTTAACATGGAGACTAATGAGGATAAGAGTATTTTATCCAAAACTAGGGTGAAAATACCTTAGAAGTCTATTGTGACTAAGATTTATGATTTTGAATGATAGAATGGCTAATGTTTTTATGTGTACTTGAAAACAACACATTTGAGTGCTTATTTGATTTGAATTAGGTGAATTGTGTTTTAAATAGCCATCTATCTAGTTTTGTGTGAAAACTATAAGTGCTAAAGAATACTCGCACTATATTTTGAAATATGCATCATATAGTACTTGAGTGTTTACTCGTACTACATATTTAATGCGATTTATGCATGTTAGAGTACTGGGAGCATTGCTCGTACTCAGAATTTGTGATTGATGCATTATAGAGTATTAGGAGCTATGCTCATACTCAGTTTTACATGATAGAGTACTACGAGCTTTGCTTGTACTCAGTTTTCATATATTACACATTTTAGAGTATTGGGAGCTTTGCTCATACTCATGTTTTTATATTACCTAGTGCTGGGAACATTGCTCACACTATAGATTGTGATTTTGTGATATGGTCATGTTGGGAGTTTTACTCACACGTACCAATTTTGAAAAGAGCATGAAATAGTCGTGTTGGGAGCCTGTACTGACTATGTGTCGCACTGATATATATATGATCACACGTGTATTATTTTGAGACATGGCAGAGGGCTATCGAAATAACTCATAGGTGTGAGGACTAAGACTTATTGCGAACATCCTGACTATGAGGTATATGCAAGGTTTGAGGACTAAGACTCATGACGAGCATCCTACTTTGAGATAGGGTCTATGGAGTACTGTGTACCGTGTATGTCATATGGAGTACGTTGTACTGTGAGTACATGATGAGAATAAATTGAGAGCTGACGGCTAGGATTTGACCCACCTCCCATTACAACAATTGTGAGACCCTGCACACCAAGTACTGTGTAGCCTGGGATCACTGAAAATGAGTTATGATCATACACTCGGAACATGTAGTCTCCTATCTCCTTTCATGCTATGTATAATTGAATTTATTGAATGAAGTACCACATGGTCTTATGATATAAACATGTGAGTTTGTGAATTGTGAAAAGGGTAACCCGAAGGATGGGTGAGGCCCAGATTTCCATGTTTTTAAACATGATGAATGCCATATGATTTTGATTTAAATGAATGGCAGGATAAATGTGATTTGTGTGAAATTACATGAGAAATGCAGTATTTATGCATATAATGCTGAGGTTGATAAACCAGCATATTACTAGTTTTATAACTAATGTTTTGTATCTATATATATTGCATAATGATTTGAGAGAGATGCATGCTTTAGATACAATTGGGTAAGGAAAAGATTTCAAAGCATAAGCATTGTATTTTGTAGATAGTGCGGTTATCTACTTATTTGTCTGATTTTCTTACTGAGCTGTGAGCTCACCCCCTTATTATTTCCCTTTTCTCAGAGCATCCATAGTAGGTGGACACGCCTGGAGATTTATAGACCCTGATATCCGCTGCCTATCCATCTTACGAGAGGTATACACACTTGGCATTTTGTACTGAACATTGTATAAGCACAGCTATGTAAATTTATGTACGATCGGGATGTATATGTACAGATAAATGTATTAATGTACAAGAGTTTGTATTATAGAAAAGAATATTAATTTCTATTTATGTTATAAATGAGTGTGAATGGGTGACTAATATCGAATCACAGCCCAACGTTTGATGTGAGAGATGACAGAAGAAGAGGTAAGTTAAATGCAAAAAATTTATGGTGAACAAGGTAGGTCGCGTGTGGGGGAAGGGCATGACATTTGGGGTACGGATGTGAGCTGGATTGGTTGCGACAGTTCCAGAAGTTTAGACCTCCATCTTTTAGTGGGGTCAAGGACCCAGTTGATGCGGAGGAGTGGATCGAAGAGATGGAGAAGCTATATGGGTTCTTCGAGTGTACGACATCGGAGATGGTCGCATTTGCTGCGTTCCTACTGAAAGGATTGGCAGAGCATTGGTGAAAGTCCACCAAACACATATTGAGAGCTCGACATACAGATATTAGTTAGGAGATATTTCTGGATGCCTTTAGGAGGCAATTTGTTCCAGATACGACATAGCAAAGACTGCAGGCTGAGTTTTTAGGGTTGACTCAGGGGAGTTTGACGGTGGATGAGTATGAGACTAGATCCATATCCCTGGGAAGGTATGACCCTGACACCATGTATAATGAGACCAGGAAGTTTTGCATATTTGTTGATGGACTGTACTACGGTCTAGATTGGTTCCGTTAGATATAGCCACAGATGAGGAATGCCTCCGAGTTTGGGAAGTTTGGTCAGAGCCTAGACAGAGAGAGGAAGAGGCCGATGAAAGATAGAGGTTTAAGTTATCGAGGAGGGAGAAGACTCCTCGGTAAGAGACCACAGATTGACAAGGTGCGAGAGAGACCTGTTAGACCTCCTGTTTATCAGGCCATAACTCCGGTGAAGGGTATTATCATTGGAGGACAGAGGCCTACCACTGAGCAGTGCAGTAGATGCGGTAGACATCATGGCAGTAGACCTTGTCCAATGACTCCTATAGTATGTTTTCGATGTGGGAAACCAGGGCATATTGCTAGAGTTTGTCCAGAGATGGTTGAGACTGCCCCACGGTAGGGCAGGGAGCTAGAGAGAGCTCCAGTTGATACTTCTGCTCCGAGGAGGAGAGCTACAACAGATGAGAAGGGGAAGCAAGTGATTGGTCGAGGGCGCGTACATGCTTTGTACCAGGGCATAGCTGATGCTTCATCGGATGTGATTCGAGGTAACATCCTGATATATGATATTGAAGTATATGTTTTATTTGATCCTGGTGCCACGCATTCATTTGTATCGCCTTCATTCGCATGTAAGTTAGCAAGACATGTAGAGTATACACCTTTAAGTAAGATAATGTTGATTTGTACGCCTATGAATAATAGTCAACTAGTAGAGTATGTATTTAATGATTGCAAGTTAAGAGTAGGGGAAAATGATATGACAGACAATCTAATATTGCTAAGTATGAGCAATTTTAATGTAATTTCAGAAATGGATTGGTTATCTACAAACCATGTTGTGTTAGATTATTATGCTAAGACCGTTATATTTCCTAACCCTGAAAAATATGTTGTAAAGTTTGCTGAAAAGAAATGAAAACAGTAGTTCCTATTAAAATAAACAATATGTTATGCTGATTGAGAAAAATCAAAATGTTGAAGGTTTTATTACGTACATGGTTGATACGTATAAGGCACATCCAGAGTTGGTAGATATTCATGTGGTTAGTGAGTTCCCAGATGTCTTTTCGGATGAACTGCCAGGGTTGCCACCAGACAGATAGATGAAGTTCTATATAGATTTGGTGCCTGGTACTGAGCCTATATCGAAACCACTGTACCGCATGACCTTAGTTGAGTTGGAGGAGCTCAAGAGACAATTGTAGGAGCTGTTGGATAAGGGGTTCATCAAATCGAGTGTTTCGCCTTGGGAAGCACTAGTTTGTTTGTGACAAAGAAGGATGGAAGCCTCTGATTGTGTATAGACTATAGATTGTTGAATAAGGCTACCATCAAGAATAGGTATCTACTTGTAAGGCCTGTATTTTCTTATGTAACCCTTATGATTCTCTAAGTGTACACTTGTTTATGTAATATGAATCATAAGTGATGTAAGGTCCGTAGATTGATGTATACACTTGTTATGTGAGCTCGTGATGTACACGCAAGTTTCATTAAGCATGAATTATAAGAAATTGACCTTTTGAAGTGATAAATGTGGATCGAATGCAAAATGAGTAGTGAGGTAAATTGATATGAACTTAACCTTGAGAATTTGGGATGAAATTCAGCTAAGTAGGCTGCACAGCAAGGGGAGATCGATATCTCCTTTAAGCCAGATCGATCTCAGTAAGCTTCTGTCATGTAAGGATCGATCTCATCCTCAAGCAGACCGATCTCCTTGTGTCTTGGCCAGAGGCAAATTGATCTCATTTCCTTGCCAGATCAATCTGTGAAGCTTTCTGTCTGGCTAAGATAGATCTCATGGTCTTCAACAGATCGATCTCTCATGCCTGAAAATTGAATGCAGAGAGGTTAAAAGCAGCAGCAGATCGATCCCCCACTTATGGAGATCGATCTCATCAAACAATTTTTATAAAAACAGGGCTGCTGAACTGCATTTCACGGGAGAAACATTAAACCCTTCCATTTTGAAACCAAGTGACCTAGTTTTTCCTCTCTAAAGTATCAACACCTTCCATAGAGATTGGAGAATTGTTTATTACATCAAAGTTGTTCATAGAGTGGAGAAGAACAACATAGTTGGGATCGAGAGGTAGAAGCATTGAATCGAAGGAGAAAAGGAGAAAATAAGTTTTCCTCAAAGTTGTGAAAAAAGAGAAAAGCTGAGATTGGTAAGATTTCAATGCATCCATCTCATATATGTTGATCTATACACTTATATGAGTTTATTGGTATATAGATTTATGGTTGAAAAATCCTAGTTCATGCCTAATCTTCCAAGACCTATAAATGGTTTAATGTGTAAAAATGAGAAAAAAGATTAGTAGGTAAGGATTAAATGATGAACTAAGTATTTATTGATGTTGTTGAGCATGTGATAATTCTATTTTTAATAGAATTATTTGTGCTTAATTTCTTAATTAATTATTTAAATCCCCATATTATTTTATTAATTATCCCCTTATTTAATTAAAATTCTTTAATGTGTAGGTAAATTAAATCCAAATGAAACTCAATTGTTTCAGTCAAAAATTGGCTGAAATCGGGCTAAAGGAGATTGGAACAAGTGTCTGTATTTTATTCGCTCCGAAACGATAAGATCGACGGACACCGTGCCAACCTTCTAGAAGACACACGCCGGGCCACATCGCACAGTAAATTGGACAAAAAGACGGGTGACGTGGAAATATCTACTCTGCAGCAAATCAAATGAAAACAAGTGGCCAAACAATGCTAACTCATCTAGGATGAAAAAATTACCATTGTACCCCTAAGTGTGTGTATAAATAGAACATGATGGCAATTGAAAAAAATCAAGTAATGTAGGTTAGGGTAGGATGTAAGCTAGGGTAGAATAGCTTTTAGGGTAATTTTAAGCTTTCCTTTTCAATTTTCGAATAGTTTTTTGAGCAAGCAAATTTTTACTGTTCATGGCTACCTTCTTTATTTTATGAAGAATTCCATTCTTTTGCTATTTTCCTTTGTAGTTCACATTAGCAGAGTTTACTTCCTTTGAACTTGATTCAATGAAATTTAATGGAAAGTATTTCTTCTCTTTTACTAGCTCTCGGTTTTCCTAAAATTACTTATATTTTTGTTGGAAAACCCTTTATTTTTCCTAGCTCTCGGTTTGTTCATCTATTGTGCATTCGGGTGACAAGATTTCCTCATTCATTCTTCTACCTTTCGGTTCTAGTGCCTTGATGTGGGTTGATGCTGAGCATTGTTCCACATCAAGAGCAATGTGGAACCACGGTCGAGTAGAAAATGAAGCAACCCGAGGACGTTGGAGTACATTTTTCTATTTTAATGCTTTATAATTTTCTTCATGTATGGTGTAATGTTCAAGTATTAGTTTCCAGTATTTTCCATTGTTCTTAGTTTATTTGATTGTGATTACATTTAGAACCGACAGAGTGTTACTAAACGGTAAAAAGGAAACAAATCATTAAACCAAAATCATGTCTTATTCCTCCTCTGTTCTCCCCTGTCTAAGTTTGTATTTACTGTTCATGATTACTTTCTATGTTAGCTACTAGATTTAAGCATTTTATGATTTCTATTCATTGTCTTAGATTCACAAGTCATTATGTTTACATGTTGAAGCAACGTAGGACTCTGTGACAGCGACATCCTTGGCGTTACTGAGGAGGCATTATATGATTGCCACGAACAGCCTCTGTTGATTACCGACTCAAACCAGAAGCTGTGTACATGTTTTATCGCATCCTCTGTTGATGATTCTACAAACTCAAGTGTCGGACAGTGAATGTGATGCAGAAGCAGTGGACAGGGACAATATGTAGTGTCCTGCTGCATGCTGACTGGAGATGAATGAGGCAGAAGTGTGGAGAACGGCATTGCAACCAGTCAGACAGCACCTGGAGCAGGCTCTGAATGTTGGATAATGCTCGGTAGGTATATGCTAGGCAAGCCGAAAGCAGACTGGACAATAGCCAAGGCAGACGCCACCGACTAGCTCGGCAGGCCGAGGACATGCAGCGGCATGTGTAGAAATCTAGAGTAGGTCTGGCTAGATAATGAAGCTTGAAGCAGTTGATAACGTGCTGTGTTATGTTGCAGGGAAGGAAGTTGTACACGGAACCAAGAGCAGAGTCGGTGGAAGTTGCAGCAACCAAACCTGGAAATGCAAAATGCACAGTACCAGTGGTCGGGACCAAGGCCAGTTGGATTTAAGCTTAAGGCCATGTTTGGCTACACTTAGTCTTCACAAATTGATGTTTCATGCACTATTTTGCTTTGTCTAATTTTTATTATGCCTTTTATTATTTGTCAGCTTAGGTATGCATTAATTTATATAATAGTTCATTTGTCTTAGGTTATTAGTTTAAGGTTTAGTTTTAATTTTAGTAATAGTTAATTTGTGACTATATTAGGATTTATGAATTAGATTTTGCATTTCGAATTAAATTAGAGTAAATCATTTTATACATGTTTTAAGTTTTCATTTTAAATTGAAAAATCCAAAAATATTATTTCTCATGCATTAGTTAGATTTCATTGTTTAGTTAGTAATTAGATATAATTAGGATTAATTTAGAATTAATATTTTAGACATTTAGACTTGTAGTTATTTTCTTAATTTTTCTAGGATTTTATTTCATTAAATTTTAAATTAGTTTAATTTGCATTTTTTATTAAGTAGTTTAATTATATGCATATTTTATTTTAAGTTTGTTTAATTTTAGTTTAATTAATCTTGTTTTGTTATTTTCATATTTGCATTTTATTTTAATTGCTTTAATGAATTTTTAACTGTTTAATTATCTTTTGTAGGTTAATGCTTTTATTACTCGGAGCTCTGTAAGTAATTTTAGCTCGGTTTTAATTTCTTTATTTTATAGTTTTTATTATTTTCAGTATTGTTAGCCATGTAGATCACTCCCTTAAAATTCATAATTTGCTAGAATATACTTAGGGTAAGATTAACCGGTACTTAATGAAGCAATTCAACTTCTCTGTGGGACGATAATCTGGGACTCAAATCCCATTATTACTTATACGACTCGTGCACTTGTGGAAAGAACATCTAGGTCTCTTAGAGTGGGCACCAGTTTCACGTACCAGCATGTATATATGCTTGTATAATAGTTTAGTGAAATCCATGTGCTAGAAATAATAATGGCTAAAAGTGAGTATATAAGGTATTCGATGAAATGCCAAAATGAATTGAAATAATGAACTTGAGGTATTGTAAACTTAATACTGGTTTAATACGAATCAATGGACTCGAGGAGTCTGAGAGATTCTCGAAAATAAGTTATATACTCAAAATGGACTTATGAAAGAGTAAGATCTGATAATGGTATAACGAGGCCAAATGAGATATAAATGGCCCAATGCACTAATTTGAATATCAAACAAGTGAAATGAAGTATACTGATGTGTGTAATATACGATTTCAGCTGCGAAAGATATCATTGGAGTCAATAGGAAAAATCAAGAGAAATGGGAATTGAAGGAAAGTGATTCAAGCGTGATTCGAGGTAAGGGACTTATGCGAGCTACTAGAGATATCTATACGTATGTTTTCTTGTCTGTTGAGTGCAAATGTATATGATAAGTATATAAATATTGATATATCTATGTGAAAACTACTTATGAGAATAAGTCTATGAGGATGAGTTGCATGACTTCTATGATTGTGGTGAAAAGAGGTTTTGCAAACGTTTTGATAAAGAATAATAATAGATGGGCCCCCGGTTTAACCATTTGCATGAAATGTTTCTAACGAGTGATTGAAGGGAGAATTGCCCTCTCACTCATGACAATACATGAAGCCCCTTCTATTTCTTTTCTGAGTAAAATCGTGCTAGAGCCTGAGTGGCAATGGTAGATTGACCAGCCCTACTTGCACGTTATTTTTAAAGGGATTTTTTAGAAAACAAAAGAGTGCTCGATGCCTCGGGTGATGCTGTGTGTTCCACTTGAGATGCTCGCACTAGATTTTGGGAATCATGCTAGAGCCTTCGAGTATTACTGTTTGTCTTGCTCTGACTATGCTTGCATGTAATTTCCTAGTAATAACGTTCTCGATGCCTCAGGTATGCTATGTGTCTTATACTGAGCTGCTTGCACGAGGTTTTTATGATTGTGTTATGTTTTGAGTAAAACTGTGTTAGAGCCATCATGTATTGCTGTGTGTCTTACATTGACCTGCTCACACGTGGTTTATGAATGTGATGTAATGAGTACAAAATCATGCTAGTGTCGTCATGTACTGCTGTGTGTCTTGCACTGACCTGCTCACACGCGATTTTGAGATAATGGAAATGGGTGATAAAGATCCACGGGAGCACGATGTACCGTGAGCATTAGTCATAAGGTACGATGTGCCGTGATTTGAGTATGAGCTAATGGGATGGTTGATCCGCCTCCCCAAGCGTAGGGTTCTCGCACACTTGATCAATGTTGTCTGCAATCCGACTATAGCCATAAGTCTGATATTTATTTGAGTGATATAACATAGTCACTACTGTGTGTGGTGACATATGTTTCCCTTGTTGGGTGTCTGGGGATATGATAACCCATGATTATGTCTCATGTATATTAAATTGTTGTGTGCAAAGTGATTTCTAAATGTGTACTCAATGCTTTTAAAGATGAGCTGTGTGAATATGCATATACCCATCTAGCGAATTAATGATTTCGCATTGATGGAAGTTATTTAAAGAAATGAATATGTTTTATAATGAAAACGATTATGTAATTTTGGCATGTAGATAGTGTAGTTATCTACCTGCTTTCATATTTTCCTTACTGAGCATGTTAGTTCACCCCCATTATTTCTCCTCTACAGATTCTACGTAGTAGTGAGTATACTGCAGTCGTCCCTGCTATTGTGTTGCTCTAGTCATCCAGCAGTATAGAGGTATACATTTGAGATGAGAAATTTTGTATCCTATAAATTAATGCACAGTAAAGTTCGTATTTTGTATTTTAAGGGATGTATATAACAGAAACTGATGTAAACGCTTCCGCACACATATATAAAAGTCCAGTTTCTATTTTACTTCATTTAAATGAATTTATTAAATTCTAAATGTATGAGATATGGATTGGATGTTGACTCACAGCCCAACTGTTTAAGAGTAAGGTAAAGGTCACAGACAGAAAGTGAGGGTCGTGACACCCCTTCCACGCATCGATTACTTTTGGATCAGCTTCGGGGAGCATAGGTCTTTTCCAAGATTGATCTTAGGTCTGGGTATCATCAGTTAAGAGTTCAGAGTGGAAATGTACCCAAGACAGCGTTTCGGACCCGATATGGCCATTATGAGTTCTTGGTTACGCTATTTGGATTGACGAATGCTCCCGCGGCTTTTATGGCTTTGATGAACGATGTGTTCAAGCCATATTTGGATCAGTTTGTTATCGTCTTTATCGATGACATTGTAGTGTATTCGAAGTCTCAGGAGAAGCATGAGCAACACCTGAGGATCGTATTACAGACTCTCCGAGAGAAGGAGTTGTACGCTAAACTCAGTAAGTGTGACTTCTGGTTGGCAGAGATCTTGGGACACGTTGTATCGAGGGATGGTGTATCAGTAGATCCATCCAAGATAGAGGCTGTAGTTCAGTGGGAACAGCCGAGGACAGTTACCGAGATAAGAAGTTTCCTGAGTTTAGCAGAATACTATCGAAGATTCGTTGAGGGATTTTCGAAGTTAGCTGCTCCATTGACACATCTCACTCGGAAGAGTGTACCATTCGTGTGGAACAAGGATTGTGAGAGGAGTTTTCAGGAGTTGAAGTGTCGATTGACCACCGCTCTGATTCTCATTATCCCTACCAGCTTAGGAGGATTTTCAATGTATACTGATGCTTCGTATCAGGGACTAAGCTGTGTATTGATGCAGGATTGGAGGTGTGAGACCCTTAATTTTCGGTGTAATGTACATAATTATATGATGTACAAACAAGTTGAATTATGAATGAATCATAAGAAATAAATGTTTTTTAATTTCTAAGTGTGAATGGAATGATAAATGTATGTGGGAGTGATTAAGTATTAGTTTAAATGAGGAAATTGTAGCAAAAAGGGTGTAGGATGAAGGCCAGATCGATCCCATGCAAGGAGAAATCGATCTCATGGCCTGAAGAATGCAAAATCAAGCATGCTGGAAGAGAGAGATCGATCCCTCACTCAAGCAGATCGATCTCCTTAACTCTCGGGCTGGAGCAGATCGATCTCCCCTTAAGGCCAGATCGATCTCCTTAGCTCTCTGCCTGAGACAAATCGATCTTGTTCCATTGAAGCAGATCAATCTCATTCACTGAAGCAGATCGATCTCATTCACTGAAGCAGATCGATCTCATGCCTTCAAAATGTCGTGAAAATGAGGAATTCAAGAGGACCAGATCGATCTCCACCCTATGCAGATCAATCTCATCAAGCCAATTTTATAAATAGGGAGCAATTGGATCTGCATTTCATGGGACTAAACCATTCCTTTCCATTTTCAATCCAAAACCTAACTTTCTCACTTTAAAATCACCCCATTTTCATAAAGATTTGAAGAAAGACCTTTAGAGCAAAGTTGTTCATCATTAAGAGAAGAACAACATAGCTTGGAATCAATACCCCATTGGTTGGATTGAAGGAGCAATGAGAGTTTTCATTTGGAGCAAGAAGGGAATCAAGCTAGGTGAGTTTCTAATATACCAAACCAAGTACATTTGTGTAGTTATTGATTTTGGAGTTGATTGGTATGTGTATTGATGATTAAAACTACATGGAATTGTATGGAACAAGTAAAACCTAGAATAAGTCTAGAGTGAGAAAATGTGATATAGTTGAGTTGATGATAAATGGACTATGTTAAAGTGTTTATAAGGTAATATGTATTATTTTTAGAAGGTTGAATGAAGCTACATTGTTAGATTGGCTTAGTTAAGTGAATAAGCATATGGGTGTTTGACAAAATGCTATAGTGAGGCAAATGAGGGATTAAAGACTTGATGAACTCAAAAATCGATTAAGTACGAATCAATAGACCAAAAATGAGTTTAACAAACCCTCGAGAAACTATTAAATAATCAAAAACGGACTTAAGAGGAAATGAGACCTCATAAAAGTTAATGAAGACTATAGGTTGAATCGACTATAGTAAACACAAGAATTGTGTTATATGGGACTAAATTGACGTGAAACGTAATCTCATGCAATTTTGGAGAGTTCGTTGGAGACGAATCGAACCTCGAGATCAAGCAGCTCTAAGGAAGTGGAATCACGTGACGCAATTCCAGGTAAGGGAATTCTATGAGTATATAGAGATAGCTGCTCATATTTTGTGGATATATAGGGCTTTGAAAAAATGCATGTGTATCTGGAAAAGTATTTAATGGTGTATGGAAATAACTACAAGTGTATATGTATGTGGTTTGATTTGAGGTGATTCTTATAAAAAGGGATAGTAAGGCTAATAATTGCATAAATCGCATGTTTTGATGTTTTTACAAAAACGCGTTACTTTGGTTTAAGTAAAGTAACTGAGCGATTTTGTGATTTTGAGAAATGGCACAGATGAGGTGCTAATCATGGTTTTGAGAGAGTTTTGTTGAAAAAGAGCCATCTATTGTATTTACGTTAGTTAAATCGTGCTGGAGCTTAGCTCGCACTCGATTTTGGTGTTTTCACATGTATGAAACGTGTTGGCGCTTAGCGAGCACTTTGGTTTGAATTGTGACGATGTTTTATAAACCGTACTAGAGCTTCTGCTCGTACGTGGATTTCGATTGATTTTCTTATACATGTAATCGTACTGGAGTTATGCTCGTACATGGTTTCTTCATGATTTTATGCATAAAGACGTACTAGAGCGTTGCTCGTGCGAAGAGATTTATTGATGATGCATGAATCGTGCTAGAGCTTAGCTCGCACAGGTTTTCACACTGTGATATGTATGATGTCATGGAGTTGGTAAAATCCTCAAGCCCTACATCCTTAAACCCGATGGGGTGAGGAGGCTCTCTTACGGTAGGATCCTTAAGCCAACATCCTTAATCTCGTTGGGGTGGGGAGGCTCTCTTACAAGGTGAAAAGCTCCCACGTGCACTTGAGACTATATGGGTTACACATGGTATGGGGTAGATAAGACTTACGACTGGCACCCCCAACCATGATATGGATCTGTGGAGTACGTTGTACCATGTATATCACATGGAGTACACTGTACCGTGTGGTTGTGATGATGATTTGAAAGTTTGGTGAAGAACTAACCCACCTTCGTTCCAGCATGATGCCCCGCACACCGAGATCCGTGTGGCTTGGGATGATTATGACATAGTTGGCCAATATAGTCTTTGAGATATAGTGATCGTCTGTCTCACATAATATTACATAATACCACATGGGTTTATACACTGAGTGTAATTATGTTGTTCCAAGGTAGACCCGAGGGAGGGGTCGAGCCTTGTGGGATTTTGTTTAAAGAAATGATATGCTATTTACGATGAGATTTGACGTGTGTTGAGAAAATGATATATCTTAAAAGATGTTTCTAAGTGAATTTCCCTTTTTATGATGAGTTTTGATAACGATGAGCATGAGAGGTTTTATATAATGATTTTACCATGTTTTATATGTCTGTTTTCATGTTTTCAGCACATGATATATGTATATACATGCGGCATAATTTTATTTCCTCATGCTCCTACTATAAATGATTTATGCCATTACATTATCAGCATGTAGATAGAGTAGTCATCTACCATGCTTACATTATTGTCTTACTGAGCGTGTGGTTGCTCATCCCTCTACTTTACCCTTCTACAGAGCATACATAGTAGCCCAGTGAGGACTGAGGCGTGGTATTTTGGACATCCGCTGCACTCCATCACCAAGAGGTATACACAATGGGATTCTTTTTGTATCTAAACATGTAAAAGCACAATAATTATTATAAATTGTGATATAGGGGATGTAAATGTCACTAAACATGTCTTGTATAAGTGTATAACCTAGCTTTTAAATGTATGACACGGCTTTTGATTTATTGAAAATGGATGGTAAATGATGATTATTATTGACTCACAGCCCAATTGTGTAGTGGTAAGAATGCTCGCAACTGGATAAGGAAACGAGAAATGCGAAAAATTTGTAGTGATTTTTAGATGAATTGGATAAAAAGGGTCGTGACAGGAGTGTAGTTATTTATGGATCCAGATAGTTGAAGGACTATGAGAAGAACTATCTGACCTACGATTTGGAGTTAGCAGCAGTAGTGTTTGCGTTGAAGGTATGGCGCCACTACTTGTATGGTGAGAAGTTTCAAATATTCACCAACCACAAGAGCCTCAAGTATCTGTTCTCGTAGAAGGAGTTGAACATGAGACAAAGAAAATGGCTAAAGCTCCTGAAGGATTATGATTGTGAGATACTTTATCATCCGGGTAAGGCTAACGTTGTAGCTGATGCTTTGAGTAGGAAGAGCCTGAGGATGGTATCGTATATGATGGTCAGGGAACATGAGCTGTTGGACCAATTTGCTAGCCTCGGTTTGGGTATTGTGCCTTTTGACAGGGTTACAGACAATGTGATAGCTAGCCTACGGTTCGAATCGGATCTATTGGACAGGATCAAACAGACTCAGCAGATTGATCCGTATTGCGTCGAGATAACTAGTCAAATACAGAAGGGCACAGTGATTGATTTTGATTTGAGTTCTGATGGATTGCTGAGGTTCAGGGGTAGACTGTGCCTTCCTAAAGACCCAGAGCTCAGGAGATTGATAATGGCGGAAGCTCATTCATTGAAGTATACGTTACATCCGGGGAGTAACAAGATGTATCAGATCTTCCGGAAGGCGTACTGGTGGTCGAGTATGAAGAAAGACATGGCAGAGTTTGTGGCGAGATGTCTCGTATGTCAGCAGGTGAAGGTAGAGCATCAGAAGTTTGCAGGGTTATTGTAGCCTCTACCTGTATCGACATGAAAATGTGAGCATATCACCATGGATTTAGTGATGGGTTTACCAAGGACCCACAGGAATCACAATGCTATATGGGTGATCGTTGACAGACTGACGAAGTCAACCAACTTCCTAGCTATGAAAGCTACCAATACTCTGAGTTCATTGGCAGAGCTGTATGTACGCGAGGTAGTGAGGTTACATGGTGTTCCAGTGAGCATAGTCTCTGATAGGGATTCCTACTTCACTTTCCACTTTTGGGAACATTTTCAGGAAGCCATGGGAACCCAGTTGAGTTTGAGCATCGCTTTTCATCCTCAGACAGATGATCAGTCAGAGAGGACTATACAGACTCTTGAGGACATATTGAGAGAGTGTCTGCTGGATTTTAGAGGCTCCTGGGATGATCACATACCACTAGCTGAATTCGCCTATAACAACAGTTATTATTCGAGTATCGGGATGACACCGTATGAGGCTTTATATGGCTGTAGATGTCGTTCCCCTATTGGGTGGGAAGAAGTGGGTGACCGAAAGATTTTTGCTCCTGATTTGGTTACACAAGTCTCTAAGGATGTCCGTTTAATTATAGAGAGACTGAGGATAGCTCAGAGCAAACAGAAGAGTTACGCTGATAGGAGACGGAGGCCACTAGAGTTTACAGTTGGTGAGTCAGTATTTTTGAAGGTTTCTCCTTCCAAGGGTATAGCGAGATTTGGGAAGAGAGGTAAGCTGAGTCCTCGCTACATTGGACCCTTTGAGATACTTGATCGAGTGGGAGATAAGGCCTATAGGTTGGCATTGCCACTGGACCTATCAGGTGTCTATAACGTCTTCCACATTTCGATGCTTCAAAAGTATCACTCGGATCCGACACATGTGATTAGTTATGAGCCGTTGGAGCTCAGAGAGGACATGTCATATGTTGAGAGACCGATTCGGATACTGGAAAGGAAGGAGAAAGTCTTGAGATCAAAGACTATCGGATTAGTGAAGGTTCTTTGGCAGCATCACACTTCTGAGGAGGCTACTTCAGAGTTAGAGAGTCTGAAGTGAAAGAAGCACCCCCAGCTGTTTGATGACTGACTTGATTCTAATTTGGAGGAACGAATTTTCTTAGTTGGGGAGGAATATAAGACCCGTATTTTTATGTAACTTGTTCCTTATGATTTCTATGTGTACGAACACTTTATTTCGTTAGTTGAATCATAAGAAGAGTATTTACTTGAATAAAAGTGTAAGTAAAATGATTTAACACTTATAAGCTACATATAAGTCGAATAATAGCTATAGAGCCACAGGCTAAACATAGTGGATTTGGATCATTCTAACTGAAAAGAAGAACTTAAAATGAGAAAATATAGGGAGCTCATGAAGGAAAGTCGATTTGATTTGGTCCCGAACATAGAGAATAAGAGTAAAAAGCCAAAAGGGGGCTAAACGAGTTCGAAATGGTCCGTTTAAGGTATTTTAGGCATATTCACCTGCCCGAAAACGGCCAAAACGTAAAGACGAGAGTGTAAACCATAAGATACGACACTTTCAGATTTTTGAAAAAAGTCAAACATGGTCAATGGTCAAGAAAAGTCAAAGGTAGTTAAGAAAAGTGGACTTTGACCATAGTTGACTAACCATGGTTAAAAATTAACCTAAGTATGGAGAAAAAAATTGAGAAAAAATATTTTTGATCAAAACACAAGATAATCATCCCCGAAAGTAAGAAAACTTTATTTAATCGAAATATGGATTAAATTTAAAAGGTAAAAACGTAATGGGCCAAAGTGGAAATTTTAAAGCTCATTAATGTATAACAAGTGTGGGCCGAATTTCTTAGGTCCATTAGGCCAAATTGTTGGACTGATTTATGGGCCCAATATTTAGACAATTGAAGGTCCTATGTGTAGTAAAAATTTCAGCCCGAAAGCCTATTAGGAAGGCCCAAACCGAGGGCCCAAAAAGTTAAAATTCAAGCCTATTAGTAAAAGGTAACCATAGCCAAATTGGTAACATCATCTAACTCAATTCAATTCAAACTTGTTCGCTAAAATTTAAGACTTAATGACTAAGTAATTGAATTATAAAATCAGCCAACACAACTTCATCTTCTTCCTTAAGAATTCGGCAAAGAGAGGAAACCATTAACAAACACATAGTCAAGTTTTCTCTCACTAGAAATCACTAGGATAAAGGCATATTTGAAACTTACAATCTTCATGAAAGTTGTTTCAAATTGAGATAGGATTAACATATGTTGGAATTGCCTATCAAGGAGCCAACGTGTGCAAACCGAGAAGCTTCAAAGTTTCGGCCAAGTGTGAAAGTGCGAGCTAAGTATAATTTCAAGCTTTCAAATTCATATATGTTAAAGTATGAATTATTCTAAGTTGATTGGTATATGTTTTAAGCATTGAAACATATGAAATCACCATGAATATGGATTGGCTGAGAGTGGGTGATTGTAAATTAATGATTTCCCAATTGATTTTAAGGCATGAATAAGTTGGTATACATGTGTTTATGATTATGGTATAGTTAGTTTTAATCAATTTGATCAATTGGTGGATGAATTAAATTGGCAATCAAGGTGTTTGATAAAATGTCTAAATGAACTAAGTTAAGTTTAATACCATTTCCAACCAAGTGTTTGTGAAAATGCCTAAGTGAATGGCTAGCAATCGGCATGATGGTAGCGTGGTGCTTGGCACGACATGGTGTAATGGCTCTCGGCCACATGCCATAACCGAGAGGTCCAATGGGTCAAGCCCAATTGGTTTCGGCCCAAAGAGGTGTAATGGATCTCAGATAAGCTCAATAAGAGTTGGTGGATCCCACAAGTCCAATAGGCCCAATAAAAATGAATAGTAAAATAAAAATCGGCTTAAGGCAGAGTTAAGCCCATTAAGGTTTATCAACGCCCATTAAGTGAAATAAACTGTATTAAATATGAAATACAGTAGGAAAAGTAAAATTAAGCTGATGAATGGTCATATGCAGCTTCAAAGATTATTGGATGAGCAAATCGGACTGTTGGATCGAGCAGCGTTGAGAAAGTAAAATTTCTCGAGTGATTTCAGGTAAGAGACTTTTGCGAGTAGTTAGAGATACCTGTACATATTTTCGTCTACTTTTGCATTCACTTAAAAACTCTGAAGGTTCAAAAAGTGAATAATAATTATAGCGACCCGATAGTGACAAATTACGATTTTACCCCTAGTTAGGAAAAAAGTCAATTTTTGAAAAAAGTTGTAAAAAGCATGGAAACCATAATTATGAGTGTTTTTACTGCTGTTTAGCAGAAGAGTAGGTAGATGGGCTAATGTTTTCATGGTTATTGAGAAATAGCACAATTTATAGTGTTGATTTTTATGTTTTGAAAATCATCCATTTTAAAGAGTCATCTATCGAATTATGTGAGAATAAATCATTCTAGAGCACAACTCGCACTTGATTTCATATGTTTTCCACATATATTAGTGCTGAAGTATGATCGACACTAGATTTCCATGACATGCATGATAGAGTGCTGGAGCATTACTCATACTCAGTTTTATATGATTTATACATAATAGAGTGCTAGAGTAATTGCTCGTACTCGTTTTAATGAGTTTTGTGCATAACATGGTACTTGAGCTATTACTCGTACTTGATTTGAAAAATGAACTATGCATGACCTAATGCTGGAGGTTTACTCGCACTAGTGTTCAATATTTTAAGATGCATAAACAGTGTTTGAGCGGAGTGTTGACTGTGAGTCACAATCAAAGGCGCGCACTATAGTTTTACTGTGATATATAAGACATGTTAAAAACCATGACGATTTTCTCATGTAGACTGAGTGTCACACTGTTGAGATGTTCGCATGTGGATTTAGCGACGTGGTATTGATTATCCATTGAAATAGGGTCCACGGGTGTACGTTGTACCGTGTATATATCACGGAGTACACTGTACCGTGTGTTGTTGTGATGTGTATGAGGAGTTGAGGAGTTGATAGTTGGCGGTTGTGATGGATTGACCCCCCTCTCGTTGCAGCAGTGATTGCCATGCAAACCGAGTACTGTGTAGCCTAGGATCACCATTATAGGATATGACCATAGTCTAGGATATTATAGCATTTAGCCACTGAGTCTCACATGATATATCACTTGATTGATTTTTATGATATGGATAGACTTGAGGGATGGGTCGGAATCCGATTGTTGTGTTGTGAATGATTTAAATTCCATATTTATGGTGATTTGAATATAAATGGCATGATTTATCTAATGGCATTATGAAATTATAAATATGCATTATTTTGCACGAAATACCTACATCTAAGAACTCAGCATGATTTCTGTACATGAGATTTAATCTGTACAAGTATATATATTTCAAATACATGCTTTTAACGTGAGTTAAGGAAATAATATTTTCAAGGCATAGCATTATTTTGTGTAGATAGTGTAGATGTCTACTTGTTTGCCTGATTTCCTTACTGAGCTGTGAGCTCACCCCTTTCATTTTCCACATCTCTAAGAGTATTCGCAGTAGAGCGAGTACGATTGAGCGTTAGCATTTATGTTGTCCGCTGTCATTTCCTATCGAATGAAAGGTATACACATTTCGTACGTTTTTGTATATAAACATATAAACAATACAGTGATGTAAACGATGTAAATTATGGGGGATGTATTTGTATTAGATTTTATATGAGTTCACTTTTGATATAAAAGAAATTACAGTTAGTAGATAGTATATTGACATGTATGTATAATAATGAAATGAATGATAAGGTATGTATGGATGAGGTAACTAATATCGAATCATAGCCCAATTGGTGTTAAGTAGAAAGGTAAGTAAAATGTGAAAAATTTGTAGTGGTTTTGGTTAAGTCATGGACGATCGTGACATCCAAGCCCCAAAACTAGGTTTGAGCGCTTAAAGCAGAGCTTGGTGAATCTAAGCTCATTTATCAAGAGTCAATTTCGGGGGTATCTAGAGGCAACCGTAGGCTACTTCACATCCACTCGTGGCTCAGTAGCCTACTACACCTTAGTCAGAGACTACGCCACCACCACAGCCCTCAATTACCTGCTACTAGGGTGAATCAGAATGTATAACTGTTCAAGCATTTCCAAAAGATGAATCATTTGACGTTCAAGAAGGTGAGAGATACCACGGTGGTAGAAACTTGGTTTATGAAGATTGAAAAGGCATTAAAGATTTTGAGGTGGAGTTCAGAGGATAGGGTGACCTTTGCTACATATATGTTTGAAGGTGAAGTCGAGCATTGGTGGAGATCAGCCAATACAGTGTTGATTAGCTAAAACTGCACTATCACTTAAGAGGTTTTCCTTGAGGCCTTCTACGAACAAAGCTTCCTTAAGAGTGCCCTCTAGAAGAAACAAGAGTTTCTTAATTTGACATAAGGATCCATGATAGTAAACCAGTATCAAGTCCATTTTACCACTTTGTCTCGTTGTGAGCGCTACATACCGAATGATGAGGCTAGGAAGGCTAGAAAGTTTATTGATTGGTTAAAGCCTTTGATCAAGGGCAGACTTACAACTCTCTATATTGTGTTATATGTTGATGCCATTCAGAAAGCCTAATTTATGGAACAAGATCTAGAAAAGACTTAAGGCTATTGGGATGATAAGGTTATGGGAAAAGGTAAAAGGATAGACATTGAGAGCTCTGATCAGCATAGGGACCAAAGTAAGATACAGAAGACAATGATGTCTCATATACAGGCCGCTAGGCGTAAGACTGATCGAGTTTGCACTAGATGTTGCAAGGACAATGGCACTCGGTCTTGTCATTTGAACATTGAGGCTTGTTTTAACTGTAGGAAGGTTGGACATTTAATCAAGGATTGCCTCACATTGAAAGTTTCTGCGAGGCAAATTCATACAAGGCACATTAGAAAGTATAACTCTGTAGATGAGGGTAAGAGATCGACAAATCAGGGTAGGGTTTTTGCTTTAGATTAGGGAATAGCGAATGCATTCGCTTCAAACATTTGAGGTAAGCTTCTGATCAATAATTTGGAGTTCTTTTGATAATTGATTTTCATTTACTATATGCATGTCATACGTATCATCCTTGAATGCTAGGAAATGGAGAGTTTTAACTCTTCGAACATCGTTGACATGTTAACACTTCTTAAAGTGAATTCTAAATGATAAATTGGGATCTAAGTGGGTGTGAAGTGAAGATAGTAGATAAAGAATCTTCTAACTTCCCCTTTCCATAGAGTTGAGATTAAGGATGGCATACTATAGAAAGCGAACTTGAATATATTTTTGGGACTTTTATGCTTGACAAATTCATGTGAAAAGTTAGAAACTTTACGAGATAAGACACTCAAGATTGTTTTGTTATGACAATTAATATCTGCTCGGTGCAATAATATCGAAGATCTAAGGGGATGTATGTTAAAATATGAAGTAAGGAAATAGATTTATAAAATAATTGAATTTTGAGCATAATATGAAGCGGATGGGATCCTTAGGATGAATGGTAGAGAAGAGGATAATAAAAAGTATCGTCCATCTTTTGAGATGACATTGATCAATTTGAATGATCAAATTTTTTAATGTGGGGAAAATGTGATAACCATGACTTATGAGACTTGGTATATAAAGAAAGGTATGAATTTGGAGTATTTAGATTTTTATATGAGCATGAGGATCTTATTAAGTATGAAGAAATATAAATTGGAATCATTTATGAGCAAAGATTAAAAAAATATAATAATATATTATATTATATATATATATATTATATTAAACTATTAATGTTATATTATATTATATATATAATATATATATATATATATCTATAGTATTAAAATAATTAAAAAAAATAATGAAACTTGTAGGTGAGTGTGTTGGCAACCTTAAGATTTAATTAAAAATATATATAATATAAAAAATTAAAAAATAAATAAATAATACAATAAATTTGAAATGACAAGCTTCCTAGATAAACTTATCGGTAAGTGGGCTTTAACCTTCTCACCTTGTCTGCTAAAAAGCAAACTTAAATCACGTCTGCTTACGTGATTTAGAAAAAAAATTAGAATAATAGAAAAAATGAAGAAGAAAAGGGGATGGAAACGAAAGGCCACCCCCCCCTTTTCTCGAAATGCGAAAGCAAAAAAATAATAAAAAAAATAGAGAGGGTTGCCGTCGAGCAGGAGAGAAGAGGGAAGAATAGTGCCGGAGATGACGAGAAGAAAGAGAAGTGTCCAACAGAGAGATGAAAGAAGAAAAAAGGAAGATGAGGAAAAAGGAAGGGACGCTGCCTACCTATGTGTCGCCATTCATGTCGTCGCGTGCTTTGCTGCTGATCGGAGGAGGATCGGAAGGAGAGGTTGGGAGAAGGCTGAACTGAACAGCCAAGCTAAGGAAAAAAAAAAGGACTGAAAAGAAATGAGGAAAGGTAAAAGGATTTATTTTAGATATAATTAATTAATAAATTATTAAACAGTTTAGAAGGATTATCTAAGCGTATGTTGTTGAAGTTGTAGTCAAGGCTCAAAGAGGCATGATGACGTTCAGCGAAGCTTGGACTGCGTCAAAGCACCAAGCTTTAATGCTAGGTAAGATACTTTTATAAGGTAGTAGTAGTAGTAGTATTATATTGTATAGTTTAGAAATATGATTGTTGATGATGGATAATAGTTGGAATGTTGTGAAACGATATTATGATATTGTTGAAGTGTGTGTTGGGTATTTGAGGCTATCAATAGAATAAAATTGGGAAGGTGAAATATGTCCAGCTTATTGGTATGGCTTAAAGTGCAAAACTTGTGGAATTTGTAGTTAATTTCTATAAGGTGGGCTTAATATTATACTCTAATGATTTGTTGATTGAACCGGTACTTTTGAAATACGTGTTGAAATAATACGAAGAAATTTTGTTATAATGTTGATGAATTGATATTGGAGTATGGATAAGGGGTTATGGGAATCTTTATAATTGTTGCTTGTGTACTTGATAATTGTTGAATTGTGTAGGAATATGAGGTTGAATGTAGATAGAGTAACTTGAGAATAGGTTTGATATGTGATCGGTTATTAAAATAAATAATGAACTATGTCTTAAGTGGTGTGGAAATTGTTAGAAATGTTTTGGAAACTTTGTTGGACTAGGAAAGTAGTATTCTGTATTTTTGTGAATTTTGATTATATATATCGCGATCGAAATGTTTGAAAGAAATGATATGTCCTCATGGAAATTTGTGAATCTTAATTTTATATACTGCGATTGAAATGATTGAAGATAATGATCTGTCCTCGTGGAAATTTGTGAATCTTGATTATATACATTGTGATCGAGATGATTGGAAATAATGATTTGTCTTTGTGGTATTTGTGAATCTTGATCATATATATATATATATATATATATATATATATATATATATATATATATATATTCATTTGTGCAATGGTGTCTACGATTGATAGAAGTGTATATAAATATAGATTACTAATGTGTGATTATATGACAAAGTGATATAAACGTTATGTTCATAAATTGAGTTGAAATAGCTATAAAATAGTTGCATTTAGCATAACATTTGCTACTCATAACATTTTGATTTCTAACTCCTGTTTTAATGCATTGTTGAAAAGTATGCATTGCATAAACACGAGTAGTTGGAACAATACTTTGTTTTAAGAGTATATATCTATTGAAACCTTGAGAATGGATATCTGACCTTAGAGTTTGAAGGAAATTGTTTGGATACAATTATCTAAATGATATGGTTGATAAATTATGATAGTGAAGCTGGAACTTGAAGATCGAATGTTGGTTGACTCTTGTAGTTGCCATTGGGAAAATACATATGTATGGATATGGTAATTTAATTATTAATGGACTGAACTTAGAATGATGTGGTGTATGTGATCAATTGACAATGACCAAATTGAATGGATTGAGCTTTAGATGGTCATTAGAGTGATTCATTTGATGTAATGTTGGTTTCATAACATTGTAGTTTTGAATTCATGACTTAATAAATTTGCATTAAACATGCATGTTTTGAAACTTGACCATTTCAAAGTGTGCATTGATTTAAACGCTTATGTTAGAAATTTGAACCATTTTGACTTTTTTTTGGGAAAGAAAATAGCACATGATATATTTGCTTGTGCATATAATGTGATTTTTGAAAGAAAAGCATGACACCATTTCATGATATTAGAATGATTGAATTTCAGAGTATTTGAACTATTTGAATATCAGAATTTTGACAACTTTCAGAATTTCAGATTAGAGATTATAGCTTATTTTGATAATGTCAATAAAAGACCATTTCAGAACTCACTTGATTAGATCAATGACCATTAAGTATTTTAGGCTTGTCTGACAATAGTCGTGGATAGGTCCGGGTTTCATCTGATCATCGTAAGGGTCTATGGCCATAGATGGTGCTTGGTTGGGTCATTTGGCCTGCTGATAGCTACAATGAGATTTACAAGTCTTTATTGATAGTTTGAACTTTCTGGGCCATATTTCGTTTAGAACTCTTGACTTTTGCTTTGAGCTTTACTAAAGCATGTTTTTAGAGCTCTGGACAATAGTTCAATTATTGTTTGCGAACTTTCGAAACATTGTTTTAGAACTTTGAACAACGTTCAAAGTATTGATTTAGAACTTCAAACTTTAATTTTGAAAGAACATGTGCATTTGAATTGAAATTAGAAATTTGAACTTCGAACAGGTTTTTATAGCATACATGATGTGTTTAAAAACTACATATACCTTGAAATTGCACATGTGACGTGATTTGATGATAGTAAATGATATTAGACTCAATTTTGTACCATGCATGATATGACTTGAAACAACACTCTTGCATGCTTTTTAATATTGTGAACTACATGGTTTGACTTGCATTAAAACTTTGAAGTCAATAGTGTGTGCTGCATTGATTGACATGGGCTAATTGAATCAATATTATGGATTGATATCGAATAATTGATTTATATTGTGGATTTGATATTGAGATATGCGATCAGAATATGATGGAATTGATATCAAGTATGAATTGATATGGAAATGATAATTGTGATTGGGGTTGGGTAAATATTGATCTTTTGCAATTTTTTATCTGGGGAAATTTCTCATTACAAGGGTTATTTTTTCAAATTGTTTCTCGAACTGGAAATATTGTGAATGGAGTGGATTGATATTAGATGTTAATGGATTGTGAGAATTGATATTAGGATAAGTGAAACATATTGCGGAATGACGTTTTGTCGACAGGTGTCAACGATAGGGATGAGGTATTTTAAAGTACCCTTTCGTCACTACCTCAAAATTGGCCCACCTAAAGTCTTTTTGGACATTATCTCATGTTAGATTAATAATTGATCCAATTTAAATGATCATATGTGATGGCATACTTGCATGTGCATGCATTGCATTTATGAAAGTATAATCTTACTTCTACACTTATATGAGTAACTTACTAGGCTCTCACCCACTAAATTAATTTACTTTTTCAAATTGAACTTAAGTTGGGGTGATATTTCAAAGTTATTCCGGTAGCATAGGTCTAAAATAGTGCCCCAACTCTCTCTGAGAGCACTTTTTGAGTATTTTGGTAAAGATTGTATACAATGTTTCATTTTAGACTATTTTTGGTATAATATCATATGATGAGATGTAAACTAGGTTATTTAGTAGCTGTTATATTATGATGATGCCTTAATATGGAATTGAACATGTTTCCCTAGCAATGATATAATGATTATATGGTATGAAGTGTAATGGTGGTAATGTGAATGAAGTTATGGGAAACTTGGTATTATAATATATGATATAAGTCTTATACAAATACAGATTGTGACCTCAAGTAAAGAGTTATAAATAGGGTAGGTAGTTAATAGCTACACATTTAGTACTACAGGACACTTAGACAAAGTATAACACCTCAAAAGTGCGGATATTTGGGCTACATTTAAAAAAAAAAAAAAATTCGTCTTACTTAATGTTGCCTTTTGGTAATGTAAGTTACCACTCATTCTTTTACTTAACCTCTGCAATTCATTATTACTTAAGCTAATCTGCAACTCATTTATAATATACGTGATGCCAATAAAATCGAAATAAACCTCAACATACTTAAATTTACTTAATCATGCATCACATGAAATAACCTAATTTTATGTCATAGACTAACATATTAAATTACATCCTAAAAATATCAAAATAAATACATGTATCTGTGCCTATAGGATGTCTGAAAATAAATACAAAAAAAAGATTATACCTCACACGGTACAGAATGTGGCTTGGGGATACGTCAGTCCACCAGCTTATGTTGTGTACTTCGTAGGTATGATCACTGCAAATAATTGGAGTAAGAGGTAAGCCTTGAGGAAAATCCGTAAGAAATGCATTTAAAACAATAATAGCATCAAAACATTTTATGAAATAATGATGCTTAATAAATCATAATGCATTTCAAGTAATCACAATTTATATTCTCAAAATTAAAAGAGTATATTTCTCATAATCAAAACACAATCGAAATCACATATGGTTTCGAAATCAAAATCACAATAACAATAATTCACAAATAGTTCACTTGAAATTCACATCTTATTCATAAAGTTTGGAAACATAATTTCACATGGAGACTAGGCAGAAACCTTATAGCTATCATGTGGTTCACATAATAAGTCATCTTTAATGAAGAGAATAGTATCAATTGCCATGGTAAGCTGTAGATTGGGCCAAAGTTGTACAACGATTCTTAATATCATATATTCTCATCTATCATATATAACTAGTACATAGCTAGGGTTCTCATATATTATAAACTAGTACGTAGTTGGGGCACGGGCATTAGTAGCACTTACCATGTGGGAAATCATATAGTATTACATATACCTAGCATTTGGCAAGGGCATGGGAGTTGATAACACTCACCGTTCGGGCAAATCACATACAAAACATGTTGCGTGGACAAGCGTTCATAAAATCAATTGCCATCAAGGCGGTGCATTACATGCTCGAGGCATACACTGTTGTAAACCCTCAAATTTTTTCGAAATTCGACTCAAGCGTTATTCGATTTAATTTAATTTATAGTTTGCATGTGGATAATTAAATTAATTATGTCGGAAGGAG
This sequence comes from Firmiana major, assembly GCA_033439115.1. Classification (NCBI taxonomy): domain Eukaryota; kingdom Viridiplantae; phylum Streptophyta; class Magnoliopsida; order Malvales; family Malvaceae; genus Firmiana; species Firmiana major. The sequence goes on from CM065910.1 coordinate 26,685,343, forward strand.
AGATTAGGTTGAGCCAGAAATTTAAGTTAAAAATTCGATTTATGAAAATAAACTAATAATAATAATAGTAATGATATGGTAAACAATATGTTAATATAAATATACATTTATTTTGATTATATAAATGAATATATAAATGTATATATATATATATATATATATTTTTTGAGTATATAAATGTATACATATATAAATGTACATGTATAAATGTATATATATTTTGATTTTATTTTGATTATATGAATATACACTTATTTTGAATTATATAAATGAATTATTTTGATTATATAATATATATATATATATATATATATATATATATAAGCATGTAATTGGATATTATTTTAAGTACATTAATATACATTTACCTTGATTATATAAATGCAAATGTATATATATATATGAATATATTTATTTTGATTTTATAAAATGTATATATATATAAATATATAAAATATAAATATTTTGAATTATACTTTAATTTTGTAATATACATTTGTATTGATTATATAAATATACATATATATTAATATAAAAAATTAAATTTAAATTTAAATTAAATTAAAAAAAATGAAAAATGAAATGGGGCGTTTTGGCACAGGAGCAGTGCCCTTGAACCAGCGCGCCCCGCTTTAGGCAAGGCGCTTGCACGCACAGTGCCAGGCGCGCACCAACCTGCCTTGCGCGCCTCAGCGCCTTGTGCGATCGCTGCACCCCTCACCTGCCACCTCTGCACTCTCGACCACGCCAGGCGCCCAGCGCCCGACTTGCACAGTGTTCGTACGCAACAGCCAGGCCAGACGCCTGCATACCCACGCCGAGCGACAGTCTGCGCTCACTAGACCTTGCACCTCAGCACACTCCTGCACACCCAGTTTGCCAGCCCCATTGCACCTCTGCCCCACGCCTAGGCCTGCATTGCCATGCACCCAACCCTGCACCAGTGCTGCACATTGCCTGGCACCAGCATCACCCGTACACTTCACACCCCATGCACTGTAAACACCGCAAATTTTTTGTATTTAAATTAAACAAAAAAAATTGAAATGAAGGATAAAAACAATTACAATAAATATATATACATGTAATTGTCCAATAATGAAAATATAATTAAATATATATATATAAATACAAATATAACATATATAATAAAAAAATATATATAAAAAATATATATATAAATATAAATAAATATAAATTGATATATATATATATAAATAATATATATATATAATAAAGATAAAAAAAAAATAAAAAATAAAAAAAAAGAAAAGAAAAAAAACGAAAAAAAAATTTTAGGATCACGCGATAAGGTCGCGCGATCCTAAAGAAGAAAAACCCATTTCTCCCCTCGTTCCCTTCCTCTGCGATCGCCAGCCAAAGCCCTTCTCCCGTTTGTTTTGCCTGTCGATCACCACTGAGTTTGCCGGTCGATCGAGACCCCAAAATCGGCGATCTGAACGCAGACCTTGACTCCCCTTTTCTCTTCTTTCCCTCTGTTGTTCTCGAAACCCGAGCCCTTTCCCCTCTTTCTTTCGTCGGACTGGCGATCGAACCCAAGAGGATCGACGATCGAGCCTTCCCCCTTTGACCACCGGCGACCCTTTCCCTTCCATCTCCCTCTCCCCTCGCCTGAAAAACAGAAACGAAACAAAGGAGTTTTCCTTTGTTTCTCGGACTGCAGCAATCCGAAAGAGACTTGATGCCGACCACCACCGAACCCGAACCCTGGCAACCTCCCTTGCCTGTCCTTCCCCGTCCGACCACCCCTATTTCCGACACTACAGTGTGAAAAAAATAATACAGATAAATTTTTCAATTTCTGTTTCCCCATTTTTGTACCAGTGGATCCTTAGGTAAAGACTCAAGTTTTCTTTAGTTTAATGTATGTATAAATTGTATTATGGAAGCATGATGTTGTATGAATTAATTGAAATTTGATTGTAAAGAAATTTGGGAACTAGGGATTAATTTGACAGATTTGGGGATTTTGAGAATTAGGTAAGGAATTAGACATTAAAAGTTAAATTATCAAGAATTGGAATTGAATATTGAAGATGATAAAATTGTATTTGGTTATTTTGTGGATGATAGATTTGGGTCATTTTGGATGATGAAGAGGAAAGTAGAGAAAAGAAATTTTTATGGGTAGCTTAAATGAATCATGAATCGATAAAACTAGAGAATAAATGAGAAGTAGATAATAATAATAACAATAATAATAATAGTAGTAGTAGTAGTAAAGAAATAAAGAAATAATAAATAAATAATATATATATATATATATATATATATATATATATATATATATATATACACACGTGCGTGTTAGTATAAGTGCATGTCGACAATAATATGAACACACAAGCAGGAGCAGGTAGGAAACGTATAAGATGATAGGAGAAAAAGGACAATTTAATTAGGAATGTAGCTAAAGACTTTGTAGTAGGATTAAATTTTCGAATGTATGATGGAATTGGAAGAAAAGAGGAAATTGATGAGCTCCAAAGGTTGAATATGTATAGTTTAATACGAACTTAAGGAGCGAGAATTTAAATTCCGGAAGTATTTTCCTTAGGCTAATAAGATTTCGATTTTGAAGCATTGTAAGCTATTCGATTTAAATAAGGATACTAAGAATACCAAATTCAGTGTAAGAAAATTGTAGAAGGAAAAAAGGGAGACACTTGGAGGCGTCACTACTCGAACCTTGAGCTCCCGATAAATCGAGGTAATTGGTGTAATTTAAAATGGTAATAGTCTCCCCCTTTCCCTCAAGCTTGGATTTATGAAAATATTTGAGTTATGCAATATTTTAGTAAATGATTAGAATTCATACCAAGCGTTCGTTCTTTAGTCCAAGTTAACGTTTAAACAAAATCAAGCTCAACTTTTATTGAGCCCTAGCTTTATCTTGCCATGTTTCTGAAATTGTAAGAAAGATTTATGAATTTAAATACATGAGTTTTGAGCATGTCTTCAAATCTGTGAGCATGTTTTCTGATTTTGTTTCTTGAACGAAATGATATGATTTTGACTTATGCATGAATTTGTTACATATGTTGCGAGAAATGAAATCTAATATACGAGTACAGTTTCTCTGTTTTTATGAAAGAGTTTTCAACCGTAAAAGAGGGTTTATTTGAAACTCGGTTTATGAATTTTAAATATGTGAGACTCACTTGGGATGAGGCTAGTTAGAAAGATCTTTTGAGTGAAGTGAGGTAGCCAAAAGGCCTAGGTGTAGATGATTGCTACCTGAGATGAGGCTACTCAGGAAGACCTCTTAAGTGGGGTGAGGTAGCCGAAAGGGCTAGCTAACCAGAAAGACCTCTTAAGTGGGGTGAGGTAGTAAAAATGCCCAACTAACCAGAAAGATCTCTTGAGTGGGGTGAGGTTGCGAAAATGCCTAGCTAACCAGAAAAACTTCTTAAGTGGGGTGAGGTAGCGAAAATGCTCAACTAACCAGTAAGACCTCTTAAGTGGGGTGAGGTAGTCAAAAGACACAGCTAACCAGAAAGACCTCTTAAGTGAGATGAGGTAGCGAAAATGATTATGTTCATGATTTTCTCTCTACGGAGGATGAATATGTTATTTTCGCATGACAATTACATGAGTTGGCCTAATCTTCATCCAAAACGAATTTTGTTTTAAGATTTGATTATTTGATATGTGATTTACTCAACAATACTTTTGAAGTTCTGTATGATTTGAAAGGTTCTGATTTTCATCTGACGTGATCTTTGTTTTAAGATGATGTTTCGAAATATGTTTTGTACTCAACAATACTTTTGAAGTTCTGTATATCATGAAAGATTCTGATCGGTTTGCTAAGGTTCTCTTATTTTCGAAACCATGTTTCTGTTAAATGTGTTTTTTCGTAATATGTGTTTGAAAGGGATGTAATATTTGTAAAAAAATGTCTTCTTTTCGTATTATTATGTACTATGTATGTTTTAAACGCTATGATCATTTTAAATGCATTTCTTACTGAGTTTTTTTTTCGAAAGCTCATCCCTCTACTTTTCAGATTATTTGCAGTGATCTACAGACGCTACCTGCCGCGTACGCGATGTAGGCTGGTGAAAAGAGCTATCCTAGGCTACTTTGTACACGCAGAGGTATACATATACATTCCTTTACCAGACACATTTTGTAAATACAGACATATAGTGAAATTATTTTATTGGGATGTAATTTGTAAGAAAACGTAAAGAATATCGCTTTTGAGAATTAATAGTAGAGTACTAATCTTAGTTGGAACGGATACATGTTGACTTGATGATGTGAATTTGGGGAGCATGTTTGATAGTTGTGGATATCTAGGATTGTTAAAGCGTTTGATTTGCAAGTGAGTAGGCTTACATATAAGTCGTTATGTTGTCGAAATTTCTATCGGCCATTTAGATGTAAAATTTAATTTAAGTATAATTATCGGTGAATAGGTAAGATAAAAGAAACGATACTAAGCAAAAATGCAGTCTAAGCGAATGAAGGAATAAGTAGGAATTCAAGACTTCAAAAAAAATTTTCTCTGAGTTTTCAAGGTCAATGGTCGTTATAGTTTAAGTGGTATCAGAGTAAAAACTGTCTAGTACTGTCAGTATCGTTAATAAGGATAAAATAACATCCCAAATGTCTGTGCTTGTCTGGTTGTAGGCAATGTATACCTAAAGAAGTTAAGGTTTGATCTTTGGTTTACGTACAGGTAGTAGATCACTTGTATCATGAAAGGAAGACGAGAATGCCCACAGAGGCAAGCTCAGTCACCTCCACCTCCTTCACCGCAGCTAGAGAGCCACAATACTCGTATGGCTCAGTTTGAACAGTGGTTGGAGCAGTGTCTCGAACGTGGACTGGAATCGATTGCTACCATGGTCGCCCAACTCTTAGGGGAAAATGCTTCTGATTCAGCTGACACAACATCGATCCCTACTCCGGTGCCAACTCCTCCACAAGCACCACCTTCTCCTCCACAAGTTTTCCCGGTATATTTGACACCTCAGTCACCCATACAGACTCAGACTGAGGAGAGGAATATTGGTAGAATGAGAGATTTCTTAAAGATGAAGCCTCCAGCATTAAGGGGAGTTAAGAACCCAGTAGAGGCTGAAGAGTGGCTAGTAGACCTCGAAAAGATCTTTGATTATTTGGGATGTTCTGATGTAGAGAAGGTCTCTATGGCTACGTACATGTTGAAGGACCAGGCGGAATATTGGTGGGGATCCACCAAGGTCCTTCTGACTACTCAGCATCCGGTGATTAGTTGGGATGCATTCTTGACAGCCTTCAGAGTTAACATGTTCCACGAGCTGTCCAGCAGAAGTTACGGACGGACTTTTTGAATTTGGTACAGGGCAGTATGACCATGGATGAGTATGAGAGTAAGTTTACTATGTTGATGAGGTATGACTCCGAGACGTTCCTAAATGAAGAGTGTCGTACTGAGAGGTTTCTAGTCGGGTTAAGGTCAGCCATCAGAGATCAACTATTGGGGTTATGGATTACCGAGTTCAAGGATGTCCTGGGTAGAGCACAGATGATTGAGAGGGGTCTAAATATTACACAAACAGAGTATGACTCTAAGAAAAAGAGCAAGGATAAGGGTAGAAGGATGGAGTTTGTGAGACAGGATTATCGGAGGGGTCAGCCCAAGAGGCAGATGACAGATGAGTTTCGAACTAAGGTTGATAGACCCACAATTCTTGTACCTGTTTCCCAGATTGCTAGAGACCCATAATAGTATTGGAAGTTATGTAAAGATTACGGAAAACCCCATAAATGTATTTCTTATATGGCCACAAGGGTATGTTATGGGTGTGGACAGAAGGGACACTTGAGCAGGGATTGCTCACAGAGCAATACTCCACAGTCCCCAGAGCAACCACGATAACCTGAGAGGCAAGCTCCCTAGAGACATTCCACAGAGACGGGCTATCGCAGCAGAAAAGGGCAAGAAGCTTATCACTCATGAAATAGTCTTTGCCTTGGATAGAGAGACTGCTGATACTTCCACTGAGACTATTCAGGGTAAGTTTTTAATTTGTAATCATCAGGTATATGTACTATTTGATTCAGGTTCTACACACTTTTTTGTATCACCTCATTTTGTGTGTAAATTACTTGAGGAACTTGAGCCTCTAGATTTCATGTTACACGTTACCACATCCCTGTATGCATATCAAAGGACTGATATGATGTGTAAGAATTATGAAATTAAGATAGGAGATAGGGTAACGTTAGTAGATTAAGATCGAACACTAAAGGTCAGCGGGATTATTTAAATTTCTTTCGGTGTCTACTTGAAAATGGAAACACATTACTATGAATTTTATTATGGGTTTACCAAGGACCCGAAAGGGGCATGATGCAATCTGAGTGATCGTAGATAGGTTGACTAAGAGTGCCCACTTCCTAGCCATCAAATGTACACTCCTTAAGTGCTTTAGCAGAGTTGTATGTGAAGGAGATAGCTCGGTTGCATGGGGCTCCCGTGAGCATTACATCAGATAGAGATTTTCGATTCACTTCCAGATTTTGAGTTCATTTTCAAGAAGCCATGGGATCTCAGCTTAACCTGAGCATTGCCTATTATCCTCAGATCGATGATCAGTCCGAGAGGACCATTCAGACCTTAGAGGATATGTTGAGGGCGTGCGTTTTGGAATTTAAGGACTCATGGGATGATCATCTGTCTCTTGCAGAGTTGCTTACAACAACAGCTATCATGCTAGCATCGGGATGGCACCTTATGAGGTCTTGTATGGTAGAAGATGTAGGTCTCCAATGGCTTGGGAAGAAGTGAGTGATAGAAAGATCTTGGCTTCCGAGTTGGTGGAACAAGCAGCAGAAGGTGTTTGGATAATCTGCGATAGACTGAAGACCTCACAAGGCAGGGAGAAGAGTTATGCGGATAAGCATAGGCGGCCACTTGAGTTTCAGATTGGGGACTTCGTGTTTCTGAAAGTATCTCCGAGCAAGGGTATTATGCGCTTTGAAAAGAAGGAAAAACTGAGTTCTCGCTTCATTGGTCCTTTTGAGATTCTAGAGAAAGTGGGGGACGTAGCCTGCAGACTTGCCCTACCCTCGCAGCTCTCCGGAGTACATAATGTCTTTCACGTCTCGATGTTAAGGAAGTATAATCTGGATCCCTCAGATATCATTGAGTATTAGCCTTTGAGCATTCAAGAGGACATGAGCTACATTGAGCGACCTATCCGGATTTTGGACAGAAAGAAAAAGGTTCTTCGATCGAAGACGATTCCGTTGGTAAAGGTTCTCTGGCAACATCATTCGGTTGAAGAAGTTACATGAGAGCTAGAGAGCCTCATGAAAGAGAAGTACCCTCATCTATTCTGAAGGATCAAGATGAATTTGGAGGACCAAATTCTTTAAAGGTGGGGAGAATGTAAACACCGCAAATTTTCTGTATTTAAATTAAACAAAAAAAATTGAAATGAAGGATAAAAAAAATTACAATAAAAATATATACATGTAATTGTCCAAAAATGAAAATATAATCAAAAATATATATATATATATATATATGTATATAAATACAAATATAACATACATAATAAAAATATATATAAAATATATATATGTAAATATAAAAATATATATAAATATAAATAAATATAAATACATATATATTTATATAAATAATATATATATATATAATAAAGATAAAAAATAAAATAAAATAAAAGAAAAAAAAAACTATACGAAATTTTTTTTTAGGATTACGCGCCTAAAGAAAAAAAAACCATTCCCCCCCCCCCCCCCCGGTTCGCTTCATCTGCGATCGTCGGCCAAAGTCCTTCTCCCGTTCGTTTCGCCTGTCAATCACCACCGAGTTTGCCGCCCGATCGAGACCCCAAAATCGGCGGCCCGAATGTAGACCCTGGCTCCCCCTTTTCTCTTCTTTCCCTTTGTTGTTCGTCGAAATCCGAGCCCTTTCCCCTCTCCCTTTCTTTCGTCGGACCGGCGATCGAACCCAGGAAGACCGACGACCTAGCTTTCACCCTCTAACCACCGGCGACCCGTTCCCTTCCTTCTCCCTCTCCCCTCGCTTGAAAAACAAAAACGAAACAGGAGTTTTCCTCTATTTCATGGATTGTAGCAACTTGGAGGAGACCTGACACTGGCCACCACTGAACCCAAACCTCGACAACCTCCCTTGCCTGTCCTTCCCTGTCCAGCCACCCCTATTTCTGACGCTACAGTGTGAAAAAAAAAATAATACAGATAAATTTCTCAAGTTCTGTTTCTTCATTTTTATACCAGTAGATCTCTAGGTAAAAATTCAAGCTTTCTTTAGTTTAATGTATGTATAAATTGTATTATGGAAGCATGATGTTGCATGAATTAATTGAAATTTGATTGTGAAGAAATTTGGGAACTATGGATTAATTTGACAGATTTGGGGATTTTGAGAATTAGGTAAGAAATTAGACATTAGAAGTTAAATTATTAAGAATTGGAATTGAAGATAATAAAATTGTATTTGGTTATTTTGTGGATGATAGATTTGGGCCATTTTGGATGATGCAGAGGAAAGTAGAGAAAAGAAATTTTTATGGGTAGCTTAAAACGAATCATGAATCGACAAAATCAGAGAATAAATGAGAAGTAGATAATAATAATAATAATAATAATAATAATAATAATAATAATAATAGTAAAGAAATAATAAAGAAATAATATATATACTTATATATACTTATATATATATATATATATAGTAAACGTGTGTGTTAGTATAAGTGTGTGTCGACAATAATATGAACACACAAGCAGGAGCAGGTAGGAAACGTATAAGATGATAGGAGAAAAAGGGCAATTTAATTAGGAATGTAGCTAAAGACTTTGTAGTAGGATTAAATTTTCGAATGTATGATGGAATTGGAAGAAAAGAGGAAATTGATAAGCTCCAAAAGTTGAATATGTATAGTTTAATACGAACTTAAAGAGTTATAATGTAAATTTCGAAAATATTTTCCTTAGGCTAATAAGATTTCGATTTTGAAGCATTATAAGCTATTCGATTTAAATAAGGATACTAAGAATACCAAATTCGGTGTAGAAAAATCGTAGAAGGAAAAGAGGGAGACACTTGGAGGCGTCACTACTCGAACCTTGAGCTTCCGATAAATCGAGGTAAGGGGTGTAATTTAAAATGGTAATAGTCTCCCCCTTTCCCTCAAGTTTAGATTTATGAAAATATTTGAATTACGCAATATTTTAATAAATGATTAAAATTTATACCAAGCGTTCGTTCTTTAGTCCAAGTTAACGTTTAAACAAAATCAAGCCCAACTTTTATTGAGCCTCAGCTTTATCTTGCCATGTTTTTGAAATTGTAAGAAAGGTTTATGAATTTAAATACATGAGTTTTGAGCATGTCTTCAAATCTGTGAGCATATTTTTTGATTTTGTTTCTTGAACGAAATGATATGATTTTGACTTATGAATGAATTTATTACATATGTTGCGAGAAATGAAATCTGTTATATGAGTACAGTTTCTTTGTTTTTATGAAAGAGTTTTCAACCGCAAAAGAGGGTTTATTTGAAACTCAGTTTATGAATTTTAAATATGTGAGTGAGGCTCACTTGGGATGAGGCTAGCCAGAAAGACCTCTTGAGTGGGGTGAGGTAGCCAAAAGGCCCAGGTGTATATGATTGCCAGCTGAGATGAGGTTAGCCAAAAAGACCTCTTAAGTGGAGTGAGGTAGCCGAAAGTGTCAGCTAACCAGAAAGACTTCTTAAGTAGGGTGAGGTAGCGAAAAGACTATGCTAACCAGTAAGACCTCTTAAGTGGGGTGAGGTAGTCAAAAGACACAGCTAACCAGAAAGACCACTTAAGTGGGGTGAGGTAACGAAAATGGTCATGTTCATGATTTTCCCTTTACGGAGGATGAAAATGTTATTTCCGAATAACAATTACATGAGCTAGTCTAGTCTCTATCCAAAACGAATTATGTTTTAAGATTTGATTATTTGATATGTGAATTACTCAACAATGCTTTAGAAGTTCTGTATGATTTGAAAGGTTCTGATTTCCATCTGAGGTGATCTTTGTTTTAAGATGATGTTTCGAAATATGTTTTATACTCAACAATGCTTTTGAAGTTTTGTATATCATGAAAGATTCTGATCGGTCTGTTAAGGTTCTCTTATTTTCGAAATCATGTTTCTGTTAAATGTGTTTTTCCGTGATATATGTTTGAAAGGGATGTAATATTTGTAAAGAAATACCTCATTTTCATATTATTATGTATTATGTATGTTTTAAACGTTATAATCATTTTAAATGTATTTCTTGCTAGGTTTTTTTCTTGAAAGTTCACCCTTATACTTTTCAGATTGTTTGCAGTGATCTACAGAGGGTACCTGTCGTGTATGCGATGTAGGCTGATGGAAAGAGCTACCCTAGGTTACTTTTTGTACACGCAAAGGTATACAAATGCATTCCTTTACCAGACACATTTTGTAAGCACAAACATATAATGAAAATATTTTATTGGGATTTAATTTGTAAGAAAACAAACGTAAATAATATCTCTTTTGAGAATTAATCGTAGAGTACTAATATTAGTTGGAACGGATACATCTTGGCTTGATGATGCGAATTTGGGGAACATATTTGATAATTGTGGATATCTAGGATTGTTAAAGCGTTTGATTTGCAGGTGGGTAGGCTTACATATAAGTTGTTATGCTGTCGAAATTTCTATCAGCCATTTAAATGTAAAATTTAATTTAAGTATAATTATCGGTGAATAGGTAAGATAAAAGAAACGACACTGAATAGGAATACAGTCTAAGCAAATGAAAGAATAAGTAGGAATTCAAAACTTCAAAAAAAAATTTCTTCCGAATTTTCAAGGTCAATAGTCGTTACATGCACTCCCACCTCTACCCCATTCTATGTATATAACGAACCAGGAAACGAGTGAGAGGAAGGGAGCTAGGCGAGAGGAATAGTGAAGAGAGGGAGAAACAGAGGAGAATAGAGGGCTAGCAAAGAGGGGTGATGGCGATGGTGATGATGGTCGAGGCCCAAGGTCGGTGATGGTGGAGGCTAGGAACGGTGGAGAACTGAGAGTATACAGGGGCCGAAGCAAGCTGGAGAAGTTGGTTATGGCGGGCTGGAAATGGAGAACAGAAGCTTGTTAGGAAGCGATGATGATGATGACAATGGTGGCAGGAGCAAGAAACGGAGGTGACGAGGATGGTGGTTGTGCCGAGAAGAGGAAGGAGGTGGTGAGCAGCCTCTTCGGGTGACCAGTGGAAGGGGATACCGAGAGGGAGAAGAAGGAAGAAGAAAGAGGAAGAAGAAGGGAAAAGAATTTGGTGCGAAGGTGCCAAATTCAAAACAAAAAAAAAGATATTTTTATATTTTACAAAATATATATTTGGAGATAGAGAGAGGGGTATAGAAATTTTAAAATTTGGGAAAATCCAGTAAAAAAAGAATTTTGGGGAGAAAAATTAATCGATTGGATCGGGTCCATCGACTCCAGACGTAAGGCATCTAGGATTACGTGCAGACACCAACGTAAGGAAAATTTCAGTGTGCTATAAAGATAAATGTACGTAATTTTCGATGATTTTTGTAAATATGAATTTAGGAAAATATATATTTATTTATGTTATAGAAAAATTACATTTGAACTATAGAAATTATGTTGCGTATATTTACTGTGTATTTGGAGACAGCGAACTCTTGGACGAAATTTTGATACGCTTGAACGTAGAAAATCCCTAGGTAAATTTTACTGCCCGAAATTTAGAAAGAAGTTTTAAGGAACCTCGAAATCAGCTTTGATTTTCAGAAATAGTCTATTTAGTGTATCTAAATAAATACTAGAGTATTTTTAAAATTATCGCGGAAAAACCTAAAATTTCGGATTTGCACTCGAGACTATGTTTTATGGATTTTTAGCTGAAAAGGAAATGCTAGCTCTTTTTAATCTGTTTTACACGCTAAAACGAAATTTAAGTATTTTAAAAATAAAACCCATGACAGTCAGACGTGTATTACTATGTGATCTTGTATGGAGCTGTCTGCACGAGATTTTGAGATGTTGTAAGGACAAAATTGTGTCAGTCAGACGTGTATTGTTGTGTGATCTTGCATGGACCTGCTCGCACGTGATTTTAAGTAATTTGATAAAATCGTGCCAGCCGGACGTATGTTGTGTGATTTTGCACAAACCCGCTCGCACGTAATTTTAAGTAATTTGATAAAATCATGCCTGACAGATGTGTATTGTCGTGTGATCTTGCATGCATCTGTTCGCACGTGATTTGAGGCAAAAAGGGCGATGATGAATTACATGAAAATGTGAATGATGAAATTATATGAAAATGTGAATGATGCCGAGGTCTATGGAGTACGATGTACTGTGCTGTGTGCACGCGAGTACGCTATACCGTGTTATTGAGAAATAGTGAAATGAGTAAGTCGATTGGGTAACTGACCACTTCCACGGCACCTGACATCCGGGCCTCTGGCCCGTGATTTTTCGGAGTCACTGACATTGATCAATTATCTTATTGATTGATTATTGATGATGAATATTTCATCATGCCTCATTTATTTGATTTATCTGAACTGAGTTTTGATGAAGTTAATTTCTGATATGAAATAAGTTTTATTTTACTGCATTTGATTTAATTGATATTTTGCAGTAATGTTTTCTGCGATACCGACACTGTGAGAAAATGGTAATTTTCACTATACTATACTGAACTGTATGATATTACTTCAAGATCATATTTTGTAGATAGTGTATTTATCTACCTGCCGTTTGATTTTTCTTACTGAACATATTGAGTTTACCCCTTACTTTACTCCACAGAGCCTCGTCAATAGCTGAGAGTGTTTGTAAGTCGAATATATTTGCACTGTCATATGTCAACGAAGGATTCTTCAGCACTAAAGGTATACCTGACATAGACATTTATATTGTATTTATATTTTGTAAGTACAGTAATGTATAGAGAAATGTGTTTGGGGAAGTGTGACATGAAGGAACAATTATGATGATTAATTTTGTTAATTTGTCACAAAAAATGAAATTTAGTACTCGTATTTACTGTTTCTAATCTGATATCGACTCGTAGTCAAATCAGTAAAAGTGTGAGACCCCGTGTATGTATAAGGGTATATATGTACATAGAAGTGTAAATAGAGTTGTACTATGAATTCATAAGTGAAGTATATGTGATGTAAGTCCATAAGTAATGTACACACTTGTAATGAGAGTGATAATCGTACATACAAGTTTCATTATTTATGAATGTGTAGAAATGGACTTAAACAGGTGGAGAATGTGTGTAGAATGGATTTTGAATAGCTTGGTAAAATGGAAGTATAATTGCATAAGATGTGCACTTCCATTTTAGTTTATATTAAGTACCATTGGTCATACAAAGATCCTACACAAGTTTTAATGTGTATGAAGTGAGGATGGATGTCATCTTCAAGTCTCAAAGATGAATGAATGAGGAAATGATCATGGTAGCAAATTTAGGATGTTTGGTAAGTGTTGTTGCAGAGGAAATCTAGAAATTTTGAAGGGCAGATCGATCTCATGGGATGAGAGATCGATCTGGAAGAGCCAGAATGCTCTTATTTGGGCGAGAGAATAGAACAGATCGATCTCTAATGGACCAGATCGATCTCCTTAGCTCTCTGTTTGGGAGCAGATCGATCTCATGCTTCGACAGATCGATCTCATGCCTCAACAGATCGATCTTATGCTTCGACAGATCGATCTCAGGCTTAAAAATGCCGTGAAAAAGAGGGATTTTAAGGGACCAGATCGATCTCCTCTTGGACCAGATCGATCTCCTCAAGCTATTTCTATATAAGGAGTGCTGGAAATCAGAAAATTTCAGGAAAAACACAAACTTTCCACTTTCAACCCAAAAACCTAACATTCTCTCTCAAAAATCAGCCATTTTCAGTGAGGTTTGAAGAGAGACCATTAGAGACAAAGTTGTTCCTAGCAAAGAGAAGAACAACATAGTTGGAAAGCATTCTCCCATTTGTTGATATTGAAGGATTTAAGGGCATTGCCATTTGGAGCAAGAGGAGAAATCAAATTGGGTAAGATTCTAACACTCCAACTGTGGTACATTGTTTATTAAGTGATTTTGGAGTTGTTGGCATGAGTATAGATGGTTAGAAACTATCTAAATGCATTGGTATGATTATGACCTAGAAATGATTTAGTGTGAGAAAGTGAAATTGATTGGGATTAATGAGAAATGGGATGTCTAGAGGTGACAATAATGTTATGGGTATGATTTTAAGATGTTGTTAGTGGATAAATTGTGAGATTTACCTAAAAGAGGTAAAATGTGAATTTAAGGCATTTGTAAAGTGCATAAGTGAATAATATGACTAGTGAGGTCAATCTTGGGTCAAATACGTTAACTCAATCGATTTAATGAATGAATCGCAGCTTCCGGGGATACGCCGAGGCGAGTTGACCCAAGAGCGTGAGGAGCTAAGAGAAAAGGAGTCACACCAAGTAAATCAAGGTAAGGGAATTGTGTGGACTCTTAGAGATATTGTGCGCAATTTGGGCGCATAAATGTTTTGCTAGAATGCATGAGATTAGGAAATGTTGTTGTTGGGTGATTGAAGGGTAAAAGTTGGGAGTTTGAGAAATGTGCATGAAAACAAAAGCATATTTCTTTGGAAATCATGTTTTATTGCTTTTTAGCAAATGATTGGTAGGTTGGCTGACATTGAAATGATTTGCAAAAGAAATGAGTATGTTTTATTTTTGTTAACCATATTTTGCAAGTTTTGAGCCACCTACATGATTTTGTGAGTATGAAAGAGTGCAAGAGGCACTAGTTTTCACATGGATTTCATATTGTTTTGGCATTGTGCTTGAGTTTGTCTCGTACTGGATGCCCACTTTGCATGTTGCCGTGTTTGGAGCTTCGAGTAGACTTGGTGTCATATCGATTAAATAGGCTCACACGTGCATTGTTTTGAGACATGGCATGTTAAAACAACCTGATGAGCCCGAACGAGGGATAGGGTTGGAGATCCACCTGATGAGCCCGAACGAGGGATAAGGGTTGGAGGAACAGCTGATGAGCCCGAACGAGGGATAAGGCTGGGGGTCCACGGAGTACGTTGTACCGTGCATGTAGCATGGAGTACATTGTACCGTGTTGTGATGTGATGTGCCGTCTTCGGACGAGATCTGCTATGGACCGGCGGGTAGGATTTGACCCACCTCCCGTGTGGAAGCAGATGGTGGTGATATCCCGCACACCTGATCCGTGTAGCCGGTATCACAGGTTATGTACATAGGCCTTGAGGTTATTACCTATTGTTAAAACTGCCTATCTCACATGTCTAATGCTATTTGAGAATAAATTCATGTTTGAAGTGATTGTGGTCAGGAAAACCCGAGGGATGGGCTGGGACCTGACGTTGAATTGATTTGTTAATGGTTTTAAAGTGCACGGATGCATGATGTTTAATGCCATGCTTTATTGTGAAAATGCATGATGGTTAATGCTATGCTATTTGAGAAAAATGCATGATGGGTAATGCCATGCTTTTATTGTGAATTATGCATGATGATTTATACCATGCTTTGAGTTGAAATGTGCACTTAAATTTTAATAGCATGAATGTTTTACATACCATTAACACAATCATATACTCATGTTTTGAGATAAACAATGAATAAAATGCTTTTGAGCATGGCATCACGATCACGTAGATAGTACAGTATCTACCTGTTCGCATGATTGCCTTACTGAGAGTGTGGTTTGCTCACCCCCCTTATTTTCCCCTCTCTACAGAGATTTGAGTATAGATTGGACGTGACTGGAGGCGTTCCCTTTTTTTTTTGGTAATCCGCTACATCCCATCGCTAAAGGTATACACACTTGGATTATTTTGTATCTAAACTAGACATAGCACAGTAGCATTTTGTATGTAACTACTGGGGATGTAAAGCAATGTAAACACATGTAACAACTCTGATATATATACATTTAAATAAGTGTTTACTCATAAATAATGTTTCAAATTGAATTGGTATGGTGGAGTGAGTTAGACGTCGACACACAGCCCAACTGTTAAGTGTGGTTGTTCACGATCGAGGAAGGATGATTAAGGATCGATGCATGGAAATGCGAAAAAAATTTGTACGTATTTTGGTAAGTTGAGGGTCGTGACAGAAGTTGGTATCAGAGCTCGAGTTGGTTTGACGTGTGTCGTGTCTAAAATACTTAATAAGTGAAAAAAATTACATCCCCAAGTTACTGTGCTTGTTTAGATACAAATAGTGTATGTCGATGGGTTGACTAAGTAATTGGTTGTGAATGTAGGGAACTGAGTAAGTATGCCTAATACCAGTCGCGGTAGAGGGATGAGAGCACAGGCTCGAGGCCGTAGAGGTAGGCCTGGGGGTCGTGTTGAGCCGGGAACACACGAGGCTCAGGAGGATGTTGAGGTGGAGGTCGACGTTGAGCACGCTCCACAGGGTTCAGAGGAGAGGCCCGAGAGTACTGAGGCTCGCTTCGCGAGGATTGAGCAGAGCATTGAGATGATTTTGGAATTGGTCACTCAATCTTTACCTGGAGTTGGCGGTAGACAGAGTCCCGCTACACAAGGTGATGTCGAGCAGGCAGCAGCTCTCGAGGCACGGGCAAGGCAAGCCCAAGGACCTCAGACGACAGATACCCCACCCCCACAGGATGTGCCTACGCCGGTTGCTATGCCAGGCAGTAGAGGTTGGGGATATGGATGTGATTTGGATAGACTGCGGCAGTTTCAAAAGTTTGGACCGCCGTCTTTCAATGGAGTAAAGGACCCAGTAGCGGCTGAGGATTGGATCAATGAGATCGAGAAATTATATGGGTTCTTTGAGTACACTACTACCGAAATGGTAGCATTTGCCGCTTTTATGCTGAAGGGATCAGCAGAACATTAGTGGAAATCCACCAGGCCTATTTTGAGAGCCCGGCAAACTGAGATCAGCTGGGATGTGTTTCTAGAGGCCTTCCGGAGACAGTATGTTCCGGATACCGCCCAGCGAAAGCTAAAGATGGCATTTTTGGGACTGACCCAAGGGAGCAGGACTGTGGACGAGTATGAGACTACTTTTATATCCCTGGGCAGGTATGATCCCAACACGTGGGTAACGAGGTCGAGAAGATCCAAAAGTTTATGGATGGATTGAGACCGGCTATCAGGTCTAGACTGGTTCCCCTAGATATACCCACCTATGAGGAGGCAGTGCGCAGGGCGCAACTATGTGAACAAGATGTTGATAGAATCGCCTCAGAATTTGAAAAGGTTGGTAAGATGAGGGACAGAGATAAGAAGAGACCTATGATGGATAGAGGCTTCAGCTATAAAGGGAGCAAGAGGTTCTCTGGAAAGAGGCCGAGAACTGATGAGATCCGGGAGAGGACAGTTGATACTCCCATGTATCCGGCCATTGCTCCAGCTAAGGGAATCGTGATTGGAGGACCACGACCTACTACAGAACAGTGTGGCAAGTGTGGTAGGTACCATGGTACTCGACCATGTTATGGACCTCAGGTTGTATGCTTCAGATGTGGGAAGCCAGGGCACGTAATCAGAGATTGCCCAGAGATGATAGAGAGAGCTCCAGTTGGTACAGCTGCTCCGAGGAGGAAGGCTACAGCTGAAGAAAAAGGGAAGCAAGCAGTGGGTGTAAGCAGAGGACGAGTGCACGCACTGGATCAGGATACTGCAGATCAGTCATTAGATGTGGTAAAAGGTACCATCCAAATCTTTGATTTAGAAGCTTATGTACTGTTTGATCCTGGTGCCACGCATTCCTTTATTTTGCCATCCTTTGCATGTAAATTGTTGAAGCATGTAAAACCCACGCTGCTTGATAAGATGTTATTGATATCTACCCCTATGGATGATAGTCAGTTGACTGAACATATATATAGGGATTGTAAAATGAAGATAGGAGGTAAAGAGATGGCAGCCGATTTAATTTTATTAAACATGAGTGATTTTGATGTGATCCTAGGAATGGATTGGTTGGCTGCCAATCATGTTGTTATGGATTGTCATGCTAAAACCTTGATGTTTCCAAAGATAGACAATCTTGTAGTTAATTTTGTGAAATGAAATTAAAGAACATGATTTCATTTATGTATGTGATGAGATGATTTATGATACTAATGGTGGAAAGAATAATGTGAAGGATTCATCGCTTTTGTGATTGAGATGGATAAGGCACGTCCGGAATTGGAAGACATACCAGTGGTTAGGGAATTTCCAGATGTCTTTCCGGATGAGTTACCAGGGTTACCTCCAGATAGGGAGATGGAGTTTGGTATAGATTTGGCACCTGGTACAGAGCCGATGTCCAAGCCACCATACAGAATGGCTCAAGTTGAGTTAGAGGAGTTAAGGAAACAATTACAAGAGTTGCTGGAGAAGGGATTCATCAGGCCGAGCGTCTCACCTTGGGGAGCACCGATTCTGTTTGTAAGGAAGAAGGATGGAAGCCTCCGACTGTGTATAGATTACCGGTTGTTGAATAAGGCCACCATCAAGAATAAGTATCCCCTCCCACGCATCGATGATTTGTTGGATCAGCTTAAGGGAGCGCAGGTCTTTTCCAAGATAGATATGAGATCAGGGTACCATCAGTTGAAGATACGAGGTGAAGATGTACCCAAGACAGCTTTTCGCACCCGGTATGGACATTATGAGTTTATGGTTATGCCATTCGGGTTGACGAATGCTCCCGCAGCTTTTATGTCGTTGATGAATGAGGTATTTCACCAGTATTTGGATCGATTTGTGATTGTGTTTATTGATGATATACTGGTGTATTCAAGGTCTAGAGAGGAGCATGAGAGGCATCTAAGGATAGTGCTACAGACCCTTCGAGAGAAGAAGTTGTATGCTAAACTCAGTAAGTGCGACTTTTGGTTGGAACAGATCTCTTTTCTGGGTCACATAGTATCAAAGGATGGAGTATCAGTGGATCCATCTAAGATTGAGGCCGTAGTTCAGTGGCAGAGACCCCAGACAGTGACAGAGATCAGGAGTTTTCTGGGTTTAGCTGGATATTATCGAAGGTTTGTAGAGGGATTTTCGAGGTTAGCTGCTCCTTTGACACGTCTCACGAGGAAAAATGTAGAGTTTGTGTGGGACAAAAAGTGTGAAGACAGTTTTGAGGAGTTGAAAAGGAGATTAACTACAGCTCCAATACTCACCATTCCTACCAGCTCAGGAGGTTTCTCGGTGTATGCGGATGCTTCACACCAAGGACTGGGCTGTGTATTGATGCAGGATGGGAAGGTAGTAGCCTATGGATCAAGACAGTTAAAGGATCATGAGAGGAACTATCCGACCCATGACTTGGAGTTGGCAGCGGTGGTGTTTGCGCTGAAGATATGGCGCCACTACCTCTATGGTGAGAGATTTCAGGTTTATACAGATCATAAGAGCCTTAAGTACCTGTTCTCACAGAAAGAGTTGAACATGAGACAGAGGAGATGGCTCGAGCTGTTAAAGGATTATGATTGTGAAATCCTATACCACCCGGGTAAAGCAAATGTGGTTGCTGATGCATTGAGTAGGAAGCATCTCGGGATGGTATCATTCATGATGATCAGGGAACACGAGCTGTTGGAACAGTTCATGAACCTCAGTTTGGATATGACCCCGCCTGACGCTGATAGTGGAATTATGATAGCTAGCCTGCAGTTGGAACCGGATCTGGTAGATCGAATCCGACAGGCTCAGCGAGTTGATCAGCAGTGTGGTGATATTGTCGGGCAGATACAGAGGGGTATAGAGACGGACTTTGGGTTGAGTTCGGATGGATTGTTGAGGTTCAGAGGTAGAATATGTGTCCCTGATGACGCAGAGATCAGAAGGTTGATCCTGACAGAGGCTCACTCATCGAAGTATACGATACACCCAGGGGTACCAAAATGTATCAAAACCTTCGAAAGGTTTATTGGTGGTCGGGAATGAAAAGCACATTGCTGAATATGTTGCTAAGTGTCTCGTTTGTCAGCAGGTAAAGGTAGAGCATCAGAAGCCTGCAGGGTTATTGCAGCCTCTACCGATACCGACATGGAAGTGGGAGCATGTCACCATGGATTTTGTGATGGGAATGCCGAGGACCCGGAGAGGTCATGATGCCATATGGGTGATTGTGGATCGGTTGACGAAATCAGCCCATTTTCTAGCTATGAGAGCTACCGATACTCTGAGCCAGTTAGCGAACCTATATGTGCGCGAGATAGTGAGGCTACATGGAATTCCAGTGAGCGTTGTTTCTGATAGGGATGCCCGCTTCACTTCCCACTTTTGGAAACATTTTCAGGAAGCGATGGGGACCCAGTTGAATTTTAGCACCGCGTTTCATCCTCAGACAGATGGTCAGTCAGAGAGGACTATACAGACCCTGGAGGACATGTTGAGAGCGTGTGCATTGGATTTTGGAGGCTCCTGGGATGACCATTTGCCACTCGCAGAGTTCGCGTATAATAACAGTTTTCATGCGAGTATCGGGATGGCACCATATGAGGCATTGTATGGGCGTAGATGCCGTTCCCCTATTGGATGGGAAGAGGTTGGTGACAGACAGATCTTTGCTTCCGACTTGGTTAGACAAGCCTCTGAGGACGTCCAATTGATATGTGAGAGGTTACGGACAGCTCAGAGCAGGCAAAAGAGTTATGCTGACAAGAGACGGAGACCACTAGAGTTTGAGGTGGGTGAGTCAGTGTTTCTGAAAGTTTCCCCTTCGAAGGGAATTATGAGATTTGGGAAGAAGGGAAAGTTGAGCCCTCGATATATAGGGCCATTTGAGATACTTGATAAGGTGGGAGACAAGGCTTATAGGTTGGCATTGCCACCAGAGTTGGCAAGTGTGCACAACGTCTTCCACATATCCATGTTGAGGAAGTATCACCCGGACCCGGCACATGTGATAAGATATGAGCCTTTGGAGCTCAATGAGGGTATGACCTATGTTGAGAAGCCAATTCGGGTATTAGATAGAAAGGAGAAAGTGCTGAGGACAAAGACAATTCCCTTGGTGAAGATACTTTGGCAACATCACACTGTGGAAGAAGCCACATGGGAATTGGAGAGTTTGATGCGGGAGAGATATCTCGAGTTGTTCACAGAATAATTGGTTCCAATTTGGAGGACCAAATTTTCTAAGTGGGGGAGAATGTGAGACCCCGTATATGTATAAGGGTATATATGTACATAGAAGTGTAAATAGAGTTGTACTATGAATTCATAAGTGAAGTATATGTGATGTAAGTCCATAAGTAATGTACACACTTGTAATGAGAGTGATAATCGTACATACAAGTTTCATTATATATGAATGTGTAGAAATGGACTTAAACAGGTGGAGAATGTGTGTAGAATGGATTTTGAATAGCTTGGTAAAATGGAAGTATAATTGCATAAGATGTGCACTTCCATTTTAGTTTATATTAAGTACCATTGGTCATACAAAGATCCTACACAAGTTTTAATGTGTATGAAGTGAGGATGGATGTCATCTTCAAGTCTCAAAGATGAATGAATGAGGAAATGATCATGGTAGCAAATTTAGGATGTTTGGTAAGTGTTGTTGCAGAGGAAATCTGGAAATTTTGAAGGGCAGATCGATCTCATGGGATGAGAGATCGATCTGGAAGAGCCAGAATACTCTTATTTGGGCGAGAGAATAGAACAGATCGATCTCTAATGGACCAGATCGATCTCCTTAGCTCTCTGTTTGGGAGCAGATCGATCTCATGCTTCGACAGATCGATCTCATGCCTCAACAGATCGATCTCATGCTTCGACAGATCGATCTCAGGCTTAAAAATGCCGTGAAAAAGAGAGATTTTAAGGGACCAGATCGATCTCCTCTTGGACCAGATCGATCTCCTCAAGCTATTTCTATATAAGGAGTGCTGGAAATCAAAAAATTTCGGGAAAAACACAAACTTTCCACTTTCAACCCAAAAACCTAACATTCTCTCTCAAAAATCAGCCATTTTCAGTGAGGTTTAAAGAGAGACCATTAGAGACAAAGTTGTTCCTAGCAAAGAGAAGAACAACATAGTTGGAAAGCATTCTCCCATTTGTTGATATTGAAGGATTTAAGGGCATTGCCATTTGGAGCAAGAGGAGAAATCAAATTGGGTAAGATTCTAACACTCCAACTGTGGTACATTGTTTATTAAGTGATTTTGGAGTTGTTGGCATGAGTATAGATGGTTAAAAACTATCTAAATGCATTGGTATGATTATGACCTAGAAATGATTTAGTGTGAGAAAGTGAAATTGATTGGGATTAATGAGAAATGGGATGTCTAGAGGTGACAATAATGTTATGGGTATGATTTTAAGATGTTGTTAGTGGATAAATTGTGAGATTTACCTAAAAGAGGTAAAATGTGAATTTAAGGCATTTGTAAAGTGCATAAGTGAATAATATGACTAGTGAGGTCAATCTTGGGTCAAATACGTTAACTCAATCGATTTAATGAATGAATCGCAGCTTCCGGGGATACGCCGAGGCGAGTTGACCCAAGAGCGTGAGGAGCTAAGAGAAAAGGAGTCACACCAAGTAAATCAAGGTAAGAAAATTGTGTGGACTCTTAGAGATATTGTGCGCAATTTGGGCGCATAAATATTTTGCTAGAATGCATGAGATTAGGAAATGTTGTTGTTGGGTGATTGAAGGGTAAAAGTTGGGAGTTTGAGAAATGTGCATGAAAACAAAAGCATATTTCTTTGGAAATCATGTTTTATTGCTTTTTAGCAAATGATTGGTAGGTTGGCTGACATTGAAATGATTTGTAAAAGAAATGAGTATGTTTTGGTTTTGTTAACCATATTTTGCAAGTTTTGAGCCACCTACATGATTTCGTGAGTATGAAAGAGTGCAAGAGGCACTAGTTTTCACATGGATTTCATATTGTTTTGGCATTGTGCTTGAGTTTGTCTCACACTGGATTCCCACCTTGCATGTTGCCGTGTTTGGAGCTTCGAGTAGACTTGGTGTCATATCGATTAAATAGGCTCACACGTGCATTGTTTTGAGACATGGCATGTTAAAACAACCTGATGAGCCCGAACGAGGGATAAGGGTTGGAGATCCACCTGATGAGCCCGAACGAGGGATAAGGGTTGGAGGAACAGCTGATGAGCCCGAACGAGGGATAAGGCTGGGGGTCCACGGAGTACGTTGTACCGTGCATGTAGCATGGAGTACATTGTACCGTGTTGTGATGTGATGTGCCGTCTTCGGACGAGATCTGCTATGGACCGGCGGGTAGGATTTGACCCACCTCCCGCGTGGAAGCAGATGGTGGTGATATCCCGCACACCTGATCCGTGTAGCCGGTATCACAGGTTATGTACATAGGCCTTGAGGTTATTACCTATTGTTAAAACTGCCTATCTCACATGTCTAATGCTATTTGAGAATAAATCCATGTTTGAAGTGATTGTGGTCAGGAAAACCCGAGGGATGGGCTGGGACCCGACGTTGAATTGATTTGTTAATGGTTTTAAAGTGCACGGATGCATGATGTTTAATGCCATGCTTTATTGTGAAAATGCATGATGGTTAATGCCATGCTATTTGAGAAAAATGCATGATGGGTAATGCCATGCTTTTATTGTGAATTATGCATGATGATTTATACCATGCTTTGAGTTGAAATGTGCACTTAAATTTTAATAGCATGAATGCTTTACATACCATTAACACAATCATACACTCATGTTTTGAGATAAACAATGAATAAAATGCTTTTGAGCATGGCATCACGATCACGTAGATAGTACAGTATCTACCTGTTCGCATGATTGCCTTACTGAGCGTGTGGTTTGCTCACCCCCCTTATTTTTCCCTCTCTACAGAGATTTGAGTATAGATTGGACGTGACTGGAGGCGTTCCCTTTTTTTTTTGGTAATCCGCTGCATCCCATCGCTAAAGGTATACACACTTGGATTATTTTGTATCTAAACTAGACATAGCACAGTAGCATTTTGTATGTAACTACTGGGGATGTAAAGCAATGTAAACACATGTAACAACTCTGATATATATACATTTAAATAAGTGTTTACTCATAAATAATGTTTCAAATTGAATTGGTATGGTGGAGTGAGTTAGACGTCGCAACACAACCCAACTGTTAAGTGTGGTTGTTCACGATCGAGGAAGGATGATTAAGGATCGATGCATGGAAATGCGAAAAAAATTTGTACGTATTTTGGTAAGTTGAGGGTCGTGACAAAAAGTGCGAGTAAAATGGGTCGTTACAGAAGTGGTATCAGAGCAAGGTTGGCCTGATATGAGTTGATATTAGGAGTAAGAGAAAATTTGAAAAGTTCACATCCTTAGTACATTGCTTAGATACAAACGGGTATACCTGGCGGTGTTTTATTGAGAAATTAAGTCATTGAATGTAGGAAAAACTGATAGTTATGGCGATTGGTATTACAGTCATATTAGTTGTCGAAAATGAACTGTTTCTCTAGGTCGTAGAGATTGGCCTTAGAGATTTAGTGAACCCTCATCTGAATGTACACCCTTTTAGTTTAACTGAAATTTCTGAAGTCCGCTATATAAGATTTGAGCGGATATGAAATAGTGATGACATTGTTTGGCTAAAGGTTAGCAACACAATGATAATGATAATGATTGAGTTGTGACTTAGAGAAAGGTTGAAACAATTTTGAAAATAATACACTATTAAACACTGGAGTCAATTGTAAGCCGGAGTAAATGAATGGAAAAACCTATATGGATTCGTAAGATACGACTGTGAACATACGCAATTTCAGGTTTGAGCATCTGTTTTTCAGTAAGGTTAAGAATTCAGTGACTTTGGAAGATTGGATAAATGAGATGGAAAAACTCTATGATTCTAGAAGTAACTCATTGAGAAAGTTGCTTTTGCAGGTTGTGTGTTAGAGAATCAGAGAAATTATGTGGACTTTAAGGGACACCACTAAAAGGAAGATAGTTCCCGCAATGTCGATATTAAAATGAAAAGTCAAACCTTGGTGAAAGTTTTCCCAGATTTATTCTAAGAACCAGATATTAGAGGGTCATATGGGATACATTCTTTGATGTTTTTAAGTGGCAACACATCTTGGATAAAGTCAATGACAATTATAGATGAAAAGATCGGATCAGACAAAAGGTAATAAGTCTGAGAATGACTATGAAACTAAATTCATGATTTTAGAGAAGTATAATTTGATACGTGGTGTTATGAAATGAAGAAAATCCAAAAACTTGTAGGAGATACTGGAACCCCCAAACGAGCTAAGAAGCTCCATTTGACATTATTTTGAGACAAGGCGCAATTGTGATGATATGAAATGTATATCTTCAAGGTTACCAAGAAAAAGGGAAGATAAAGAGAGTGACAGAAGAGAGATCTACTAAAGAATAAAGTCTTTATAACTGGAAGAAAGAACTACGAAACGAACTGTATAAATGGAACTTAAAAGTCACACTGCTTACATGATTGATAGAGATAGGGCGTGAAGGGACATCTCTGTAAATAGAGAGTTTTTCGATACATGTTCGGATGACCCATTAGAGTTACCTCTAGATAAAAGGATGAAGTTTTGAGGTGATTTATTACTTGGTACCGAACTAAGTTTTCAAACCCCCGTTCTGAATGACTTCAATTGAATTGAAGAACGGAAGAAGTAATTATAAGAATTATAAAATTTATATGATAAGGGGAATTATCAGACTGAGTGATCCACTTTGGAGTGTTCGGACATTAGTTGTTAAGGAGTTTCGAAGTTTTTCGGGTTACGATATGTCAAGAACGGGAGTCAATTGGATTCTCCCAAAACAAATATTGTAGAAAAGTGGGAAAGACCAAAAACTGTTAAGACGATTCGAAATTTGAGGTATAAGGAAACTTTGGAATATGAATTACATATTGAATCTAAGGATTGTAAATTGTATATGCTTGTGTTTCGAATGTGAGACTTAATTGGAATAAGGAAAGGATTTTGTCATAATTGATGTATGGAATGAGAACAAGTTTTGAAGTGTGATAAATTTTGTATACATGATTATAATTGGAACGAGAGATGTACACAACGTATGAATATTTTTAGGAATGTGAAATGATTCGGATCGAGCGAGGTGAACGATGAATGAGTGGTGACTAAAGGATAAATATGAAATTGCGATAAATTATGGTATCATACTCTCTATAGGGACTGAACCTTGAACCCCTACACCTGTAATTAGTTATGTAGTAAGGTCAGATGACTAATATGGATATTTCAAAATACCTCTTTGTCTGAGAAACTTGGCAGTGTCTAGAAGTACCCATAGCTTATAAATTTAAATTTATAGTCGTAATATTCGCATTTGAGGTCAGGATACCATTTCTTGTGCGGTGAAGAATTATGGAATTCTACTTATCAGGAAGGTTTAAAATATTAGATTTCACAAAGTCCATCTAATACAAGAAAAGAGGAAATGACTAGGGTTAGTGCTTTGAGTATAAGTGATTTCGGGATGACATTTTGTATACACATAGGTCAGGAACATGAGTTATTGAAATATTTAGTGAACCTCAACTGGATGCGATTCCCTACTAATACTGACATGTATATTGTGGTAGCTAGCCTTATATTAGAACCGGATTTGATTGACAAAATTCGACAGGTAGTGTAAGGATAAATATTGCATAGATATGGCTAGTCAGACCCAGTTGGGTTCTATGATAGATTTTGAAGATTGGCTCCGACGGTCTACTAAGATTCAAAGGCAAAATTTGTATTCCTGATAATGCACGATTGAGGAAACTAATATTGTCAAAAGCTCTCTCCTCGAGATACGCCATACACATGGAGAAGTAATAGGATGTATCCAAAAAAATTATGAAAAGTGTATTGGTGATCAGGGATGAAAAAAGACAGTGGCTGAATATGTGGCCACTGACTTGTGTCAGCAAATTAAAGTAAAACGCCAGAAAATCTGAGGTTGTTACAGCCTCTATCGATACCAACATGAAAATAAGAGCATGTCACCATGGATATCATCATGGGATTGCCAAGGACTGTAGAAATCATGATGCGATTTGGGTAGTAGTTGATAAATTAACAAAGTCCGCTCACTTCCTAGCTATAAAGACTACAGGTACCTTGAGTGCTCTAACGGATTTGTATGTACGGGAGGTTATAAGACTACACGACGTACCAGTGAGCATTATATCTGACAGGGATTCTCAGTTCTCTTCACACTTGTGGGAGTATTTCCTAAAAGTCATGGGTATCCCAACTAAATTTTAGCATGACTTTTCATCCTCAAACAGATGGACAAATTGGAGAGAACCATTCAAACATTGGAGGACATGTTGAGCTCTTATGCATAAGATTTTAAAGGCTCCTGAGACAACTGTTTACCGCTAGCAAAGTTTGCATATAACAACGGTTACCATTCAAATATCGGAATGGCACCGTATGAAGCGCTTTATGCTCGAAGATGTCGTTCGCTAATAGGATGGGAAGAAGTAGGTGAAAGGAAGATATTCGCTCCCGATTTGGTCAAGCAAGCTTCTGAAGATGTATAGTTGATTTGTGAAAGACTTAGAACTGATCAAAGCCGACAGAAGAGTTACGTTGACTAGAGATGAAGACCCCTGAAATTTTCAGTAGGAGATTTGGTGTTCTGAAAGTCTCTCCATCCAATGGCATAATGAGATTTGCAAAGAAAGGGAAATTGAGTCCCCGTTATATTGGACCTTTCAAAATCTTAGACCGAGTAGGAGACAAAGCTTATAAATTGGCGTTACCGCAAGAGTTGTTAAGTATCCGCAATGTTTTTCATGTGTCGATGCTACGTATGTATAATCCGGATCCCACACATGTAATTAGATATGAGCCGTTAGAATTGAAGGAGGACATGACATATGTGGAGAAACCAATTCAGATTTTGGACAGGAAGGAAAAAGCGTTGTGGTCTAAGACGATTTTCTTGGTCAAAGTTTTGTTGCAGTATCACACGTCGGAAGAGGCCACGCAGGAATTAGAAAACTTAATGTGAGAGAAATATCCACGGTTCTTTGAAAACTAAGGAACTCTTAAAATTTGGGGACCAAATTTCCTAAGGTGGGGAGAATGTAAACCCCCGAATTTTTTCGAAATTCGACTCGAGCGTTATTCGATTTAATTTAATTCACAGTTTGTCTGCGGATAATTAAATTAATTATGTCGGAAGGAGAGATTAGGTTGAGCCGAAAATTTAAGTTAAAAGTTAGATTTATGAAAATAAACTAATAATAATAATAATAATAATAATAATAATAATATGGTAAACAATATGCGTATATAAATATACATTTACCTTGATTACATAAATGCAAATGTGTTTGTATATATATATATATATATATTTATTTATTTTGATTTTATAAAATGTATATATATAAATATAAAATATAAATATTTTGAATTATACTTTAATTTTGTAATATACATTTATATTGATTATATAAATATACATATATATTAATATAATAAATTTAAATTTAAAAAAAAGAAAAGTGAAACGAGGCGTTTTGGCACAGGAGCAATGCCCCTGCACTAGCGTTCCCCGCTTCAGGCCAGGCGCCTGCATGCACAGTGCCAGGCGCACACCAGCCTGCTCCAGCACCCCAGCACCCTGTGTGCTTGTTGCACCCCTCGCTTGCCCCCTCTGCGCTCTCGACCATGCCAGGCACCCAGCGCCAGACCTGCATAGTATCCGCACGTAACAGCCAGGCCAGACGCCTACATACCCATGCCAAGCGATAGTCTGCGCGCACCAGACCCTGCACCTCAGCACACCCCTGCACACCCAGTCTGCCAACCTCGGTGCACCTTTGCGCCACGCCCAGGCCTGCACCATCCAGCACCCTGCCCTGCACCAGTGCAGCACACTGCCTGGCACTAGCAGACCCCTACACTCAAACCCTTGCAGTCCCACCTCTGCCCCACTGTATGTATATAACGAACTAGGAAACAAGAGAAAGGAAGAGAGCTGGGCGAGAGGAACAGTGAAGAGAGGGAGAAACAGAGGAGAACAGAGGACTAGCGAAGAGGGGTGATGGCGATGGTGATGATGGTCGAGGCCCAAGGTCGGTGATGGTGGAGGCTGGGAACGGTGGAGAACGGAGAGCATATAGGGGCAGAAGTAAGCTGGAGAAGTTGGTGATGGTGGGCTGGAAATGGAGAACAGAAGCTAGCTAGGAGGCAATGATGATGATGGCGATGGTGGCTGGAGTAAGAAGCGAAGGTGATGAGGATGGTGGTTGCGCCAAGGAGATAAAGGAGGTGGTAAGCAGCCTCTTCGGGTGACCAGTGGAAAGGGAAACCGAGAGGGAGGAGGAAGAAGAAGAAGACGAAGAAAGAGGAAGAAAAAAGGGAAAAGAATTTGGTGCGAAGACGCCAAATTCAGAACAAAAAAGAAAAAGAAAAAAAGAGATATTTTTATATTTTACAAAATATATATTTGGAGAGAGAGAGAGAGGCACAGAAATTTTAAAATTTCTGAAATTTTGGTAAAAAAAGAGTTTCGGGAAGAAAAATTAATAGAGTGGAGCGGGTCCACCGACTCCAGACGTAAGACACTAGGACTACGTGCAGACACCGAGGTAAGAAAAATTTTAGCGTGCTATAGAGATGAATGCACGTAATTTTCGATAATTTTTGTAGATATGAATTTAGGAAAATATATATTTATTTATGCTGTAGAAAAATTACCTATGAACTGTCGAAATTATATTGCGTATATTTACTGTGTATTTGGAGACTGCGAATCTTAGGACGAAATTTTGATACGTCTGAACGTAGAAAATCTCTAGGCAAATTTTACTGCCCGAAATTTAGAAAGAAGTTTTAAGGAACCTCGAAATCTGTCCCGATTTTTTGAAATAGCCTATTTAGTGTATTTAAATAAATATTAGAGTATTTTTAAAATTATCACGGAAAAACCTAAAATTTTGGATTTGCACCCGAGACTACGTTTTATGGATTTTTAGTTGAAAAGGCAGGACCAGCCCCTTTTAATATGTTTTACATGCTAAAACGAAATTTAAGTATTTTAAAAATAAAACCTGTGACAGTCAAACGTGTATTGTTGTGTGATCTTGCAAGGAGATGTTTGCACGAGATTTTGAGATGTTTTAAGGACAAAATCATGTCAGCCGAATGTGTATTGCAGTATGATTTTACACGGACCCGTTCGCACTTGATTTTAAGTGATTTGATAAAATCATGCCAACCGGACCTATATTGCTGTGTGATCTTGCACGGACCTACTCGCACGTGATTTTGAGTGATTTGATAAAACTGTGTGACAGACGTGTATTACTGTGTGATCTTGCACGTATCTGCTTACACGTGATTTGAGGCGAAAAGGGCGATGATGAATTACATGGAAATGTGAATGATGAAATTATATGGAAATGTGAATGATGCCGAGGTCCATGGAGTACAATGTACTGTGCTATGTGCACGTGAGTATGTTGTACCGTGTTATTGAGAAATAGTGAAATGAGTAAACCGATTGGGTAGCTGACCACTCTCACGGCACCTGACATCCCGGCACACCTGGCCGGTGATTGCCCAGAGTTACTGACATTGATCAATTGTCTTATTGATTGATTATTGATGATGAATATTCCGCCATGCCTCACTTATTTGATTTATCTAAACTTAGTTTTGATGAAGTGAATTTCTGATATGAAATGAGTTTTATTTTATTGCATTTGATTTAATTCATATTTTGCAGTAATGTTTTCTGTGATATTGACATTGTGAGAAAATGGTAATTTTCACTGTACTATACTGAACTGTATGATATTACTTTAAGATTTTATTTTGTAGATAGTGTATTTATCTACCTGCCGCTTGATTTTTCTTATTGAGCATGTTGAGCTCACCTCTTATTTTACTCCATAGAGCCTTGTTAATAGCTGAGAGTGTTTGTGTAAGGCCCGATTTTATCGTAAGAGCAAAAGAGAGTGCATTTAAAAATGTAAAAGGATTGAAATGGTATTCCCGAACATGTGCAAGGGCAAAACGATCAAAAGATCGAAATCCGGTATAAATTCGACAAGAAAATTTAATTAAAAATATGGGATTGAGAAATCTTGATCAAAAACGAAGAAATAATTAAATTTCGGATTAAATTGATCAAGATATTGTCACGACCCAAACTACCCAAAAATCAGAGTTAATTTTTCGCGTTTTGTTATTTTCTTTCATGCTTACCTGTCCTCTGATCGTGACCACACTCTACTAACAAATTGGGCTGTGCGTCAATACCAGTCTCACCATTCATTTACCATATAACTTAATTCTTTCTTAATCATTTATAAGTGTTTACAATATTTATACATCTCCTAAAGTCACTTACAAACATGTTACTGTGCTATGCTTATTTAGATACAATTTGTACAAGTGTATATACCTTAAATGATGGGCAGCAGCGGATATCCGGAATGCAATACTCAGTCGCATCAACATCTACTGGAGATTATCTGTGGGAGAAAATGAAAGGGGTGAGCACATCAAGCTCAGTAAGGCAACCCTACGAACAAGTAGGTAACCATACTACCTACATGAACGTGGTGCCATGCATAAACCACCCTTTCTCCACACATTTTAAAATAGATGATATGAGTTATGATGTTATGTAAATCCATTCGCATGGCAAAATTCAACATGCAATTATTTCAAATCATTTCTTTCTCGTTTAAAACTTCACAACAAGGCCAGGACTCAACCCATCCCTCGGGTGGTCCTGACTCACATAAAACCATAAAAATTCGTTTACATCACACATGGGTTTAAAAAGCATGGAAATAACATCATGCAAATATAGTTTAAAACCCGATTTTGATCTCATCAAAATCGTCAACATGCGAGACTAGGCAACATCTGTATATCGGTAATAACCAAGACTATGGCTATGTGTCCTCGGGAGTTCCTCTGCTACACGGATCCTAGTGTACGGGTTCTCACCATGATCGGGAATCGCCCGGGAGGTGGGTCACTCCATCTCGTCGGTCTTATCCGATCCCATGTATCCGAAGATGCCGCATTCGAAGATACCACATGGTACATCGTACTCCATGCTACTTGCACGGTACATCGTACTCCGTGGACCCATATCGCTCTAGGTACTCTAGCCCAAATGGCCTGCTTCCCACAGAGAGGTTTTGTTTCTTATATCATATCTCAATACTCATGCCATGTCTCAAAACGCATGTGCGAGCCTATTTAATCGGTGACACACAGTCTACCCGATGCTCCAAGCACGGCTCATCGCATGTTCTCATAAAATCAGTGCGAGCGATGCTCAGCACTCTTATCAAATCAAGTGAAACTAGTGCGAGCTAAGCTCAGCACTCAGTA
Source organism: Firmiana major (assembly GCA_033439115.1). Classification (NCBI taxonomy): domain Eukaryota; kingdom Viridiplantae; phylum Streptophyta; class Magnoliopsida; order Malvales; family Malvaceae; genus Firmiana; species Firmiana major. The sequence continues at coordinate 26,717,813 of CM065910.1, forward strand.
TGTAAACCATGAAAAAATCTGGTGCGAGCGAAGCTCAAACACCCTGTCTCAAAATCATATAAAAATATGGTGCGAGTTAGACTCTAGCACCCTGTCACGAAAATCATATATATATATAAAATCTGGTGCGAGTTGAACTCCAGCACCAATGCATGTAAAACTCTAGTGCGAGCTCTCGCTCCAGCACTAATGCGTGCATCACACAAATCAAAAACATCGTGCGAGCTGAGCTCTAGCATGTCACATGTCAATAAAAACACGTAGGCGACTCTGTTTCCTCAAAACAGTTTTCAAAACAATTATATCGTTGAAAGTATGCAATTCTATGCATTTTCTTTCAAGGTTAGCCAGCCTACTCATGCATGCATTAAAATGTCTCCAGAACGAGCAGAAACCTCTTGTTCTTGCTCCTCCCAATTTTTCCTAAATTTGTAAATTTTACCCTTAACAAGGGTATTTTGGTAATTTACCCATTCGGGGCACTAAAATTATTATTTGACCTCTAGACCCTTCAGATAATTTTTAAAGGACTGCAAATGAACTTAAAATTTCGTAAAGTTACCTCTAGCAGTCCGCAGAATTCCTTTACCTTATTTTTCTGTCGAGTCTGACCTTTCCTTTTCCACTGTTGTCTCGTCGCGCAGTCCGATTTGCTCCCAATCCAATGTCCGGGACTGTGTATAAATATTCCTCAGGTCAGATATTATACAACTTAATTGTATTTCCTATTTTCTGGGCTTAATTTAAATCATTGGGTCCATTTATCCCTATTGAGTCCGATTGCACCTTAATGGGCCTTAATCGACCTTATGTCACGCCCCGGAAGCGCAAAAAAATGGGGCTAATTTAAACTTTTTTATCCATTAACTATGTTGTTTTCATGTCCATGTCTAGATTGAAAATCTTTCTCATTTTCCAGTATCTCATTACATCACATACATTCTGTATATATATAATCATTTACAACTATTACATCCTGACTATTATATACAATAGTGTCTATTCTGTATCACATGTCTGGAATATAAGTAAGAGTGTACCTCAAGGTTACAAAAGTATCCGATGAAAGGTCGGACTACCTTGTCAATGACCACAGTCTCGTATGTGCAGTAGACTCGCTATAGATAATCTGGGAGATGGAGAGGAGGGGGTGAATTTTTCAGACTCAGTAAGAGATACATTTAAAATAGCTTTAAATACTCAAAACATGGTAAAACTCATGGTTTTACAAATCAGCATAAACATGTACTGGAGTAGAGATGCTTACATTTCATAAAAGCAGTAAAAACATGCTTAAATCATAAGTTTACACATCATGCATCCTTTTAGTAAAACTCATATATAGTATGCATATCACGTCGTGTAAACATGTAAAAGCATCTCAAAACTTAATCATGCATATCATAACATGCTTATCACTTTGAAAATGAAGTCGTACTATCATATGCACATTTCATAAAACATAATTCATTGCTACCTTTAACATCTCATCATAGAAAATATGTGCTCAATAGCAAATCATAAAAGAGGTGGCATGAAATGTGTGAAAACATATATATATCATTCCGTCAATTCATCATGTAGGGTCAGGCAAACGTCTCATATACTAGTCCCGAAGGACATCATACATCTGGTCCCGTAGGACAAAATCATGGGTACTCATGGCCATAGTACAGGGAGCCGTAGGACTGGATCAGGGTCGTACGCTGCCCTATCTCTCGTGCACCACTAAATGGGGACTATACGCACGAACTCACGTGCATCACCAAGTGTGGACTATACGCACGTTTCTCATATCAAGTCAGAGCCTGCCCGTTCCCTGGCCGTCGGCTAGGTAGATCCTCGATCGTCTCCATACGAGATCGATCCCAGATCCTCTGACTATCGTCATATCATGCCTTTTTACCCCACAAAATTATTTTGGGCCTCTTACCCAATTTATCAAAATCATTCCGGGCCTCATACCCGTGTATTAAAATCGTTACGGGACGCTAACCCGTTTTTCATAAATTATTACGGGACTCTAGCCCGTTTCTCATAGAAAACATAGTTTTCATAAATCATTACGGGACTCTAGCCCGTGTAAATATGGAAAGCATAGTTATAATAGCTATTTCTTGGGACTAATACCCGTACCGTGAAAATATAGCTTAAAAGCTGTCTCGGGACTTTAACCCGTATCATGAAAACATGGTTTCGTAAAACATATCGGGACTCTAACCCGTAATCTCACGTGAAAATACTATGCTTTCATTCAAGAAGTGAAAAATTACTTTTATAAACATGTATGCTGTAAAAATGTATCTCATATATATAAAACATGCTGAAAACTCGGGAAATGGTTTTGGTTTCGGTTTGAATACAGTTGAAAATCCATTTCGTCCAATTCTCATACATAAACAGTTGGTAAGGATGAAGGAGTACTAACGCTACTCTAAATTATATCCCTTACCTCTTAGCGACTGATGTAGAGCACTTTCCTCGATGCTCGAATTTACCTCGTAAAATGTGTCGATAGACCGAGCTGCTGCAAAACAAGTTCAATTTATCACATATGGCTTAAATTCATTTCAATATATCCAAATATGTGATTATATCGAAATTTTGACCAAAAGTTGACTTTTAATCGATTTTACTCTTTTTGCTCGGTTTTATCGATATAAACCTCGTTTTAATCGTATTTAACTCAATAAATATTTTTCTCATATTTATTACTGTCGATTTAGGTAATTGGGCCAATTTCTCTCTTATTGGGCCAAATTACACCTTAATGGGCCTTAATTCGTTTTAAGCCCGTTTCCACTTATTAATTCTTTCATCGAGGCCTATTGGGCTCACTGGGCTCATTAGTACTTATTGGGCCTTTTTCTAAACTGTTTGAATAGCCGTATATCATTTACGACAATTTAATCACAAATCTCGATTTAATCCACTAAATACGTAATTTAATCCGTAACTCGTAAAATAAACTTTTGATGCGCAATAATTACATAGATTGTCGTAAATGAGCTTTACTTACCAGAGATTTTGCGATAGTGCGCAATTCGAAGTTCGATCGGGCTCACGTACGCGATTTATCGTCGAACTGCACAATTATATATTTAATTTCGGGTGAATTTTCGATCAAATATAATTTAAATAAATTTCTCGAAAATTAAATCGGTCACTTTTGACCTCTTACCGACTTATCCGAAGTCCGATGTATCCCCAAAAATTTTTCTTTTTTTCTTTTTCTCTTTTCCTTCCCTTTTTCTCCTTTTTCCCTCTCTTTTTCGGCTGAACCGGTTCGGTCCGGTTCAGACCGGTTCAGACCAGTTCGGTTCGGTTCGGTTCAGTTTCGGTTCAACTTCTCCTTCGCCGTTCGGGGCTTTTTCGGCCGGTTCTCCGCCGGCTTCCGCCTCCAGCTTGTTCGCGGGGTAGTCCGATACATGGATCTGTGGTCGGCTTCGTCAAAGCTCGCCGGAAAGTGGCCGGTCCGGCCTCTTCTCTCCTTCGGCGGCAGCACCTAAATTTTCTTCTTTCGTTTTCCGTCGTTTTTGGCCGTTTCCGGAGTCGATAGTGGCAGATCGGACCTCCTCCTAACCGGTGGCGAGGTCCTCTCTCTTCCTCCAGCCTCCATCCGCCGTTGTTCTCTCTCTTTCTCCCTCTTTCTCTCTCTTTCTCGCTCCTCCTCTCGGTTTCACTCTTTCTCTCACCGGTCACCGTTTCTCCATCAGTTGTCTGTGCCGGCGAGCTCGGCTCTCTCGCCTGTTCGGTTCTCCGGTGGTGGCTCGCGGTGACCGGGGCAGACGGGGCTGGGTTTGGGTCCTCTGTTTCCTTCTGTTTTCTTCTCTGTCGCGCGACTCTGTTTCGCGCAACAGAGTTTCGTTTTTTTTTTTACTTTATTATTATTTTATTATATTTTATTATATTATATTTATTATATTTTATTTTAATCAAATAAAATATAATAAATTGTACAAAATATCTCATATTATATTTTATTAATTAATTAATTAATTAATTTAATTTAATTTATTTAATTTAATTTTAACTATTTCGGTGTATTTTTCGCATATTTTCGGGATAATGTCCCGGGCGAAAATTATGAAAATTCGTAATATTTTCGTATCTTGACTAATTGGACTCGAAATTTCATAATTTCTTCTTTATTGATCAAGATTTTCTAAATCCATATTTATAACGAAATGTTTTCATCGAATTTACACCGAAATTAGGATCTTTTAACCATTTTACCCTTCTACACGTTCGGGACTAATTTAGACCGATTTTCCTTCTCGGACTCACTATCTTTTCTCATTTAAATTTCGCATTTTTCGTCCAACGATTTAAATCCCTTTTATTTAATTTATGGTCCAAAATAATGAACATAGTGGGAAAAATCCGAGTTTCACACCTTAAGCCCGTTTTTCACTTAATTTTTACATTATCGAGGCCTATTGGGCTCATTGGGCCCACTAACAATTCCTTGGGCTTCATTCTAACTCTCGAATGGCTAAATTTATTATCTACGACAATTTATCTAAATTTTCAAATTTTAATTCAATTTATGCGGAATTTAAATTCATATCACGCATAACGATGTAAATTGTCGTAAATAAGGGTTACTTACCCGAGATTCCATGCTAGTATGCAAATCGAGGCTGTCTCGAGCTCTCGTTGGATGCCAATTATCGAGCTACACAATTTCATAATTTTTCGGATAAATTTTCAGTCGAATAATAATTAAATAAAATATTCCAAAATTCAAATCGGTCAATTTCGACCGCTTATCGACTTACCCGAAACTCGATTGCATCACTGGAATTTTTCCAAATTTTTTCCTCTTTTTCTTTTCCCCTTTTTCTCCTTTTTTTCCCTTCTTTTTTTGGCTGAACCGGTTCGGTCCGATTCAACCCGGTTCGGACCGCCGGTTCACCCCGGTTCACTCCAGTTTAGGGCCTTGCCGACCGGTTCTCTGCCGGCTTGCACCGCTAGTGGCTCCGCTGGGTCGTCCGCATCTCAGATATGCTCTCAGTTTCACCCAAGACTGCCGGAAGGTCGCCGGTCCGGCCTCCTCTCTCTCGGCCGTCGGAACCCATTTCTGGTCTTGGTCGTCGCCGGCGATTTCGACTGTTTCGCCGGCTGCTACCGATCTCAAAATGACCGGCTCCTCCTCCTGAACTCGTCGGTGACCTCCGTTAATGCCCAGCTGCCGTGGATCGTCGGGACCGAGCCCTTCTCTCCCTCGATTTTTCCTTCCTCCGATCGGCGTCCTCCGGCCACTATACGGCGCGTCTCTGGTGGCTTAAGGATCATCGGCCTCTCCTCTTTCACCTCGGCTGGTCGTCGGCAGTCAAGGATCGCCGGTGCGTCCTCGGGCTCGTCGGGTTCCCTAGGGTCTTCTTCGGGTTTTCTGTTTTCGTTTCCTTTCTCTCTCCCCGATCCATTTTCTGATTTCTCACTTTTTTTTCAATTTCTCTTTTCTTTTTATTATTATTATTATTATTATTTATTTAATTATTACACTATTCATTAAAATAATCTACAATAATCCAAAATATCTACAACTTATATTATTTTATTCTAATTTAATTTAATTAATTTAATTTAATTTATTTAATACATTTTTCTCCAATTTTTGATATTATTCCTTCGTATTTTCGAGGTAATGCTCCGGGTAATTTTTCGGTATTTCTAAAAATTCCGGATCTTGATCAATTGGACTCAAAATTATATAATTTCTTCATTATTGATCAAGATATTCTAAATCCTTATTTTTTAATTAAAATTTTCTTATCGAATTTATTTCAACTTTCGATATTTTGACCGTTTTGCCCTTACACGGGTTCGGGATTAATTTAACCCAACTTCCTTTCATGAACACTCACTCACTTCACATTTTAAATCCTTATTTCCAATCCGAATCCCATTTAGTTAAATTTTTGAACATTTTCATCCCTTATAAAAATTTACGATTTAATTTCGGGTCTTACAGATATGAATTTATTGGAATAAATCAAAATTTTCGTATCAAAAAATATTCCCAAAAATAATCAAAAAATATATCGAAATGGTAAAATCGGACTAAAAAATTCATTTACGGATTAAATGAATTAAATATAAATTTTGTTAGATATTTTTACCAAATAATAATATTTAATTGAATAAAATAATAATTAAAATTAAATTATAAATAATAAAATAAAGTTTAAAAAAAACAAAACAAGAACGAAATCTGGAAAATACGAAACAGAGGGAAAGAAACGAAACGGAAGCCAAACTGAGGAGTATCATCGATGAGCCACCACCGGCGACCAGGGACCCCAGGCCAGGGCCGGCGAAGGTCGACGAGCCTCGTGGGAACCACCGGCAGCCGGCACACTTGCCGAGAACGACGGAGAACGTCGAAAATGAAGGAGAGGCCGCGGGGAATGTAAACCCAACAAATTTCCTACATTAATTTAATTATATAAAAATGAAAATAATATATATTAACAGAAGTGTGAATATTCGTTGTAGGGCTCGAGGACTATAGGGATTGAGAAGTCCGTGAATGATCGGGAACCCGAAGATACAAGGAGTGATAAGACGAATGTGAGTATAGAGGGATTAGAGAATTTTAATTTGTTAATCGAAAATTGTTTATGTAAACACTTGTATCGAGAATTTATGAAGAATGATGGAATCCCGATACTATTTTATTTTCGGAATAATGAAAATCTCATGGAAGGCATGATATTATGTCTTTGGATAAATTATACAAGAAAATATATGTGTAGAGACATACATAAGTGAAAATGTATATATATATATATATATATATATATATATATATATATATATATATATATATATATATATGACAAATATATATATGTATTGTAATGTATAATGTATAAGATATTTAAAATAAAATGGAAACAAAAATATATATATAATAATAATAATAATAATAAAAATAACAATACAAATACATAACAAATAATACCTATATACTAATATAATATATATATATATATATATTAAACTAATATATATATATATATATATATATATATTATGGCATGTACGAAATTGGCTTAGAAAAGCCAATTCCGTCTGCCACTATTTAGAATTAGGAAGGAAATTGAAAACAGAGAGCTGGGCAGGAAGAGGAAGGAGAAGAGAAGAGGAAGGAGAAGAAAAGAGGGAGGAAAGGAAGAGAGGTCTGGCCGGGAGAGAGAAAACCAGGAAAGGAAAGGAAGCTGGTTCTGGCCGAGGGAGAAGAAGGAAAGCAGAGAAAGAAGAAAGGAGAAAGGAAGGAGAGGCTCGGTCGGCTGGAGAAGAAGGGAAGAAGAGAGAAAGAAGAGAAGGGAAGGGAGAGGAGAAGGAAGCTGGGGAAAAAAAAGGGAAACCGAGAGGAAAGAAAGGGGGGACAGCAGCTGACCAAGAAGGAGAAATCGGAGCTACGAGCAGAACAGGGTGCGTGACTGATCTGGGGAAGCTGGAACAGAGGCAAGGGAGGAGGAAAAGAAATAGAATCGGGACTATAGAGAGGCAGAACCGAGGGAGATGGAGACCGATTTGGAGCTGGAATTGTGAGCTGAAGAGAAGGGTTGAAACGGGAGCAGACCGAGGCAGATGACTGATGGGGAGAGCTAAAATCGAGAGTTGCAGGGGAGCTGCTGCTGGAGGTGAGACCAGGAGAAGGGGAAGGACAACCGAGGAAGAGGGGATGACTTACTGGAGCAGAACAGGAGGCTGAAAATCGAGACCAGGGAAGAGAAAAGAAGCAGCAAGGCAATGGGAACAATCAAGAAGAAGAGGGGCTGGAACCGAAAAAGGAAAAAGAAAGAAAAAAGAGAAAAAAAAAGAAAAGGAAGAAAGAAAAGGTAAAATACATGTATGTATATATGTATATTGATGTACATGTATATATATGTATATGGCATGTTAGTTATAGATTAAATTAGACAAAAATGGAAAGATGAGAAGTAGGCAAATATATATATATATATGTATATATATATATATATATTTATGTGATGGTGAATAATGGAGATAAGTAATGATATATATATATGTATTCATGTGAATATATATATTTGGGTATGCTAGTATTTGTATAAAAAAAAATATGTATGCAATTGTGATAAGGAAAAATGGAAAACAATGATATATATATATATATATATATATACATATATATATGTATATATATATATACATATATATATGTATATATATATATATATATTTAGTTGCATACACATATGGATGTACGTAGGATGAATGTATGCTAGTATATAAGTGTATATACAAAGAATGTATATATGTGATAGGGAAACATGAAAACAATAAAAGTATATATCTATATATATATATATACATATAGGAGTGTATATATATATATATATATATATATATGCGTGTATACATGTGGACGTATATAATAAAGGTATATGTTAATACTTGTAGGAGCAAAATATATAAATAGTGAAGAAATAGATAAACGTGCGTGTTGGCCTAAGGATATACAATAATACGTATGCACGCAGTAGCAACGATAAATTACGATTTTAACGCAATTCGCATGAATAGGGTGCTAAGTCTATAATTTCAGAGTAGATGATTGTAGAAGGGATTAAAGGAGGTACTAGGGGACGTCACCATTCGAATTCGGGATATCCGATAAATCGAGGTAAGGGGTATTATTTAACTTAGTTCTGATAATGCATCATTGTTTCACTTATAAATGATTTTATGAAATAGCATATGATTTGAAGTGATTTATCAATGATTTTATACTTGTGAAACTATTTACGATGCATGTTTTAATTTATCGAAATATTTCCCGAGTACTTTCCATGATATGAAATGAATTTCCTAAGGTATGAAGTGTATGAATGTTTTACATTTATTTATGTTTTTATATCCATACTGTTAAAGAAAATTCGACAATTTCAAAAGTATTTAAGAAAAGAAATTTTTTTCGAAAGGGGATTGTGGGGGCCATCTCTTGAGTCCTACGGGAACAAAGTGCCACACAGTCTTTCGGTTTTATGAAAGAATTTTCAGACTTCAAGTAAATTCGATGTTATTACTCGATATGAGTTTATGGGTTATAAAACACAAGAAAGATTTGAAACTCTGTTTTGAGACTATAGGCTTCATGCATGGTTACTACTTGTGGTGTTCCGGCTACACCACTTGGGATGCCGATACGTTGGCCCCTTTAGCACTTGACTCAACCTTTGTGGAAGATGTCGTGTTATTGGTGGTTTACGATGATGTTTTGGTAGTATCTCGTGCCCACGCAGCATAGATGAATGTTCCCCGCACGGTGAGTGCCACAGGTACCCGTGCCCTAGCTATGTGCTAGTATATGATAAGAAATAAGAAGATACTACCCATGTTTATAATTATTATTGCTGTACGAACCTGATCCATTCTATAGCCCCCCTTACCATGGCCATAGGTATGATGACTCTCCAATGGAGAATGACACGTATCGCATGACTTAGTTATAGCCTAGTCTTCTCGATTTGATTATGAAAATCGACTATGATGAATGAATATGTGTTTTCATGATTACGAAATATTCATGAAATGTTTACGAATGATTATGAATTATTCATGAAATGTTTACGAAATGATTATGAATTATTCATGAAATGTTTACGAAATGATTATGAAATATGCATAAAATGTTTACGAAATGACTATGAAATATTCATGAAACGTTTACGAAATGATTTATGAAATGTTCATGAAAGGTTTATGAAAAGTTGTAAAACAGTTAAGTATGTGATTTGTTTTAAATACACGCATCCTTTATAACGATTATGCATGAAATAGAAGTTTATGTATTGCATTAAGTTTCGTTTTATGAATAATTTCAAATGCTTTTATATATCAGAACTGCTTTAAGAATATTATCTTACTGGGATTTTTCCCAAAAGCTCACCCCTCTACCTTCAGATCATTTGCAGTGTATCTGTATACGCTACCTGCCGCGTATACGATGTAGGCTCGTGGGAAGAGCTACCCTAAGCTACTTTTTGTACACGCAGAAATATATACATTTACATTCCTGTATCAGACATATCTGTACGCACAGACACATATAATAGAAATAATTTGTCGAGATGTAATTTGTAAGGAAACGATGTAAAGAATATGATTCTTGGGATTAGGTTGTAAGATGATTGGTATTAATCGATATCGATATATTGAGTTGTAAAAGTGGATTGAGAAAGTATGCTTGGTAGTTGTAGATACCTAGGACTGTTGGAAAGCATGTTTGGTAGTTGTGGATATCTAGGATTGTCAGAAACAACTGAATTGCAGGTGGGTAGGCTTATATATAAGCCGTTGTGCTGTCGAAATTTCTATCGGTCATATAAATTAAAATATGAAAATTAATTTTAATTACGAGTAAAGAATTAGAAAAAAAATGTTTTGACACTGCACAGGAATGCAACCTAAGTGAATAAGGGAAGTAAGTGGGAAAATTAAATAAAAATTTTTTTTTTCGATTTTTAAGGGTCAAGGGTCGTTACAGTTTAGGGGAACAATTGGTATCATTTGTGTAAGAACAAAGACTTTAAGGTCTTGGGTTCGAACCTCTGAGGACGCGATAAAACCATGAGGTGGAGCCTGAGGGCAGGGCCCAATGTCACGACCCAAACTACCCAAAAATCAGAGTTAATTTTTCGCGTTTTATTATTTACTTAAATTCTTACCTGTCCTCGAATAGTGACCAACACTCCACTAATAATTGGGCTGTGCGTCAATGCCAGTCCCACCATTCAATTACCATCTAACTTATTTTTTCTCCGGTCATTTATAATTGTTTACAATATTTATACATCCCCTAAAGTTGCTTACAAACATGTTACTGTGCTATGCTTATGTAGATATAATATGTACAAATGTATATACCTTATGTTGATGGGCAGCAGCGGATATCCGGAATGCAGTACTGAGTCGTCGCAACTTCAACTGGAGATTATCTGTGGGAGAAAATGAAAGGGGTGAGCACATCAAGCTCAGTAAGGCAATCCTACGAACAAGTAGGTAACCATACTACCTACATGAACGTGGTGCCATGCATAAACCACCCTTTCTCCACACATTTTAAAACAATGATATGCGTTATGATGTTATGTAAAACACATTTGCACGGAAAATCAACATGCAATTATTACAAATCATTTCTTTCTCAATTAAAATTTTCACAATAAAGTCAGGACTCGACCCCTCCTGCGGGTGATCCTGACTCACACAAAACCATGAAAATGGTTTACATCACACGTGGGTTTGAAAAGCATGAAAATACCATCATGCAAATTTAGTTTAAAAACTCAGTTTAAATCATCGAAATCGTCGACATGCGAGAAGAGGCAATATCTGTATAACAGCAATAACTAGGACTATGGCCATATCTGTCCTCGGGAGTTCCTCAGCTACACGGATCCTAGTGTGCGGGTTCTCACCATGATCGGGAACCGCCCAGGAGGTGGGTCAATCCATCCCGTCAGTCTTATCCGATCCCAGGCATCCGAAGATGCTGCATCCGGAGATGCCGTATCCGAAGATACCACACGGTACATCGTACTCCATGCTACTTGCACAGTACATCGTACTCCGTGAACCCATATAATATCTCTAGGTACTCCAGCCCAATTGGCCTGCTTCCCACAGAGGTTTGTTTCTCAATACTCATGCCATGTCTCAAAACGCACGTGCGAGCCTATTAAATCGGTGACACACAGTCTACCCGATGCTCCAAGCACGGCTCATCGCATGTTCTCATAAAATCAGTGCGAGCGATGCTCAGCACTCTCATCAACTCAAATAAAACTGGCAGAGCCCGCTTTACATCCCCACAAGGCCGCCAACCTCATCCCTCACTCTCACCCCACCTAAGAGGTCTCTTGAGCCTGTTGGGCCTTTTGGCTAACTCCAAGGGCAGACAGCGCTACTCCACAAATCCGATAAAACTAGTGTGAGCTAAGCTCAGCACTCTGTATATAAATCACATGAAAATCTTATAAAATCTGGTGTGAGTTAAACTCTAGCACCCTGTCTCGAAAAAGCATATGAAATCTGGCGCGAGTTGTACTCTAGCACCTATGCATGTAAAACTTTAGTGCGAGCTCTCGCTCTAGCACTAATGCATGCATCACACAAATCGACAACATCGTGCGAGCTGAGCTCTAGCACGTCACATGTCAATAAAAACACGTAGGCAGCTTTGTTTCCTCAAAACAGTTTTCAAAACAATATCACGTTGAAAGTATGCAATGCTGTGCATTTTCTTTCAAGGTGAGCCAGCCTACTCATGCATGCATCAAAACACCTCCAGAATGAGCAGAAACCTTTTGTTCTTGCTCCTCCCAATTTTTCCTAACTTTGTAAATTTTACCCTTAACAAGGGTATTTTAGTAATTTTTCCCATACGGGGCACTAAAATTATTCTTCGACCTCTAGACCCTTCAGATAAATTTTTAAATGACTGCAATGAATTTAAAACTTCGTAAAGTTTACCTCTAGCAGTCCGCAGAATTCCCTTACCTTATTTTCCTGTCGAGTCTGACCTTTTCTTTTCCACTGTTGTCTCATCGCGCAGTCCGTTATGCTCCCAATCAAATGCCCGGAACTGCGTATCAATATTCCTCAGGTCAGATAACATACAATTTAATTGTATTTAATCTCTTCTGGGCTTAATTTAAATCATTGGGCCCGTTTACCCATATTGGGCCCGATTGCACCTTAATGGGCCTTAATCGGCCTTAAGCCCATTTTCCACTTAATTTTCACTTTATCGAGGCCTATTGGGCTCGTTGGGCCTACTAATAATTTATTGGGCCTCGTTCTAATTCTTGAATAGCTAAATTTATTATTTACGACAATTTATCTAAATTTCCATAATTTAATTCAATTTATGCGGAAATTAACTCAATATCACGCATAACGAGGTAATTGTCGTAAATAAGGGTCACTTACCCTAGATTCCATGCTAGTACGAAATTTGAGGCTGTCTCGAGCTGTCGTTGGATGCCAATTGTCGAGCTACACAATTCCACAATTTTTTTCGGGTAAGTTTTCGGCCCAAAATTAATTAAATTAAATACTCCGAAATTTAAATCGGGTCAATTTGACCGCTTATCGACTTATCCGAAGCTCGATTGCATCATAGGAATTTTCCCCAATTTTTTCTCTTTTTCTTCCTTTTTTTCCTTCTTTTTTTGGCTGAACCGGTTCAGTCCGGTTCGGACCGATTCAGACCGCCGGTTCTCTCCAGTTCGACTGGTTCACCGCCGGTTCACTGCCTTGCCAGCCGGTTTTCCGTCGGCTTCCACCGCCAGCAGCTCCGTGAGGCTGTCCGCAGCTTGAATTTGGCCTCGGTTTGGGTCAAGCTCGCCGGAACGCCACCGGTCCGGCTGTTCTCCTCTTCGCCGTCGGACCCATTTTCTCCTCTTGGCCATCGCCGGTGATTTCGGCCGTTTCTCCGGCTGCTACCGGTGCAGAAAGGACCGCCGTCGCCTGGGCTTTCGGAATCGGGCCTCGGTTCCGCCTGGATCGCCGCCGTTCGCCGCCGGTGGCCACTTCTTTCCCGCGGCCTTTCTCCTCCCGATTCGTCGGATTTTGACGTCGGTAGGCTGCACCGCCAGTACCATCTTGCTCACCAGCCTCCCCTCTTCCATTTCCGACCCTTGGCCTGGCCATCGGCCGCCGGACGGTGGTCGGGTCTTCTTCGATTTTCTCGGCTCCCGTTTGGCTTCTCTCTCCCTGACCCGTTTCTCTCTTTCTTCTTCTTTTTTTTTTTCAGTTATCTTTTCTCTTTCTTTTCTTTTTTTTATTTTTATTTTTATTATTATTATTTTTATTTATTTTAATTATTTTACTATTCATTAAAATACATTAAAATATCCAAATATCTACACTTATATTATTTTTATTTTAATTTAATTTATTTAATTTAAATTTAATTTATTAAATACATCTTTCTCTAAATTTTTGATATTATTTCTTCGCGCTTTTCGAGATACCGTTCCGGTGATTTTTTTTTGATATTTTTAAAATTTTCGAATCTTGATCAATTTAATCCAGAATAATTATATTTCATCTTTATTGACCAAGATTTCTCAAATCCATATTTTTAATTAATTTTTTCTTTCGATCTTTTGACCGTTTTGCCCTTACACGTGTTCGGGATTAATTTAACCCGACTTCCCTTCACAAATACTCTTTTATTTCATATTTTAATTAAATTCGGGTCTTACAACTCTCCCCCACTTAAGGAATTTGGTCCTCCAAATTAGAACCAAGTTATATGAGTCCATATACAACTCCGGGTACATCGATCATATCATACTCTTAAATTCTTATGTGACCTTCTCCGGAGTGTATTACTATCAAAGGACTTTAATTAGGGAGATCTTCAACCTCAATACTGTCTCTTTCCTGTTTAATGCCCGAATCGACTTATCAATACACTTATATTTTCATTAAACTGAACTTTTGGAGTTCATATCCAATCACCTATGCTGGATCCGAATAGTATTCCCGAAGCATCAAAAGCTGAGACACATTGTGGGTGCCTGTTAATTCAAGTGATAACACCAACCTACAGGTCTTATCTCCCACTTGTCCAATCTCTCAAAATATTCCATCCAGCGCAACTCAATTTACCTTCTTCCAAAAGTTCGCTATGCCCTTATTCTCTTAGGACAAGAATTATTTCAACCATACTAATTCACCAAGGGTAAATTCCAATACTTATCTATCTGCTCTGAGGTGTTCTTAATCTCTCATCCTTAACTAAACATCCTCAGAGACTTATTATCCAAGTCGAAAATAATTCTATCTGTCACCCACTTTTTCTTATCCAATTTTGGGGAACAACCCCTACAGCCATACACTGCCTCATATCTTGTTATCCCGATACTCAATTGCCAACTGTCGTTATTGGCGACTTTAATTAGAAATCAACTGATCATTTCCAGGAGCTTATAAAATCAATGGCACACGCTTTCATCGGATCCTCCAGAACCTGTACAGTCCTCTCTGACTGACCATCTGTCTGAGGATGGAAAGCTGTGCTAATACTCAGTCGGGTTCCCATAGCTTCCTGAAAAATATTCCCTGAAATAGAAAGTGAAGCAGGAATCCCTATATGATACCATGCTCACTGGAACGCTACTTAATGTTCCACAATCTTTCTTATACATAAATCCTCATACACACTCCGAGTATCTGGGGATTTCATAACCATACGGTGGGTAGACTTAGTCACTCTATCGACTATCATCCAAATAGCCTCGTAATTCACCTGGGTCCTCTGTAACCCATCACGACATTCACGGAGGCTTGCTCTCATTTTTCGTGCCGTGTCGATATAGGTAGGTGCTGCAATAACTCTGTAGACTTTTTAATACTCTACTTTACTCAGCTGACATACCAGGCACTTTTCCACAATCTCTACCATGTCTCTTTTCACATCTGACCACCAATACCCTTTTCAAATATTTTATATATTTTTATTACCTTCCGTATGCACTGTATATCCCGAAGAGTGAGCTTCTGACAATATTATTATCTCATCAACTGTGGTCCTGGGGAGCACTCATACTGTTTCTGAACCTCTCTGTAAATCATTATCATACTCTATGAACTCTGTCACTGTACCCTTCTGAATCTGACCCAAACTATCGACATCGTGCCGATCATCACGCTAAGCCTGTCAAATCCGGGCACTCTCATCCGGTTCAAATCTCAGGCTAGCTGTCACACAATCACTGTCATCATTAGAAGGGATCGCATCAATACTGAGGTTCACAACTGCTTTAGCTGCTCACGCTCCCTGACCATCATATGTGGTACCATCCCGAGGCTCTTTCTGCTCAAAGCATCAGCCATTACATTAGCCTTTCCTGGGTGGTACAATTTTCACAAATCAAAATCTCTCAGAAGCTCTAACCCACTATGTATTCTCATATTCGCCTCTTTCTGTGAAAACAGATACTTGGGGCTTTATAATCAGTGCATACCCAAAATTTCTCACCATGTACATAATAGTACCATATCCTCGGTACAAATACTGTTGCCAACTTTAAATCATGGGTATCTTCCCATTAGACATCAATACACAGCTCCTTCATAATTTCGAGGTATCCATACTCACTGAGAACCTCTTGAGCTGTTGGTGTCACGCCCCGAAAATGCGGAAAATAGGGCTAATTTAAAACTTTTTACTCGTTAATTCACAAATAAAGAGTGCATTCCTGTGCAGTGTCATACATCATCTTAATTATCATGCCTCAGGATCTCTTCATGATATAATAAATATTGTATTATACCCATTACTCGATTACAAGTCAATTAATCCTAATACATCCCATATAATGTCATACATCAAGTGTCTGCAAATACATTAATAGTCTGGGTACATGAAAAGATAATATACCTCAAAGTACAAATTATATAGCCTGGAGTTTGAATCCTCCACTAGCCACCACTCCGTACGTCGCAGGGAAGTCCTTATTCACTTGAAGAACTCTGGGGGGAAAGAAAAACAGGGTGAGCTTCTAAATCGCTCAGTAAGGGGGGTAGGGGACTCATTTCATAAACCAAAATGCACATCACAAAGCATTTATTTGTATGTGAAACTCATTTGAAAACCATAGCATGAAAATATTCAAAACGACACTCTCATGTGTCAAGTCATGTGAAAACATGAAGTAAAAAGGCTCACTCTAGAGCAAAACAAAGCATGTGAAAATACGCGTTAAACGCTTTCTCAAATAACGTGGCATAGCCACCGGTTTAAAATCACACGTGGCATAGCCACAATACACACGTGGCAAAGCCACTGAATTATTTTCTCACGTGGCATAGCCACTGAATTATTTTCTCACGTGGCATAGCCACAAAATAGGGTTTCTCAACGTGGCACTGCCACCAATGGGGTTTTCTCAACGTGGCATAGCCACCAATGGGGTATACGTGGCACAGCCACCAATGGGGTATACGTGGCACAGCCACCGATGGGGTATATGTGGCACAGCCACCAATGGGTTTCTCAACGTGGCACAGCCACCAATGGGGTATACGTGGCACAGCCACCGATGGGGTATACGTGGCACAGCCACCAATGGGTTTCTCAACGTGGCACAGCCACCAATGGGGTATACGTGGCACAGCCACCGATTGGGTATACGTGGCACAGCCACCAATGGGTTTCTCAACGTTACCAGAACGGAGAAGAATTCGGGCTTACATGCTACCAGAGCAATGCCCGGTGTGTACTCACAACTACACACCCAAGTCTTATCACATAAGACAGGTTTGCCTTCACGTAGAACTCGTAATGGTTTTCTCTCATAAAACTCATTTGAAATCGTTTTGTACTCAACACAAAACGTAGTAAAACCGAGTTCCAACCGGCAAAGCACACGCACACATTTCTCAAATCTCAATATTGCCTTAACGTAGAGCCCAGTTATAAACTCATAAAACATTGGGCTCCAACCTGCTATAAAATCGTGTGCAGTTCAAATCTCAACACAAAATACTCAACATGCTTGTTTATAAATCGTAAATCATGCTAAAACAGTTTGCAATTCACATACACAAATGGTTTAGATTTCCCTTACCTCTTTGCACCTCGTATAGTGCAATCGTTTCCCCCGTATCACGGACTAGTCTCGCATTCCACTCTGGAACTCCCGAGCTGTCCAAGCGATGTTAAAACATCAATACTCCACATCACAAAAGCCTCAATTCTTAAAATCGAGCATAATTGCTCATAACACCTCAATTCTCTTGATTTCTCGTAACTCAACCCTAAACTACAACTCTATTCACAATATCCCAATGTTCGATATCTCTAATACCAATTATCTACGCTAATTCTCCTCATTGTCTAATTTTCCATTTATAGCTCACAATTTCCCAAATTCACCAAAATTCTCAATATGCATATCACTCCTACCACATTGAAATTTAATCAATCCCTAGTCATCTTTCAGCCATTTCAACACAAATTCAACCACCAATAACATCAAAATCAACTCAAATATCAAGATCGAGGTTTAGAAATTACCCAAAGCTTGTGAGATGCACAACTCACGCCTCGATCCGATTCGTCCTTCGATTTCCAAGTATGTTGTTCTCCCTTTGATGAGGAACAACTTTCCTTCTTACCACAATAGCTGATTCGGCTGGAAATGGGAGATTTGGAGGAGTGAGAAACTAGGTTTTCGGAAAAATGGAGGTTTGGAAGAGAGAGAAAGTAAGATTTCAGGAGAAAACACGGGTCCCTTATATAGACTGGAGGTAGGAGATCGATCTGTCTCCTGGGGAGATCGATCTGCGTTTGAATTTTTGGGGACGATCTGGGCAATTTTATGCCTAGGAGATCGATCTGTCGAGGGGTGAGATCGATCTCTTTATGGCTTTATGAGATCGATCTGTGCCTTGAGGAGATCAATCTTCTCCCAAACAGAAGCATTTGGAGATCGATCTCCTCCTCATGAGATCGATCTCCTCTCAAACAGATTCATTTGGAGATCGATCTCTTCCTCATGAGATCGATCCCTTCTCAAACAGATTCATAAGGAGATCGATCTCTTCCATTGGAGATCGATCTGCTCCTCAAATTTCCCCTTCCTCGTCATGTTTAATTCACCAGATCGATCTCTCCTTCTCCCAGATCGATCTGTCCTCATGGATCAAGCTTATTTTACATACTTAACACATAAATCTCCAATTATAATTCCCACAATTCACTTAGCTCAATAAATTACACTTCAATTTATTATTACATCATTAAATATGTCTGAAATTCTCAGATCTCACATCCTCCCCACCTTAAAAGAATTTGGTCCTCCAAATTCAACTCAACTAATCAAAATAGATGGGGGTATTTCTCCTTCATGAGACTCTCTAGTTCCCACGTTGCCTCTTCCCTTGAGTGATGCTTCCACAAAACTTTCACTAATGGGATGCTCTTGGTTCTCAGTACCTTTTCCTTTCTATCGAGAATCCGGACGGGTTCCTCAGTATAGCTCATGTCCTCCTGTATGTCCATCTCATCATACTCTATAACATGAGAAGGGTCCGGGTGATACTTCCTCAACATAGACACATGAAAAACATTGTGTATTCCGGACATCTGTGGGGGTAATGCCAATCTGTAGGCTACCTCTCCCACTCTCTCAAGAATCTCAAATGGTCCTATGTATCGAGGACTCAATTTCCCTTTCTTCCCAAATCGCATGATACCCTTGCTCGGTGATACTCTCAGAAATACTGCATCACCAACATCAAACTCGAGTGGCCGTCTACGCACATCCGCGTAGCTTTTCTGTCTACTCTGTGCAGCCCGTAACCTCTCACATATGAGTTTCACACTCTGTACGGCTTGCTCAACAAGCTCGGGAGCATTTATCTTTCTGTCACCGACTTCTTCCCAAGCTACAGGGGATCTACACCTCCTACCATATAGAGCCTCAAAAGGTGCCATTCCAATACTCGCATGATAGCTGTTATTGTACGCAAACTCTGCTAGGGGCAGGTGATCATCCCATGATCCCTTAAAATCCATCGTACACGCCCTCAACATATCCTCCAGGGTCTGAATAGTCCTCTCTGACTGACCATCTGTCTGAGGATGATAGGCGGTACTAAAACTCAATCGAGATCCCATGGACTCCTGAAACTGGGTCCAAAATCTGGAAGTAAACCGAGAATCTCTATCAGAAGTAATACTCACTGGAGCCCCATGTAATCTAGCTATCTCGCTGACATACAGTTCAGCTAAGGCATCCACAGTATCTGTGCTCTTGATGGCAAGGAAGTGGGCACTCTTGGTCAATCTATCCACAATGACCCATATCGCGTCACGACCTCTCCGGGTCCTCGGTAAACCCATAATAAAGTCCATAGTGACATGCTCTCATTTCCATGTAGGTACAGGTAAGGGCTGTAGTAGTCCTCCGGGCTTCTGATGCTCAGCTTTCACTTGCTGGCATACTAAACACCTGGCCACATACTCTGCCACATCTCGCTTCATACCACTCCACCAATACACCTTTCTCAAGTCTCGGTACATCTTAGTACTTCCTGGGTGCATGGTGTATCGCGAGCAGTGGGATTCTCTCAGTATCTGTCTCTTCAGGGTATCATCGTCCGGTACACAAATCCGTCCTCTGAATCTCAGCAATCCATCCTCACTGATGGTGAGATCCGACTGCGAACTCTGCTCAGCTTGGCTAACCATATCTATCAATCTCTGATCGCTGCGCTGCCCAGTTCTAATCTGATCCATGATCCTGGGCTCTATCCGCAGGCTAGCTAAAAATCCAGTCTCTACCTCTTTAACTCTGATCCGAAGTTCGGCGAACTGCTCTAACAAATCCCATTCCCTGATCATCATAGCAGATATCATACTCTTCCTGCTCAGGGCATCAGCAACCACATTCGCCTTACCCGGATGATAAAGAATCTCACAGTCATAATCCTTAAGGAGTTCCATCCATCTCCTTTGTCTCATGTTTAACTCTTTCTGATCAAAGAGATATCTCAAACTCTTGTGATCAGTGAAGATCTGGAATCTTTCCCCATATAAGTAGTGTCGCCAGATCTTCAAAGCAAATACCACAGCGGCTAACTCCAAATCATGCGTGGGGTAATTCCGCTCATGGTCCTTCAGCTGTCGCGATCCATATGCGACCACTCTTCCGTGCTGCATAAGCACACACCCCAATCCTTGATGAGATGCATCACTATACACCGAGAATCCTCCTGATCCCTCGGGAATAGTTAACACAGGTGCCGCTGTCAATCTCCTCTTTAACTCATGAAAACTGAGCTCACATTGATCAGTCCATATGAACGGAGTCTCCTTACGCGTGAGCTTAGTCAAAGGAGCGGCAATCCTCGAGAATCCTTCCACAAATCTCCTGTAATACCCTGCCAAACCAAGGAAGCTTCGTATCTCAATCACTGTCCTCGGTCTTTCCCAATTAAGCACAGCTGCTATTTTACTCGGATCCACTGATACTCCTTCCTCTGAGACTACATGCCCAAGGAAAGCTATCCGGTTCAGCCAAAACTCACACTTACTAAGCTTTCCGTATAATTGCTTATCTCGGAGTATCTGAAGTACTAACCACAAATGCTGTGCATGCTCCTCATACGACCGAGAGTACACCAGGATATCATCGATAAAGACTATCACAAACTTATCCAGATAGTCTCTGAACACCTCGTTCATCAATCTCATAAATGCTGCAGGGGCATTCGTCAATCCAAAGGACATCACCAGAAATTCGTAATGGCCATACCTTGTCCTAAAGGCCGTCTTTGGAATATCTTCCTCCTTGATCCTCAATTGGTGATAGCCCGATCTCAAATCAATCTTAGAAAAGACTGATGCCCCTCTTAGGTGATCAAGTAGATCGTCAATCCTGGGCAGTGGGTATTTATTCTTCACCGTGGCTTTATTCAACAGCCGGTAGTCTACACATAATCTGAGACTACCATCCTTCTTCTTAACAAATAGTACTGGTGCTCCCCACGGCGAAACACTGGGTCTAATAAACCCTTGATCCAATAACTCCTGTAGTTGTTTCTTCAATTCCTCAAGTTCCACTAATGCCATCCTGTAGGGAGGTTTAGAGATCGGCTGAGTATCCGGTACCAAATCAATGGTAAACTCCAGCTCTCTCTCTGGTGGTAAACCTGGCAATTCATCTGGGAAAACATCCAAAAATTCGCAAACCACAGGTATATCCTCAATCCTCGGATGTTCCCGCTCATCGTCTGAGATGAGTGTCTCATAACCTTCACATAAATAATCATATTTAATATTCTCCAAAATAATATTAAAATTCTCAAATTATTTACTAGAAATCCCCATATTTATTCCCTCAATATCTCAATCGTACACTGTAAGGCTCAGGTAGGGAGAAAGTTACAATCTTAGTGTAGCAGTCTAAACTCACTCGATTGGTCGCCAACCAATCCATTCCCAGAATTACATCAAACCCATGTATCCTCAACATGATTAGATCTGCTAACATCACTCTATCTCCCACCTTAATTTCACATCCTTTACAGATTAACTCAGTTCTCTGGGATTCACGCATAGGGGTATTTACATGTAGTATATATTCTAGAGGTTCAGACTTCAAGTTTAATCTACATGCAAAATGCTCAGAAATAAACGAATGCGTGGATCCTGAATCAATCAACACATGAGCCTCATAATTACAGACAGAGAGTGTACCTCTTATAGTTTCTGCCGAAGCGTCTGCGGTCTCCTTATCCAGGGCAAACACACGTCCCTGTGCCACAGGTTTCTTCCCTTTCTCTGCCGCAGTGGCCCGTCTCCGGGGATCCACTCTCTGAGGCTGTTGTCTAGTGGGCTCCGGAGCATGTGGTATCTGAGGTTGGGGACAGTCCTTCACTCTGTGACCCATGTCACCACATCTGAAACATCCATGGATCGACCCAGTACAACTTCCCTCATGCGATCGGCCACAATCTCTACAAATCCTCATCTCCGACCTGACATATCGAGGGGCCTCCTTGATAATAGGATAGGCTCTGGGTCTCTCCAATCTGTCCCTCTGCACCTCAATCCTTCCTCTTCTGAAGGAACCTCTCCGAGCCTCTGACTGGAAAAGTGCTGGCCTCTTGCCCTTATCTCTATTCACCGCTCTGAGCTCATTCTGGGATTGTACCATCTCAATCCCTCTTTCAACCTCTTGTGCTCGTCTCAGAGCATCTCCAAACTCTGTAATACATAGCCCCATCAGTCTATCTCTAATAACGGGCTTCAACCCATACACAAACTTCTCTGTGTGGAGCTCTTCACTCTTGAAGGTCTCTGGGTCATATCTCAATAGTGCGGTGAACTGGCTCTCATAGTCATCCACCGACATGTCACCCTGTACCAAACTCAAAAATTCAGCCTGTTTCCTTCTCTGAGCGGCTCGTGGTACATATTGGGTTCTAAAAGCTGTCTGGAACTCTTCCCAACCAATCACATCCTGGTGGGACATCAAGATACCCTGGGTAGTACTCCACCAATCTCGAGCTCTCCCCTTCAGCATATAGGCACTCATACTGACTCTCTCAGCATCGGTGCACCCCAGTAAATCAAATATAACTCTCAACTCCGTCAGCCACTCCTCAGCCTCTGTAGGATCCTTCTTTCCCTTAAATGCGGGTGGATTCATCTTCAGAAATTCCTTTAGTCGGACCTTACTTCTGTCCTCAGGCTGAGTGACGGGAGGCACTGGGGGTATGGGAGGTCCTGGTGGTGGTGTAGGGGTAGTATCCGAGGCATTAACTCCAAAGTGTTGCGCGAATAGCGCCGCCATCTGCTCAAAACCTTGCCTCACATCGGTCTCAATCCGATTAAATCGAGAGTTAGGACTCTCTGGTTGTGGGACAGGTGGTGGAGGGGACTCTGCCTGCCTCCTCGAACGACCTCGTCGTTTACTCATTCTCTATCTCAACTCGTCTCCTGCGCGTACATATCACAATCGATTGAAATCTCAATCCTCAATTTCAGTTCATGACCAGACTATTACAGACACTTGGGATGTATTCTATTTCACTTAACCGACACTGACAGTACTAGACACCCTAAGCTCTGATACCAAGAAAACTCTGTCACGCCCCGAAAATGCAGAAAATAGGGCTAATTTAAAACTTTTTACTCGTTAATTCACAAATAAAGAGTGCATTCCTGTGCAGTGTCATACATCATCTTAATTATCATGCCTCAGGATCTCTTCATGATATAATAAATATTGTATTATACCCATTACTCGATTACAAGTCAATTAATCCTAATACATCCCATATAATGTCATACATCAAGTGTCTGCAAATACATTAATAGTCTGGGTACATGAAAAGATAATATACCTCAAAGTACAAATTATATAGCCTGGAGCTTGAATCCTCCACTAGCCACCACTCCGTACGTCGCAGGGAAGTCCTTATTCACTTGAAGAACTCTGGGGGGAAAGAAAAACAGGGTGAGCTTCTAAATCGCTCAGTAAGGGGGGTAGGGGACTCATTTCATAAACCAAAATGCACATCACAAAGCATTTATTTGTATGTGAAACTCATTTGAAAACCATAGCATGAAAATATTCAAAACGACACTCTCATGTGTCAAGTCATGTGAAAACATGAAGTAAAAAGGCTCACTCTAGAGCAAAACAAAGCATGTGAAAATACGCGTTAAATGCTTTCTCAAATAACGTGGCATAGCCACCGGTTTAAAATCACACGTGGCATAGCCACAATACACACGTGGCAAAGCCACTGAATTATTTTCTCACGTGGCATAGCCACTGAATTATTTTCTCACGTGGCATAGCCACAAAATAGGGTTTCTCAACGTGGCACTGCCACCAATGGGGTATACGTGGCACAGCCACCAATGGGGTATACGTGGCACAGCCACCGATGGGGTATACGTGGCACAGCCACCAATGGGTTTCTCAACGTGGCACAGCCACCAATGGGGTATACGTGGCACAGCCACCGATGGGGTATACGTGGCACAGCCACCAATGGGTTTCTCAACGTGGCACAGCCACCAATGGGGTATACATGGCACAGCCACCGATTGGGTATACGTGGCACAGCCACCAATGGGTTTCTCAACGTTACCAGAATGGAGAAGAATTCGGGCTTACATGCTACCAGAGCAATGCCCGGTGTGTACTCACAACTACACACCCAAGTCTTATCACATAAGACAGGTTTGCCTTCACGTAGAACTCGTAATGGTTTTCTCTCATAAAACTCATTTGAAATCGTTTTGTACTCAACACAAAACGTAGTAAAACCGAGTTCCAACCGGCAAAGTACACGCACACATTTCTCAAATCTCAATATTGCCTTAACGTAGAGCCCAGTTATAAACTCATAAAACATTGGGCTCCAACCTGCTATAAAATCGTGTGCAGTTCAAATCTCAACACAAAATACTCAACATGCTTGTTTATAAATCGTAAATCATGCTAAAACAGTTTGCAATTCACATACACAAATGGTTTAGATTTCCCTTACCTCTTTGCACCTCGTATAGTGCAATCGTTTCCCCCGTATCACGGACTAGTCTCGCATTCCACTCTGGAACTCCCGAGCTGTCCAAGCGATGTTAAAACATCAATACTCCACATCACAAAAGCCTCAATTCTTAAAATCGAGCATAATTGCTCATAACACCTCAATTCTCTTGATTTCTCGTAACTCAACCCTAAACTACAACTCTATTCACAATATCCCAATGTTCGATATCTCTAATACCAATTATCTACGCTAATTCTCCTCATTGTCTAATTTTCCATTTATAGCTCACAATTTCCCAAATTCACCAAAATTCTCAATATGCATATCACTCCTACCACATTGAAATTTAATCAATCCCTAGTCATCTTTCAGCCATTTCAACACAAATTCAACCACCAATAACATCAAAATCAACTCAAATATCAAGATCGAGGTTTAGAAATTACCCAAAGCTTGTGAGACGCACAACTCACGCCTCGATCCGATTCGTCCTTCGATTTCCAAGTATGTTGTTCTCCCTTTGATGAGGAACAACTTTCCTTCTTACCACAATAGCTGATTCGGCTGGAAATGGGAGATTTGGAGGAGTGAGAAACTAGGTTTTCGGAAAAATGGAGGTTTGGAAGAGAGAGAAAGTAAGATTTCAGGAGAAAACACGGGCCCCTTATATAGACTGGAGGTAGGAGATCGATCTGTCTCCTGGGGAGATCGATCTGCGTTTGAATTTTTGGGGACGATCTGGGCAATTTTATGCCTAGGAGATCGATCTGTCGAGGGGTGAGATCGATCTCTTTATGGCTTTATGAGATCGATCTGTGCCTTGAGGAGATCGATCTTCTCCCAAACAGAAGCATTTGGAGATCGATCTCCTCCTCATGAGATCGATCTCCTCTCAAACAGATTCATTTGGAGATCGATCTCTTCCTCATGAGATCGATCCCTTCTCAAACAGATTCATAAGGAGATCGATCTCTTCCATTGGAGATCGATCTGCTCCTCAAATTTCCCCTTCCTCGTCATGTTTAATTCACCAGATCGATCTCTCCTTCTCCCAGATCGATCTGTACTCATGGATCAAGCTTATTTTACATACTTAACACATAAATCTCCAATTATAATTCCCACAATTCACTTAGCTCAATAAATTACACTTCAATTTATTATTACATCATTAAATATGTCTGAAATTCTCAGATCTCACAGTTGGGTATAGTGAAATTAATCACGGTGGTCAGTTTATACTTCACTACACCGAAATTCCTGTCACGTATATCATCTCACTTATCATTTCATTCCAAGATCACGTTTTCTTAATTAAACGTGTCAACCAAGTAAATCCTTTTAGAACTCGCAGCAACCATCTGCAAAAGCAATTTCCCAATTATTGCTTATAAATCGCCCTAAACTTTAACTACATCCAACATATCATCGATACTGATGATTACGAATCGGTCCAATCCTTGGCTTATCTATGCGTAAGCGTATAAGATCCTTCAAAATCGCTTACGTCTTCAGGTACTAACCTCCGTCATTTCCTTTTCTTATCTTAACCGCTCTTATTAAATTTTTACTATGTTAACCTTTATGATTTGTCGAATTTTAATATTGTTTTCGTCTTAGTAGAGGTATCCTAATGCTAAAGTTATCTATTACAACGCTCGATTTCACGTTATAGGTTATACATATATACTTTTAGACGCTGTCAAGTCTTCAGGCGGGGAGGTATTTTGAAATACCTTTATTAACCTTCAGACTTAACCACAACTACGTTATATCTCAGTTTATGTGGTCACAATTTATATTCGATACTAATTGCTTAACCTCAATTACTTCGCATATTAAGGGTATTCCTTACCTAGCATATATCTCTTACTCTAATACATCTTGTATTTGGGATCAAGCATATCTTATCTTAAAGATTATCTCCTTCGTATATCAATAATGACAAAACTCTTTCATTATTCATTCCGTGAGTACAATCCTTTACTCCTTTAATTTTCAACTGTTACACCCCTGTTTTTAACTTAAAAGCTCAATATCAGTATTCCGTTAATTAATCCTCTTCTATTGGGGTACTCATTTATCGGTATTGTGCCCAATGATGTAGGCATTCATGCCTTTTACTCACTTATATGCGAATGAAGGCGGTATGAATAAATGTGTGGCACCAGGATCAATGAACATATGTACTTCATTATTCATAACAAATGTGGTATCTTACACCACATCCATGAAACATCAATAGTGTCCTGGTCCAAAACATCCTCTCGCCTTCGTCCAACAACTTACTTTCCTTTTTCTTTTCGGCTATTGCCTCCCTTCTCGTTGCAGCTATACCAACGAAGTTTTTCTGTCTCTTTACTTTCCTGTGGGGCGATCTCGCCCAACTTTGTACAATCAAAATCAATGGTCCGTCTTACCACATTTAACGGCCATTTTCATCAATACAGTGTAGGTATAGACCCTCCTTCCGTGGTATCCACCACACATTCACACTGCTTACAGTGCTTATACTGCTACCCTACTTCGTAGCAGGTCGGGGTCCTCCAATCACAATGCCCCTCAAGAGTGCCAAAATTGGATGCACTGGGGTCTTACCAATTATCTTACTCCATGACTCGTCAAATTAAATCTTTTACCAATTACCATTTTCCCATTTTATCATCTTTGTCAATTCTCGATTCTCTTTCGGTCTCTATTTTAGCCTTTACTACCTTTCCCAATCTCAGAGGCGTGCAAGTCATGTTCTTATTTACCCAACTGTAAATCTGCGCACTGCCTCGGTATAGGTAATATCTCACGGGCCAATCAGACTCAAATTAAAAAGTTGAGCCATTTCATGAACTTTTAGACATCTCGACTGTCACTTGTTCATAGTGTCGAGGTAATATCTGTCCAAGAATATAACTAAGTTTTTTCCATACTCGTCAATAAATCAATTCCTTTTAAACAGTGTCCGAGATATTCTGTCACCGGAATATATCCAAGATATTTCTCATCTCAACTCTTAAGATGGGTCGAGCGGATTTCCACCAATGCTTCGCTGCGCCCTCTGATCTCATACGTAATCTGAGCAATTAGCTCATCACAATAATCTCCACACTCCGCTCCAAGCATTGCGAAGCGTGTCTCAATAATGTCCGATCACTCTGTCGGACTCAGTGGGGCATGCTCAACATTAGCCTCCATTTCAATTTCATCCTGATTCTCATAGTCAAACTCAGCACGACTTAGCAGATTCAGGTCTACCTCAACGACCTCTGCCTCGTGCACTATCTCATCTAACGCGACTCATATTAGGCATTCCTGCAATCTCAACCATTTCTTAGTCAAGCCCATCTCGATATACACTATTGTATCTAACTAAGCACAGTAACACGGGGATGTAATTTCCTAATTACTGACACTGACACACATCAGACCAATTGCGCTCTGATACCACCTTTATATGTCACGACCCAAACTACCCAAAAATCAGAGTTAATTTTTCGCGTTTTATTATTTACTTAAATTCTTACCTGTCCTCGAATCGTGACCAACACTCTACTAATAATTGGGCTGTGCGTCAATGCCAGTCCCACCATTCAATTACCATCTAATTTATTTCTTCTCCAGTCATTTATAATTGTTTACAATATTTATACATCCCCTAAAGTTGCTTACAAACATGTTACTGTGCTATGCTTATGTAGATACAATATGTACAAATGTATATACCTTATGTTGATGGGCAGCAGCGGATATCCGGAATGCAGTACTGAGTCGTCACAACTTCAACTGGAGATTATCTGTGGGAGAAAATGAAAGGGGTGAGCACATCAAGCTCAGTAAGGCAATCCTACGAACAAGTAGGTAACCATACTACCTACATGAACGTGGTGCCATGCATAAACCACCCTTTCTCCACACATTTTAAAACAATGATATGCGTTATGATGTTATGTAAAACACATTTGCACGGAAAATCAACATGCAATTATTACAAATCATTTCTTTCTCAATTAAAATTTTCACAATAAAGTCAGGACTCGACCCCTCCTGCGGGTGATCCTGACTCACACAAAACCATGAAAACGGTTTACATCACACGTGGGTTTGAAAAGCATGAAAATACCATCATGCAAATTTAGTTTAAAAACCCAGTTTAAATCATCGAAATCGTCGACATGCGAGACGATGCAATATCTGTATAATGGCAATAACTAGGACTATGGCCATATCTATCCTCGGGAGTTCCTCAGCTACACGGATCCTAGTGTGCGGGTTCTCACCATGATCGGGAACCGCCTAGGAGGTGGGTCAATCCATCCCGTCAGTCTTATTCGATCCCAGGCATCCGAAGATGCTGCATCCGGAGATGCCGTATCCGAAGATACCACACGGTACATCGTTCTCCATGCTGCTTGCACGGTACATCGTACTCCGTGAACCCATATAATATCTCTAGGTACTCCAGCCCAATTGGCCTGCTTCCCACAGAGGTTTGTTTCTCAATACTCATGCCATGTCTCAAAACGCACGTGCGAGCCTATTAAATCGGTGACACACAGTCTACCCGATGCTCCAAGCACGGCTCATCGCATGTTCTCATAAAATCAGTGCGAGCGATGCTCAGCACTCTCATCAACTCAAATAAAACTGGCAGAGCTCGCTTTACATCCCCACAAGGCCGCCAACCTCATCCCTCACTCTCACCCCACCTAAGAGGTCTCTTGAGCCTGTTGGGCCTTTTGGCTGACTCCAAGGGCAGACAGCGCTACTCCACAAATCCGGTAAAACTAGTGCGAGCTAAGCTCAGCACTCTGTATATAAATCACATGAAAATCTTATAAAATCTGGTGTGAGTTAAACTCTAGCACCCTGTCTCGAAAAAGCATATGAAATCTGGCGCGAGTTGTACTCTAGCACCTATGCATGTAAAACTCTAGTGCGAGCTCTCGCTCTAGCACTAATGCGTGCATCACACAAATCGACAACATCGTGCGAGCTGAGCTCTAGCACGTCACATGTCAATAAAAACATGTAGGCGGCTCTGTTTCCTCAAAACAGTTTTCAAAACAATATCACGTTGAAAGTATGCAATGCTGTGCATTTTCTTTCAAGGTGAGCCAGCCTACTCATGCATGCATCAAAACACCTCCAGAATGAGCAGAAACCTTTTGTTCTTGCTCCTCCCAATTTTTCCTAACTTTGTAAATTTTACCCTTAACAAGGGTATTTTAGTAATTTTGCCCATACGGGGCACTAAAATTATTCTTCGACCTCTAGACCCTTCAGATAAATTTTTAAATGACTGCAATGAATTTAAAACTTCGTAAAGTTTACCTCTAGCAGTCCGCAGAATTCCCTTACCTTATTTTCCTGTCGAGTCTGACCTTTTCTTTTCCACTGTTGTCTCATCGCGCAGTCCGTTATGCTCCCAATCAAATGCCCGAAACTGCGTATCAATATTCCTCAGGTCAGATAACATACAATTTAATTGTATTTAATCTCTTCTGGGCTTAATTTAAATCATTGGGCCCGTTTACCCATATTGGGCCCGATTGCACCTTAATGGGCCTTAATCGGCCTTAAGCCCGTTTTCCACTTAATTTTCACTTTATCGAGGCCTATTGGGCTTGTTGGGCCCACTAATAATTTATTGGGCCTCGTTCTAATTCTTGAATAGCTAAATTTATTATTTACGACAATTTATCTAAATTTCCATAATTTAATTCAATTTATGCGAAAATTAACTCAATATCACGCATAACGAGGTAATTGTCGTAAATAAGGGTCACTTACCGAGATTCCATGCTAGTACGAAATTCGAGGCTGTCTCGAGCTATCGTTGGATGCCAATTGTCAAGCTACACAATTCCACAATTTTTTTCGGGTAAGTTTTTGGCCCAAAATTAATTAAATTAAATACTCCGAAATTTAAATCGGGTCAATTTGACCGCTTATCGACTTACCCGAAGCTCGATTGCATCATAGGAATTTTCCCCAATTTTTTTCTCTTTTTCTTTTTCTCTTTTTCTTCCTTTTTTTCCTTCTCTTTTTGGCTGAACCGGTTCAGTCCGGTTCGAACCGGTTCAGACCGCCGGTTCTCTCCGGTTCGATCGGTTCACCACCGGTTCACTGCCTTGCCGGCCAGTTCTCCGCCGGCTTCCACCGCCAGCAGCTCCGTGAGGTGTCCGCAGCTTGAATCTGGCCTCGATTTGGGTCAAGCTCGCCGAAACGCCACCGGTCCGGCTGTTCTCCTCTTCGCCGTCGGACCCATTTTCTCCTCTTGGCCGTCGCCGGAGATTCCGGTCGTTTCGCCGGCTGCTACCGATGCAGAAAGGACCGCCGTCGCCTGGGCTTTCAGAATCGGGCCTCGGTTCCGCCTGGATCGTCGTCGTTCGCCACCGGTGGCCACTTCTTTCCCGCGGCCTTTCTCCTCCCGATTCGCCGGATTCCGACGTCGGTAGGCTGCACCGCCGGTACCATCTTGCTCATCGGCCTCCCCTCTTCCATTTTGTTGGCTCTACCGAGAGGGGGGGTGAATCGGTTTTCTAATAACTATGGCAGATTTTAAAATAATCACAATTTAAACACAAATGATAATGAATAAAACAGTGCAATATAACAATTTAATGCAGAGAGAAGGGAAGAGAAACAAACACAGTCACTTATAGAGGTTCGACCAACTCTTGCCTACGTCCTCTCTCCTTGACCTTCTTGTCAAGTGCTTTCTTTCTCTCTTTCAATAGAGCTTACAAATTTCCTTTTACAGGTTAAGGAATAACCTCACTACCTTTGGCAATACAGAAAAGTATTCAGCCTCTTACAACTTTCACTCACAGAGGAACAATCCTCTTCTCTTTTAAGGTAAGACTGAATACAATAAGTAGCTTTAAAGAGGTAGGACAAATGTATCTATTTGCACTTAAGCTTTTACAACAATTCTCAATAAATGAGCAATAGAGACACAAGGAATAATGGAATTAAAGCTTTTGAATGTTTGGAATGTGCAGCAATAGTCACTATTTTCTCTTTGTCTTCAATGCTTGGTTATATACTGAAGGTTGGGTAGTTGGAGCATTAAATGCAGTTTTTTTTTTCCCGTTGAGATTTGAAGAAAATAGCCGTTGGGAACCTCCAGTGGTCAGACAGATCGATCTCCTATCTTGGCCAGATCGATCTCCTAGTTTTAAATCCTGCAATGACAAAGCACAAATACACAGGGAGATCGATCTCATACATTACCAGATCGATCTGTTAGTTTGAATAGGCAGAGGCATATCGATCTGTCGAATAGGCAGATCGATCTCCTATCCTCTCTGTTTGAGGCAAGATCGATCTCTCAATACACCAGATCGATCTCTTAAGCTCACTGACTTTGAGCAGATCGATCTCTTCCTTACCAGATCGATCTCCTAAGTTCTCTGACTTAGAGGAGATCGATCTCTTAACCCTGGCAGATCGATCTCTTTTTACCTTAAACCCTTTACACCGTTTTAAGGCTTGCCAGATCGATCTCTTCCATCATGAGATCGATCTCTCATCAAGTATAAACCCAGGAGATCGATCTCTCACACCTCAGATCGATCTCTCATCAGCAGAACTCTAAGTTCTGGTCCTGATATCTTCTAAACATGTTTGTATACCATCTTAACATTATTGTATTAACTTGTTTTGTCATTTCAAAATACATTAACTCAACAATCTCCCCCTTTTTGATATGACAAAACTCATCTAATAAACATGTTTAGTGAAATTGCAAAGTTCCCCCTTTTTGTGAACTTTTGACTTTGTTATGACTTTATTAATAACTTAACTCCCCCTCAGTTAAATCATAACTCCCCCTCAATTAAATCATAACTCCCCCTCAATTAAATCAGTCTTTTAAACCTTTAACACAACCACAACACATGTTTCTTCTCCCCCTTTTTGTCATATCAATCACATACTAAAGAGAAGATTCATGGCATTTCAAAATCAAAATTTTCATTAACTTAACATCAAGTTAATTTCATTTAAGCAAATTTTTCACAGATAACATCAAGTAGCTTAACAGTGTTGTAACTACACTAAATCTAAGCGCCTAATGCCTATTGTGAGGGAGGATCACGATCCATAAGATTCTCAACATGCGTGCGTGTTACTTGGAGCTCATCGAACATCGCCTCTTGAGTTTCTTGAAATTTATCGAACATCGCCTTTTGAGTGTCTTGAAGTTTATCCACTCGTTGATTCAATTCGGCAAACATACGCTGCTGAGTGGTACATGCACAGATCGATCTGTAGAATGCGGAAGCTTGATGAGATCGATCTGTCGTGTGGACAGATCGATCTGCCTTTAAACAGAGACGTAAGGAGATCGATCTTATGGTTAGAAGATCGATCTGCTTAGCTTAACCTTGATGATTTAGGCTAGTTGGAGGTATGGAGATCGATCTATATTGCAAGGAGATCGATCTCTCATCCTCATTGCCAGAAAATCTTTGCAAGAACTCATTTAAAATCAATTTGAAACCAAGATTTTTGAAACACAAAAAATCCTAAGGCTTATCCATGAGTCCTAATTCACCTCTAAGGATACAAAACCTATCTCTATCAAGGGGTTTGGTGAATATATCAGCTATTTGATGTAGAGTGTCAATGTACTCTAAAATTATATCCCCTTTTTGTACATGGTCTCTAAGAAAGTGATGTCTAATTTCTATGTGCTTGGTTCTGGAGTGTTGTATGGGATTCTTAGACAGATTAATGGTACTGGTATTATCACATTTAATAGACACTTGTTGCATGTCAATACCATAATCTCTCATTTGTTGTTTAATCCACAACACTTGAGCACTACAACTACCAGCTGCTATATACTCAGCTTCAGTTGTGGACTGAGCTACACTGTTTTGCTTCTTGGAGAACCAAGAAATTAACCTATTTCCTAAGAATTGGTAAGTACCTGAAGTACTTTTCCAATCTATTTTGCAGCCTCCAAAATCAGCATCTGAAAATGCATGAAGGGCAAAAGTAGAGTCCTTGGGGTACCAAAGTCCTAGTGAGGGAGTGTCTTTGAGGTATCTAAAGATTCTCTTAGTTGCCAATAGATGTGATTCCCTAGGAGATGATTGAAATCTAGCACAAAGGCACACACTAAATAATATATCTGGTCTACTAGCAGTTAAATAAAGCAAAGAACCAATCATAGACCTATAGAGTTTAGTGTCTACACACTTACCATTTTCATCTTTGTCAAGCTTGATGTTGGTGCCCATTGGAGTGGTTTGAGGTTTGCAATTGTCCATCCCAAATCTCTTGAGCAAGTCCTTGGTGTACTTTGCTTGATTGATGAAAGTTCCATCCTTTGTTTGCTTCACTTGAAGTCCCAAGAAGAATGTGAGTTCTCCCATCATGCTCATCTCAAATTCCCCTTGCATGATATTAGCAAATTCTTGGCATAAAGACTCATTAGTTGAACCAAAAATAATATCATCTACATATACTTGTACAACTAGTAAGTCCTTATTTTTATTTTTGATGAATAATGTGGTGTCTACCTTCCCTCTTGAGAACCCTTTTTCTATTAAGAACTTTAACAACCTTTCATACCAAGCTCTAGGAGCTTGTTTTAACCCATAAAGTGCCTTAGATAATTTGAAAACATGTTCAGGAAATTCATGATTTTCAAAACCGGGAGGTTGCTCTACATAGACTTCTTCATTAATGAAACCATTCAAGAATGCACTCTTTACATCCATTTGATATAACTTGAAATCTTTATAACATGCAAAGGCAAGTAACATTCTTATTGCCTCTAATCTAGCTACCGGTGCATATGTTTCATCATAGTCTATGCCTTCCTCTTGTCTATAGCCTTGAGCAACTAGCCTAGCCTTATTCCTTACGATCACACTATTTTCATCCATCTTGTTCTTGAATATCCATTTAGTTCCAATTATTGAGTGATCATTAGGCCTAAGAACTAGTTTCCATACTTTGCTTCTCTCAAATTGATTTAATTCTTCTTGCATTGCTAGGAACTAATTATTGTCTTCTAAGGCTTCATTGACATTCCTAGGTTCAATTTGAGATACAAAGGCTATATATTGGCACATATTCCTTAGGGATGATCTAGTTCTAACTCCAAGAGTTGGATCTCCTACTATTTCACAATCTTTTACATATCCTAACTCTCTTGGTGCTCTAGGCTCTCTTTCTAAAACCTCTATTTCTTCTTCATCTTCTTTATTCAAATCAAGCTTTTCTAGAAAATCATCTTCTAAGCCTTCATCAAATATCTCAACATTTTCATCATTGTTGGTTGAATCTTTAGATATATTATTTGATTCATCAAATATAACATGAATAGATTCTTCAACCACTAATGTTCTTTTGTTATATATTCTAAAGGCCTTTGAATTCAAAGAATATCCTAGAAATATTCCCTCATCACTCTTGGCATCAAATTTTCCTAAGTTATCTTTTCCATTATTTAGAACAAAGCATTTGCAGCCAAAAGGATGGAAGTAACTAATGTTAGGCTTCTTACCTTTGTAGAGCTCATAAGGAGTTTTCTTTAGCATGGGTCTTATCATAGCTCTATTGATTATATAACATGATGTGTTTATAGCTTCAGCCCAAAAGTACTTTGGCAAGTTATTTTCACATAACATGGTCCTAGCCATCTCTTCCAAAGTTCTATTTCTTCTCTCAACTACACCATTTTGTTGCGGTGTCCTAGGGGCTGAAAAATTATGGCTAATTCCTTGATCATTGCAATACTCATCAAATCCTATATTTTCAAATTCTTTGCCATGATCACTTCTAATGCTTGTTATTGTATATCCTTTTTCATTTTGAGTCACCTTTGAGTAAGTTATGAATTTCTCTAAGGCTTCATTTTTTACTCTCAAAAAGAACACCCAAGTGTATCTAGTGTAATCATCAACTATTACAAAACTATAGTGTTTCCCACCTAGGCTAGTGGTTCTAGTTGGTCCAAATAAGTCTAAATGCAGTAATTGAAGAGGCCTAGTGGTGGATACACTATTCTTAGGCTTAAAAGTGGTTCTCTTGTGTTTTCCTTTAACACAAGCTTCACATATTTCTTCATGATCAAAGGATATTTTGGGTAAGCCTATAACTAGGTCCTTTCTAGCTAATTTGGATAGCACATGCATGCTAGCATGACCTAGTCTTCTATGCCATAACCAAGATTCCTTTTTGTTGTCTACCATTAAGCATATGTTTTAATTTTTGAGTTCATTAAGGTAGACTATATATATGTTACCTTGCCTATGACCTAGAAGAAGAATTTTATTTGACTTAGGATCTATAACATTACATTTCATGCAATCAAAAATTACTTTGTAACCTTTGTCACAAAGTTGACTAATGCTTAGTAAGTTATGCTTTAGACCCCTAACAAGTAATACTTTTTCTAAAGAGAAGTGATCATTACCTATTGAGCCACTTCCTTCCACTTGGCCTTTGGAGTTGTCCCCAAAAGTGACTTCTCCACCAATTTTCGATTTGAAGGAATTGAAATGGCTTTTATCACCCGTCATGTGCCTTGAGCATCCACTATCTAAGTACCAAGCTTCCTTTGTTTTAGCTTTGTGGCTATGCTCAATCACCTACAATAAAAAAAAAATAAACACACTCAAGTCTTAGGTACCCAAATTCTCTTGGGTCCTTGGAGGTTAGTAAATGAAATTCTTGATCCCATTGGGATCCATTTTGCTAATGCATTGCAGTCCTTGGAATGAATTACCTCTTTTGGAATCCATATCCTTTTTACAATTTTTCCTTTAAGATTCCTCATCTTTATATTGCAATAATGTGACTTATGTCCCTTCTTGTTACAATATGAACAAGTAATTGCAGGTTTATTCATGCTCTTCCTAGCAATAAAACTCTTAAGATGGGTCTCCCTACTTTGTGCATTATACCCTAAGCCATTTTTGTCAAAAAATGCCCTTTGGGTTTCTAACATGCTATCTAGCTTTTGTTGCCCCATGTGAAATCTATTAAAGGAGTTATGTAAATTGCTATTTTTCTCCTTAATGTCACAAATTTCTAGATTGGCAATCTCTAGTTTCTTCTCACATTCCAATTTATCTTTTAACATTATCTCATTTTCCCTTTTTAATTTAGATATTAACTTTTTATACTTCATGCTCATAGATTCATACTCTAATGCTAAATCATCAAATGCATCTTGCAGTTCATCAAAAGAGTATTCATTGATATTAGAAGTTACCTTTTCATCATCATCAATTGCCATGAAGCATAGGTTGGCAATGTCCTCATTTGATTCATCATCGGAGCATTCACTGTCACTCCATGTTGCTACCATTGCCTTCTTTTTATGAAACCTATCATTGGATCTTTTGAGGAGAGGGCAGTTAAATTTTATGTGTCCAGGTTTTTTACATTCATAACACACAATAGAGTCTTTTCTACCTACTTCCTCTTGTTCTCTCCTATTGTTTCTCCTATTGCTATTACTAACTCTCATCCTCATGAATTTATTAAATCTTTTGGCAAACATTGCCATCTCAATATCCTCCTCACTGCCACTCTCATTTTTAATCTCCTTTTCAGCAGTGGATTTTAGAGCAACACCCACTTTCTTGGGTGGCTCTTCATTTCTTTTAAGCTTCATCTCATAAGTTAGCAAGGAACCTATTAATTCATCTAAGGACAATGTGTGTGGATCCTTAGATTCCTCTATTGCTGTTACTTTAGCTTCCCATGACTTAGGTAAGCTATTTAAAATTTTCTTTACCATTTCAATGTTAGAATATATTTTTCCTAAGGATTTTAGTCCATTAATTACGTCTGTAAATCTAGTGAACATATCACTAATCGATTCTCCTTCCTTCATTCTAAAGAGCTCATAATCATGTGTGAGCATACCTACTTTTGTCTCCTTCACTTGGGTTGTACCCTCATGAGTTATTGCCAATTTATCCCATATTTGCTTGGCATTATCACACCCGGATACTCTATTATATTCATTAGGACCTAAAGCACAAAATAATGTGTGCATAGCTTTAGCATTTAGTTGTGCACATTTAATGTCATTAGAATCCCATTCATCTTCTTCTTTGGGAATATCTCTTCCCTCTATTTTCTTTGTAGGGATTTGAGGTCCCTTAACTATAATTCTCCATACTTCATAGTCATTTGCTTGAATGAATAGCATCATCCTAGTCCTCCAATATGAATAATGTTCACCATTGAACATGGGAGGTCTAACCGTGGAGTGCCCCTCTCCTATCAAACTAGTTGCAACATTGTTAAGAGCCATTTGATCGTTTTCTAACTCTTAGGAAGTTGTTCCTACGTGATTAAAGAGTCCTAGCTCTGATACCAATTGTTGGCTCTACCGAGAGGGGGGGTGAATCGGTTTTCTAATAACTATGGCAGATTTTAAAATAATCACAATTTAAACACAAATGATAATGAATAAAACAGTGCAATATAACAATTTAATGCAGAGAGAAGGGAAGAGAAACAAACACAGTCACTTATAGAGGTTCGGCCAACTCTTGCCTACGTCCTCTCTCCTTGACCTTCTTGTCAAGTGCTTTCTTTCTCTCTTTCAATAGAGCTTACAAATTTCCTTTTACAGGTTAAGGAATAACCTCACTACCTTTGGCAATACAGAAAAGTATTCAGCCTCTTACAACTTTCACTCACAGAGGAACAATCCTCTTCTCTTTTAAGGTAAGACTGAATACAATAAGTAGCTTTAAAGAGGTAGGACAAATGTATCTATTTGCACTTAAGCTTTTACAACAATTCTCAATAAATAAGCAATAGAGACACAAGGAATAATGGAATTAAAGCTTTTGAATGTTTGGAATGTGCAGCAATAGTCACTATTTTCTCTTTGTCTTCAATGCTTGGTTATATACTGAAGGTTGGGTAGTTGGAGCATTAAATGCAGTTTTTTTTTTCCCGTTGAGATTTGAAGAAAATAGCCGTTGGGAACCTCCAGTGGTCAGACAGATCGATCTCCTATCTTGGCCAGATCGATCTCCTAGTTTTAAATCCTGCAATGACAAAGCACAAATACACAGGGAGATCGATCTCATACATTACCAGATCGATCTGTTAGTTTGAATAGGCAGAGGCAGATCGATCTGTCGAATAGGCAGATCGATCTCCTATCCTCTCTGTTTGAGGCAAGATCGATCTCTCAATACACCAGATCGATCTCTTAAGCTCACTGACTTTGAGCAGATCGATCTCTTCCTTACCAGATCGATCTCCTAAGTTCTCTGACTTAGAGGAGATCGATCTCTTAACCCTGGCAGATCGATCTCTTTTTACCTTAAACCCTTTACACCGTTTTAAGGCTTGCCAGATCGATCTCTTCCATCATGAGATCGATCTCTCATCAAGTATAAACCCAGGAGATCGATCTCTCACACCTCAGATCGATCTCTCATCAGTAGAACTCTAAGTTCTGGTCCTGATATCTTCTAAACATGTTTGTATACCATCTTAACATTATTGTATTAACTTGTTTTGTCATTTCAAAATACATTAACTCAACACATTTCCGACCCTTGGCCTGGCCATCGGCCGTCGGACGGTGGTCGGGTCTTCTTCGATTTTCTCGGCTCCCGTTTGGCTTCTCTCTCCCCGACCCGTTTCTCTCTTTCTTCTTCTTTTTTTTTTTTCAGTTATCTTTTCTCTTTCTTTTCTTTTTTATTTTTATTTTTATTTTTATTATTATTATTTTTATTTATTTTAATTATTTTACTATTCATTAAAATACATTAAAATACCCAAATATCTACACTTATATTATTTTTATTTTAATTTAATTTATTTAATTTAAATTTAATTTATTAAATACATCTTTCTCTAAATTTTTGATATTATTTCTTCGCGCTTTTCGAGATACCGTTTCGATAATTTTTTTTCGATATTTTTAAAATTTTTGAATCTTGATCAATTTAATCCAGAATAATTATATTTCATCTTTATTGACCAATATTTCTCCAATCCATATTTTTAATTAATTTTTTTCTCATCGAGTTTACTCCGGCTTTCGATCTTTTGACCGTTTTGCCCTTACACGTGTTCGGGATTAATTTAACCCGACTTCCCTTCACAAATACTCCTTTATTTCATATTTTAATTAAATTCGGGTCTTACACCCAAAGCGGATAATACGGTTGAGTGGGTCGCTACCGGTTGAGCTAGGACGCCGCAAGGAAGAAACGTCGATCGGCGGCCATCGGCGCTGATTTGGTCTAACCCGAGGCCCGATTTTGGAAGCCCAGGCGATGGCGTACCAAACGGCGGTGGAATCATTCGGAGAACCGGTCGGATGGTGTCGAAATGACCAAATGATGTCGAACCGGACTGAACCGCTGGACCGAACCGGACCGAACCCGGTTGAACCAGACCGACCGGTTCAGCCAAAAAGAAAAGGAAAAAAAGAAGAAAAAGGGAAAAAAGAAAAAGAGAAAAAATTTGGGAAAAATTTTAGTGATGCAATCGAGTTACGGGTAAGTCGGTAAGCGGTCGAATTGACCGATTTAAAATTTGAAATATTTAATTTAATTATTAATCAACTGGAAAGTTTACTTGAAAAATATTAAATTGTGTAGCTCGACAATTGGCATCAACCAAGTGCTCGAGACAGTCTCGATTTGCGTACTATCATGGAATCACGGATAAGTAACCCTTATTTACAACAATTTTGCATCGTTATACGTGATTGATATTTATCGCATAAATTATGGATTTAATTTCGCATTTAATGAATTAAATTCTGAAAAATTGGATAAATAGTCGTAAATACTAAATTAAGCTATTCGAGATTTAGAACGAGGTTAAATAAATACTGATGGGCCCAATGAGCCCAATAGGCCTCGATAATGTGAATAGTGAGTAGAAAACGGGCTTAAGGCCGATTAAGGCCCATTATGGTATAATCGGGCTCAATATGGGTAAAAAGGCCCACTGATTTAAATTAAGCCTAGAAAAATATGAAATACAATTAAATTGTATTGTATTTGACCTGATGAATAATTATCCGCAGTGTCAGAGATTTGATTTGGATTGTGAGCAAATCGGACTGCGTGACGAGACATCAGTGGAAAGGTCAGACTGTACAGAAAATGAGGTAAGAGAATTGTGTGAGTAGTTAGAGGTAGCTAAGCGTATTTTAATAGTTTTTATGAACACTGAATATGTATGTATACCTTTATTATGTATAATGATCCTAAAAGTGGTTTAAATGATTTTAAGGATCGAAATACGTGAAAAGACTATTTTACCCCTATTGAGGGAAGTTCACCTAAGGATGGTGAAAGCATGACATGCATGATTTAAGGACTTTTATGATTAAGGAATTTTATTGGTTTTAATCAAAGCAAATCGATAGATTGGCCAGTAATTGCATGAATTTCACATGATAACACTACGTAAGTGTTATTTGTATTTAAATGGAAATTTCTTCAAAAAATAGGCCAACTATCAAGTTTATATGGAAACAGATAGTGTCGACACGTAGTTCGCAAAATATTTACGTTTGTGAATGTGCATAAATGTGCTTGAGTGGTTGCTTGCACCGATTTGTGTGACATCATATGCATGAATTGTGCTAAAGCGGTTGCTCGCACTGATTTTTATTCTTGTGAAATGCATGAGAGCTGCTGGAGCCTAGCTCGCACTCTGTTTTGACATGTTTTGACTGCTCTGATTTGTTTTGACTGAATATGCATAAAAAGGTGCTGGAGCGATTGCTCGCACTAGTTTTTATGATTGACATGCATAAGAGATGCTAGAGCCTAGCTCGCATCCAATTTTGATATGATAATTGCATAAAAGCCTTGCTGGAGTGTAAATCGCACGAGATTTGATTTAATTATGCGTAAAGCCGTGCTGGAGTGTAACTCGCACGAGATTTGATTTACTTGAGCATTCATTTGTACTAGAGCGTTGCTCGCACAAAGTTTTATATGGTTTTCATAATTCATTTCAATGTCGTACTGGAGTTTTTCTCGTACGAGGTTTTCACTGAGTTGTTTTACATATCCATACTAGAGCATGGTTCGTACGTGAATTTTATTTGAATTTATAATTATTTTAAGTCGTACTGGAGCGTTGCTTGTACGTAGATTTTATTGATTTCTATGAAACCGTGCTAGAGTTTCGCTCGCACGAGATTTTCAGATATCATGAATATGCATGGAGCCGTGCTAGAGTTTCGCTTGCACAAGGATTTATATTACATGCAT
This sequence comes from Firmiana major, assembly GCA_033439115.1. NCBI lineage: Eukaryota > Viridiplantae > Streptophyta > Magnoliopsida > Malvales > Malvaceae > Firmiana > Firmiana major. The sequence continues at coordinate 26,760,127 of CM065910.1, forward strand.
ATAGCCATGTTGGAGCCTCCTGTAGACTGTGTCACAATGAGATGATATGCTCACATGTGCATTCTGAGAAAGAGATGATTTGGGTGGATAAGACCTATTAGAGGCACCCCTGACTGAGCTTGGGTTCACGAAGTACGTTGTACTGTGTATGTCACGCGGAGTATGCTGTACCGTGGGGATTGTTGGAGTGGAGTGGCATTAGTCACGAGGCAGCAAGCCTTGCCCTCGCAATCCTGGTGTTATGTTGTTCTGACGGGTAGGACGATCCACCTCTCGTTTCAGGTGTGATACCCCGTACATTAGGTACCGTGTTGCCAGGGATCACTAGGATATGGCCATAGTCCTCGATGTTACTGATATAATCAACTACTTGTCTCGCATGATATAACTATTGGTCGGTAGACCAGGGTAGACCCGAGGGAGGGGTCGGCCCCCGATTTTATGATTTTATGATTTGTGACCCTGAAAGAAGGGTGGTTTTATAATCGAAGTTTTATAATGAATTTTAACGAATTGTTTTATGAGTTTGAAATGGAATTATGAGATTGATTTATGAGATGCTTAACCCTTCGGGTTAGTTTATACTGCAGTTTTAAGGAATTGATTTACATGCAATAGCATGATGATGTTTTTCATGCTTTCATTTCAAATTCATGATTTGTCTTACATGACATGAAAGAATGCATGATCTGGATTTGCTTCATGCTCATTATGATTTACTGATGTCACATAAAATGCCTTTGATGCATGAATTACATGATTTTTATATGCACAAATAGTTTTGAATAAACTATGTCATTGATGTATGAACGATTTTGTGCTTGAGTTTTAAATGAAAAGAAATGGATTTAAGGGCATGACATTATGAGCATGTAGATAGTCGAGCTATCTACTTACTTGCATAATTGCCTTACTGAGCGTGTGGTTTGCTCACCCCCTTATTTTTCCATCTGTTCAGAGCACTCACAGAAATTAGTAAACGATTGAGGACTTGCATGCTTGGTATCTGCTGCTTCCCATCGAGAGACTGGTATACACATTTGTATAGATTTGTATCTAAATACGTAATGCATAGTACTGTAAACGGATATGATGTCGGGGATGTAGAGTTATAAATACCATTGTGTATATATTTAATTAAAGTCAAAGGACAGTAAACTCTGATATATAAATGTGATTATGGAAATGGAATTGGTAATAGTGTGAGGTGACTAACATCGAATTATAGCCCTACTGTTTGTAGGATGGTCACGATGAGAGAAATGTAAGAATTAAATAATAAATGAAAAATGAAAAATTTACTCTGATTTTTAAGTAATTTGGGTCGTGACAGGTTTAATGGTACAGAGCTGAGTTGGCCTGATATGAGTCGGTGTTAGTGATTAAGGAAGTTTTCATCCCCATGTACTGTGCATTGTTTAGATACAATTGTGTATATTGAGATGGAAGTGTAGCTAAGAATTCAATTTTGAATGCAAGAATACTCATTAACTGATAGCCGCTATGGTAGAGAGGCGAGTACATGAGCTCGAGGTTGTAGAGGTAGGCCCGAGAGTCATACTTAGTCGTCACATAAGACTCGAGATGAGATTGAAGTGGAGGCTGATATTGAGCATGCCCCACAAAGTCCGATAGAGAGATCGGACAGAGTCCGACGGAGAGATCGGATAGTATTGAGACACGCTTCACGAGGGTTGGAACGAAGTGTGGAGAATATTTTGTGAGCTAATTGCTCAGAGTATGTATGAGATTTGAGGGCGAATCGGAGCATTGGTGGAAATCCGCTTGACCCATCTTAAGAGTTAGATATCCAGATTGGACATGAGAACATGATTCTGATGTATTCCGATGACAGAATATCCCGGACATTACTTAAAGGAATAACAGATGAAATTCTTGACTTTGACCCAGAGGAACTGGTTGATTAACAGGTATGAAACTCAGTTTATATTCCTGGGCAGATATGACTTGGACACTATGAACAGTGAGAGTCGAAATGTCTGAAAGTTCATGGAAGCGCTCAGATTGTCGATTTGAGTCCGACTAGCCCGATAGACATCACTACCTATGCCAAGGCAGTGCGCAGACTACAGTTGTATGAAGAAGATTATAAGTTGCACGCCTCTGAGATTGAGAAAGGTAGTAAGGGCCGAAATAGAGATAAAAAGAGAATAGAGGTTGACAAGGATGTCAGAATGGAAAAAAAAGGTAGTCTGGTAAAAGATTAGAGTTGATAAATCACGGGGTAAGATGATTGGTAAAGCCCTAGTGTATCCAATTTGAATACTTTTGAGGGGTATTGTGATTTGAGACCTCGACCTGCTACAGAGCAGTGTAACAAAGTAGCAGAGTAAGCAGTGTAAGATGTGTGGTAGATACCACGAAAATAAGATGTTGGACGAGGGCGAGTGTATGCCTTGGACCAGGACATTATAGATGTTTCATATGATGTGGTGGAAGATACCACACTGGTTAAGAATAATGAAATAATTATTTTAATTGATCCTGGTGCCACGCATTTATTCATATCGCCTTCAGTTGCTTATCAACTAGTGAAAAATGTGAAGCCTGTACCCTTAGGCATGAGGATGATGGTTAGCTAATTTTCACTAACTGAATATGGGTATAGAGATTGTAAGTTGAAAATAGGGGAGAAAACATCACTGAAATGTGTATTGTAAGTTTGACAAGTAATGAAAGAGGAGTAGCAATATGTAAAGTAAATTGGATTAAGCGATATGTAGTAGATATGAATTGTGACCACATGGGCTGATATGTAAAGTAATTGTGGTCAAGTCTGAGGGTTAATAAAGGTATTCCAAAATACCTCATCGCTTGAAGATTTGACAGCGTCTAGAAGTGTACACATAACTTATACATTGAAATCGGCAGTCGTAATATATATACATTTAAAATTTGGGTACCTTTACTGGTATAATAAAGAAATATAGAATTCGAGTAATCATGAAGGTTTAAAAAAAATAAATTAAAATTTTATAAAAGCCGTTAATATAAGAAAAAAGGAAATGACGTTAGCTAGTATCTTGAACGGAAGCGATTTCAAATTGACGTTCTACGTTTATGCGTACATAGGTCAAGTATATGGGTTATTGAAATATTTAGTGGAACTCAACTACAATAAGGTATTTAAACCTTACCTGGACCAATTGGTTGTCATCTTAAGCGATGATATTTCGATGCATTCAAAGTCCAGAGAAGAGCTTGAGTAGCAATTGGAAACTGTCTTACAGACGAGGTGTTGTGAGTTTCTCAATGGGCTACTCAGTTGACACGTTTCGTTTGGAAAAAGATTTCATACGAGTGGTATGATAAGTATCTAAATGGCTTCGGTGAGTTTTGGTATATTGAAGTAATGAACTGACCACCGTAAGTATTCTCACCATGACCAACAGCTCAAGGGGTTTTAGTGTGTATGGATACCTAAATAAGGATTGGGTTGTGTATTGATGTAAAATGGGAAGATAGTCGTTTATGGATCCAGTTAGTTCAAGGACCATGAGAGAAACTATCTGACCCATAATTTAGAGTTGGCAGCTGTAGCGTTTACACTAAAAGTATGGTGCCACCACTTATACAGTGAGACAATTTCGAGTATGCACTAATCGTAAAACCCCTGAGTATCTGTTTTCACAGAAAGAGTAGAATATGAGATAACCAAGAGGCTTAAAGCTTCTAAGAGATTATGATTGTGAACATTGTACCACCCAGGAAATTCTAATGTAATTGTTGATGCCTTGATTAGAAAGAGCCTTGGGATGGTATCACATATGATGGTCAGGGAGCATGAGCTGCTAGAGCAGTTGTGAGCCTCAGTAGTGATGTGATCCCTTTTGATGATGACAGTGATATTGTCACAGCTAGCCTGAGGTTAGAATCGGATTTGAGTGATCGGATTTGCCAGGCTTAGCATGATGATCGGCATGGTGTCGATAGTTTGGGTCAGATTCAGAAGGGTATAGTGACAAAGTTCATGGTGAGTGATGATGACTTACAGAGGTTCAGAGACAGTATAAGTGCTCTACAGGACCACTGTTAAGGAGATAGTGTTATTGACAGAAGCTCACTCTTCGGGATATACAATGCATCTGGGAAGTAATAAATATATTGAAATCTCTGAAAAAGGGTATTGGTGGTCAGTTATGAAAAGTGATATTGAAGAGATTGTGTCACGCCCCGGAAGCGCGAAAAATGGGGCTAATTAAAACTTTTTATCCATTAACTATGTTGTTTTCCTGTCCATGTCTAAAATTAAAATCTTTTCATTTTTCAGGATCTCATTACATCACATACATTCTGTATATATAAAATTATTTACAACTATTACATCCCAACTATTATATACAATAGTGTCTATTATGTATCACATGTCTGAAATATAAGTAAGACTGTACCTCAAGATTACAAAAGTATCCGATGAAAGGTCGGACTAACTTATCAATGACCACAGTCTCGTATGTGCAGTAGACTCGTTATAGATAATCTGGGAGATGGAGAGGAGGGGGTGAGTTTTTCAGACTCAGTAAGAGATACATTTAAAATAGCTTTAAATACTCAAAACATGGTAAAACTCATGGTATTACAAATCAGCATAAACATGTACTGGAGTAGAGATGCTTAAATTTCATAAAAGCAGTAAAAACATGCTTAAATCATAAGTTTACACACCATGCATCTTTTTAGTAAAACTCATATATAGTATGCATATCACGTCGTGTAAACATGTAAAAGCATCTCAAAACTTAATCATGCATATCATAACATGCTTATCACTTTGAAAGTGAAATCGTACTATCATATGCACATTTCATAAAACATAACTCATAAGCTACCTTTAAAATCTCATCAGAAAAATATGTGCTCAATAGCAAATCATAAAATAGGCAGCATGAAATGTGTGAAAACATATATATATCATTCCGTCAATTCATCATGTAGGGTCAGGCAATTGTCTCATATACTAGTCCCGAAGGACATCATACATCTGGTCCCGTAGGACAAAATCATGGGTACTCATGGCCATAGTACAGGGAGCCGTAGGACTGGATCAGGGTCGTACGCTGCCCTATCTCTCGTGCACCACTAAATGGGGACTATACGCACGAACTCACGTGCATCACCAAGTGTGGTCTATACGCACGTTTCTCATATCAAGTCAGAGCCTGCCCGTTCCCTGGCCGTCGGCTAGGTAGATCCTCGATCGTCTCCATACGAGATCGATCCCAGATCCTCTGACTTTCTTCATGTCATGCCTTTTTACCCCACAAAAATCATTTTCGGCCTCTTACCCAATTTATCAAAATCATTTCGGGCCTCATACCCGTGTATTAAAATCGTTACGGGACTCTAACCCATTTTTCATAAATCATTACGGGACTCTAGCCCGTTTCTCATAGAAAACATAGTTTTCATAAATCATTGCGGGACTCTAGCCCGTGTAAATATGGAAAGCATAGTTATAATAGCTATTTCTTGGGACTAATACCCATACTGTGAAAATATAGCTTAAAAGCTGTCTCGGGACTTTAACTCGTATCATAAAAACATGGTTTCGTAAAACATATCGGGACTCTAACTCGTAATCTCACGTGAAAATACTATGCTTTCATTTCAAAAGTGAAAAATCACTTTTATAAACATGTATGCTGTAAAAATGTATCTCATATATATAAAACATGTTGAAAACTCGGGAAATGGTTTTGGTTTCGGTTTGAATACCGTTGGAAATCCATTTCCTAAAATCTCATTCAATTCTCATAGATAAACAGTTGGTAAGGACGTAGGAGTACTAACGCTACTCTAAATCATATCCCTTACCTCTTAGCCACTGATGTAGAGCACTTTCCTCGATGCTCGTATTTACCTCGTAAAACGTGTTGATAGATCGAGCTGCTGCAAAACAAGTTCAACTTATCACATATGACTTAAATTCATTTCAATATATCCAAATATGTGATTATATCGAAGCTTTAGCCAAAAGTTAACTTTTATCGATTTTACTCTTTTTGCTCGGTTTTATCGATGTAAACCTTGTTTTAAATCGTATTTAACTCAATAAATACTTTCCTCATATTTATTACGGTCGATTTAGCTAATTGGGCCAATTTCTCTCTTATTGGGCCTGATTGCATCTTAATGGGCTTTAATCCGTTTTAATCCCGTTTCCCTTATTAATTCTTTCATCGAGGCCTATTGGGCTCACTGGGCCCATTAGTACTTATTGGGCCTTTTTCTAGACTCTTTGAATAGCCGTATATCATTTACGACAATTTAATTAAAAATCTTGATTTAATCCACTAAATGCCTAATTTAATCCGTAACTCGTAAAATAAACTTTTAATGCGCAATAATTACATAGATTGTCGTAAATGAGCTTTACTTACCCGAGATTTTACGAAGTGCGCAAATCGAAGTTCGATCCGGCTCACGTACGTGATTTATCATCGAACTGTATAATTTATATATTTAATTTTGGGTGAATTTTCGATCAAATATAATTTAAATAAATTTTCCGAAAATTAAATTGGTCACTTTTGACCTCTTACCGACTTACCCGAAGTTCGATGTATCCCCACAAATTTTTCCTTTTTCTTTTTCTCTTTTTCTTCCCTTTTTCTCCTTTTTCCCTCTCTTTCTTGGTTGAACCGGTTCGGTCCGGTTCAGACCGGTTCAGACCGGTTCGGTTCAGTTCCGGTCCAACTTCTCCCTCACCGTTCGGGACTTTTTTGGTCGGTTCTCCATCGACTTCCGCCTCCAGCTTGTTCGCGGGGTTGTCCGATGCATGAATCTGGGGTCGGCTTCGTCAAAGCTCGCCGGAAAGTGGCCGGTCAGGCCTCTTCTCTCCGGGCCGTCGGTGCCGTTTTCCTCTTTCCGCCGTTCACGGTGTTTTTCGACCGTTTTGATGGCCGTGGTTACCCCGATCTAGCTCGCCAGCATCTGGGCTTTCGAAATCTGGCCTCGGTTCCGTCGGATCGGCGCCGATGGCCGTCGATGGCCATTTCTTCCTCTCGGCTCAGTTTCGTTTTCCTTTGCCGCCATTGTCGCCATTCGTCAGCTCCCATGTCGCCGGTGGGGCGTGCTGCATCGCCCGGCCTCCCTCGGTGCCGCGCCTGGGCCGTCGGTGAACAGATGGGAGCTCGGCTCCCTTGCTGCCTCTGTTTTCTTCTCTGTCACGTTCGCGCGACAGAGTTTCTGTTTTTTTTTTTACTTTATTATATTTTATTATATTTAATTATATTATATTTATTATATTTTATTTTAATCAAATAAAATATAATAAATTGTACAAAATATCTAATATTATATTTAATTAATTAATTAATTTATTTTATTTTATTTTAATTATTTTAACTATTTCGGTGTATTTTTTGCATATTTTCGGGATAATGTCCCGGGCGAAAATTACGAAAATTCGTAATATCTTCGTATCTTGACCAATTGAACTCGGAATTCCATAATTTCTTCTTTATTGATCAAGATTTCCTAATTCCATATTTTTAATAAAATTTTCTTTTCGAATTTACACCGAAATTAGGATCTTTTGACCATTTTACCCTTCTACACGTTCGAGATTAATTTAGATCGATTTTCCTTCTCGGACTCACTATCTTTTCTCATTTAAATTCTGTATCTTTCGTCCAACGATTTAAATCCCTTTAATTTAAATTATGATCCAATTAATGAACATAGTGGGAAAAATCCGGGTTTCACATTTCTCCCCACCTTTTAAGAATTCAGTCCTCTGAATTCAAGCTGGTCCATCAACCACGTGAGAGTATTTCTTCTTCGTTTGGCTCTTTAGTTCCCAAGTGACTTCTTCTGTCTTGTGGTGTTATCAGAAAACCTTTACTAGTGGAATAATCTTAAATCGTAACACTTTTTTTTTTTGAAGTGTACTATACTCTTCATCAGTGACACCTTTACAATTACAGAGTCCCTAACCTGAAATTCAAGAGGATGTCTGCGCACATTGGCATAACTTTTCTGTGCGGTCCTTGATCTGTCACGGATGAGCTGAACACCCTTAGCTTCCTGTTCCACTAAATCGGAAGCAAGGTGAATCTAGGACAATAGGACTGCTTCAGAATGCTCTGTCTCAAGGTGTCATCATGTGGCACACAGATACAGCCTTGGTACCTCAGTAATCCATCATCATTGACCGTAAACTTAGACTGTGATCTCTCCTCTGCCTGGCTAAGCATATCTAGTAATCTTTGATCGTTTCGCTATCCAGCTCTAATCTGGTCTAGTATACTTGGTTCAATCTGTAGGCTAGCCATATATCCATGCTCAATCTCATCTACACTAATCCTGAGTTCGTTGAATTGTTTCAATAAGTCCCACTCTTTAATCATCATGTAGGACATCATACCCTTTTTACTCGGGGCATCAGCTGCCACGTTCGCCTTACCAGGATGGTATAAAATCTCGCAGTCATAGTCTTTTAGGAGCTCTATCTATCTCCGTTATCTCATATTCAGCTCCTTCTGATTAAACAAGTACTTAAGATCTTATGGTCAGTGAAAATCTGAAATCTTTTTTCATATAATTAATGCTGTCATTTCTTGAGTGCAATCACTACTGCAGCTAACTCCAAATCGTGAGTGGAATAATTATGCTCATGATCCTTTAGCTGACGGGATCCATAAGCTACCACTCTACCATGCTGCATAAGCACATAGCCGAGACCTTGGTAGGAAGCATCATTGTATAACACAAATTCCCCAAACCACTTGGAATGGTCAAGACTGGTATCGTATTCAACCGACGTTTGAGCTCTTAAAAGTTCTGCTCACACTACTCAGACCATATAATCTGAACCTCTTTATGAGTCAGTCTGGTTAATGGAACTGTTATTCGTGAAAACCCTTCGACAATCTGTCCGTAATACCATGCTAATCCCAATAAGCTTCTGACCTCCGTGACTGTCCTCAGTCTTTTCCATCTCAATATTGCATCTACCTTGGACGGATCTATTGGCACCCCGTCCTTAAATACCACATGTCCGAGGAATGCAATATGATCTAGCCAGAAGGTACAATTACTAAATTTACCATATATCTTCTTCTCACGGAGAGTTTGGAGCACAGTCCTCAAATATTGTTCGTGCTCTTCTCGGGATCTAGAATAAATCAAGATGTCATCGATGAATACTATCATCAATCTATCTAAGTATTCTCGGAAGACATCGTTCATAAGACTCATGAATGCAACTGGAGCATTAGTCAATCCAAAAGGGCATAACTAGGAACTCGTAGTGCCCATATCGAGTCTGAAATGCTATCTTCGGTACATCAGCCTCCCCAAATCCTTAGCTGATGATAACCTGATCTCAAATCTATTCTTGAAAACACTGAAGCCCTTCTCAGCTGATCAAATAAGTCATCTATCCTTGGGCAGGGGATACTTATTCTCAACTATTACTTATTCAAAAGCCTGTAGTCTATACATAGATGGAAACTACCATCCTTCTTTCTGGCAAATAATATTGGTGTACCGCATGGTGACACACTAGGCCTTATAAACCCCTTATCGAGTAATCCTTGCAACTGCTTCTTTAATTCTTCCAACTCTACCAATGTCATTTGGTAAGATGGCTTGGAGATGGGTTGAGTATCTGATACTAGCTCAATGGCAAGCTCAACTTCTCTCTCTATGGTAATCCCATTAAGTCCTCTAGGAATACTTCGGGAAACTTACATGTAAATTGTGGTGACACAAACGAGTGTGTGAAACTTGGGTCACAATACAGTACATGTGCTTAATGATTACAGACAAGGAGAGTACCTCGAATAACATTGGAGGATGTATCTGCAGTCTCCTGGTCATAGGCGTACACTCGACCCTGGGAGACAGGCTTCTTGCCCTTGTCTGCGGCTGTGGCTCTCCTCTGTGGAGCCTGAGTCAGTCTCTCTATCTGTCTAGGTGCTTCACGAGGTTCCTGAGATCTCATAAGTGGACACTCTCATTATGTGCCCTACTTCATCGCATCTGTAGCAAGTAAATGTACCTATGCGACAAGGTTCAGTGTGAATATTGCCACATATCCTACACCGTGGCACTCTTATCTCAGGGCCTCTAATCATACATGCGGCACCAACTGGGGTCTTGGGCTTACCAGACCCTATCTGAGGTCCTTACACCCTCTGTCTCTTGGGCTGACCCCTTCTCAAATCATGTCGAGAAGTAACTGCTCTCTTTCCCTTAACTCTGACTGATCTCCTGAGACCATGCTCTGCTTGAGGAACGTTTTAGAGCATCTTTGAAATCTACGATATTCTGACCCAACGACCAATCTCTGATCCTAGATCTCAATCCTGCCAGAATTCTCTCTGTTTGGCGCTCGGGATCTCTAACTGTCTCTGGATCGTACCTCATCAAGATTGTAGATTTGTTCTCATACTTGTCTACTGTAGAACTTCCCTGTTACAAATCTAACAACTCTGCTTGCATCTTCCTCTGAGCTGTAAGTGGTACATATTGCTCTCGAAATGCGACTAAAGAAGCATTCCATGTGATCTTTAAGGGATCCTCGGCTAATGTCGTCTGTGTGGATCTCTTCTAGAACTTAGCCTGTCCCTTTATCATTTAACCCGTCATAGTCACTCTCTCCCTATCAGTACACCCCAAAACTGAAATATCGTCTCAATATCAACGATTCACTCCTCAGCCTTAATCAGGTCCTTAAGCCCTGTGAACTCCAGAGGATGCATACTCAAGAAAATCTCGCACCCTCTGAGTTTCTCTGTCATCCCTATACTGGGGAACTGCTAACTGAGGGTTGGGGCTACTGGAGGAACTGGTGGGGGATGAGGATTAGGCATAAGAGTAGCTGTCTCTATATCAGGTGTATGTACCCAAAAACTGCTGGGTAAACATAGTGGTAAAGGTTGTAAGTCTTTCCCTCATACCATGTACTGTCTCTTCGAGCCTCCTTATTCTATCCGTAGGGCTCTCTGGTTGAGGGGAAGATGGTGGAGCGGGTTGAGCTCGTCTCTATGAACGATCCCATCTACCACTCATGATTAGCGATCTACTATTTGCACATAATCCATAAATTAAGTCATACTTTGACAAGTAAGCTTACTTTATTACCAGACATGCATAGACACATTGGGATGTAATACACTCTAATTACTAGACACGACAGTACTACACAACATTTGCTCTGATACCAAGAAAAACTGTCACGCCCCGGAAGCGCGGAAAATGGGGCTAATTAAAACTTTTTATCCATTAACTATGTTGTTTTCCTGTCCATGTCTAAAATTAAAATCTTTTCATTTTCCAGGATCTCATTACATCACATACATTCTGTATATATAAAATTATTTACAACTATTACATCCCGACTATTATATACAATAGTGTCTATTATGTATCACATGTCTGGAATATAAGTAAGACTGTACCTCAAGATTACAAAAGTATCCGATGAAAGGTCGGACTAACTTATCAATGACCACAGTCTCGTATGTGCAATAGACTCGTTATAGATAATCTAGGAGATGGAGAGGAGGGGGTGAGTTTTTCAGACTCAGTAAGAGATACATTTAAAATAGCTTTAAATACTCAAAACATGGTAAAACTCATGGTATTACAAATCAGCATAAACATGTACTGGAGTAGAGATGCTTACATTTTATAAAAGCAGTAAAAACATGCTTAAATCATAAGTTTACACACCATGCATCTTTTTAGTAAAACTCATATATAGTATGCATATCACGTCGTGTAAACATGTAAAAGCATCTCAAAACTTAATCATGCATATCATAACATGCTTATCACTTTGAAAGTGAAATCGTACTATCATATGCACATTTCATAAAACATAACTCATAAGCTACCTTTAAAATCTCATCATAAAAATATGTGCTCAATAGCAAATCATAAAATAGGCAGCATGAAATATGTGAAAACATATATATATCATTCCGTCAATTCATCATGTAGGGTCAGGCAATTGTCTCATATACTAGTCCCGAAGGACATCATACATCTGGTCCTGTAGGATAAAATCATGGGTACTCATGGCCATAGTACAGGGAGCCGTAGGACTGGATCAGGGTCGTACGCTGCCCTATCTCTCGTGCACCACTAAATGGGGACTATACGCACGAACTCACGTGCATCACCAAGTGTGGTCTATACGCACGTTTCTCATATCAAGTCAGGGCCTGCCCGTTCCCTGGTCGTCGGCTAGGTAGATCCTCGATCGTCTCCATACGAGATCGATCCCAGATCCTCTGACTTTCTTCATATCATGCCTTTTTACCCCACAAAAATCATTTTCGGCCTCTTACCCAATTTATCAAAATCATTTCGGGCCTCATACCCGTGTATTAAAATCGTTACGGGACTCTAACCCATTTTTCATAAATCATTACGGGACTCTAGCCCGTTTCTCATAGAAAACATAGTTTTCATAAATCATTGCGGGACTCTAGCCCGTGTAAATATGGAAAGCATAGTTATAATAGCTATTTCTTGGGACTAATACCCATACTGTGAAAATATAGCTTAAAAGCTGTCTCGGGACTTTAACCCGTATCATGAAAACATGGTTTCGTAAAACATATCAGGACTCTAACTCGTAATCTCACGTGAAAATACTATGCTTTCATTTCAGAAGTGAAAAATCACTTTTATAAACATGTATGCTGTAAAAATGTATCTCATATATATAAAACATGCTGAAAACTAGAGAAATGGTTTTGGCTTCGGTTTGAATACCGTTGGAAATCCATTTCGTAAAATCTCATTCAATTCTCATAGATAAACAGTTGGTAAGGACGTAGGAGTACTAACGCTACTCTAAATCATATCCCTTACCTCTTAGCGACTGATGTAGAGCACTTTTCTCGATGCTCGCATTTACCTCGTAAAATGTGTCGATAGACCGAGCTGCTGCAAAACAAGTTCAACTTATCACATATGGCTTAAATTCATTTCAATATATCCAAATAAGTGATTATATCGAAGCTTTAGCCAAAAGTTGACTTTTATCGATTTTACTCTTTTTGCTCGGTTTTATCGATGTAAACCTCATTTTAAATCGTATTTAACTCAATAAATAATTTTCTCATATTTATTACGGTCGATTTAGCTAATTGGGCCAATTTCTCTCTTATTGGGCCCGATTGCACCTTAATGGGCTTTAATCCGTTTTAATCCCGTTTCCCTTATTAATTCTTTCATCGAGGCCTATTGGGCTCACTGGGCCCATTAGTACTTATTGGGCCTTTTTCTAGACTCTTTGAATAGCCGTATATCATTTACGACAATTTAATTAAAAATCTTGATTTAATCCACTAAATGTGCAATTTAATTCGTAACTCGTAAAATAAACTTTTAATGCACAATAATTACATAGATTGTAGTAAATGAGCTTTACTTACCCGAGATTTTACGATAGTGTGCAAATCGAAGTTCGATCTGGCTCACGTACGTGATTTATCGTCGAACTGCGTAATTTATATATTTAATTTCGGGTGAATTTTCGATCAAATATAATTTAAATAAATTTCTCGAAAATTAAATTGGTCACTTTTGACCTCTTACCGACTTACCCGAAGTCCGATGTATCCCCGCAAATTTTTCCTTTTTCTTTTTCTCTTTTTCTTCCATTTTTCTCCTTTTTCCCTCTCTTTCTTGGCTGAATCGGTTCGGTCCGGTTCAGACCGGTCTGATTCAGTCCTGTTCAATTTCGGTCCAACTTCTCCCTCGCCGTTCGGGGCTTTTCCGACCGGTTCTCCATCGGCTTCTGCCTCCAGCTTGTTCGCGGGGTTGTCCGATGCATGAATCTGGGGTCGACTTCGTCAAAGCTCGTCAAAAAGTGGTCGGTCCGGCCTCTTCTCTCCGGGCCGTCGGTGTCGTTTTCCTCTTTCTACCGTTCACGGTGTTTTTTGACCGTTTTGATGGCCGTGGTTACCCGGATCTAGCTCGCCAGCATCTGGGCTTTCAGAATCTGGCCTCGGTTCTGCCCGGATCGACGCCGATTGCCATTTCTTCCTCTCGGCTCAGTTTCGTTTTCCTTTGCCGCCGTTGCCGCCGTTCTTCAGCTCCCATGTCGCCGGTGGGGCGTGCTGCATCGCCCGACCTCCCTCGGTGCCGCGCCTGGGCCGTCGGTGAACAGATGGGAGCTCGACTCCCTTGCTGCCTCTGTTTTCTTCTCTGTCGCGTTCGCGCGACAGAGTTTCTGTTTTTTTTTACTTTATTATATTTCATTATATTTTATTATATTATATTTATTATATTTTATTTTAATCAAATAAAATATAATAAATTGTACAAAATATCTCATATTATATTTTATTAATTAATTAATTTAATTAATTTAATTTATTTTAATTATTTTAACTATTTTGGTGTATTTTTTGCATATTTTCGGGATAATGTCCCGGGCGAAAATTACGAAAATTCGTAATATCTTCGTATCTTGACCAATTGAACTCGAAATTTCATAATTTCTTCTTTATTGATCAAGATTTCCTAATTCCATATTTTTTATAAAATTTTCTTATCGAATTTACACTGAAATTAGGATCTTTTGACCATTTTACCCTTCTACACGTTCGGGATTAATTTAGATCAATTTTCCTTCTCGGACTCACTATCTTTTCTCATTTAAATTCTGTATCTTTCATCCAATGATTTAAATCCCTTTAATTTAAATTATGATCCAATTAATGAACATAGTGGGAAAAATTTGGGTTTCACAGATTGTGAAAAAGTGTCTCGTATGTCAGCAGATAAAGGTAGAGTATGAGAAGTTGCAAGATTATTGTAGCCTCTACTTATGTTGACATGGAAAACGGAATAAGTTACCATGAATTTTGTGATGGGTTATAGAGGACCCGAATAAATCACGAGGCTATCTGGGTGATAGTTGATAGATTGATTTAGTTTACCCACATTCTAGTTATGAAAATCCCCAGATACTCAGAGTGCGTAGGTGGATTTATATGCAAGAAAAAATTGTGATACATTATGTAGCGTTCCAGTGAGCATGATATCAGATAGGGATTCCCATTTCACTTTCCACTTCTGAGAATATTTTTCAGGAAGCTATGGGAACCCGATTGTGTGTTAGCACAGCTTCCATCCTCGAACAGATGGTCAGTCAGAGAGGACAGTACAGGTTCTGGATGTTATGATGAGAGCATGTGTCATTGATTTGATAAGCTCCTGGGATGATCAGTTGTTACTAATCGAATTCGCCAATAATGACAGTTGTCACTTGAGTATCGGGATGACTTATATGAGGCATTGTATAGCCGTAGGGAGTTGTTTCCCGACTTGAATAAGAAGTGGGTGACAGATAGAGAATTGTTCCCGAATTGGTAAGATAAACCTCTGAGGATGTTCAGTTGATTTGTGAGAGATTAAGAACACCTCAGAACAGACCGAAAAGCTATGCTGACAAGAGACAGAAACCATTGGAAATTCACCAAGGGTGAATCATTATTGTTGGTAGTTACTTGACTTAAGGACATAACGAGATTCGGATAGAGATATTGGATAAGTGGGAGATAAGACTGTAGGTTTGCGTTACCACTTGAATTAACAGGCATCCACAATGTGTCCTATCTTTTTATGCTTCAGAAATACTATCCGAAGCCGATATATGTGATCGGATATGAGCTCCAACAGCTTAGCTCAATGAAAGTGTAACGTATTATTGGAAAATCGATTCGGGTATTAGACGGAAGGATAAAGTGTTGATGTTTAAGATGATCTCCCTAGTTAAGTCCTTTGGTAGTATTACACTTCAGAGAAAGTCACTTGAGGATGACAGTATAAGATGCGATAGACGTAACCGGAGTTGTTTATGGACTCATTTTACTTGGTTCTAATTTGGAGGACCAAATTTCTTAAGTGGGGGAGATTGTAAGGCCCGATTTTATCGTAAGAGCAAAAAGGAATGAATAAAAATTTTCGACTGCATTTAAAAATGCAAAAGGATTGAAATGGTATTCCCGAACATGTGCAAGGGCAAAACGGTTAAAAGATCGAAACTCGATATAAATTCG
This sequence comes from Firmiana major, assembly GCA_033439115.1. Lineage (NCBI taxonomy): Eukaryota > Viridiplantae > Streptophyta > Magnoliopsida > Malvales > Malvaceae > Firmiana > Firmiana major. The sequence continues at coordinate 26,776,179 of CM065910.1, forward strand.
ACAAGAAAATTTAATTAAAAATATGGGATTGAGAAATCTTGATCAAAAACGAAGAAATAAATAAATTTCGGGTTAAATTGATCAAGATATGAATTTATTGGAATAAATCAAAATTTTCGTATCGAAAAATAATCTCGAAAATAATCGAAAAATATACTGAAATGGTAAAATCGGATTGAAAAATTCATTTACGGATTAAATGAATTAAATATAAATTTTGATAGATATTTTTGCCAAATAATAATATTTAATTGAATAAAATAATAATTTAAATTAAATTATAAATAATAAAATAAAGTTAAAAAAAACAAAACAGAAACGAAATCTGGAAAATACGAAACATAGGGAAAGAAACGAAATGAAAGCTGAACTGAGGAGCATCATCGACGAGCCACCACCGGTGACCAGGGACCCCAGGCGAGGGCTGGCGAAGGTCGACGAGCCTCGTGGGAACCATCGGCAGTCAGCACGCGCGCCGAGAATGGCGGAGAACGTCAAAAATAAAGGAGAGGCCGCGAGGAAGAAACGTCAATCGACAGCCATCGACGTCGATTTGGTCTAACCCGAGACCCGATTTTGGAAGCCCAGGCGATGGCGTACCGAACGGCGGTGGAATAGGTCGGAGAATCGGTCGGACGGCGTCGAAACGACCAAATAATGCCGAACCGGACTGAACCGCTGGATCGAACCGGACCGAACCATTGGATCGAACCGGTCTAAACCGGGTTGAACTAGATCGAACCGATTCAGCTAAAAAGAAAAGGAAAAAAAGAAGAAAAAGGGAAAATAGATTGTGGAAAATTTCAGTGATGCAATCGAGCTACGGGTAAGTCGGTAAGCAGTCGAATTGATCGATTTAAATTTTAAAATATTTAGTTTGATTATTAATCAACTGAAAAGTTTACCCGAAAAAATATTAAATTGTGTAGCTCGACAATTGGCATCAACTGAGAGCTTGAGACAGTTTCGATTTACGTACTATCATGGAATCACGAGTAAGTAACCCTTATTTATGATAATTTTGCATCATTATGCGTGATTGATATTTATCACATAAATTACGGATTTAATTTCGCCTTTAATGAATTAAATTCTGGAAAATTGGATAAATTGTCGTAAATACTAAATTAAGCTATTCGAGATTTAGAATAAGGCTAAATAAATACTGATGGGCCCAATGAGCCCAATAGGCCTCGATAATGTGAATAGTGAGTAGAAAACGGGCTTAAAGTCGATTAAGGCTCATTATGGTATAATCGGGCCCAATATGGGTAAACAGCCCCAATAATTTAAATTAAGCCCAAAAAAAATATGAAATACAATTAAATTGTATTGTATTTGACCTGATTAATAATTATTCGCAATGTCAGAGATTTGATTTGGATTGTGAGCAAATCGGACTGCGTGACGAGACATCAGTGGAAAGGTCAGATTGTACAGAAAATGAGGTAAGGGAATTGTGTGAGTAGCTAAAGGTAGCTAGGTGTATTTTAATAATTTTTTTGTACACTGAATATGTATGTATACCTTGATTATGTATAATGATCCTAAAAGTGGTTTAAATGATTTTAAGGATCGAAATAGGTGAAAAGACTATTTTACCCCTATTGAGGGAAGTTCACCTAAGGATGGTGAAAGAATGACATGCATGATTTAAGGACTTTTATGATTAAGGAATTTTATTGGTTTTAATCAAAACAAATCGATAGATTGGGCAGTAATTGCATGAATTTCACATGATAACACTACGTAAGTGTTATTTGTATTTAAATGGAAATTTCTTTGGAAAATAGGCCAACTATCAAGTTTATATCTGCGTTTGTGAATGTGCATAAATGTGCTTGAGCGGTTGCTCGCACCGATTTGTGTGACATCATATGCATGTAATGTGCTAGAGCGGTTGCTTGCATTGATTTTTATTCTTGTGAAATGCATGAGAGCTGCTGGAGCTTAGCTCGCACTCTGTTTTGACATGTTTTGACTGCTCTGATTTGTTTTGACTAAATATGCATAAAAAGGTGCTGGAGCGATTGCTCGCACTAGTTTTTATGATTGACATGCATAAGAGATGCTGGAGCCTAGCTCGCATCCAGTTTTGATATGATAATTGCATAAAAGCTGTGCTAGAGTGTAACTTGCACGGGATTTGATTTAATTATGCATAAAGCCGTGCTGGAGTGTAACTCGCACGAGATTTGATTTACTTGAGCATTCATTTGTACTGGAGCGTTGCTCGCACAAAGTTTTATATGGTTTTCATAATTCATTTGAATGTCGTACTGGAGTTTTTCGCGTACGAGGTTTTCACTGAGTTGTTTTACATATCCGTATTAGAGCATGGCTCGTACGTGAATTTTATTTGAATTTATAATTATTTTAAGTCGTACTGGAGCGCTGCTCGTACGTAGATTTCATTGATTTCTATGAAACCGTGCTAGAGTTTCGCTCGCACGAGATTTTCAGATATCATGAATATGCATGGAGCCGTGCTAGAGCTTCACTCGCACATGGATTTATATTACATGCATATAGCCGTGTTGGAGCATCTTGTAGACTGTGTGTCACAGTGAGATGATATGCTCACACGTGTCTTCTGAGATAGAGATGATTTGGGTGGATAAGGCCTATTACAGGCACCCCTGGTTGAGCTTGGGTTCACGGAGTACGCTGTACTGTGTATGTCACGCAGAGTACTCTGTATCGTGGGGATTGTTGGAGTGGAGTGGCATTAGCCACGAGGCAGCAAGCCTTGCCCTCGCAATCCTGGTGTTATGCTGTTCTGGCTGGTAGGAAGACTCACCTCCCGTTTCAGGTGTGATACCCCGTACACTAGGTACCGTGTTGCCAGGGATCACTAGGATATGGCCATAGTCCTCGATGTTACTGATATAATCAACTGCTTGTCTCGTATGATATAACTATCGGTCGGTAGACCAGGGTAGACCCGAGGGAGGGGTCAGGCCCCCGATTTTATGATTTTATGATTTATGACCCTGAAAGAAGGGTGGTTTTATAACCGAAGTTTTATAATGAATTTTAACGAATTGTTTTATGAGTTTGAAATGGAATTATGAGATTGATTTATGAGATGCTTAACCCTTCGGGTTAGTTTATACTGCAGTTTTAATGAATTGATTTAAATGCAATAGCATGATGATGTTTTCTATGCTTTTATTTCAAATTCATGATTTGTCTTACATGACATGAAAGAATGCATGATCTGGATTTGCTTCATGCTCACTATGATTTAATGATATCACATAAAATGCCTTTGATGCATGAATTACATGATTTTTATATGCACAAATAGTTTTGAATAAACTATGTCATTGATGTATGAACGATTTTGTGCTTGAGTTTTAAATGAAAAGAAATGGATTTAAGGGCATGGCATTATGAGCATGTAGATAGTGGAGCTATTTACTTACTTGCATAATTGCCTTACTGAGCATGTGGTTTGCTCACCCCCCTTATTTTTTCATCTTTTCAGAGCACTCACAGAAATTAGTAAGCAACGAGGACTTGCATGCTTGGTATCCGCTGCTTCCCATCGAGAGTCAGGTATACACATTTGTATAGATTTGTATCTAAATACGTAATGCACAGTACTGTAAACGGATATGATGTTGGGGATGTAGAGTTATAAATACCATTGTGTATATATTTAATTAAAGTCAAAGGATAGTAAACTCTAATATATAAATGTGATTATGGAAATGGAATTGGTAATAGTGTGAGGTGACTAATACCGAATCATAGCCCAACTATTTGTAGGATGGTCACTGTAAGACCCGATATTTTTGAGTGCATTTAAAAATGCAAAAGGACTAAAATGGTATTCCCAAAAATTTGCAAGGGCAAAATGGTCGAAAGACCAAAATTCGGTATTAATCGGGACAAGAAAATTTAATTAAAAATATGAAAATGAGAAATCTTGATCAATGACGAAGAAATAATTAAATTTCGGGTTAAATTGATCAAGATATGAATTTATTGGAATAAACCGAGATTTTCGTATCGAAAAATAATCCCGAAAATAATCGAAAAATATACCGAAAAGGTAAAATTGGACTGAGAAAATTATTTACAGATTAGATGAATAAAATATAATTTTTAAAAGATATTTGTGTATTTTAATATTATTTTATTGATTAAAATAATATTAAAAATAAATTATAAATAAATAAATAAAATTTGAAAAAAAAAAGGAAAATTCGTGAAAACGCGAAGAGAACAGAAAACGGAAGCTGAAACAGAGGGAGCCCCCCTCTGCCTCACCGATCACCGGCGATCGGCGGAGGCCCAGACCAGAGGCGAGGCCAGCCGAGCCACCAGCAACCCGAACGGGCTGACGAATAGCGGCAAACGGCGGCCGAATGGGAAAGAAAGGAAGCCGAGATCGAGAAAGAGGAGAACGTCCGATCCGACGCAACCACCGGCGGACGACGCGAGGAGGCTACTGGTGAAGGTCGATTGGCACCTGAGGAAGCCGACCCGCACACCCACGCGCCCCAAAGTCGTCGAAAAAAGCCAGATCGACGGAGGAGAGCCGCGGGGAAGAAAGCTCGATTCGCCGGCGATGGCCACGATTCGACCCCAGCCGAGGCTCGATTTAGTGAACCCAGACGATGGCGCGTTGATTGGCACCGGAATCGCATCGGGAATCGGCCGGACGGCGCCGGAACGACAAAATGATGGGTGAACCGGACTGAACCGGCGGTTTGAGCCGAACCGGACCCGAGCTGAACCGGCGGTCCGAACCGGGTTGAACCAGACCTGACCGGTTCAGTCAAAATGAGAGGGAAAAAAGGAAGAAAAAGGGAAAAAGAAAAAGAGAAAAAATTGGGGAAACTTCCTGTGATACAATCGAGCTTCGGGTAAGTCGGTAAGCGGTCAAATTGATCGATTTAATTTTTAGAATATTTAATTTGATAAATAATCGACTGAAAGTTTACCCAAAAATATATTTAATTGTGTAGCTCGACAATTGGCATCCACTGAGAGCTCGAGACAGCCTCGATTTGTGTACGATCATGGAATAACGGGTAAGTGACCCTTATTTACGACAATTATATATCGTTATGCGTGATTGATATTTAACGCATGAATTACGGATTTAATTTTTGCATAAATGAATTAAATTCTGAAAAATTGGATAAATTGTCGTAAATAATTCATAAGCTGTCTGAGAGTTTAGAACGAGGCTAAATAAATATTGATGGGTCCAATGAGCCCAATAGACCTCGATAAAGTGTGGTAAACGGGCTTAAGGCTGATTAAGGCCCATTATGGTGCAATCAGGCCCAATATGGGTAAACGGGCCCAATGATTTAAATTAAGCCTAGAAAATTATGAAATACATTGAATTGTATTGTATTTGACCTGATGAATGTGTATCCGCAGTTCCGGCGATTTGATTTGGATTGGAAGCAAATCGGACTGCGTGACGAGTCATCAGTGGAAAGGTCAGACTGTACAGAAAAATGAGGTAAGGGAATTGTGTGAGTAGCTAGAGGTAGCTACGCATATTTTAATAGTTTTTCTGTACACTGAGTATGTATGTATACATGGATATTGTATAATGATCCTAAAAATGGTTTGAATGATTTTAAGGATCGAAATAGGTGAAATGTCTATTTTACCCCTATTGAGGGAAGTTCACCTAAGGATGGTGAAAGCATGACATGCATGAAATGCATGATTTAAGGATTTTTGATGATTAAGGAATTTTATTGGTTTTAATCAAAGCAAAGCGATAGATTGGCCAATAATTGTATAAGTTTCCAAAAATAACACTACGTAGGTGTTATTAATATTTAAATGGAAATTTCTTTGGAAAACGGCCAACTATCAAGTTTATATGGAAACAGATAGTGTCGACACGTAGTTCGCACTATATCTGCGTTTGTGAATGTGCATAAATGTGCTTAAGCGCTTGCTCGCACCGACTTGTGACATCATATGCATGAAATGTGCTAGAGCACGGTGGTCGCACTGATTTTTATTATTGTGAAATGAGAGCTACTGGAGCTTAGCTCGCACTCTGTTTTGACATGTTTTGATTTGTTTTGACGTGGTATGCATAAAATAGTGCTGGAGCGATTACTCGCACTACTTTTAATGATTTGACATGCATGAGAGATGCTGGAGCTTAGCTCGCATCCTGTTTTGATTTAATTATGCATAAAAGCCGTGCTGGAGTGTAACTCGCACGAGATTTGATTTAGTTATGCATAAAGCCGTGCTGGAGTATAACTCGCACGAGATTTGATTTACTTGAGCATTCATTTGTGCTGGAGCGTTGCTCGCACAAAGTTTTATATGGTTTTCATAATTCATTTGAATGCCGTACTGGAGTTTTTCTCGTACGAGGTTTTCACTGAATTTATATACATATCCGTACTAGAGCATTGCTCATACGTGGAATTTACATGAAATTATAATCAGTTTAAGTCGTACTGGAGCGCTGCTCGTGCGCAGATTTTACTGATTTCTATGAAACCGTGCTAGAGCTTCGCTCGCATGAGGTTTTCAGATATCATGAATATGCATGGAGCCGTGCTTGAGCTTCGCTCGTACAGGGATTTATATTACATGCATATAGCCGTGTTGGAGCCTCCTGTAGACTGTGTGTCACAGTGAGATGATATGCTCACACGTGCATTCTGAGACAGAGATGATATGGGTGGATAAGACCTATTACAGGCACCCCTGACTGAGCTTGGGTTCACGGAGTACTTTGTACCGTGTATGTCACGCGGAGTACGCTGTACCGTGGGGATTGTTGGAGTGGAATGGCATTAGCCACGAGGCAGCAAGCCTTGCCCTCGCAATCCTGGTGTTATGCTGTTCTGACGGGTAGGACGACCCACCTCCCGTTTCAGGTGTGATACCCCGCACACTAGGTACCGTGTTGCCAGGGATCACTAGGATATGGCCATAGTCCTCGATGTTACTGATAATTACCTTATTGTCTCACATGATATAACTTGTGGTCTGTTAGACCAGGGTAGACCCGAAGGAGGGGTCAGGCCCCCGATTTGATGATTTGATGATTTCAGATGATTTTATGATTTGTGACCCTGAAAGAAGGGTGGTTTTATAACTGAGATTTTATAATGAAATATAACAAATTGTTTTATGAGTTTTGAGATGATGGACCCAGAGGGGTTATTTTATACTGCGTTTTAAATGAATTGATTTAAATGCAGTGGCATGATGTGTTTTCCATGCTTCCATTTGAAAACCTTGAATTGTCTTACATGACATGAAAGACTGCATGATCTTGATTAAATTCATGCTTAATATGATTTAATGATGTCACATAAAATGCTTTGAATGCATGAGTTACATGATTTATATATGCACAAATAGTTTTGGATAAACTATGGCATTGAATATGCATGACTTTGTGCGTGTAATTTTAAATGAAAAGAAATGGATTTAAGGGCATGGCATTATGAGCATGTAGATAGTGGAGCTATCTACTTACTTGCATAATTGCCTTACTGAGCGTGTGGTTTGCTCACCCCCCTTATTTTCCATCTTTTCAGAGCACTTGTAATAATTATTGAGCGGCTGGGGACTTGCATGCTTAATATCCGCTGCTTGCTGCTTCCCATCGAGAGACAGGTATACACATTTGTATGGTTTTGTATCTAAATATGTAATGCACAGTACTGTAAATGGATATGATGTCGGGGATGTAGAGTCATGTAAATACCATTGGGTATGTGTTTATTTAAAGTCAAAAGGATAGTAGACTCTGATATATGATTATGGGAATGAAATGTTAAATAGTGTGAGGTGACTAACACCGAATCATAGCCCAACTGTGTTGTAGGATGGTCACGACGAGAGAAAGGTAAGAATTAAATAATAAATGAAAAAGATAAAAATTTACTCTGATTTTTAGGTAATTCGGGTCGTGACAGGTTTAATGGTATCAGAGCTTAAGTTGGCCTGATATGAGTCGGTGTTGGTGGTTAAGAAATTACATCCCCATGTACTGTGCATTGCTTAGATACAGTTGTGTATATCGAGATGGAAGTGCAGCTAAGAATTTGGTTTCAAATGCAAGTATAGACTCATTAACTGATAGTCGCTATGGTTGAGAGGCGAGTACACGAGCTCGAGGTCGTAGAGATAGGCTCGAGAGTTGTACTGAGTCGCCACATGATACTCGTGATGAGATTGACGTGGAGGCTGATGTTGCGCATGCCCCACAGAGTCCGACAGAGAGATCGGATAGAGTTCGACAGAGAGATCGGACAGAGTCTGACAGAGAGATCAGACAGTATTGAGACATGCTTCGCGAGGTTGGAGCGGAGTATGGAGACTATTTTGAGAGCTAATTACTCAGAGTATGTATGAGATTTGAGGGTGAGTTGGAGCATTAATTGAAGTTCGCTCGACCCATTTGAAGAGTTAGACGTCCAAAATGGACATGAGAAATAATTCGTGATGTATTCGGGAGACAGAATATCCCGGATATTGTTTAAAGAAAATTACAGACGATATTCTTTACTCTGACCCAGAGGAACATGTTGAGTGATGAGTATGATACTCAGTTTATATTCCTGGGCAGATGTGACTCAGACACGATGAACAGTGAGAGTCGAGATTTCTGAAAGTTCATGGAAGGACTCAGATTGTCAATTAGAGTCCGATTAGCCCGTTTGATATCACTACCTATACTGAGGCAGTGTGCAAACTACAGTTGTGTGAATAAGATCATAAATTGCGCGCCTCTGAGATTGGGAAAGGTAGTAAGGGCCGAAATAGAGACAAAAGAGAATAAAGAATGACAGAGATGTCAGAATGGAAAAAGGTAGTTTGGTAAAAGATTTGAGTTGATAAATCACGGGGTAAGTTGATTGATAAACCCCAGTATATCTAATTTCAATACTTACGAGGGGTATTGTGATTTGAGGACCCCGACCTGCTCCGAAGCAGTGTAACAATGTAAGATGTGTGGTAGTTACCATGGAAATAAGATGTTGGAAGAGGGCGAGTGTATGCCTTGGACCAGGACACTACTGATGTTTCATAGGATGTGGTGGAAGATACCACACTGGTAGTGAATAATGAAATAATTATTTTAATTAATCCTGGTGCCACGCATTTATTCATATCGCGTTCAGTTGCTTATAAGTTAGTGAAAAATGTGAAGCCTGTACCCTTAAGCAAAACGATGCTAGTTAGCTGATTAGCGCTAACTGAATAAGGGTATAGGGATTATAAGTTTGACAAATAATGAAAGAGTTTGTTATAAGTGATATATTAAAGGAGATATATTGGAATAAGAAATGTATGCAAAGTAAGGATTAAGCAATATGTAGTGTATATGGATTGTGACCAAGATAATGGGTAGATATATCTACACCCAGTCGGTATGTAGTCAAATCTGAGGGTTAATAAAGGTATTTCAAAATACTTTTCTGCCTAAAGATTTGACAGCGTCGATAAGCGCACGCATAATCTATAAACTAAAATCGACAGTCGCTAGATATGTATTTAAATTTGGGTACCTTTACTGGTATGATAAAAAGATATAGAAATTCATTAATCATGAAAGTTTAAAAATTTAAAATTTTATAAAAGCCGTTACTATAAGGAAAAAGGAAATGACGCGGGTTAGTAGCTTGACCAGAAGCTATTTCAAAACGACTTTATACATTTATGCATACATAGGTCAAGGATATTGGTGATTGAATAATGAGTGGAACTCAACTATGATATGGTAGTTAAAGCTTACCTGGACCGCTTGGTTATCATTTTTAATGATGATATTATGATGTATTCGAAGTCCAGGGAAGAGTATGAGTAGCAACAGGAAACTGTCTTACAGACAAGGTGTTATGAGTTTCTTGAAATGGGCTGCTCAGTTGACACGTCTCGTTTGGAAAAAGATTTCATACGAGTGTTATGATATATATGAAAGTAGCTTCGGTAAAGTTTTGGTATATTGGAGTAATGAACTGACCACCGTAAGTATTCTTACTATAACTAACAGCTCAAGAGGTTTCAGTGTGTATGGATACCTCCAAATAAGGATTAGGCTGTGTATTGATGTAAAATGGGAAGATAGTCGTTTATAGATCCAAATAGTTCAAGGATCATGAGAGAAACTATCTGACCCATGATTTAGAGTTGGCAGCCGTAGCGATTACACTGAAAGTATGGCGCCACCACTTATATAGTGAGAAATTTCGGGTATGCACTGATCGTAAAAGCCCCGAGCATCTGTTTTCACAGAAAGCGTAGAATATGAGATAACCATGAGGGTTAGAGCTTCTAAGGATTATGATTCTGAATATTGTACCACCTAAGAAAGGCTAATGTAATGGCTGATGCCTTGAGCAGAAAGAGCCTCGGGATGGTATTACATATGATGGTCAGGGAGCGTGAGCTGCTAGAGCAGTTGTGAACCTCAGTAGTGATGTGGATCCCTTCTGATGATGATAGTGATTTTATGACAGCTAGCCTGAGGATAGAACCGGATTTATGTGACCGGATTTGCCAGGCTTAGCGTGATAATCGGCATGGTGTCGATAGTGTGGGTTAGATTCAGAAGGGTGTAGTGACAGAGTTCACAGAGAGTGATGATGACTGACAGAGGTTCAGAGATAGTATAAGTGCTCCCCAGGACCACAGTTGATGATATAATATTATTGTCAGAAGCTCACTCTTCGAGATATACAGTGCATCCGAGAAATAATAAATAGATATCAAAATCCTTGAAAAGGGTATTGGTGGTTAGATATGGAAAGAAATATTGTAGAGATTGTGGACAAGTGTCTCCTATGTCAGCAGAGTAAGGTAGAGTACAAGAAGTTGCAGGATTATTGCAGCCTCTATCTATATTGACACAAAAATGGGAACAAGTTACCATGGATATTCGTGATGGGTTACAGATGACCCGAATGAATCATGAGACTATCTGGGTGATAGTCGATAGATTGATTAAGTTTACCCAACTTCTGGCTATGGAAATTCCCAAATACTCTGAGTGTGTAGGCGAATTTTTACGTATGGAATATGGTGGAACAAATGTAGCGTTCCAGGGAGCATGATATCAGATAGGGATTCTCGCTTCACTTCCCACTTCTGGGAATATTGTTTTTGAAAGCTATGAGACCCTGATTGAGTGTTAGCACAGCTTCCACCCTCAGACAGATGGTCAGTCAGAGAGGACTGTACAGGTTCTGGAGGATGTGATGAGAGCGTGTGCCATTGATTTTATGAGCTCATGGGATGATTAGTTGCTACTAATCAAATTCGCCAATGATGACAGTTGTCAGTTGAGTATCGGGATAACATTTTATATGAGGCAGTGTATGGCCGTAGGGAGTTGTTCCCTGACTTTGATAAGAGAAGTGGGTGACAAATAGAGAATTGTTCTCGAATTGGTAAGATAAACCTCTGAGGATGTTCAGTTGATTTGAGAGAGATTAAGAACACCTCAGAGCAGACAGAAAAAGCTATGCTGACAAGAGACAGAAACCATTGGAAATTCACCGACGGTGAATTAGTATTGTTAATAGTTACTTGTCCTAAGAGCATAAGGACGTAATGAGATTTGGATAGAGATATTGGACAAAGTGGAAGGTAAGACCTGTAGGTTGGCATTACCACTTGAATAAACAGGCATCCACAATGTGTCCCATCTTATGATGTTTCGAAAATAATATCTGAACCCGATATATGTAATTGGATATGAGCTCTAACGGCTTAGCTCAATGAAAGTATAACATATGATTGGAGAAATCGATTCGGGCATTTGACGGAAAGAGAAAGTGTTGAGGTTTGAAATGATCTCCCTAGTTAAGCATGATGGTAGTATTAGACTCCGGAGAAAGTCACTTGAGGATAACAGTATATGATACGATAGATGTACCCGGAGTTATTTATGGACTCATATTACTTGGTTCTAATTTGGAGGACCAAATTTCTTAAGTGGGGGAGATTGTAAGACCCGATATTTTTGAGTGCATTTAAAAATGCAAAAGGACTAAAATGGTATTCCCGAAAATTTGCAAGGGCAAAATGGTCGAAAGACCAAAATTCGGTATTAATCGGGACAAGAAAATTTAATTAAAAATATGAAAATGAGAAATCTTGATCAATGACGAAGAAATAATTAAATTTCGGGTTAAATTGATCAAGATATGAATTTATTGGAATAAATCGGGATTTTCGTATCGAAAAATAATCCCGAAAATAATCGAAAAATATACCGAAAAGGTAAAATTGGACTGAGAAAATTATTTACAGATTAGATGAATAAAATATAATTTTTAAAAGATATTTGTGTATTTTAATATTATTTTATTGATTAAAATAATATTAAAAATAAATTATAAATAAATAAATAAAATTTGAAAAAAAAAAAGGAAAATTCGCGAAAACGCGAAGAGAACAGAAAACGGAAGCTGAAACAGAGGGAGCCCCCCTTTGCCTCACCGATCACCGGCGATCGGCGGAGGCCCAGACCCGAGGCGAGGCCAGCCGAGCCACCAGCAACCCGAACGGGCTGACGAATAGCGGCAAACGGCGGCCGAATGGGAAAGAAAGGAAGCCGAGATCGAGAAAGAGGAGAACGTCCGATCTGACGCAACCACCAGCGGACGACGCGAGGAGGCTACTGGCGAAGGTCGATCGGCACCCGAGGAAGTCGACCCGCACACCCACGCGCCCCGAAGTCGTCGGAAAAAGCCAAATCGACGGAGGAGAGCCGCGGGAAAGAAAGCTCGATTCGCCGACGATGGCCGCGATTCGACCCCAGCCGAGGCTCGATTTAGTGAACCCAGATGATGGCGCGTTGATTGGAACCGGAATCGCACCGGGAACCGGCCGGACGGCGCCGGAATGGAAAAATGATGGGTGAACCGGACTGAACCGACGGTTTGAGCCGAACCGGACCCGAGCTGAACCGGCAGTCCGAACCGGGTTGAACCGGACCGGACCGGTTCAGCCAAAAAGAGAGGGAAAAAAGGAAGAAAAAGGGAAAAAGAAAAAGAGAAAAAATTGGGGAAAATTCCTGTGATGCAATCGAGCTTCGGGTAAGTCAGTAAGCGGTCAAATTGACCGATTTAATTTTGAGAATATTTAATTTGATAAATAATCGACTGAAAGTTTACCCGAAAATATATTTAATTGTGTAGCTCGACAATTGGCATCCACTGAGAGCTCGAGACAGCCTCGATTTGTGTACGATCATGGAATAACGGGTAAGTGACCCTTATTTACGACAATTATATATCGTTATGCGTGATTGATATTTAACGCATGAATTACGGATTTAATTTTCGCATAAATGAATTAAATTCTGAAAAATTGGATAAATTGTCGTAAATAATTCATAAGCTGTCTGAGAGTTTAGAACGAGGCTAAATAAATATTGATGGGTCCAATGAGCCCAATAGGCCTTGATAAAGTGTGGTAAACGGGCTTAAGGCCGATTAAGGCCCATTATGGTGCAATCAGGCCCAATATGGGTAAACGGGCCCAATGATTTAAATTAAGCCCAAAAAATTATGAAATACATTGAATTGTATTGTATTTGACCTGATGAATGTGTATCCGCAGTTTCGGAGATTTGATTTGGATTAGAAGCAAATCGGACTGCGAGTCATCAGTGGAAAGGTCAGACTGTACAGAAAAATGAGGTAAGGGAATTGTGTGAGTAGCTAGAGGTAGCTACGCATATTTTAATAGTTTTTCTGTACACTGTGTATGTATGTATGTATACATGGATATTGTATAATGATCCTAAAAATGGTTTGAATGATTTTAAGGATCGAAATAGGTGAAATGTCTATTTTACCCCTATTGAGGGAAGTTCACCTAAGGATGGTGAAAGCATGACATGCATGAAATGCATGATTTAAGGATTTTTGATGATTAAGGAATTTTATTGGTTTTAATCAAAGCAAAGCGATAGATTGGCCAATAATTGTATAAGTTTCCCAAAATAACACTACGTAGGTGTTATTAATATTTAAATGGAAATTTCTTTGGAAAACGGCCAACTATCAAGTTTGTATGGAAACAGATAGTGTCGACACGTAGTTCGCACTATATCTGTGTTTGTGAATGTGCATAAATGTGCTTGAGCGCTTGCTCGCACCGACTTGTGACATCATATGCATGAAATGTGCTAGAGCACGGTGCTCGCACTGATTTTTATTATTGTGAAATGAGAGCTGCTGGAGCCTAGCTCGCACTCTGTTTTGACATGTTTTGATTTGTTTTGACGTGGTATGCATAAAATAGTGCTAGAGCGATTACTCGCACTACTTTTAATGATTTGACATGCATGAGAGATGCTGGAGCTTAGCTCGCATCCTGTTTTGATTTAATTATGCATAAAAGCCGTGCTGGAGTGTAACTCGCACGAGATTTGATTTAGTTATGCATAAAGCCGTGCTGGAGTATAACTCGCACGAGATTTGATTTACTTGAGCATTCATTTGTGCTGGAGCGTTGCTCGCACAAAGTTTTATATGGTTTTCATAATTCATTTGAATGCCGTACTGGAGTTTTTCTCGTACGAGGTTTTCACTGAATTTATATACATATCCGTACTAGAGCATTGCTCGTACGTGGAATTTACATGAAATTATAATCAGTTTAAGTCGTACTGGAGCGCTGCTCGTGCGCAGATTTTACTGATTTCTATGAAACCGTGCTAGAGCTTCGCTCGCACGAGGTTTTCAGATATCATGAATATGCATGGAGCCGTGCTTGAGCTTCGCTCGTACAGGGATTTATATTACATGCATATAGCCGTGTTGGAGCCTCCTGTAGACTGTGTGTCACAGTGAGATGATATGCTCACACGTGCATTCTGAGACAGAGATGATATGGGTGGATAAGACCTATTACAGGCACCCCTGACTGAGCTTGGGTTCACGGAGTACTTTGTACCGTGTATGTCACGCGGAGTACGCTGTACCGTGGGGATTGTTGGAGTGGAATGGCATTAGCCACGAGGCAGCAAGCCTTGCCCTCGCAATCCTGGTGTTATGCTGTTCTGGCGGGTAGGACGACCCACCTCCCGTTTCAGGTGTGATACCCTGCACACTAGGTACCGTGTTGCCAGGGATCACTAGGATATGGCCATAGTCCTCGATGTTACTGATAATTACCTTATTGTCTCACATGATATAACTTGTGGTCTGTTAGACCAGGGTAGACCCGAAGGAGGGGTCAGGCCCCCGATTTGATGATTTGATGATTTCAGATGATTTTATGATTTGTGACCCTGAAAGAAGGGTGGTTTTATAACTGAGATTTTATAATGAAATATAACAAATTGTTTTATGAGTTTTGAGATGATGGACCCAGAGGGGTTATTTTATACTGCGTTTTAAATGAATTGATTTAAATGCAGTGGCATGATGTGTTTTCCATGCTTCCATTTGAAAACCTTGAATTGTCTTACATGACATGAAAGACTGCATGATCTTGATTAAATTCATGCTTAATATGATTTAATGATGTCACATAAAATGCTTTGAATGCATGAGTTACATGATTTATATATGCACAAATAGTTTTGGATAAACTATGGCATTGAATATGCATGACTTTGTACGTGTAATTTTAAATGAAAAGAAATGGATTTAAGGGCATGGCATTATGAGCATGTAGATAGTGGAGCTATCTACTTACTTGCATAATTGCCTTACTGAGCGTGTGGTTTGCTCACCCCCCTTATTTTCCATCTTTTCAGAGCACTTGTAATAATTATTGAGCGGCTGGGGACTTGCATGCTTAATATCCGCTGCTTGCTGCTTCCCATCGAGAGACAGGTATACATATTTGTATGGTTTTGTATCTAAATATGTAATGCATAGTACTGTAAATGGATATGATGTCGGGGATGTAGAGTCATGTAAATACCATTGGGTATGTGTTTATTTAAAGTCAAAAGGATAGTAGACTCTGATATATGATTATGGGAATGAAATGTTAAATAGTGTGAGGTGACTAACACCGAATCATAGCCCAACTGTGTTGTAGGATGGTCACGACGAGAGAAAGGTAAGAATTAAATAATAAATGAAAAAGCGAAAAAATTACTCTGATTTTTAGGTAATTCGGGTCGTGACAGTCACGATGAGAGAAAAGTAAGAATTAAATAATAAATGAAAAAGTAAAAAATTTACTCTGATTTTTAGGTAAAATGGGTCGTGACAGTTTGTAAGTCAAATAAATTTGCACAGTCATGTGTCAGCGAAGGACTCTTCAGCACTAAAACTATAGCCGACATAGACATTTATATTGTATCTATATTTTTCAAGTACAGTATTGTATAGAGAAATGTGTTTGGGGAAATGTGAACATGAAAGAACAATTATGATGATTAATTTTGTTTAAATTTGTCACAAAAAAATGAAATCTAGTACTCGTATTTACTGTTTCTGATTTAATATCGACTCGTAACCCAACCAATAAGAGTGCGAGTAAAATGGGTCGTTACAACTGTAGGTTGCCTAAGTCCCAAAATCATTTCATATAAGTTCACAAATCATTTTTCTCGTAATCATGAATTTCTAAAATATTTTTATTAATCAAGTTCAAAATTCACATAATTTAAAATCACATGTTTTCTCTCGAAAAGTCTTATGCGTTGATAAAAAATGAAATTTGGGCTATTGGAGTCTTAAAAATTTAGGCTTCTAAGTCTGGGGAAATTAATTTTCATACAAACCTATTAAGTAAGCTTATATCGGGATTTTCTCATATAATTTGGTAAATTCCTAATTTCTAGTTCTGAAATCGCCTAGAGCTAATTTTGAGTAATCAAATCATGCTTCAAACATTTTTATTTGTTAAAAGTAAGATAAAGGATACCATTATGAATTTAAATTACATCCCTTACCTCTCGCACACTGAGGGCAGCAAGCAAATCTCTCATGCACCAAGCATACCATAACTTATCTGATTACACCTCTTTGCTACCACACATGATCCAAATATTTCCAATTAAGACTTAACTCATTTTAATACACCATTAAACATATTTAACAACCTCAAACTTCATTGAATTAAGCCATCTACCCTTAGGTTTCATTTTAGCCGAATTGTAAAATCCACAAATTTTCTTGTACTCGGCTTTAATTATAATCGGCAAAGTAAGCAAACAGAATTGAAATATGCATATTTGTGAAAATTAATTAAATTTATCTTTTATCATTTGAGACTTAGAGAAATCAAATTAAATAAAATAACTATGAGCATTCTTCTATGTCAAGTAAGTGTAAATAATAGATTAATTATACTTTGAAAATAATACATGATGAATTATTAAATAACTACATAAAATTATTAAATAAATAAATAAATAAACGTGGACAACAAATCCACGAGGAAGCCAATCCCAAGTCCCAAGAGGTGATGGTTATAAAAAAAATGAAACAAAATGAAAGAATGAAGAGGTGAAATGATGGAATGATAACCTCGGTGAAAGGAAAACAAAAAAAAATGGTGAAAAGATGGATAAAAAAAAAAGAAATGATGATGAAAAGAAAAGAGGTGGAATATATATATATATAAAAAATAGAAAATGATGGCAAATGGTAGGTAGGAATGAAATGGTGGACTAAAGGTGGCAGTGAAGGGAAAGTAAACTGACCGAAGGCACTTAAGCTGCAGCAGAGAAAAGAAAACGAGAAAGAAAAATAAAATGAAAGGAAAGTGTGATGCCTGCTGTAACAGCACTGATTCGGTGAAAATAATAACAATAATAGTAATGGGAGCAGATTGATGCTGACCGAAACACGAAAGGAAAGGAACAGGTTGAAAATGATAAGAGGAAACAATGAAAAACATGTAGAGCAGGTTGAACTGCTTCTCTGTAATCAGTGAAAGAAAGAAATGAATTGAAGACATAAGGGTTGAAACGAAAATTTTAAGTTGCAGCCGAGAGAGCGAGTGAGAGGTAGAAACGAGAGGAGAAAAGGAAGAGTTAAGGCTAAAGAATTGTTTGCTGGAAGCTAATTTCGGTGAGTTTAGAAGACAAACTTTAGAGAGCAAACCTTAGGAAAAAAAAAGAGAAGCTTGAAAAGCTATTGTCAAAGAGTGGAAACAGTGGTAGAAAGCAAGAAAGAGACGCGAGGAAGCGGTGGTCTCTGCACCCTTGTTGCGTTGTTGAACTGAGGCATTCCCCTGCTGAAAATGCTGAAGCGATGGTGATGGTTTAAGGTTGTTACATGGGACTTAGGACTGGTTAGAAGCCAGCGAAAGCAGTGGACACATGGGACTTCATCGTTTGGTGCTGTAAATAATAATAATAATAATAATAATAAAAAAAAGTTGCTACCATTTTCTTTTCTTTGTATTGTATGAAGTGAAGAGACTAGTGCACGCCGCGACAATAAATAGAGCTGAGAATAACCGAAAACAAGGGAGGCACAATGGAAATGGGAAGCAGATGGAAGCAACGATGCTAGTTCTGATGGTGGTCCTATCATCAAAGTTCGCATGTACAAAGATTGACCAACCAGAGACCGCCACGTGTCAAACACAAGATAAGCCACGTGGCTGTTACAGCGACAGAGCTCCATGCGGCAGAGTAGCTTGACATGCGATAGAGTCTCGAGGCGATAGAGACTCTGTCGTGTAGGCTTTGTGCGGCACTGTATGTCGCTACAGACCTCTACCGCATACTCTGCTACAGACCTCCACCGCATATCCTGCGACAGACTTATGCCGCCAGCTCTGTGACAAAACTCTACCGCGTGGACCGCAGTAAAGGTCCACACATGAACTCTGCCGCCTTTCAGACTCACCCGTAGGTTGTCTAGCCCGAAACGCGACAGAGTGCTCAATGACTCTGTCGCGGCCAGACACGTGCCTGGACCTCAGCTCGAACCGACTCGGAAGAAACTTATAAATACCCCAGGTGAGCTCTCAGAAAGGAGAAAAAAAAAAGAGAAAACTTTCTTGATTCTGAAGAACACAATTCTCTTCCCCTATATACAAAACTTCAGTTTTCTAACTTAATCATCGGAGTGCACGTGCAGGGACAAATCCCTGTGCCCTCTGATTCCTGTTGTTTTTGCAAAATATACGAAGAACACGTGGAAGTTGCAATCCCGTTGTCGTTTTATCCGAGGCAACATCAAGTTCAGTAGGAGGAAGGAAACATGAGTGAGGGATATGGTTCACCGTGGGACAGAAAAGTAGAGAAGGAATGAGAGCTAGGAAGGGTATAGACTTGTGGATTACTTGCTGTAATTGCAGTAGAGAAATGTTAGAAATTAAATAATGGTAACAGATAACATGGAACAGACCGAAACAAGCAAAAAAAATGGAAACAGCAAAGCATAAGAAGAAATGATGAGCGAGGTTGGTAGAGGAAAATGATGGAACACGATAAGGGAGATGGCTAGCTGTTGTATGAAGAGACTTAACCGAGAAAGAGAGAGAAACAGGGTAGGAAGATGATGACGGTGGTGGTCGATGAAAGGCTCATAGGGGTCGAATGAAGGTTGTGACTGGAACCAGAGATGATAGGATGATGAAGGAGGAGATGGCAACCGGTGATGCTGAGAAACGATGCAGAAAATTTGGAAACAAAGAAGAAAAAAAGAAATGAACAGTAGCCGTGAAAGAAGAAGGAAATGAAGAAGAAAAGAAAGTGTTTTGGCGGGAAGATTCAAAAAAAAAGAGAAGGAAGTATATTTTTAATTATATGTATATAATTTCATAAATACATGTAAAATAGGGATATTCGAAAAAGAAATGAGGCAAAAAAAGGGCAATCCAGGGACAAAGCCTCAAAAAATTAACCGAGTAGATCAGACTCGTTGACCCGTACCATTGAGGCATTGAGGACTACAGACAGACACTGAGGTAAGGAAAATTTCGTGTGTTGTTAGAGATAAATTGTACGTATTTTTTGATTCTTTGTAGATATAAATTTAGGCTGTATTTCTACTATAAAAAAATATTCGCGAACCACAAAAAATATCTGCATATATGTTTTGGGTATTTGAGACTGCGAACCTTGACAGAAATTTTTAGTCGCCTGAACTATAGAAAACTTTAGGCCGATTTTACGCTTTCAAATTTAAGGAAAAGTTTTAAAACTCCGTAAAAACAGTCTGATTTTTTTTATAGTATTATCGAGTCTATTTAAATAAATATTTGAGTAGTTTTTAAAATTATTTGTGAAAAATCAAAAATTTTGAAATTATACTGAAAAATCGTATTTTGTGAAAAAGGGCAAGACCAGTCCCTTTTACTCTATTGTATGAGTTGAAACGAGATTAAAGTAATTGAGGTTAAAATCGTGCCAGTCAGTCGATATTGCTGTGTGATCTTGCACATGATTTAAAGCGTTTTGATATTAGAACCGTGCCTGTCAGGCGTGTATTACTGTGTGATCTTGTACTACCTATTTGCATGTGATTTGAGGCAGAAAGGCAACAGTGAAATTATATGGAAATTATGAATAGTAAAATTATACCGAATGGTGAATAATGCCGAGGTCCATGGAGTACGATGCACCATACTGTGTGCATGTGTGTACGATGTATCGTGTTATTGGAAAATAGTGTACTGTGTAAGCCGTTTGGGTAGCTGACCACTCCCACGACACTTGACATCCTAGCACACTTGGCCCGTGAATTGCTCGGAGTCAACGATATTGGCCAATTGTCATTTCTGATATTTGATATAGTGTAAAATGCCTTGCCTTGTCTATTTAAAATTACTGAAATGAAAATGTGAATTGTGTTGTGATTTGAAACTATGTTTCACTGCTTGAATTTTGAAATTGTGAAATTTGTGCGGTAAACTGTGAAGATACTATTTGTTGATTTCCATTTCTGAACTGAAATTGTTAGTATGATTTACGAGAAACTTCTTTGTGGCATTAGTATATAGGTAGTGTATTTATCTACCTGCTACGTGTTTTTCTTACTGAGCATGTTGAGTTCACCCCTTTACCTTCCTCCACAGATTCCCTCTATAACTGGGATCGCTTCCGTTAGTAAGGCATTTCGCACAATTATGATTTTGCGGAGCATATTTCTGCATTTAATGTATACCCAAGTCGTAAGAAATTATTTTGTATCTAAAATTTTTATAAGTACAGTAATGCATACGAGATGTGTATGGGGAATGTGAACATATTTTGTTTAAATTGTTAATAAGAAAGAAAAATTAATCAAACTGAGTATTATTTTGACATAATATTGACTTGTAGCCCAACCAAAATGTCCGTAAATTTGGGTCGTTACAGAAGTGGTATCAGAGCAAGGTTGATCTGATACGAGTCGATATTAAAAGTGAAAAAGACTTAAAGTTCACATTCCTAGTATTACTGTACATTGTTTAGATACAAACGGGTATACCTGATTGTGCTTTATTGAAATTTATGTCTTTGAATAAAGAAAAACTGATAGATTTATATGTCACGACCCAAACTACCCAAAAATCAGAGTTAATTTTTCGTGTTTTGTTTATTTACTTGAATTCTTACCTGTCCTCGAATCGTGACCACACTCCACAATAATTGGGCTGTGCGTCAATGCCAGTCCCACCATACCATTACCATCTAACTTATTTCTTCTCCAGTCATTTATAATTGTTTACATTATTTATACATCCCCTAAAGTTACTTACAAACATGTTACTGTGCTATGCTTATGTAGATACAATATGTACAAGTGTATATATACCTTATGTCGATGGGTAGCAGCGGATATCCGGAATGCAGTACTGAGTCGCCTCAACTTCAACTGGAGATTATCTGTGGGAGAAAATGAAAGGGGTGAGCACATCAAGCTCAGTAAGGCAATCCTACGAACAAGTAGGTAACCATACTACCTACATGAACATGGTGCCATGCATAAACCACCCTTTCTCCACACATTTTAAAATAGATGCTATGAATTATGATGTTATGTAAAACACATTGCACGAAAAATCCAACATGCAAGTATATTCAAAATCATATCTTTCTCGTTTAAAATTTCACAGTAAAGTCAGGACTCGACCCCTCCTTCGGGTGATCCTGACTCACTCAAAATCATGAAAATCGTTAACATCACATATGGGTTTTAAAAGCATGGAATATAACCATCATGCATATTTAATTTAAATCCCAGTTTAAATCATCGAAATCGTCGACATGCGAGACGAGGCAATATTGTATAACGGCAATAACCAGGACTGGCCAATGTGTCCTCGTGAGTCCCTCTAGCTTCACGGATCCCAGTGTGCGAGGTCTCACCCTGATCGGGAACCGCCCGGGAGGTGGGTCAATCCAACCCGTCAGTCTTATCCGATCTCACGCATCCGAAGATGTCGTATCCGAAGATACCCCGTATCACAAAGATACCGTATCACAAAGATACCCCGTATCACAAAGATACCGTATCCGAAGATACCCCACGGTACATCGTACTCCATGCTACTTGCACGGTACATCGTACTCCATGGACCCATATCACTCTAGGTACTCCAGCCCAATGGCATGCTTCCCACAGAGAGGTTTTTTTTCTCAATACTCATTGCCATGTCTCAAAACGCACGTGCGAGCTTATTTAATCGGTGACACACAGTCTACCCGATGCTCCAAGCACGGCTTATCGTATGATCTCTGAAAAGTAGTGCGAGCGGTGCTCTAACACTGTCAGTAAATCAAATAAAACTAGTGCGAGCTAAGCTCTAGCACTCTGTATGCAAACCATATGAGAAGCTGGTGCGAGCGAAGCTCCAACACCCTGTCTCAAAAATCACATAAAAATATGGTGCGAGTTAGACTCTAGCACCCTGTCACGAAAATCATATATATATGTATACAAATCTGGTGCGAGTTAGACTCCAGCACCTATGCATGTAAAACTCTAGTGCGAGCTCTCGCTCCAGCACTAATGCATGCATCACACAAATCAAACATCGTGCGAGCTGAGCTCTAGCACGTCACATGTAAATAAAACACGTAGGCGGCTCAGTTATCTCAAAATAGTTTTCACAAAAATCACATCGTTTAAGATATGCAATGCTATGCATTTTTCTTTAAAAGTGAGCCAGCCTACTCATGCATGTGTTGAAATACCTCCAGAACGAGCAGGAACCTCTTGTCCTTGCTCCTCCCAATTTTTCCTAAATTTTTTAATTTTACCCTTAATAAGGGTATTTTAGTAATTTGCCCATTCCGGGCACTAAAATTATTATTCGACCTCTAGACCCTTCAGATAAATTTTAAAGACTGCATATGAATTTAAAATTTCGTAGAGTTTACCTCTAGCAGTCCGTAGAATTCCCTTACCTTATTTTTCCGTAGAGTCTGACCTTTTCTTTTCCAATGTTATCTCGTTGCGCAGTCCGTTATGCTCCCAATCAAATGCCCGGAACTGCGTATTAATATTTCTTAGGTCAGATATTATGCAATTTAATCGTATTTAATACTTTCTGGGCTTAATTTAAATCATTGGGCCCGTTTACCCCTATTGGGCCCGATTGCACCTTAATGGGCCTTAATCGGCCTTAAGCCCGTTTTCCACTTAATTTTCACTTTATCGAGGCCTATTGGGCTCATTGGGCCCACCAATAATTTATCGGGCCTCGTTCTAATTCTCGAATAGCTAAATTTAATATTTACGACAATTTATCTAAATTTTCATAATTTAATTCAATTTATGCGGAATTTAAATCAATATCACGCATAACGAGGTAATTGTCGTAAATAAGGGTCACTTACCCGAGATTCCATGCTAGTCCGTAAATCGAGGCTGTCTCGAGCCCTCGGTGGATGCCAATCGTCGAGCTACACAATTAATTACATTTTCAGGTAAACTTTTTGGTCGAAATTTAATTAAATAAAATATTCCAAATTTAAATCGGGTCAATTTGACCGCTTATCGACTTACCCGAAGCTCGATTGCATCACCAGAATTTTCCCCAA
This sequence comes from Firmiana major, assembly GCA_033439115.1. NCBI lineage: Eukaryota > Viridiplantae > Streptophyta > Magnoliopsida > Malvales > Malvaceae > Firmiana > Firmiana major. Next base: position 26,800,108 of record CM065910.1, read on the forward strand.
TTTTTTTCTCTTTCTTTTTCCCTTTTTTCTTCCTTTTTTTCCTCTCTTTTTGGCTGAACCGGTTCAGTCCGGTTCGGACCGGTTCAGACCGTCGGTTTTCTCCGGTTCGGTCGGTTCACCGCCGATTCACCTCCTTTTCGGCCGGTTCTCCTCCTGCTTCCACCGCCAGTCGCTCCGCTGGGTCGTCCGCAGCTCGAATCTGCCCTCGGTTTCACTCAACGTCGCCGGAAAATGGCCGGTCCGGCTGTTCTCCTCTTCGTCGTCGGACCCATTTTGCTTTTCCGCCGTTTTCGGCGCCGTCCGCCGGTTTCGGTGGCTGCCACCACCACCAATCGCATCGTTTAGGCTTGGGGATCATTTTGCGGGGTCGGATCGGGGCCAAGGCGCCGCCGTTCGCCGGGATCGAGCCCCTCAACCCGTCGGCCTTTCTCTCCTCCGATCGGCTTCCTCCGGCGTCGGTTGGGCGTGCTGCCGGTACCAGTGAGGTCGCCGGCCTCTCCTCTTCCTCGCCGGCTCCTCGTCGGGGTCCCTTGCCGCCGGACAGCTCGTCGGTCTCCCTCCCCATTTTCTGTTTCGTTACCCATTCTCTCTCCCCGATTTTCGTTTCTTTTCTTTTTTTTTCGTTTCTTTCTTTTTTTTTTTGAATTATCATTATTATTTAACAATTTATTTTATTCATTAAAATACATTAAAAATACCCAAATATCCCTTAAAATATCCTTAAAATTATTATTTAATTCTAAATTCATTTATTTAATTTTATTTAATTTATTTAGTTTATTTTAACCCTTTTCGGGTATAATTTCTCCGTATTTTCGGGATATTGTCCCGGGTGACTTTTCGATATATTTTTCGATTATTTTCGGGATTATTCTTCCGAACTAAAAATCTCGATTAATTCCAATAAATTAATATCTTGATCAATTTAACCCAAAATAAATTTATTTCATCTTTATTGACCAAGATTTCTCAAATCCATATTTTTAATTAAATTTCCTTATCGAAATTATACCGACCTTTGGTCTTTTGACCATTTTACCCTTACACGTATTCGGGATTAATTTAACCTGACTTCCCTTCACAAATACTCCTTTACTTCATATTTACTTTTCATATTTTAATTAAATTCGGGTCTTACAACTCTCCCCCACTTAAGGAATTTGGTCCTCTAAATTAGAACTAAATCATATGAGTCCATATACAACTCTGGGTGCGTCGATCGTATCATACTCCTTTAATTCTTATGTGATCTTCTTCGGAGTGTATTACTACCAAAGGACTTTAATTAGGGAGATCGTCTTAAACCTCAATACTATCTCTTTCCTGTTTAATGCCCGAATCAACTTCTTCAATATACTTATATTTGCATAAAACTGAACTTTTGGAATTCATATTCAATCACCTATGCTGGATCCGGATAGTATTTTCGAAACATCAAAAGATGGGACACATTGTGGGTGCCTGCTAATTCAGGTGATAACACCAACCTACAGGTCTTATCTCCCACTTGTCTAATCTCTCAAAATATTCCATCCAGCACAATTCAATTTACTTTCTTCCAAAAGTTCGCTATGTCCTTATTCTCTTAGGACAAGAAATATTTCAATCATACTAATTCACCAAGGGTAAATTCCAATACTTATCTATCTGCTCTGAGGTGTTCTTAATCTCTCATCCTTAACTAAACATCCTCAGAGACTTATTATCCAAAGTCGTAAATGATTCTACCTGTCACCCACTTTTTCTTATCCAATTTGGGGAACAACCCCTACAGCCATACACTCATATCTTGTTATCCCGATACTCAACTGCCAACTGTCGTTATTGGCAACTTCAATTAGAAATCAACTGATCATTCCAGGAGCTTATAAAATCAATGGCACACGCTTTCATCGGATCCTCCAGAACTTGTACAGTCCTCTCTGACTGACCATCTGTCTGAGGATGGAAAGCTGTGCTTAATACTCAGTCGGGTTCCCATAGCTTCCTAAAAATATTCCCTGAAGTAGAAAGTGAAGCGGGAATCCCTATATGATACCATGCTCACTGGAACGCTACATAATGTTCCACAATCTTCCTTATACCTGAATCCTCATACACACTTTGAGTATTTAGGGAGTTCATAACCAGAAGGTGGGTGGACTTAGTCACTCTATCGACTATCATGCAAATAGTCTCCTGATTTATCCGAGTCCTCTATAACCCATCACGACATTCATGGAGACTTGCTCTCATTTTTTCGTGCCGTGTCAATATAGGTAGGTGCTGCAATAACTCTGCAGACTTTTAATACTCTACCTTATTCTGTTGACATACTAGGCACTTCTTCACAATCTCTACCATGTCTCTTTTCATATCTGACCACCAATACCCTTTTCGAGATTTTAATATATTCTTTACTTTCTGTATGCACCGTATATCCCGAAGAGTGAGCTTCTGACAACATTACTATCTCATCAACTATGGTCCTGGGGAGCACTTATACTGTCTTTGAACCTCTCTGTAAATCATTAACATACTCTGTGAACTCTGTCACTGTACCCTTCTAAATCAGACCCAAACTATCGACATCCTGTCGATCATCATGCTAAGCTTGGCAAATCCGGGCACTCTCATCCGGTTCTAATCATCAGGCTAGCTGTCACACAATCACTGTCATCATCAGAAGGGATCACATCAATACTGAGGTCCACAACTGCTCTAGCAGCTCACGCTCCCTGACCATCATATGTAATACCATCCCGAGGCTCTTTCTACTCAAGACATCAGTCATCACATTAGCCTTTCCTGGGTGGTACAATTTTCACAAATCAAAACCTCTCAGAAGCTCTAACCCACTATGTATTCTCATATTCGCCCCTTTCTGTGAAAACAGATACTCGGGCTTTATGATCAGTGCATATCCACAATTTCTCATCGTGTACCTAATAGTACCATATCCTCGGTACAATTACTGTTGTCAACTTTAAATCATGGGTCAGATAGTTTATTTCATGATCAAGGAGTTGTCTGACTCCAAAATTGACTATCTTCCCATTATACATCAATACACAGCTCTATCATAATTTTGAGGTATCCATACTCACTGAGAACCTCTTGAGCTATTGGGTATGGTGAAATTAATCACGGTGGTCAGTTCATACTTCACTACACCGAAATCCATATCACATCTATCGTCTTAGTTATCATCTCATTCCAAGACCACGTTTCTTAGTTAAACGTGTCAACAAGGTATATCCTTTTAGAACTCGCAGCAACCATCTGCAAAAGCAATTTCTCAATTGTTGCTTATAAATCGCCCTAAACTTTAACTACACCCAATATATCATCGATAATGATGATTACAACTCGATCTAATCCTTGACTTATTTACACATAAGAGTATAAGATCCTTCAAAATCGCTTACGTTTTCAAGTACTAACCTGCGCCATTTCCTTTTCTTATCTTAACGGCTCTTATTAAATTTAGTATGTTAGTCTTTATGATTTGTCGAATTTAAATATTCTTATCGTCTTAGTAAAGGTATCCTAATGCTAAAGTTATCTATTACGACGCTCGATTTCACGTTATAGGTTATACATATATACTTTTAGACGCTGTCAAGACTTCAGGCGGGGAGGTATTTTGAAATACCTTTATTAGCCTTCAGACTTAACCACAACTACGTTATATCTCAGTCTCTGTGGTCACAATTTATATTCGCTACTAATTGCTCTAATCCTAATGACTTCATATATTAGGGTATTCCTTACCTAGCATATATCTCTCACTCCCATACATCTTGTATTCATAATCTATCTTATCTTAAAGATTATCTCCTTCGTATGTCAATTATAACGAAACTCTTGTCATTTTTCATTTCGTGAGTACAATCCTTTACTCCTTTAATTTCAACTGTTGCATCCCTTTTTATCACCTGTCAACACTTACAGTATACTTTTCAGTGATGTTTTCACCCTTGTTTTCAACTTAAAATCTCTATATCCATATTCCGTTAATTAATCCTCCTCTAATGGGGTACTCATTTATCAGTATTGTGCCCAATGATGTAGGCATTCATGCCTTTTACTCACTTATATGCGAATGAAGGCGGTATGAATAAATGTGTGGCACCAGGATTAATGAACATATGTACTTCATTATTCATAACAAGTGTGGTATCTTACACCACATCCATGAAACATCAATAGTGTCCTGGTCCAAAACATCCTCTCGCCTTCGTCCAACAGCCTACTTTCTTCTTTTTCTTTTTGGCTATGGTCTCCCTTTTCGTTGCAGCTATACCAATGAAGTTTTTCTCTGTCTCTTTACTTTTCTGTGGGACGATTTCGCCCAATTCTGTGCAATCAAAATCAATGGTCCGTCATACCACATTTAACGGCCATTTTCCATCAATACAGTGATATAGACCCTCTTTCCGTGGTATCCACCACACATTTTACACTGCTTACAGTGCTTACACTGCTTCGTAGCAGGTCGGGGTCCTCCAATCACAATGCCCCTCAAGAGTGTCAAAATTGAATGCACTAGGGCCTTACCAATTATCTTACTCCATGACTCGTCAAATTAAATCTTTTACCAATTACCATTTTCCCATTTCAACATCTTTGTCATTTCTCGATTCTCTTTTATGTCTCTATTTCAGCCCTCACTACCTTTCCCAATCTCAGAGGCGTGCAATTCATGTTTTTATTTATCAAACTGTAAATCTGCGCACTGCCTCGGTATAGGTAATATCTCGCGGGCCAATCAGACTCTAATTGAAAAGTTGAGTCATTTCATAAACTTTTAGACATCTCGACTGTCACTTGTTCATAGTGTCGAGGTAATATCTGCCAAGAATATAACTGAGTTTCATACTCATAATCAATTTAGTATTCCTGGGCAGTGTAAGAAATTTTTCCTTAAAATTTCCTTTAAATCATGTCCGGGATATCCTGTCACCGAAATATATCCAAGATATTTCTCATCTCAACTCTTAAGATGGGTCGAGCGGGTTTCCACCAATGCTCCGCTGCGCCCTCTGATCTCATACATAATCTGAGCAATTAGCTCCTTAAAATAATCTCCACACTCCGCTCCAATCTCGCGAAGCGTCTCTCAATACTGTCTGATCTCTCTGTTGGATTCTGTGAGGCATTCTCAACATTCGCCTCTATTCCAATTTCATTCTGATTCTCATAGGTCAACTCAGCACGACTTAGCAGACTCAGGTCTACCTCTATGACCTCTGCCTCGTGCACTATCTCATCTAACGCGACTCATATTAAGCATTCCTGCATTCTCAACCATTTCTTAGTCAAGCCCATCTCGATATACACTATTGTATCTAACTAAGCACAGTAACACGGGGATGTAATTCCTAATTACTGACACTGACACACTTCAGACCAATTACGCTCTGATACCACCTTTATATGTCACGACCCAAACTACCCAAAAATCAGAGTTAATTTTTCACGTTTTGTTTATTTACTTGAATTCTTACCTGTCCTCGAATTGTGACCACACTCCACTAATAATTGGGCTGTGCGTCAATGCCAGTCCCACCATACCATTACCATCTAACTTATTTCTTCTCCAGTCATTTATAATTGTTTACATTATTTATACATCCCCTAAAGTTACTTACAAACATGTTACTGTGCTATGCTTATGTAGATACAATATGTACAAGTGTATATATACCTTATGTCGATGGGTAGCAGCGGATATCCGGAATGCAGTACTGAGTCGCCTCAACTTCAACTGGAGATTATCTGTGGGAGAAAATGAAAGGGGTGAGCACATCAAGCTCAGTAAGGCAATCCTACGAACAAGTAGGTAACCATACTACCTACATGAACGTGGTGCCATGCATAAACCACCCTTTCTCCACATATTTTAAAATAGATGCTATGAATTATGATGTTATGTAAAACACATTGCACGGAAAATCCAACATGCAAGTATATTCAAAATCATATCTTTCTCGTTTAAAATTTCATAGTAAAGTCAGGACTCGACCCCTCCTTCGGGTGATCCTGACTCACTCAAAATCATGAAAATCGTTAACATCACATATGGGTTTTAAAAGCATGGAATATAACCATCATGCATATTTAATTTAAATCCCAGTTTAAATCATCGAAATCGTCGACATGCGAGATGAGGCAATATTGTATAACGGCAATAACCAGGACTGGCCAATGTGTCCTCGTGAGTCCCTCTAGCTTCACGGATCCCAGTGTGCGAGGTCTCACCCTGATCGGGAATCGCCCGGGAGGTGGGTCAATCCAACCCGTCAGACTTATCCGATCTCACGCATCCGAAGATGCCGTATCCGAAGATACCCCATATCACAAAGATACCATATCACAAAGATACCTCGTATCACAAAGATACCGTATCCGAAGATACCCCACGGTACATCGTACTCCATGCTACTTGCACGGTACATCGTACTCCATGGACCCATATCACTCTAGGTACTCCAGCCCAATGGCATGCTTCCCACAGAGAGGTTTTGTTTCTCAATACTCATTGCCATGTCTCAAAACGCACGTGCGAGCCTATTTAATCGGTGACACACAGTCTACCCGATGCTCCAAGCACGGCTTATCGTATGATCTCTGAAAAGTAGTGCGAGCGGTGCTCTAACACTGTCAGTAAATCAAATAAAACTAGTGCGAGCTAAGCTCTAGCACTCTGTATGCAAACCATATGAGAAGCTGGTGCGAGCGAAGCTCCAACACCCTGTCTCAAAAATCACATAAAAATATGGTACGAGTTAGACTCTAGCACCCTGTCACGAAAATCATATATATATGTATACAAATCTGGTGCGAGTTGGACTCCAGCACCTATGCATGTAAAACTCTAGTGCGAGCTCTCACTCCAGCACTAATGCATGCATCACACAAATCAAACATCGTGCGAGCTGAGCTCTAGCACGTCACATGTAAATAAAACACGTAGGCGGCTCAGTTATCTCAAAATAGTTTTCACAGAAATCACATCGTTTAAGATATGCAATGCTATGCATTTTTCTTTAAAAGTGAGCCAGCCTACTCATGCATGTGTTGAAATACCTCCAGAACGAGCAGGAACCTCTTGTCCTTGCTCCTCCCAATTTTTCCTAAATTTTTTGATTTTACCCTTAACAAGGGTATTTTAGTAATTTGCCCATTCGGGGCACTAAAATTATTATTCGACCTCTAGACCCTTCAGATAAATTTTAAAGACTGCATATGAATTTAAAATTTTGTAGAGTTTACCTCTAGCAGTCCGTAGAATTCCCTTACCTTATTTTTCCGTAGAGTCTGACCTTTTCTTTTCCAATGTTATCTCGTTGCGCAGTCCGTTATGCTCCCAATCAAATGCCCGGAACTGCGTATTAATATTTCTTAGGTCAGATATTATGCAATTTAATCGTATTTAATACTTTCTGGGCTTAATTTAAATCATTGGGCCCGTTTACCCCTATTGGGCCCGATTGCACCTTAATGGGCCTTAATCGGCCTTAAGCCCGTTTTCCACTTAATTTTCACTTTATCGAGGCCTATTGGGCTCATTGGGCCCACCAATAATTTATCGGGCCTCGTTCTAATTCTCGAATAGCTAAATTTAATATTTACGACAATTTATCTAAATTTTCATAATTTAATTCAATTTATGCGGAATTTAAATCAATATCACGCATAACGAGGTAATTGTCGTAAATAAGGGTCACTTACCCGAGATTCCATGCTAGTCCGTAAATCGAGGCTGTCTCGAGCCCTCGGTGGATGCCAATCGTCGAGCTACACAATTAATTACATTTTCAGGTAAACTTTTTGGTCGAAATTTAATTAAATAAAATATTCCAAATTTAAATCGGGTCAATTTGACCGCTTATCGACTTACCCGAAGCTCGATTGCATCACCAGAATTTTCCCCAATTTTTTTCTCTTTCTTTTTCCCTTTTTTCTTCCTTTTTTTCCTCTCTTTTTGGCTGAACCGGTTCAGTCCGGTTCGGACCGGTTCAGACCGTCGGTTTTCTCCGGTTCGGTCGGTTCACCGCCGATTCACCTCCTTTTCGGCCGGTTCTCCTCCTGCTTCCACCGCCAGTCGCTCCGCTGGGTCGTCCGCAGCTCGAATCTGCCCTCGGTTTCACTCAACGTCGCCGAAAAATGGCCAGTCCGGCTGTTCTCCTCTTCGCCGTCGGACCCATTTTGCTTTTTCGCCATTTCCGGCGCCGTCCGCCGGTTTCGGTGGCTGCCACCACCACTAATCGCATCGTCTAGGCTTGGGGATCATTTTACGGGGTCGGATCGGGGCCAAGGCGCCGCCGTTCGTCGGGATGGAGCCCCTCAACCCGTCGGCCTTTCTCTCCTCCGATCGGCTTCCTCCGGCGTCGGTTGGGCGTGCTGCTGGTACCAGTGAGGTCGCCGGCCTCTCCTCTTCCTCGCCGGCTCCTCGTTGGGGTCCCTTGCCGCCGGACAGCTCGTCGGTCTCCCTCCCCGTTTTCTGTTTCGTTACCCATTCTCTCTCCCCGATTTTCGTTTCTTTTCTTTTTTTTTCGTTTCTTTTTTTTTTTTTTTGAATTATCATTATTATTTAACAATTTATTTTATTCATTAAAATACATTAAAAATACCCAAATATCCCTTAAAATATCCTTAAAATTATTATTTAATTCTAAATTCATTTATTTAATTTTATTTAATTTATTTAGTTTATTTTAACCCTTTTCGGGTATAATTTCTCCGTATTTTCGGGATATTGTCCCGGGTGACTTTTCGATATATTTTTCGATTATTTTCGGGATTATTCTTCCGAACTAAAAATCTCGATTAATTCCAATAAATTAATATCTTGATCAATTTAACCCAAAATAAATTTATTTCATCTTTATTGACCAAGATTTCTCAAATCCATATTTTTAATTAAATTTCCTTATCGAAATTATACCGACCTTTGGTCTTTTGACCATTTTACCCTTACACGTATTCGGGATTAATTTAACCTGACTTCCCTTCACAAATACTCCTTTACTTCATATTTACTTTTCATATTTTAATTAAATTCGGGTCTTACAATATGACTAGTTGGTATTATAGTCATACTAATAGACGGAAGTGAACCATTCCTTGAGGCCATTGAGAGAGGCCCAAGAGGTGTAGTGAACCCTCGTCTTAGTGTACACCATATAGTTTCACTGAAAATTTTTGGAGTCCGCTTCTTAAAATTTGAGCGAGACATGAAAACAATGATGATATTGTCGGGTCAAGTGATAATGGCCCAGTGATAATGATAATAATTGAGGTGTGAGTGAGAAAAAGACTGAGACAATTTCAAAAAATAGTACACTAATACATATTAGAGTCAAGAATACAATTGTAATGGAAAACTGGAAAAATTAAAATTGGAAAACTTTCATGGATTCTTAGAGTATGACTGCGAACTTAATAGACTGGGAATAGTTTTAGTAGATTAAGTCTCCGTTTTTCAATAAGGTTAAGAATTCAGTGATTCGGAGGGTTGGGTGAATGAGATTGAAAAGCTTGATGAATTTTTGTAGTAACTCTACCGAGAAAGTTGCTCTTGCAATTTTGTGGTAAAGAATTGGAAAAGTTATACGGACTTTGAAGTGCACTACTATAAGCAGTAGCTTTTGTAGCATCAATATCAAAATGAAAGTCAAGCTCGGAGGGAAGTCCCTTGATTTAATCCGAGAGCCGACATCAAAAAATTTCATGGATATGTTTCTGGAAGCCTTTAGGCGGCAGCACATTTCAAATGAATAAAGTGGCAATTATAGATAGAATGAGTGAATCAGACATAAGGAAACAAGTTCGAGAACGAATATGAAATTAAATAAGATTTGGAAAGAGTATAATTCAAATAAGTAGAGATGTGAAACGGAGAAAGTCTAAGAAACTCGTAGGAGGTACTAAGATCCTTAATTGAGCTAAATAGTCCTATTGGATATTATTTTGAGGAAGCAATGCGCAAGGTGCAACTGTGATGATATAAAATGTATATTTTGAGGTTACTAAGAAAATGAAAAGGTAAAGAGAGTGATAGAAAATAGATGTACTAAGGAAGTAGTGAGAGTGATATAGTAAAGTCACTGTAACCGAAAAGATGAATTACAGAACTAAAAGTATAAGTGAAGGTCACACTGCTTACATGATCGATAAAGATAGGGTGTGTTCGAAGTAAAGAGACGCCCTTGTAGACATCGAATTTTTTGACATATATTTGGATGATCTGTCAGAGTTACCACTAAATCGAAAGGTGAAGTTTTGAAATTAACTTAGCACTTGGTATCAAATTAATTATTCAGACCACTGTACTTGATGGCTTTGATTGAATTAGAAATGCCAAAAAAACAAATACAGGGATTACATGAAAATGAGATTATCGGACTAGGTAATCCACTTTGGAGTGTATCAGCATTAATTGTTAAGAAGATCCGGAGCTTTTTTGGGTCGTTTGGTATAAAAAACGGGAGTCAATTGGATCCTCCCAAAATAGAGATTATAGATTAGTGGAAAAGACCCAAAACTGTCAAGATGATTTGGAGTTAGGGGTATAAAGAGACTTTGGAGTATGAAGTACGTATCGAATCTAAAGGTTGTAAATCGTATATGTTTATGTTTCGAATGCGAGACTCAATCTGATTAAGGAAATGATTATGTTATAATTGATGTACGAAATGAGACAAGTTTAGAAGTGTGATAAGTTTTGGATATAGGATTGTAATTGGAATAAGAGTTGTATACAAGGTAAGAATATCTCTGATATGTGAAGTGATTCAGATCAAGTGATATGAGCTGAAAATGGATTGTGTCGAAGGATAAATGCGAAATTACGGTAAGTTTTGGTTTCCTACTTCTTATTGGGACTGAATCTTGAACTCTTATATCCATAACCAGTTTTTGTGGTTAAGTCTGATGGCTAATAAAGGTATTTCAAAATACCTCCCCGTCTGAGAGACTTGACAGCGTATAGAAGTAACCATAATCCATAACCTATAAATTGAAATTGATAGTCGTCATATTTGCGTTGAAGTTAGGATACCATTACTTGTGCGGTGAAGAATTGTGGAATTCTACTGATCATGAAGGTTTAAACATTAGATTTCACAAAGGTCGTCTAATACAAGAAAAATGAAATGACTAGAGTTAGTGCCTCGAGCAGAAGTATCCTCGAGACGGTGTTATATGTGCATATGTATTGGTCAGGGAACGTGGGTTATTGAAATATTTAGTGAACCTCAACTGGAGGAGGTTCCCTTCTGACACTAACATTATTTTGTGGTAGCTAGCTTGAGAGTTGAAAAAGAAACTGGACTTGATTTGATCGAATTAGACAGACTCAGTGTAATGATAAACATAGTATTGATGTGGCTGGTCAGATCCAGATCGGTGCCGCAACTAGCTTGAGTATTGGTACTGATAATTTATTGAGATTTAAAAACAGAATTGTGTACCAAACAATCTATAGTTAATGGAATTAATGTTGTCAGAGACTCATTTACAGAGATATACCTCACATTCGGAGAATAATAGGATTTATCAAATCTCCTGAAGATATATTGGTAATCAGGGATAATAAGAGATATAATGGAAATTGTGACTAAAAGTTGCATATGTCAGTAGCCTAAAGATAGGGTATAACAAGATTTGAAAAGAAAGGAAAAACTAAGTTCTCGATATATTAAACCTTTCAAGGTCTTGAACCGAGTAGGAGATGAGTTAATAGATTGGCGTTGCCTTTAGAATTATCGAGTACCCACAGCGTTTTCCACGCTTTAATGCTTTGCAAGTATCATCCAGATCCAATGCATGTGGTAAAGTAGGAACTACTGGAGTTGAAAGAGGATATAACATATGTAAGACCCGATTTTATTGTAAGAGCAAAAAGGGAATGAATAGAAATTTTCGAGTGCATTTAAAAATGCAAAAGGATTTAAATGGTATTCTCGAAAACGTGCAAGGGTAAAACGGTCAAAAGATCGAAAGCCGGTATAAATTCGACAAGAATATTTAATTAAAAATAATGGATTTTAGAATCTTGATCAATAACGAAGAAATAATTAAATTTCGGGTTAAATTGACCAAGATGTGAATTTATTGGAATAAATCAGAATTTTCATATCGAAAAATAATCCCGAAAATAATAAAAAAATATATCGAAAAGGTAAAATCGAACTGATAAATTCATTTACAGAATAAATGAATAATATAATAATATTTTTAGATATTTTTTTCAAATAATAATATTTAATTGAATATAATAATAATAAAAATAATATTAAATAAAATAAAGTTAAAAAAAAAAGAAACTGAATTGAAATCGCGAAAATAGAGGAAAATGGTGAAACCCAAAATGCGAAGCCGAACTCGAGGAAGAAGAGACTCACCGACGAGCCACCGGCGGCCAGGAACCCCAGGCGAAGGCCGGCGAAAGGCGAAGATGCTCATGGGAACCACCAGGAGCCGGCACGCGCACCGAGAACGATAGAGAACGTCAAAAACGGAAGGAGAGGCCACAGGAGAGAGGCTTCGATCGGTGGCCATCGACGCCGATTCGAGCCACACCGAGGCCCGATTTTGGAAGCCAGGCGATGGCGCACCGAACGGCACCGAAAATGGTCGGAGAACCGATCGAATGGCGCCGAAACGACGAAATGGTGACTGAACTGGCCGAACCGAACTGAACCGACTGAACTGAACCGGACTGAACCGGTGGTCTGAACCGGGTTGAATCGGATAGAACCGGTTCAGCCAAAAAGAAAAGGAAAAAGGAAGAAAAAGGGAAAAAGAAAAAGAGAAAAAAATTGGAGAAAATTTTAGTGATGCAATTGAGCTACGGGTAAGTCGGTAAGCGATCGAATTGACCGATTTAAATTTTAAAATATTTAATTTGATTATATCCGACTAGAAGTTTACCCAAAAAAATATTAAATTGTGTAGCTCGATAATTGGCATCAGCCGAGAGCTCGAGACAGCCTCGATTTACGTACTATCATGGAATCACGGGTAAGTAACCCTTATTTATGACAATTTTACATCGTTTTGCATGATTAATATTTATCGCATAAATTACGGATTTAAATTTCCGCTATTAATGAATTAAATTCTGAAAAATTGGATAAATTGTCATAAATACTAAATTAAACTACTCGAGAGTTTAGAACGAGGTCCAATATATACTGGTAGGCCCAATGAGCCCAATAGGCCTCGATAATGTGAATAGTAAGTGAAAAACGGGCTTAAGGCCGATTAAGGCCCATTAAGGTACAATCGAGCCCAATATGGGTAAACGGGCCCAATGATTTAAATTATGCCCGAAACATTATGAAATGCAATTAATTATATTGTATTCTGACCTGATGAATATGTATCCGCAGTTCCGGAGATTAGATTTGGAGCAAATCGGACTGCGTGACGAGTCATCAGTGGAAAGGTCGGACTGTACAGAAAAATGAGGTAAGGGAATTGTGTGAGTAGCTAGAGGTAGCTACGCGTATTTTAATAGTTTTTGTATACATTGATTATGTATGTATACACTGTTATGGTATAATGATCCTAAAAGTGGTTTAAATGATTTTAACGATCAAAATAGGTGAAAAGACTATTTTACCCCTATTGAGGGAAGTTCACCTAAGGATGGTGAAAACATGACATGCATGAAATGCATAATTTAAGTAATTTATGATTTAAGGGATTTTCTTGGTTTTTAAACAAAGTAAATAGGTAGATTGGCCAAAAATTGCATAAGTTTCCCAAAATAACACTACGTAAGTGTTATTGATATTTAAATGAAATTTCTTTGGAAAAAGGTCAACTATCAAGTTTATATGAAAACAGATAGTGTTGGCATATAGTTCACACTATATCTGCATTTGTGAATGTGCATAAATGTGCTTGAGCGATTGCTCGCATTGAAATGTGTGACATTATATGCATGAAATGTGCTAGAGCGGTTGCTCGCACTGATTTTTATTCTTGTGAAATGCATGAGAGGTGCTGGAGCCTAGCTCGCACTCTGTTTTGACTGTTTTGACGGTTTTGAACTGTTTTGACTTGATATGCATAAAATGGTGCTAGAGCAATTGGTCGCACTAGTTTTAATGATTTGACATGCATGAGAGATGCTGGAGCTTAGCTCGCATCCTGTTTTGATATGAAATTTGCATAAAACCGTGCTGGAGTGTAACTCGCACAAGATTTTATTTAATTATGCATAAAGCCGTGTTGGAGTGTAACTCGCACGAGATTTGATTTATTTGAGCATTCATTCGTGCTGGAGCTTGCTCGAACGAAGTTTTATATGAATTTATGACTCATTTTAAAGTCGTACTGGAGTATTACTCATACGCAGATTTTATTGATTTTTACGAAATCGTGCTAGAGCATCGCTCGCACGAGATTTTTTGATATCATGAATATGCATGGAGCCGTGCTTGAGCTTCGCTCGCACAGGGATTTATATGACATGCATATAGCTGTGTTGGAGCCTCTTGTAGACTTTGTCACAGTGAGATGATATGCTCACACGTGCATATTGAGACAGAGATGATATGGGTGGATAAGACCTATTGCAGGCACCCCTGATTGAGTTGGGTTCACGGAGTACGTTGTACCATGTATATCACATGGAGTACGCTGTACCGTGGGGATTGTTGGAGTGGAGTGGCATTAGCCACGAGGCAGCAAGCTTTGCCCTCGCAGTCCTGGTGTTATACTGTTCTGGCGGGTAGGACGACCCACCTCCCGTTTCAGGTGTGATACCCCGTACACTAGGTACCGTGTTGCCAGGGATCACAAGGTTATGGCCGTAGTCCTATGTTGTTACTGATAGTCACCTACTTGTCTCACATGATATAACTTGTGGTCTGATAGACCAAGGTAGACCCGAGGGAGGGGTTGGCCCCCGATTTTACGATTTTATGATTTTATGATATGTGACCTTGAAAGAAGGGTGGTTTTATAACCGAAATTTTATAATGAATTTTAATGAACTGTTTTATGAGATAATTGACCCGGATGGGGTTATTTTATACTGCGTTTTAAATAAAATTATTTAAATGCAGTAGCATGATGTGTTTTCCATGCTTTAATGATAAATTCATGAAATAATTGTATCTCATGATTTGCTTTATATCGCATGAAACAATGCATGATTTTGATTTAATTCATGTTAAGTATGATTTAATGATGTCACATAAAATGCTATTGATGCATAAGTAGTATGAGTTATATATGCACGAACTGTTTTATAAACTAAGTCATGATGAAATACATGATTTGTGCTTGAGATTTTAATGAAAAGAAATAGATTTTAAGGGCATGACATTATGAACATGTAGATAGTGGAGCTATCTATTTACTTGCATAATTGCCTTACTGAGTGTGTGGTTTGCTCACCCCCTTATTTTTTCATCTTTTCAGAGCACTCGCAATAGTTAGTGAGCAGCCGATGACTTGCATTTTGGTATCCGCTGCTTCCCATCGAGAGATAGGCATACACATTTGAATAGTTTTGTATCTAAATATGTAATGCACAGTACTGAAAACGAATATGATGTCGGGGATGTAGAGTTATAAATATCATTGTGTATGTATTTAGTTAAAGTCAAAAGATAGTAAACTCTGATATATGAATGTGACTATGGAAATGGAATTGTAAATAGGTGAGAGGTGATTAACACCGAATCATAGCCCAACTGTTTGTAGGATGGTCACGATGAGAGAAAGGTAAGAATTAAATAATAAACGAAAAAGCAAAAAATTTACTCTGATTTTTAGGTAATTTGGGTCATGACAACATATGTGAAGAAATCGATTCGGATCTTGGATAGGAAAGAGAAAGTGCTGCGGTCTAAGATCATCCATGTGGTCAAGATTCTGTAGCAGTACCACACCTCAAAGGAGGCCACATGGGAATTGGAAAGCTTAATACGAGAAAAATGCCCACATTTGTTTGAGGACTGATTTAATTTCAAATTTGTGGACCAAATTTCTTAAAGTGAGGAGAATGTAAACTCCATAAATTTTCTTGTACTCGGCTTTAATTATAATCGGCAAAGTAAGCAAACAAAATTGAAATATGCATATTTGTGGAAAATTAATTAAAATTATCTTTTATCATTTGAGACTTAGAGAAATCTAATTAAATAAAATAACTATGAGCATTCTTCCATGTCAAGTAAGTGTAAATAATAGACTAATTATACTTTGAAAATAATACATGATGAATTATTAAATAACTACATAAAATTATTAAATAAATAGATAAATAAATAAATGTAGACAAAAAGTCCACGAGGAAGCCAATCCCAAGTCCCAAGAGGTGATGGTTATAAAAAAATGAAATAAAATGAAAGAATGAAGAGGTAAAATGATGGAATGATAGCCTCGGTGAAAGGAAAACAAAAAAAAAATGGTGAAAAGACGGATGAAAGAAAAAAATGAAATGATGATGAAAAGAAAAGAGGTGGAATATATATATATATATATGTATGTATGTAATAGAAAATGATGGCAAACTGTATGTAGAAATGAGATGGTGGAACAGTGAAGAGAAAGTAAACTGACCGAAGGCACTTAAGCGGCAGCAGAGAAAAGAAAACGAGAAAGAAAAATAAAATGAAAGGAAAGTGTGATACCTGCTGTAACAGCACTGATTCGGTGAAAAATGATAATGATAATGATAATAATAATAATAATAATAATAATAATAATAATGGGAGCAGATTGATGTTGACCGAAACACGAAAAGGAAAGGAACAGGCTGAAAATGATAAGAGGAAACAATGAAAAATGTGTCGAGCAGGTTGAACTGCTTCTCTGTAATTAGTGAAAGAAAGAAATGAATTGAAGATATAAGGGCTGAAACGAAAATTTTAAGTTGCAGCTGAGAGAGTGAATGAGAGAGGTAAAAATGAGAGGAGAAAAGGAAGAGTTAAGGCTGAAGAATTGCTTGCTGGAAGCTAATTTCAGTGAGTTTAGAAGACAAACTTTAGAGAGCAAACTTTAGAAAAATAAAAATAAAAAGATAGAAGCTTAAGAAGCTATTGTCAAAGAGTGGAAACAGTGGTAGAAAGCAAGAATGAGACGTGAGGAAGCAATGGTCTCTCCACCCTTGTTGCGTTGTTCAACTGAGGCATTCCCCTGTTGAAAATACTGAAGCGATGGTGATGGTTTAAGGTTGTTACATGGGACTTGGGACTGGTTAGAAGCCAGCGAAAGCAGTGGACACATGGGACTTCATCGTTTGGTTCTGTAAATAGAAAAAAAGAAGTTGCTACCATTTTCTTTTCTATGTATTGTATGCAGTGAAGAGACTAGAGCATGCCACAACAAGGAGTAGAGCTGAGAATAACCGAAAACAGGGGAGGCACGATGGAAACGGGAAGCAGATGGAAGCAACAATGCTGGTTTAGTAGGAAGGAGGAAACGTGAGTAAGGGATATGGTTCACCGTGGGACAGAAAAGTAGAGAAGGAATAGGAGCTAGGAAGGGTATAGACTTGTGGATTACTTGCTGCAATTCCAGTAGAGAAATGGTAGAAATTAAATAATGGTAACGACAGCATGGAACAGACCGAAACAAGCAAAAAAAAACTGGAAACAACAAAGTCACGACCCAAATTACCTAAAAATCAGAGTAAATTTTTTGCTTTTTCATTTATTATTTAATTCTTACCTTTCTCTCATCGTGACCATCCTACAACTAGTTGGGCTATGATTCGGTGTTAATCACCTCTCACCTATTTACCATTCCATTTTCATAATCACATTCACATATCAGAGTTTGTTATCTTTTGACTTTAACTAAATACATACACAATGGTATTTACATAACCTTACATCCCCGACATCATATACATTTACAGTACTGTGCATTACATATTTAGATACAAAACTATACAAATGTGTATACCTGTCTCTCGATGGGAAGCAGCGGATACCAAGAATGCAAGTCCTTAGCTGCTTACTAACTATTGCGAGTGCTTTGAAAAGATAGGAAAATAAGGAGGGTGAGCAAACCACACGCTCAGTAAGATAATTATGCAAGTAAGTAGATAGCTCCACTATCTACATGCTCATAATGCCATGCCCTTAAAATCCATTTCTTTTCATTAAAATCTCAAGCACAAAATCATGTATGTCATTAATGACTTAGTTTATAAAACTGTTCGGGCATATATAAATCATACTACTTATCCATCAATGGCATTTTATGTGACATCATTAAATCATAATTAGCATGAATTAAATCAGGATCATAAATTAGTTCATGCCATGTAAATCAAATCATCAGAGACAAATCTTTTCATGAATTTATGATTAACGCTTGAAAAACTCATCATGCTATTGCATTTAAATCGCTTCATTAAAGCTGCAGTTTAAAATAACCCGAAGGGGTTAAGCATCTCATAAAAATTCATTAAAACAATTCGTTATAAAATTCTGTTAAAAATCACATCTCAGTATAAATCACATCGGGGGCTTGACCCCTCCCTCGGGTCTACCCTGGTCTATCGAGACCACAAGTTATATCATGTGAGACAAGTAGGTGACTATCAGTAACAACAAGGACTATGGCCATAACCTAGTGATCTCTGGCAACACGGTACCTAGTGTGCGAGGTATCACACCTGAAACGGGAGGTGGGTCGGTCCTACCCGCCATAACAGCATAACATTAGGATTGCGAGGGCAAGGCTTGCTGCCTCGTGGCTAATGCTACTCCACTCCAACAATCCCCACGGTACAGCGTACTCCGCGTGACATTCACGGTACAACGTACTCCGTGAACCAAAGCTCAGTCAAGGGTCCTGCAATAGGTCTTATCCATCCATATCATCTCTATCTCAGTATGCACATGTGAGCATATCATCTCATTGTGACACACAGTTTACAGGAGTCTCCAACATGGCTATATGCATGTCATATAAATCCCTGTGCGAGCGAAGCTCTAGCACGGCTCCATGCATATTCATAATATCTAAAAATCTCATGCGAGTGAAGCTCTAGCATGGTTTCATAAAAATCAGTAAAATTTGCATACGAGTAGCACTCCAGTACGACTTTAAAATGAGTTATAAATCCATATAAAACTTCATGCGAGCAAGCTCTAGCATGGTGTTATGCATCAATAGATCAAATCTCATGTGAGTTACACTCCAGCACGGCTTTATGCATAAATAAATTAAATCTCGTGCGAGTTACACTCCAGCATGGCTTTTATGAAATTATCATATCAAAATAGGATGCGAGTTAAGCTCCAGCACCTCTCATGCATGTCAAATCATTAAAACTAGTGCGAACAATCGCTCAAGCACTTTTTTATACATATCAAGTCAAAACAGTCAAAACAGAGTGCGAGCTAAGCTCTAGCACCTCTCATGCATTTCACATTAGTAAAATTAGTGCGAGCAACTGCTCTAGCACATTTCATGCATATGATGTCACACAAGTCAGTGCGAGCAACTGCTCAAGCACGTATTATGCACACTCACAAACTCAGATACAGTGCGAGCTATGCGCCAGCACTATCTGTTTTCATATAAACTTGATAGCTGGCCCGCTTTTCAAAGAAATTTCATTTAAATATAAATAACACCTATGTAGTGTTATCTTGTGAAATTTATGCAATTATTGGCCAATCTACTAATTTGGTTTGCTTAAAAACCAAGAAAATTCCTTAATTTAGAAAATTTCTTAAATCATGCATTTTATGTGTCACGCCCCGGAAGCGAGGAAAAATGGGGCTAATTTGAGCTTTTTATCCATTAATTATGTTGTTTTCCTGTCCATGTCTAGATTTAAAACCTTTTTCATTTCCAGGATCTCATTACATTACATACCTTTTGTGTATATATTTATATATATATATATATATAATCATTTACAACTTGTCATGACCCAAATTACCTAAAAATCAGAGTAAATTTTTCGCTTTTTCATTTATTATTTAATTCTTACCTTTCTCTCATCGTGACCATCCTACAACATAGTTGGGCTATGATTCGGTGTTAGTCACCTCTCACCTATTTACCATTCCATTTCCATAATCACATTCACATATCAGAGTGTACTATCTTTTGACTTTAATTGAATACATACACAATGATATTTATAACTCTACATCCCTGACATTACAATCGTTTACAGTACTGTGCATTACATATTTAGATACAAAACTATACAAATGTGTATACCTGTGTGAGGCTCCGTATATGTATAATGGTATATATGTACATAGAAATGTAAATAGAGTTGTACTATGAATTCATGAGTGAAGTATATGTGATGTAAGTCCATAAGTAATGTACACACTTGTGATAAGAGTGGTAATTCTACATACAAGTTACATTAAGTATGAATGTGAAGAAATGGACTTAAACATGTGGAGAATGTGTGTAGAATGGATTATGAGTAGATTGGTAAAATGGAAGTAGAATTGCATAAGATGTGCACTTCCATTTTGTTTATATTAAGTACCATTGGTCATACAAAGATTCTACACAAGTTTTAATGTGTATGAAGTGAGGATGGATGACATTTTCGAGTCTCAAAGATGAATGGATGAGAAAAGGATCATGATAGCAAATTAAGGATGTTTGGTAAGTGTTGCTGCAGAAGAACTGCAGAAAATCTGAAAATTGTGAAGGGCAGATCGATCTCATGGGATGAGAGATCGATCTGGAAGAGCCAGAATGCTCTTATTTGGGCAAAGGAATAGAGCAGATTGATCTCCAGTGGAGCCAGATCGATCTCCTAAGCATTCTGTAGTGAAAAGATCGATCCCCAAGCACCCAGATCGATCTCCTTAGCTCTCTTTTTGGGAGCAGATCGATCTCATGCTTCGACAGATCGATCTCATGCTTAAAATACCGTGAAAAAAGAGGGATTTAAGGGGACCAGATCGATCTCCTCTTAGACCAGATCGATCTCCTCAAGCTATTTCTATATAAGGAGTGCTGAAAATCAGAAAATTTTGGGAAAAACACTAACCTTCCACTTTCAACCGAAAAACCTAACTTTCTCTCTCTAAAATCAGCCATTTTCAGTGAGGTTTGAAGAGAGACCATTAGAGGCAAAGTTGTCCCTATCAAAGAAAAGAACAACATAGTTGGAAAGCATTTTCCCATTGTTGGTATTGAAGGAGTTAAGGGCATTGCCATTTGGAGCAAGAAGAGAAATCAAATTAGGTAAGATTCTAACACT
The DNA here is from genome assembly GCA_033439115.1 of Firmiana major. NCBI lineage: Eukaryota > Viridiplantae > Streptophyta > Magnoliopsida > Malvales > Malvaceae > Firmiana > Firmiana major. The sequence goes on from CM065910.1 coordinate 26,821,319, forward strand.
CCAACTATGGTACATTGTATATATAATTGATTTTGGAGTTGTTTGGCATGAGTATGGATGGTTAGAAACTATCTAAAATGCATTGGAAAGATTATGACCTAGAAATGGTCTAGAGTGAGAAAGTGGAATTGTATGGAGATTAATGATGAATGAGATATGTAGAAGTTATTAATAATGTTGTGGTATGATTTTAAGATGTGGTTAGTGGATAAATTGTGGGATTTACCTAAAAGAGGTAAAATGTGGAATAAGGCATTGGTAAAATGCATAAGTGAATAATATTGACTAGTGAGGTTAATTATGGGTTAAATACGTTAACTCAATTAATTTAATGAATGAATCGCAGCTTCCGAGGATACGCCGAGGCGAGTTGAGCCAAGAGCGTGAGAAGCTAAAAGAAAAGGAGTCACACCAAGTAAATCGAGGTAAGGGAATTGTGTGGACTCTTAGAGATATTTGTGCGCAATTTGGGCGCTTAAATGTTTTGCTAGAATGCATGAGATTAGGAAATGATGTTGGGTGATTGAAGGGAAAAAGTTGGGAGTTTGAGAAATGTGCATGAAAACAAAAGCATATTGCTTTAAAAATCATGTTTTATTGCTTTTTAGCAAATGATTTGGTAGGTTGGCTGACATTGAAATGATTTGCAAAAGAAATGAGTGTGTTTTGGTTTTGTTAACCATACTTTGCAAAGTTTTGAGCCACCTACATGATTTCGTGAGTATGAAAGCGTGTTAGAGTATGACTCGCATGAGATTTGACGTGTTTTATACACATGAGTGCAAGAGGCACTAGTTTTCACATGGATTTCATAATTGTTTTGGCCTTGTGCTTGGAGTTTGTCTCGCACTGGATGCCCACCTTGCATGTTGCCGTGTTTGGAGCTTCGAGTAGACTGGGTGTCACATCGATTAAATAGGCTCACACGTGCATTGTTTTAACATGATTAATTAGCCGTGTTAGGAGCTTCGGGTAGACAAGAGGTCGCACCGATTAAATAGGCTCACACGTGCGTTTGAGATGTGGCGTGATATGATATGTTGATTGGGTCCACAGAGTACGTTGTACCATGCATGTAGCATGGGGTACATTGTACCGTGTTGAGTTGTGATGTGCCGTCTTCGGACGAGATCTGCTATGGACCGGCGGGTAGGATTTGACCCACCTCTCGTGTGGAAGCAGATGGTGGTGATATCCCGCACACCTAATCCGTGTAGCTGATATCACAGGTTATGTACATAGGCCTTGAGGTTATTACCTATTGTTGAACTGCCTATCTCACATGTCTACTGCTATTTGAGAATAAATCCATGTTTGAAATGATTTGTGGGACAGGAAAGCCCGAGGGATGGGCCGAGACCTGACCAATGTTGAAATTGATTTGTTAATGGTTTTTAAAGTGCACGGATGCATGATGTTTAATGCCATGCTTTATTGTGAAATTGCATGATGGGTAATGCCATGCTTTTATTGTGAATTATGCATGATGATTTATACCATGCTTTGAGTTGAAATGTGCACTTGATTTTAATAGCATGAATGCTTTACATACCATTAACACAATCATACACTCATGTTTTGAGATAAATAATGAATGAAATGCTTTTGAGCATGGCATCACGATCAAGTAGATAGTGCAGTATCTACCTGTTCGCATGATTGCCTTACTGAGCATGTGGTTTGCTCACCCCCTTATTTTCCCCCTCTCTACAGAGATTTGAGTATAGAGTGAGCGTGACTAGAGGCGTTTCCCTTTTGGTAATCCGCTGCATCCCATCGCTAAAGGTATACACACTTGGATTATTTTGTATCTAAACTAGACATAGCACAGTAGCATTTTGTATGTAACTACTGGGGATGTAAAACAATGTAAACACATGTAACAACTCTGATATATATATATACATTTATACAAGTGTTTACTCATAGATAATGTTTCAAATTGAATTGGTATGGTGGAGTGAGTTAGACGTCGACACACAGCCCAACTGTTAAGAGTGTGGTTGTTCACGATCGAGGAAGGATGATTAAAGATTGATGCATGAAAATGCGAAAAAATTGTACGTATTTTGGTAAGTTGAGGGTCGTGACAACCTGTCTCTCGATGGGAAGCAACAGATACCAAGATTGCAAGTCCTCAGCCGCTTACTAATTACTATGAGTGCTTTGAAAAGATGGGAAAATAAGGGGGTGAGCAAATCACACGCTCAGTAAGGCAATTATGCAAGTAAGTAGATAGCTCCACTATCTACATGCTCATAATGCCATGCCCTTAAATCCATTTCTTTTCATTAAAATCTCAAGCACAAAATCATGCATATATCCATGACATAGTTTATCAAAACTATTTGTGCATATAAAAATCATGTAATTTATGCATCAATAGCATTTTAGGTGACATCATTAAATCATACTTAGCATGAATTTAATCAAAATCATGCATTGTTTCATGCGATATAAAACTAATCGTGAGATACAATCATTTCATGAATTTATCATTAAAGCATAGAAAATACATCATGCTACTGCATTTAAATCATTTCATTCAAAACGCAGTATAAAATAACCCTTCCAGGTCAATCATCTCATAAAACAATTCATTATAAAATTCTCAGAAAAATCTATCATCTTAGTACAAAATCATAAATCGGGGGCCTGACCCCTCCCTCGGGTCTACCTTGGTCTATCGACCAATAGTTATATCATGTGAGACAAGCAGGTGATTATCAGTAACAACATAGGACTATGGCCATATCCTCATGATCTCTGGCAACATGGTACCTAGTGTGCAGGGTATCACACCTGAAATAGGAGGTGGGTCGTCCTACCCGCCAGAATAGCATAACATCAAGATTTTGAGGGCAAGGCTTGCTGCCTCGTGGCTAATGCCACTCCACTCCAACAATCAACACGGTACATCATACTCCGCTTGACATACACGGTACAACGTACTCCGTGAACCCAAGCTTAATCAGGGGTGCCTGCAATAGGTCTTATCCACCCATATCATCTCACTGTGACACACAGTCTACAGGAGGCTCCAACACGGCTATATGCATGTAATATAAATCCCTGTGCGAGCGAAGCTCTAGCACGGGTCCATGCATATTCATGATATCTGAAAACCTCGTGCGAGCGAAGCTCTCGTACAGTTTCATAGAAATCAATGAAATCTGCGTACGAGAAGCGCTCCAGTACAACTTAAAATAATTATAAATTCAAGTAAAATCCATGTAGGAGCAATGTTCTAGTACGGATATGTATAAAAACTCAGTGAAAACCTCGTACGAGAAAAACTCCAGTACGACTTTAATATGAGTTATAAAACTATATAAAACTTCGTACGAGCAACGCTCCAGCACGAGTGAATGCTCAAGTAAATCAAAACTTCGTACGAGTAACGCTCCAGTATGGCTTTATGCATAAATACATCAAATATTGTGCGAGTTACACTCCAGCATGGCTTATATGCAATATCATTTCAAAACAGGATGCGAGCTAAGCTCCAACACCTCTCATGCTGTCAAATCATTAAAACTAGTGCGAGCAACCGCTCTAGCACCATTTTATGCATATCACATCAAAACAGTCAAAACCATCAAAACAGTCAAAACAGGGTGCGAGCTAGGCTCCAACACCTCTTATGCATATCACAATAATAAAAATCAGTGCGAGCAACCGCTCTAGCACATTTCATGCAAATGATGTCACACAAATTGGTGTGAGCAACCACTTAATCACGTTTTATGCACACTCACAAACTCAGATATAGTGCGAGCTATGTGCCAGCACTATCTGTTTTCATATAAACTTGCTAGTTAGCTCGTTTTCCAAAGAAATTTCATTTAAATATAAATAACACCTACGTAGTGTTATCTTGTGAAATTTATATAATTACTGGCCAATCTACCGATTTTCTTTTATTAAAACCAATCAAATTCTTTAATTCAGAAAATTCCTTAAATCATGCATTTCATGCATGTCATGCTTTCACCATCCTTAGGTGAACTTCCCTCAATAGGGGTAAAATAGTCTTTTTACCTATTTCGATCCTTAAAATCATTTAAACCACTTTTAGGACCTTTATACAATATCAGTGTATACATACATATTCAGTGTATACAAAAACTATTAAAATACGCGTAGCTCCCTCTAGCTACTCACACAATTCCCTTACCTCATTTTCTGTACAGTCTGACCTTTCACTGATGTCTCGTCACGCAGTTCGATTTGCTCCGAATCCAATATCTGAAACTGCGGATAAATGTTCATCAGGTCAAATACAATACAATTTAATTGTATTTCATAATTTTTTGGGCTTAATTTAAATCATTGGGCCCGTTTACCCATATTGGGCCCGGTTGCACCATAATGAGCCTTAATCGGCCTTAAGCCCATTTACCACACTTTATCGAGGTCTATTAGGCTCATTGGCCTATTAGTATTTATTCAGCCTCGTTCTAAATTCTCATATATCTCAATTTAGTATTTATGACAATTCATTCAAATTTCCAAAATTTAATTCATTTATGCGAAAATTAAATTCGTAATTCATCAACACGTATAACGATGTAAATTGTCGTAAATAAAGGTTACTTACCCGAGATTCCATGATAGTACACAAATCGAGGTTGTCTCGAGCTCTCGGTGGATGCCAATTGTCGAGCTACACAATTTAATATTTTTTCGGGTAAATTTTCAATCGGATATTAATCAAATTAAATATTTCAAAATTTAAATCGGTTAATTTGATCGCTTACCAACTTACCCGTAGCTCGATTGCATCATTGGAATTTTTTCCAATTTTTCCTCTTTTTCTTTTTTTTCTTTTTCTTTTCTTTTTTGGCTGAACCGGTCCGATCCGGCTCAACCCTGTTCAGACAGTCGGTTCAGTTCAGTTCGACCAGTTCAATGGCTCACCGATCGATTCTCCTTCAGTTTCCATCGCCAGTGGCTCAGCGGGGTCGTCCGCAGCTCAGATCTGGTCTTGGTTTCGCCCGAGGTCACTAGAAAGTGGTCGGTTCGACCCTTGTCTCCTCCGCCAGCGGTACCATTTCTTTTCTTCCTCCGTTTTCGGCGCTGGCCGCCGTCTTACTCGCCGGTGTTGCCACCAATCTCGTCGCCTACGCTTGGGGGACACTCGCTGGTGGTGGCCAGGCCCAGATCGGCGTCGGTCGCCGGGAAATGCCTTTCTCCCTCTTCGTTCTCTTTTTTTCTACTCTCTCACCGCCGATCATCGCCGTTCGCCGATCTTTTAGGCCGGTGGTGGCTCAGCTCTCGTCGAGCTTTCCTTCGCTGACCTCGTCTGGCCGTCGTCGGTCGCCGATCGTGATGGCAGAAGGGGGCTCAATTTTCGTTTCGCGTTTTCTCTCTTTTGTTTCGCAGATTTCGTTTTTTTCAATTATTTTATTTTTATTTTTATTTATTTTTTATTATTATTTTAATCAATATTATATTATTATTTTTGCCAAAATATCTATAAAAATTCTTATTTAATTCACTTAATCTATAAATGAATTTCTCGGTCTTATTTTGACTTTTCAGTATATTTTTTTGATTATTTTGGGGATTATTTTTTGATACAAAAATTTCGGTTTATTCCAATAAATTCATATCTTGATCAATTTAACCCGAAATTTAATTATTTCTTTGTTATTGATCAAGATTTCTCAATTCCATATTTTTAATTAAATTTTCTTGTCCCGAATACTACCGAATTTTGATCTTTTGACCATTTTACCCTTGCACGCGTTCGGGAATACCATTTAAATTCTTTTTGCATTTTTAAATGCACTCGAAAATTTATATTCATTCCATTTGCTCTTACGATAAAAAATCGGGTCTTACAATCTGCCCCACTTAAGAAATTTGGTCCTCCAAATTAGAACAAAGTCAAAAGGGTTCATAAACAACTCCAAGTACGTCTATCGCATTATACTTTTTAATTCACATGTGACTTTTTCCAGAGTGTAATACTACTAACATACTTAACTAGGGAGATCATCTTAAACCTCAACACTTTCTCCTTCCATCTAATACCCGAATCGATTTTCTAATCATACGTTATACTTTCATTGAGCTAAACTATTGGAGCTTATATCCAATCACATAAGCTGGGTCCGGATATTAATTTCGAAGCATCATAAGATGGGACACATAGTGGATGCCTGCTTATTCAGGTGGTAACGCCAACCTATGGCCTTATCTTCCACATTGTCCAATCTCAAAGGATTCCATTTAACGAAACTCAATACTAATTCACTCTCGATGAATTCCAATGGTTTCCTGTCTCTTGTCAGCATAACTTTTCTATCTGCTCTGAGGTGTTCTTAATCTCTCATAAATCAACTGAATATCCTCAGAGGTTTATCTTACCAATTCAGGAACAATTTTCTATCTGTCACCCACTTTTTCTTATCCAAGTCGGGAAACAATCCCTACGGCCATACAATGCCTCATATAACATGTTATCCCGATACTCAAGTGACAAATTATCATTATTGGCGAATTTGATTAGTAACAACTGATCATCCCAGGATCTTATCACATCAATTGCACACACTCTCATCACATCCTCCAAAACTTGTATAGTCTTCTCTGATTGACCATCTGTTTGAGGATGGAAAGCCATACTAACACTCAATCGAGTTCCCATAGCTTCTAAAAACAATATTCCTAGAAGTGAGAAGTGAAGCGGGAATCACTATCTGATATCATGCTCACTGGAACGCTACATAATATTTCACGATTTTTCGTACTTATAAATCCGCCTACACACTCAGAGTATCTGGGGATTTCCATAGTCAAAAGGTGGGTAGACTTAATCAATCTATCGATTATCACATAGATAGCCTCGTGATTCATTCGGGTCTTTTGTAACCCATCACGAAATTCATGGTAACTTGTTCCCATTTTCGTGTCACTACAGGTAGAGGCTACAATAATCCTGCAGACTTCTAGTACTCTACCTTAATCTGCTGACATACGAGACACTTTGCTACAACTCTACAATGTCTCTTTTCATATCTGACCACCAAGACTCTTTTAAGAGGTTTCGATATATTTATTACTTCCTGGATGCACTGTATATCCCGAAGAGTGAGCTTCTAACAATAACACTATCTCATTAGTTGTGGTCCTGGGGAGCACTTATACTGTCTCTGAACCTCTGTAATTCATCATCACTCACTGTGAACTCTGTCACTATACCTTTCTGAATCTGACCCACACTATCAACAACATGTCGATAATCACGCTAAGCCTGGCAAATTCGATCACTCAAATCCGATTCTAACCTCAAGCTAGCTGTCACAAAATCACCGTCATCATCAGAACGGATCACATCACTACTGAGGCTCACAACTGCTCTAGCAGCTCATGCTCCCTAACCATCATTTATGATACCATCCTGAGGCTCTTTCTGTTCAAGGCATGAGCCATTACATTAGCCTTTTTGGGTGGTACAATGTTCACAATCATAATCCTTAGAAACTCTAACCCTCTTGGTTATCTCATATTCTACTCTTTCTGTGAAAACAGATACTCGAGGCTTTTACAATCAGTGCATATATGAAATTTCTTACCATTTAAGTGGTGGCGCCATACCTTAAGTGTAAACGCTACGGCTACCAACTCTAAATCATGGGTCAGATAGTTTCTCTTACGGTCCTTGAACTATCTTGATCCATGAATGACTATCTTTCAATTTTACATCAATACACAGCCCAATCCTTATTTTGAGGTATCCATACACACTGAAACCTCTTGAACTGTTGGTTATGGTGAGAATAATTATGGTGGTCAGTTTATTACTTCAATATACCAAAACTCACCGAAACTACTTTCATACTTATCATCTTACTCGTATACAATCTTTTTTCGAACAAGATGTGTCAACTGAGCAGCCCATTTTGATACTCACAACACCTCGTTTGTAAGACAGTTTTCTGTTGCTACTCGTGATCTTCCCTGGACTTCAAATACATCAAAATATCATTGCTAAAGATGATAACCAATCGGTCCAGGTAAGGTTTAAAAACCTCATTATAGTTGAGTTAAGGTTTAAAAACCTCATCATAGTTGAGTTCCTCTAAATATTTCAATCACCCATATTCTTGACCTATGTACGCATAAATGTAAATCGTCATTTCAAAATTATTTCCGTTCAAGATACTAACTCGTGTCATTCCCTTTTTTTTTATATTAACGGCTTTTATAAAATTTTAATTTTTTAAACCTTCATGATTAATCGAATTCTATATCTCTTTATCGTACCAGTAAAGGTACCCAAATTTTAATTGTATATATTACGACTATCGATTTCAATTTATAGGTTATGTGTGCGCTTCTAGACGCTGTCAAGTCTTCAGACAGAGAAGTATTTTGAAATATCTTTATTAACCCTCAAACTTGACCACATAGACTGGTTATGGAAATATCCTCCTCTTATTCCAATATATCTCGTATTTAGGATCTATCACTTCTCAAAGCTTATCTCCTTTCATATATCACTTATAACCAACTCTTTCATTACTTGTCAAACTTACAATCTCTATACCCATATTCAGTTAGTGAAAATCAGCTAACCATCTGTCACGACCCTCAACTTACCAAAATACATACAAATTTTTTGCATTTTCATGCATCAATTATTAATCATCCTTCTTTGATCATGAATAACCACACTCTCGACAGTTGGGCTGTGTGTCGACACCTAACTCACTTCACCATACCAATTCAATTTGAACATTATTTATGAGTAAACACTTGTATAAATGTATATATATATATATATATATATCAGAGTTGTTACACGTGTTTACATTGTTTTACATCCCCAATAGTTACATACAAAATGCTACTGTGTTATGTCTAGTTTAGATACACAATAATCCAAGTGTGTATACCTTTAGCGATGGGATGCAGCGGATTACCAAAAGGGAAACGCCTCCAGTCACGCTCAATCTATACTCAACACTCTGTAGAGAGGGGAAAAATAAGGGGGTGAGCAAACCACATGCTTAGTAAGGCAATCATGTGAACAGGTAGATACTGCACTATCTACGTGATCGTGATGCCATGCTCAAAAGCATTTAGTTCATCATTTATCTCAAAAAATGAGTGTATGATTGTGTTAATGGTATGTAAAGCATTCATGCTATTAAAATCCAGTGCACATTTCAACTCAAAGCATGGTATAAATCATCATGCATAATTCACAATAAAGCATGGCATTAACCATCATGCATTTTCTCAAATAAGCATGGCATTAACCATCATGCATTTTCTCAAATAAGCATGGCATTAACCATCATGCATTTTCTATGCACTTTAAAAACCATTAACAAATCAATTCAACACTGGTCAGGTCTCAGCCTATCCCTCGGACTGTCCTAACCCGCAAATCATTTCAAACATGGATTTATTATCAAAGCAATAGACATGTGAGATAGGCAGTTCAACAACAGGTAAAAACCTCAAGGTCTATGTACATAACCTGTGATACCGGTGTAACGACCTTTAACCCTTGAAAATCGAGAGAAATATTTTTTTTTGAAACTTCGGCTTACAACTTAATCCTTTATTTACTTAGGTTGTATTCCTATTCAGTGTCAATCCTTAAAAATATTTCATTTAATTCATCCTTATACAGATTTCATCCCGACACATTATTTTCAATAGATGTCTGTGCGTACAAATAGTCTGGTATAAAGATAAGAATGTATACCTCACGTATATACAAAAGGTAATCTGGCGAAGCTCATATCCGCCAGCCTACGTCATCTACGTAGCATTTATTAGTTGTAATTCACTGCAGAAATCTGAGAGGTAGAGAGGTGAGCTTTTGGGGAAAAGCCCAGTAAGGTAATACTCTTAAAGCAGTTCTGATATATAAAAAACTTTGAAATTGTTCAAAGAACAAAACTTAATGAAATATAGAAATTTTCATTTCATGCATAAACGTCATAAAGCATACCTGTCAATAAAATCACTAACATGCTTAACCATTTTCATGAACATTTCATAAATCATTTCGTAAACATATCATGCATATTTCATAATCATTTCATAAACATCTCATAATCATTTTATAAACATCTCATGCATGTTTCATAATCATTTCATAAACTCTCATCGTAGTCGGTTTTATAATTAAAATCGAGGAGACTAGGCTATAACTAAGTCATGCGATACGTGTCATTCTCCATTGGAGAGTCGTCATACCTATGGCCATGGTAACTGGGCTGTAGACTGGATCAGGACACGGGCACCAGAGGCACTCTCCGTGTGGGCAACATAATTGCGTGCTGCGCGGGCACGAGATACTACCGAAACATCATCATAAACCACCAGTAGCATGACATATTCCACACAGGTCGAGTCAAGTGCTAAAGGGGCCTACGTACCGGCACCCAAGTGGTGGAGCCGGAACACCACAAGAAGTAACCATGCATGAAGCCTATAGTCTCAAAACATCTTTTCTCTTTTCGTAAATGCTTTTGAAAACGTCAAAAGTTCCATTTCAAAGCATAAATATGGGTTTTTGAGCCATCCTAAAACTTTCATGCATTTTCATAATTCGAAAGTTTATTTCATAAACATAGATGTTCTAGCGAACATTTTGTAAAACGAAATCATGTTTTGTAAGCAGTTTCGCAATTATGGAAGCATTGATAATTCATTTTAAATCATATGCTCTTTCATAAAATCATTCATCAGAGAAACATGAATGCAATATCAGAACTAAGTTAAGTAATACCCCTTACCTCGATTTATCGGGTATCTCGAATTCGAACGGTGACATTTCCTAGTACCTCCTTTAATCCCTTCTATAATCACCTACATCGAAATTGTAAACTTAGCACCTTATTCATGCGAATTGCGTTAAAATCGTAATTTATCGTTGCTACTGCGTATGTACGTATTATTGTATATCCTTAGGCCGATACACACGTTTATATATTTCTTCACTATTTATATATTTGCTCCTACAAGTATTAGTATATATCTTTATTATATACATCCACATGTATACGCGTATAAATATATATTTATATATATACACTCCTATATGTATATATATATATATATATTTATATATACTTTTATTGTTTTCATGTTTTCCTATCTCATATATATACATTCTTTGTATATACATATACTTGCACACATTCACCTTTCATATCCCCCACATGTATATGCACCTAAATAAATATATATATATATATATATATATATATATATATACACACTCCTTTATATATATATATATATATTATCATTGTTTTCCATTTTTCCTTATCACCTATGCGTACATATTTTTTTTGTACAAATACTAGCATACCCAATTCATTATATACACCTATTTGTACATGTACCTAAATAAATAAATATACATATATATTTTTAAATAATTATTTTGAAAATTAAATTGATTCATTTGATCACTTACCGACTTACCCGGAACTTGATTGCATCACCGAATTTTTTCCCATTTTTTCTTTTCTTTTTTTCTTTTTTTCATTCTTTTCTGGCTAAACCGATTCAGTCCGGTTCAACCCGGTTCAGACTGGTCCTGTTCAGCCCGGTTCAGTCCCGGTCCAACTTTCTCCCTCGCTGTTCGGGGCTTTTCCGGTCGGTTCTCCGCCGGCTTCCACCTCCAGCTTGTCCGCGGGGTAGTCCGGAGCATGGATCTGGGGTCGGCTTGGCCAAAGCTCGTCGAAAAGTGGCCAGTCCGGCCTCTTCTCACCTCCGACGTCGGTACCCAATTTTTTCCGCACCGTTCGGCGACGTTTCAGGCCAACCTGCGCCTAGATCGGTGTCGCAGACGTCCCTCTCTGGCCGGTGGTGGGTCGCTCCTCCCCTCCTCGGTCGCCGATCGCTCCCTCTCTTCCATTTTCTCTCTCTTTCTCTCGGTTTCTCCCTCTCTCTCGCTCGTTGGACTTTCCTCTCTCTCTACCCACGTCGGTGAGGGCTCGGCTGCTTCTTCTCCTTCAGCCGTTCGCCTGGCTCCTCGTCGGTGTCCGACCGTGAGGCAGAGGGGGCTCAGGTTTGGTCCTCTTCGTTTGCCTTCTGTTTCTTTCTTACTTCCTTTGCAGAATCGCAAATCGAGATTCTGCTTTCCTTTTTTTTTTTTACTATTATTATTATTATTATATATTATTTAGTTATTTATTTATATTTGTTTATTATTTTTTTTATTTTTTTATTTTTTTATATATAATTTTTATTTTTTTAATATTATATTATATTTTATTAAAATATAATATAATATATAATATACCCAAAATATTTAAATATATATATTTAAATCAATTAAATATATATTTATCTTATTTATTTCTTGGGTATTTTATTATTTTATTTTCACTTGTACGTTTTTTTTACGAACCAATTTACAAGGAAATTTCGGGTATTTACATTCTCCCCATGTCACGACCCAAATTACCTAAAAATCCCTACAAATTTTTTGCTTTTTCATTTCCTTATCCATCGTGAATAGTTACACTACTAAACAGTTGGGCTATGATTCGGTGTTAGTACCTCTCACCTATTTACCATTCCATTTTCATATTTCATTTACATATCAATTTATTTAAACTAAATACATCCCCAATATTACATCCATATACAGTACTATGCATCTATATGTTCAGATACGAAATTATACAAATGTGTATACCTGGTCTTGCTAAGAAGCAGCAAAAATGACTACTGTCGTTCTCTTCTACTGAATATACCCTGTGGGGTGGAAAATGAAAGGGTGAGCGAAACTTGCTCAGTAAGGCAATAATGTAAGCAGGTAGATAACTATACTATCTACGTGCTGATAATGTCATGATGTAAAAATCGTTTACTTTCGGAGCATGAGGTAAGATTAAAACAATGCCACATGTATGTATATATCATATACAAGAAATCATGAAATCGACATATAAGGCACACATGGAAAATCATCATGTATGACATCTCATGCTCGTCACATTAAAACTCATTTATTTCATCATAAACTCTTCACTTTAAAACTCATTTGTTTAATCACAAAACTCATCACTTTGAAACTTATTTGTTTCATCATAAATTCATCACATTTAAAACTCATTTGTTTCATTATAAAACAACTTCATCAAGGTCAAACCCATCTCTCGGGAATACCTTGATTCATTAAATCACATCTCTTTTAAAAACATAAATCGGGACTACCCCTCCATCGGGTTTGTCCTGGTCTATCCAGACCGTATGATATCATGTGAGGCATGTAGGTTACTGTATGAAAAATCGAGGACTATGGCCATACTTTGTCCCTGTGATCCCAGGCTACACGGATCCCGGTGTGCGGGGCATCACAACTGCAACGGGAGGTGGGATCAAGTCCTACCCGCCAGAATATCAAGTAACATCATAGAGTCATCATGACTGCACGGTACAGCGTACTCCGTGTGAAATACACGGTACATCGTACTCCGTGGACCCATATCATAGTCTGGGGGTGCCTGCAGTAGGTCTTATCCACCCCAATACTATGTCGATAACCAACCCATGTCTCAAAGTATGCGTGCGAGCATCTCAACTCTCTGTGACACACAGTCTACAGGAGGCTTCCGCACGACTATATGCATGTCAACTCACGTCTAGTGCGAGCGAAGCTCCAGCACCACGTTATGCATGTCATGATATCTAAAATCTCGTGCGAGCGGAGCTCCAGCACGATTTTGTGCACACACAAATTTCTCGTACGAGCAATGCTCCAGTACGGCTTTTCATGAGAAATAAATCAGTAAACTTGAGTGCGAGTAAGACTCTAGCACTCTTTTTACTCGTATAAATATGATAGGTGGCTCAATTTTAATAAAACATCTTTGAAAATAGTAATCGGTACAAACCGGTACCCTTTCGTATATTTCACGAAATCAATAGCCAACCTATGTGCATATTTGCTTAAATCAAAGCAATATAATCATATAACACATTAAAAACACGAAATCATGCAATTTACCTACCTTACTACCCTTTTTGTAAATTTTTACTCCTAGGGGCAAAATCGTCTTTTTCCTTTACTCACCTATGCCCCGATTTTCGTAAAATTATTATTATTTCATTACTAGATGCTTTAAGGAATTCTGAACCCTGTAAATACCCTCAAAATACGTATAGGCATCTCTATGCACTTACAAAATTCCCTTACCTTATTTTTCTGTAGAGTCTGACCTTTCCTTTTTTCACTGTTGTCTCGTCGCGCAGTCCGATATGCTCCCAATCAAATGCCCGGAACTGCGTAATAATATTCCTCAGGTCAGATATTATACAATTTAATTGTATTTAATATTTTCTGGGCTTAATTTAAATCATTGGGCCCGGTTACCCCTATTGGGCCCGATTGCACCTTAATGGGCCTTAATCGGCCTTAAGCCCGTTTTCCACTTAATTTTCACATTATCGAGGCCTATTGGGCTCATTGAGCCCACCAACAATTTATTGGGCCTCGTTCTAACTCTCAATTAGCTCAATTTATTATTTATGACAATTTATTCGACTTTCCAAAATTTAATTTAATTTTATGCGATAATTAAATCCGAAGCACGCATAACGATGTAAATTATCATAAATAAGGGTGACTTACCCAGATTCCATGCTAGTCCATAAATCGAGGCTGTCTCGAGCTCTCGTTGGATGTCAATTGTCGAGCTACACAATTTCATAATTTTTGGGTAAATTTTCAGTCGAATAATAATTAAATAAAATATTCCAAAATTCAAATCGGTCAATTTTGACCGCTTATCGACTTACCCGAAGCTCGATTCCATCACTGGAATTTTCCCCATTTTTTTTCTCTTTATCTTTTTCCCTTTTTCTCCCTTTTTTCCTCTCTTTTTGGCTGAACCGGTTCAGTCCGGTTCAGACCGGTTCAGACCGCCGGTTCACCTCGGTTCGACCGGTTCATCGCAGGTTCACCTCCTTGCCGACCGGTTCTCTGTCGGCTTCCACCGCTAGCAGCTCCGCAAGGCTGTCCGCATCTCAGATCTGGGCTTGGTTCGCCTCGAGCTCGCCGAAAAATGGCCAGTCCGGCCTGTTCTCCTCCAGCCGTCGAGACCCATTTCTTCTTCCGTCGTTTTCAGCGTTTTTCGACAGCTTCGCCGATAGGGGCCACTGCCAATCGGCTCGTCTGCACCTCAGGAAGCCTCGGCTGGGGTCGGGGTCGGCCAGAATCGCGCCGATCGCCGGCGATTCTTCTCTCCCCCTCTCAGTTTCGGTCTCGCCGTTTCCTTCGCCGTTCGCCGCCGTTCGTGCTTCCACGGTGCCGGGGGTAGGTCGGTCCTCGTCTGGCTTGCCTCCTCGGTCACCGTCGGCCATCGATCGTCGGCGAAGATCGACCCCGGTTTCGTTCTCTGTTTGCTTTCTTCAGAATCGCGAAAATGCGATTCCGAGTTTTTTTTTTTTTACAATTAGTTTAATTTTTATTTATTATTTAATTTTATTAATATTTTATTCAATATTTTAGTCAAAATATTCAAAATATCTACAAAAATTAATTTTTTTATTCTAAATAAATTTTATTTAATTTATTTAATTTATTTTAACCCTTTTTCGGGTATAATTTCTCCGTATTTTTGGGATATTGTCCCGAGCAAAAGTTTCAATTAATTCCAGTAAATTCATATCTTGATCAATTTAACCCAAAATTTAATTATTTCTTCGTTATTGATCAAGATTCTCAAATCCATTATTTTTAATTAAATTTTCTTATCGAATTTATTCCGGCTTTCGATCTTTTGATCGTTTTGCCCTTCACATGTTCGGGATTTATTTAATCCGACTTCCCTTCACGAATACTCATTCATTTCATATTTTAATTAAATTCGGGTCTTACAACTCTCCCCCACTTAAGGAATTTGGTCCTCCAAATTAGAACCAAGTCATATGAGTCCATGTACAACTCCGGGTACATCTATCGTATAATATACTATCATCCTCAAGTGACTTCTTCGGAGTGTATTACTACCAAAGGGCTTTAATTAGGGAGATCCTCTTAAACCTCAATACTTCCTTTTTCCTGTTTAATGCCCAAATCAACTTATCAATATACTTATATTTTCATTAAACTGAACTTTTGGAATTCATATTCGATTACCTATGCTGGATCCGGATAGTATTTTCGAAGCATTTAAAAGCTGGGACACATTGTGGGTGCCTGCTTATTCAAGTGAAAATGCCACCTACAGGTCTTATCTTCCACTTGTCCAATCTCTCAAAATATTCAATCCAGCGAAACTCAATTTACCTTCTTCCAAAAACTCGCTATGTCCTTATTCTCTTAGGACAATTAACTTTCAACCATACTAATTCACCAAGGGTGAATTCCAATACTTTTCTATCTGCTCTGAGGTGTTCTTAATCTCTCATCCTTAACTAAACATCCTCAGAGACTTATTATCCAAAGTCAAAAATAATTCTCTCTGTCACCCACTGTTTCTTATCCAATTTGGGGAACAACCCCTACAGCCATACACTACCTCATATCTTGTTATCCCGATACTCAACTGCCAACTGTCGTTATTGGCGACTTCAACTTGTGACATCTGATCATTCCAGGAGCTTATAAAATCAAGGGCACACGTTTTCATCGGATCCTCCAGAACTTGTACAGTCCTCTCTGACTGACCATCTGTCTGAGGATGACAAGCTGTGCTAATACTCAGTCGGGTTTCCATAGCTTCCTAAAAATATCCTCAGAGGTGGGAAGTGAAGCGGGAATCCCTATATGATACCATGCTCACTGGAACGCTACATCATGTTCCACAATCTTCCTTATACATAAATCCTCATACACACTCTGAGTATCTGGGGATTTCATAACCAGAAGGTGGGTAGACTTAGTCACTCCATCGACTATCATCCAAATAACCTCGTAATTCACCTAGATTCTCTGTAACCAATCACGACTTTCTTGGTGCCTTGCTCACATTTTCCAAGCCGTGTCGATATAGGTAGGTGCTGTAATAACTCTGCAGACTTTTAATACTCTAGCTTATTCTGCTGACATACTGTCACTTTTTCACAATCTCTACCATGTCTCTTTTCACATCTGACCACCAATACCCTTTTCAAAGATTTTATATATTCTTTACTTTCCGTATGCACTGTATATCCCGAAGAGTGAGCTTCTGACAATATTACTACCTCATCAACTGTGGTCCTGGGGAGCACTCATACTGTCTCGGAATCCTCAGTAACTCATCATCACCCACTGTGAACTCTATCACTGTACCCTTCTGAATCTGACCCACACTATCGACACCCTGCCGATCATCGCGCTAAGCCTGGCAAATCCGGGCACTCTCATCCGGTTCTAATCTCAGGCTAGCTGTCACATAATCACTGTCATCATCAGAAGGGATCACATCAATACTGAGGCTCACAGCTGCTCTAGCAGCTCACGCTCCCTGACCATCATATGTAATACCATCCCGAGGCTCTTTCTGCTCAAGGCATCAGCCATCACATTAGCCTTTCCTGGGTGGTACAATTTTTTTCCACAATCAAAATCTCTCAGAAGCTCTAACCCACTATGTACTCTTATATTCACCTCTTTCTGTGAAAAACAGATAGTAGGGGCTTTATGATCAGTGCATACCCAAAATTTCTCATCGTGTACCTAGTAGTACCATATCCTCAGTACAAGTACTATCGCTGCCAACTTAAAATCATGAGTCAGATAGTTTATTTCATGATCAAGGAGTTGTCTGACTCCATAATTGACTATCTTCCCATTATACATCAATACACAGCTCCTTCATTATTTTGAGGTATCCATACTCACTGAGAACCTCTTGAGCTGTTGGGTATGGTGAAATTAATCACGGGGGTCAGTTCATACTTCACTACACCGAAATTCATGTCACATCTATCATCTTATTTATCATCTCATTCAAAGACCACGTTTTCTTAGTTAAACGTGTCAACCAAGTAGACCATATTGAGAACTCGCAACAACCCATTTGTAAAAGTAATTTTTTTCAATTATTGCTTACAATTTTACCCTAGACTTTAACTACACCCAACATATCATCGATAATAATGATTATAAATCGATCTAATCCTTGACTTATTTACGCATAAGTGTATAAGATCCTTCAAAATCGCTTACGTTTTCAGGTACTAACCTGCGTCATTTCCTTTTCTTATCTTAACAGCTCTTATTAAATTTTTACTATGTTAACCTTTATGATTTGTCGAATTTTAATATTCTTATCGTTTTAGTAAAGGTATCCTAATGCTAAAGGTATTCATTACGACGATCGATTTCACGTTATAGGTTATATATATATACTTTTAGACGCTGTCAAGTCTTCAGGCGGGGAGGTATTTTGAAATACCTTTATTAACCCTCAGACTTGACCACAATTACTTTATATATCGATCCATGTGGTCACAATTCATATTCGCTACTAATTGCTTTAATCCTAATTTACTTCACGTATCACATATATTCTTACCTTGCATACGCCTCTTACTCCAATACATCTTGTATTCAGGATCTATCTTATCTTAAAGATTATCTCCTTCCGTATATCCCTCATGACAAAACTCTTTCATTATTCATTCCGTGAGTACAATCCTTTACTCCTTTAATTTCAACTGTTGCACCCTTTTTTTTTTCACTTGTCAAACTTACAGTATACTTTTCAGTGATGTTTTCACTCCTGTTTTCAACTTAAAATCTCTATATCCATATTTCGTTTATTAATCCTCCTCTATTGGGGTACTCATTTATCAGTACTGTGCCCAATGATGTAGGCATTCATGCCTTTTACTCACTTATATGCGAATGAAGGCGGTATGAATAAACGTGTGGCACCAGGATCAATGAACATACACACTTCATTATTCATAACAAGTGTGGTACCTTACACCACATCCATAAAACATCAATAGTGTCCTGGTCCAAGACATCCTCTCGCCTTCGTCCAACAGCCTACTTTCCTTTTTTTTCTTTTCGGCTATGGCCTCCCTTTTCGTTGCAGCTATACCCACAAAGTTTTTCTGTCTCTTTACTTTTCTGTGGGGCGATCTCGCCCAACTCTGTGCAATCAAAATCAATGATCCGTCTTACCACACTTAACGGCCATTTTCATCAATACAGTGTAGATATAGACCCTCTTTCTGTGGTATCCACCACACAGCCCACACTGCTTACAGTGATCACACTGCTACTCTACTTCGTAGCAGGTCGGGGTCCTCAAATCACAATGTCCCTCAAGAGTGCAAAAATTGGATGCACTAGGGCCTTACCAATTATCTTAGCCTATAACTCGTCAAATCAGATCTTTTACCAATTACCATTTTCTCATTTTAACATCTTTGTCGTTTATCGATTCTCGATTCTCTTTTCTGTCTCTATTTCAGCCCTCACTACCTTTTCCAATCTCAGAGGCGTGCAATTCATGTTCTTATCTACCCAACTGTAAATCTGCGCACTGCCTCGATATAGGTAATATCTCACGGGCCAATCGGACTTAAATTGAAAAGTTGAGCCATTTCATGAACTTTTAGACATCTCGACTGTCACCTGTTCATAGTGTCGAGGTAATATCTGCCCAGGAATATAACCAAGTTTCATACTCATAAATCATACTCATCAATAAATCAAATCCTCTGGGTCAGAGTACGGACTTTTATCCATAATTTCCTTTAAATCATGTCCAGGATATCCTATCACCGGAATACATCCAAAATATTTCTCATATCAACTCTGGATGTCTAACTCTTAAGTTGGGTCGAGCGGACTTCCACCAATGCTCCGCTGCGCCCTCATATCTCATTCATAATCTGAGCAATTAGCTCCTCAAAATAATCTTCACACTCTGCTCCAATCTCGCGAAGCGTGTCTCAATACTATCCGATCACTCTGTCGGACTCTGAGAGGCATGCTCAACATTAGCCTCCATATCAATTTCATCCTGATTCTCACAAATCAACTCAGCACGACTTAGCAGACTCAAGTCTACCTCTACGACCTCTGCCTCGTGCACTATCTCATCTTGAGTCTCATATCATGACTCATTCGATTCTCAGGCCGATCTCTACGGCCTCGAGCATGTGTACTCGCCCCTCTACCATAGCGGCTATCAGTTATAACAACTATATTCTTGCATTTGAAACTAAGTTCTTAGCTGCACTTCCATCTTGATATACACAATTGTATCTAAACAATGCACAGTACATGGGGATGTAAATTTACTTAACCACTAACACCGACTCATATCAGGCCAACTCTGCTCTGATACCATTAAATTTGTCACGACCCAAATTACCTAAAAATCCCTACAAATTTTTCGCTTTTTCATTTCCTTATCCATCGTGAACAGTTACACTACTAAACAGTTGGGCTATGATTCGGTGTTAGTACCTCTCACCTATTTACCATTCCATTTTCATATTTCATTTACATATCAATTTATTTAAACTAAATACATCCCCAATATTACATCCATATACAGTACTGTGCATCTATATGTTCAGATACGAAATTATACAAATGTGTATACCTGGTCTTGCTAAGAAGCAGCGAAAATGACTACTGTCGTTCTCTTCTACTAAATATACCCTGTGGGGTGGAAAATGAAAGGGTGAGCGAAACGTGCTCAGTAAGGCAATAATGTAAGTAGGTAGATAACTATACTATCTACGTGCTGATAATGTCATGATGTAAAAATCGTTTACTTTCGGAGCATGAGGTAAGATTAAAACAATGCCACATGTATGTATATATCATATACAAGAAATCATGAAATCGACATATAAAGCACACATGGAAAATCATCATGTATGACATCTCATGCTCGTCACATTAAAACTCATTTATTTCATCATAAACTCTTCACTTTAAAACTCATTTGTTTAATCACAAAACTCATCACTTTGAAACTTATTTGTTTCATCATAAATTCATCACATTTAAAACTCATTTGTTTAATTATAAAACAACTTCATCAAGGTCAAACCCATCTCTCGGGAATACCTTGATTCATTAAATCACATCTCTTTTAAAAACATAAATCGGGACTACCCCTCCATCGGGTTTGTCCTGGTCTATCCAGACCGTATGATATCATGTGAGGCATGTAGGTTACTGTATGAAAAATCGAGGACTATGGCCATACTTTGTCCCTGTGATCCCAGGCTACACAGATCCCGGTGTGCGGGGCATCA
The DNA here is from genome assembly GCA_033439115.1 of Firmiana major. NCBI lineage: Eukaryota > Viridiplantae > Streptophyta > Magnoliopsida > Malvales > Malvaceae > Firmiana > Firmiana major. The sequence continues at coordinate 26,842,529 of CM065910.1, forward strand.
CAACTACAACGGGAGGTGGGGTCAAGTCCTACCCGCCAGAATATCAAGTAACATCATAGAGTCATCATGACTGCACGGTACAGCGTACTCCGTGTGACATACATGGTACATCGTACTCCATGGACCCATATCATAGTCTGGAGGTGCCTGCCATAGGTCTTATCCACCCCAATACTATGTCGATAACCAACCCATGTCTCAAAGTATGCGTGCGAGCATCTCAACTCTCTGTGACACACAGTCTACAGGAGGCTTCCGCACGACTATATGCATGTCAACTCACGTCTAGTGCGAGCGAAGCTCCAGCACCACGCTATGCATATCATGATATCTAAAATCTCGTGCGAGCGGAGCTCCAGCACGATTTTGTGCACACACAAATTTCTCGTACGAGCAATGCTCCAGTACGACTTTTCATGAGAAATAAATCAGTAAACTTGAGTGCGAGTAAGACTCTAGCACTCTTTTTACTCGTATAAATATGATAGGTGGCTCAATTTTAATAAAACATCTTTGAAAATAGTAATCGGTACAAACCGGTACCCTTTCGTATATTTCACGAAATCAATAGCCAACCTATGTGCATATTTGCTTAAATCAAAGCAATATAATCATATAACACATTAAAAACACGAAATCATGCAATTTACCTGCCTTACTACCCTTTTTGTAAATTTTTACTCCTAGGGGTAAAATCATCTTTTTCCTTTACTCACCTATGCCCCGATTTTCGTAAAATTATTATTATTTCATTACTAGATGCTTTAAGGAATTCTGAACCCTGTAAATACCCTCAAAATATGTATAGGCATCTCTATGCACTTACAAAATTCCCTTACCTTATTTTTCTGTAGAGTCTAACCTTTCCTTTTTTCACTGTTGTCTCGTCGCGCAGTCCGATATGCTCCCAATCAAATGCTCGGAACTGCGTAATAATATTCCTCAGGTCAGATATTATACAATTTAATTGTATTTAATATTTTCTGGGCTTAATTTAAATCATTGGGCTCGGTTACCCCTATTGGGCCCGATTGCACCTTAATGGGCCTTAATCGGCCTTAAGCCCGTTTTCCACTTAATTTTCACATTATCGAGGCCTATTGGGCTCATTGAGTCCACCAACAATTTATTGGGCCTCGTTGTAACTCTCAATTAGCTCAATTTATTATTTACGACAATTTATTCGACTTTCCAAAATTTAATTTAATTTTATGCGATAATTAAATCCGAAGCACGCATAACGATGTAAATTATCGTAAATAAGGGTCACTTACCCGAGATTCCATGCTAGTCCGCAAATCGAGGCTATCTCGAGCTCTCATTGGATGCCAATTGTCGAGCTACACAATTTCATAATTTTTGGGTAAATTTTCAGTCGAATAATAATTAAATAAAATATTCCAAAATTCAAATCGGTCAATTTTGACCGCTTATCGACTTACCCGAAGCTCGATTGCATCACTGAAATTTTCTCCAATTTTTTTCTCTTTTTCTTTTTCCCTTTTTCTCCCTTTTTTCCTCTCTTTTTGGCTGAACCGGTTCAGTCCGGTTCAGACCGTCGGTTCACCCCGGTTCGACCGGTTCACCTCCTTGCCGATCGGTTCTCTGTCGGCTTCCACCGCCAGCAGCTTCGCAAGGCTGTCCGCATCTCAGATCTGGGCTTGGTTCGCCTCGAGCTCGCCGAAAAATGGTCGGTCCGGCCTGTTCTCCTCCGGCCGTCGGGACCCATTTCTTCTTCCGCCATTTTTGGCATTTTTCGACAGCTTCGTAGATCGAGGCCGCTGCCAATCGGCTCGTCTGCACCTCAGGAAGCCTCGACTGGGGTCGGGGTCGGCCAGAATCGCGCTGATCGCCGGCGATTCTTCTCTCCCCCTCTCAGTTTCGGTCTCGCCGTTTCCTTCGCCGTTCGCCGCCGTTCGTGCTTCCACGGTGCCGGGGGTAGGTCGGTCCTCGTCTGGCTTGCCTCCTCAGTCACCGTCGGCCATCTATCGCCGGCGAAGCTCGACCCCGGTTTCGTTCTCTGTTTGCTTTCTTCAGAATCGCGAAAACGCAATTCTGAGTTTTTTTTTTTTTACAATTAGTTTAATTTTTTTATTATTTAATTTTATTAATATTTTATTCAATATTTTAGTCAAAATATTCAAAATATCTACAAAAATTAATTTTTTATTCTAAATAAATTTTATTTAATTTATTTAATTTATTTTAACCCTTTTTCGGGTATAATTTCTCCGTATTTTCGGGATATTGTCCCGAGCAAAAGTTTCAATTAATTTCAGTAAATTCATATCTTGATCAATTTAACCCAAAATTTAATTATATTCTTCGTTATTGATCAAGATTCTCAAATCCATTATTTTTAATTAAATTTTCTTATCGAATTTATTCCGGCTTTCGATCTTTTGACCGTTTTGCCCTTCACGTGTTCGGGATTTATTTAATCCGACTTCCCTTCACGAATACTCATTCATTTCATATTTTAATTAAATTCGAGTCTTACACCCCACCTTTAAAAAATTTGGTCCTCCAAATTCATCTTGGTCCTTTAGAATAGATGAGGATACTTCTCCTTCATGAGGCTCTCTAGCTACCCTATAGCTTCTTCAACCGAGTAGTGTTGCCAGAGAACCCTTACCAGAGGAATAGTTTTCAATTGAAGTACCTTTTTCCTTTCTGTCCAAAATCCGATTAGGTTGCTTAATGTAGCTCATATCTCCTTGAATGCTCAAAGGTTCATACTCAATGATATGTGAGGGATCCAGATTACACTTCCTTAGCATCGAGACGTGGAAGGCATTACATACCCCAAAAGCTGCGATGGTAAGACAAGTCCATAGGCTACGTCTCCCACTCTCTCTAGAATCTCAAATGGACCAAATGAAGCGAGGACTCAGTTTCCATTTCTTTCTATAGCTCATGATACCCTTGTTCGGTATACATTCAGAAACACAGAATCCCCAATCTGAAACTCAAGTGGCCGCTTATGCTTATCCGCATAACTCTTCTGCCTACTATATGCGGCCTTACGTCTATCACAGATTATCCGAACACCTTCTGCTGCCTATTTGACCAAATCGAGAGCCAAAATCTCTTTGTCACCCACTTCTTTCCATGCCACTGGAGACCTACATCTTCTATCATATAAGGTCTCATATGGTGCCATTCTGATGCTAGCATATTAGCTATTGTTATAAGCAAACTCTGCAAAATTCCATTTCATTTCAGGCCATTAAAACACCCTTAGTCGATTTTTTGGGTACATTTTGGTACTACCAGGGTGTAGAATGTACTTACTATTATGAGCTTCAGTCTAAATTAACTTCCATATGAAAGATCAACCACTTGTCAAATTAACAATGATCCCAAAGTTGTAACTTAAATCCAATCACACTTCGACTGTTCCCTCTAATATGTCATTCGAATATAATCATGAAAACCTCAAAGTTATTGTTCATAACATTGTCTGGTATCAACATAATTTCATGTTCATCAAATTTCTTAGAACAAAATTTTCAAATCATGTTAAGTAATTATATCCTCATAAAACTTTAAATCTGAATAATCATATCGACAAATTTTCCAGTCACTTATAAACTATTGGAAATTGATTTTCTTTTCTTTTTCACTGTATCGAAATATTTATCATCAGTTGACGATCACACACTATGATAAAGATGAAATCAATATAACTGAAATTTGTAATAGACATAAGTTTTTCACCCCAAACAATTTCAAACATAAATCTATGAGTATCCAACTCATCTCTAATCTCAAACATTAATAGCTTTCAAGTCTCATAAATCAATTGTGGATGACGATGAAACTCTTCGTAGAGCCTATAATATCATAATCTAAAATTTTCTATTAGCCAAATACACTATTAACTCCAACTAAAAGTTAAAGCCTAGGAACAATAGGAAAGATCAATCGATAATTTCAATCATTATAACTCCAAATAATAAAATCCATATTAAGATCACAACTCCAAACACCAATCATATACATCACATAATCTCATTGATTCCTCAATCTTTGGAACCGTTATCACAATTTAATCACTTTTATCATTAACTAATTAATAGCACTCCATGTAGAAGTTTAGAGATTGTCCTGCAACGACTTGAATAATTTATCAATTCATATCTTCAAGTGGAGATACTTTTCTCTTGCTTTTACTAACCAAAATCACTTCGATTTATGCAATTATCCTCATTAAATGTAAAATTGTTTCCAGCTAATAGAAAATCTTACAATATACAATGATAAATTTTATGCTAATGGTTTTCAATTATTGTCTCAAACCTACGTTCCCACATAGTATTTCTTTGCACTCAATATTGAATCATTAATCCATATTCCACAGTTCATACGATTTCGTTAAAATGAAATTCATTTCTTCATCTTCACAAGTAATGGTATCCTGACTTCTAACATGAATATAACGATTATCAATTTCAATTTATCCTTTAGTCACACTCATTCTCGATTCATATCACTTGATTTGAATAATTAAATTTACCAGAAGTATTCATACATTGTATACATCTCTTGTCCATAGTATCACCTGTATTCAGAATCTATCACATTTCAAACTTGCCTCATTTCGTATATCAATTATATCAGAACTCTTTCCTTATTCCAATTAAGTCTCGCATTCGAAACATAAGCATGAGCCATTCACAATCTTTATACTCGATACGTATTTCATAATCCAAAGTCTCCATAAGTCTCAAACTCTGAATCATCTTTAAGAGTTTTGGGTCTTTCCCCCTGATCTATAATCTCTGTTTTGGAAAAATCCAACTAATTGTCGTTCTTGACATATTGTGGCCCAGAAGACTCCGGGTCTCCTTAACAATTAATACCAGTACACATCAAAGTGATTCACTTGGTCCGATAATCTCCTTTTCATGTAATCCTTATAATTGTTTTCTCAGCAATTTAATTCAATCCTGTAAGCATACTTTTAGTTATGTGATTCATCTTTTCAGTTACAAGGACTTTACTCTATCACTCTCACTGCTTCCTTAGTACATCACTTTTCGGTTATCCTCTATACCTTGTCATTCTTTTAGTAATCTCGAGAGTATATATCTCATATTCTCATAGTTACTCCCTACGCACTGCTCTCTTAAAATAACATCAAGTTGAGCTAACCTAGCTCGATTGAGGATCTTCGTACCTCCTATGAGTTTCCTAAATTTTCTCCTTTTCACATCTCTATTTATTGAGATTATTCTTCTTCCAAAGCTATAAATTTAATTTCATAATCATCCATAGACTTGTTACTTCATGTTCGATTGCAATCATTTCATTCATAATTACCACTTTATTTCATCCGAAATGTGCTGCTGCCTAAGGGCCTTCGGAATATATCCCATGTAATTTTTTGATGTCGGCTCTCGGATTAAATTAGGGAACTTCCCTCCGAGTTTGACTTTTCATCTCGATATTGATGCTATAAGGGCTACTTTCTTTATAGTAGTACGCCCTGAAAATCCGTGTAGCTTCTCCAATCCTTTAACACAGAAGTTGCAAGTGTAACTTTCTCGGTAGAGTTACTTCTAAAATCATCAAGCCTGTCTCATTCATTCAATGCTCCGAATCGCTGAATTCTTAACCTTGTTGAAAAATGGAGGCTTAAACTCTTGAAACTGCCTCATCTCATGTAACTCCTACTCCTAACCCAAGTCATCATCATTCTGCTGTGGAGATACAGAAACAGACATATTTGTAGTTATGAAACATCTCTACAGGCTGTGCAGGCGTATCGGAAGAAATCTACCTATCAATTCCTTCGTCTACCCCATCACCTAACATAGCTTGTGTCCTAATTTTCCATAATATGTTTAATACTCCACATAATCTTAGCAAAGTGTATCTCAATACCATCTGTCCTTTTCACAGGACTTGATGGAGCACGCTCAACATCAGTTTCAATCTCGGTATCATTTATGAGTCTCATATGATGACTCGGCATGATTCTCAGGCCTATCTCTGTGGCCTTTAGCTCGTGATCTAATTCCTCACGTAAACCGAACATTAAGTCTTAACTTCATTAAGTATACTTACTCTACAACCAGACAAGCACAGACATTTCGGATGAAATCTTATCCTTATTATTGACACTGATAGTACTAGACAGCCTTTGCTCTGATACCACTAAAACTGTAACGACCCTTAACCCTTGAAAATCGGGGGAAATTTTTTTTTTTGAAACTTCGGCTTACAACTTAATCCTTTATTTACTTAGGCTGTATTCCTGTTCAGTGTCAATCCTTAAAAATATTTCATTTAATTCATCCTTATACATATTTCATCTCGACACATTATTTTCAATAGATGTCTGTGCGTACAAATAGTCTGTATAAAGATAAGAATGTATACCTCATGCATATACAAAAGGTAGTCTGGGGAATCTCATATCCGCCAGCCTACGTCGTCTACGTAGCATTTATTAGTTGTAATTCACTGTAGAAATCTGAGAGGTAGAGGGGTGAGCTTTTGGGGAAAAGCCCAGTAAGGTAATACTCTTAAAGTAGTTCTGATATATAAAAACCTTTGAAATTGTTCATAGAACAAAACTTAATGAAATACAGAAATTTTCATTTCATGCATAAACGTCATAAAGCATGCGTGTCAATAAAACCATTAACATGCTTAACCATTTTCATGAACATTTCATAAATCATTTCGTAAACATATCATGCATATTTCATAATCATTCATAAACATCTCATAATCATTTCATAAACATCTCATGCATGTTTCATAATCATTTCATAAACTCTCATCGTAGTCGATTTTATAATTAAAATCGAGGAGACTAGGCTATAACTAAGTCATGCGATACGTGTCATTCTCCATTGGAGAGTCATCATACCTATGGCCATGGTAACTGGGCTGTAGACTGGATCAGGACACGGGCACCAAAGGCACTCTCCGTGTGGGCAACATAATTGCGTGCTGCGCGGGCACGAGATACTACCGAAACATCATCATAAACCACCAGTAGCACGACATCTTCCACACAGGTCGAGTTAAGTGCTAAAGGGGCCTACGTACCGGCACCCAAGTGGTGGAGCCGGAACACCACAAGAAGTAACCATGCATGAAGCCTATAGTCTCAAAACATCTTTTCTCTTTTCGTAAATGCTTTTGAAAACGTCAAAAGTTCCATTTCAAAGCATAAATATGGGTTTTTGAGCCATCCTAAAACTTTCATGCATTTTCATAATTCGAAAGTTTATTTCATAAACATAGATGTTCTAGCGAACATTTTGTAAAACGAAATCATGTTTTGTAAGCAGTTTCGCAATTATGGAAGCATTGATAATTCATTTCAAATCATATGCTCTTTCATAAAATCATTCATCAGAGAAACATGAATGCAATATCAGAACTAAGTTAAGTAATACCCCTTACCTCGATTTATCGGGTATCTCGAATTCGAACGGTGACGTTTCCTAGTACCTCCTTTAATCCCTTCTACAATCACCTACACCGAAATTGTAAACTTAGCACCCTATTCATGCGAATTGCGTTAAAATCGTAATTTATCGTTGCTACTGCGTGTGTACGTATTATTGTATATCCTTAGGCCGATACGCACGTTTATATATTTCTTCACTATTTATATATTTGCTCCTACAAGTATTAGTATATATCTTTATTATATACATCCACATGTATACGCGCATAAATATATATTTATATATATACACTCTTAAATGTATATATATATATATACTTTTATTGTTTTCATGTTTTCCTATCTCATATATATACATTCTTTGTATATACATATACTTGCACACATTCACCTTTCATATCCCCCACATGTATATGCACCTAAGTAAATAAATAAATAAATAAATAAATAAATAAATAAATAAATAAATATATATATATATATACACTCCTTTATATTTATATATATATATATATATTATCATTGTTTTCCATTTTTCCTTATCACCTATGCGTACATATTTTTTTTTGTACAAATACTAGCATACCCAATTCATTATATACACCTATTTGTACATGTACCTAAATAAATAAATATGCATATATATTTTAAATAATTATTCCGAAAATTAAATTGATTCATTTGATCACTTACCGACTTACCCGGAACTCGATTGCATCACCGAATTTTTTCCCATTTTTCCTTTTTTTTCTTTTCTTTTTTTATTTTTTTCTTCTTTTTCTGGCTGAACCGGTTCGGTCTAGTTCAACCCGGTTCAGACCGGTCCGGTTCAGCCCGGTTCAGTCCCGGTCCAACTTTCTCCCTCGTCGTTTGGGGCTTTTTCGATCGGTTCTCCACCGGCTTCCACCTCCAGCTTGTCCGCGGGGTAGTCCGGTGCATGGATCTGGGGTCGGCTTCGCCAAAGCTCGTCGAAAAGTGGCCGGTTCGGCCTCTTCTCTCCTCCGACGTCGGTACCCAATTTTTTTTGCACCGTTCGACGACGTTTTCGACCGATCTATTCCTAGATCGGCGTCGCAGACGTCCCTCTCTGGCCGGTGGTGGGTCGCTCCTCCCCTCCTCGACCGCCGATCGCTCCCTGTCTTCCATGTTCTCTCTCTTTCTCTCGGTTTCTCCCTCTCTCTCGCTCGTCGGAAGTTCCTTTCTCTCTACCCACGCCGGCAAGGGCTCAGCTGCTTCTTCTCCTTCAGCCACTCGCCTGGCTCCTCGTCGGTGTCCGACCGTGAGGCAGAGAGGGCTCGGGTTTGGTCCTCTTCGTTTGCCTTCTGTTTCTTTCTTGCTTCCTTTCCAGAATCGCAAATCGCGATTCTGCTTTCCTTTTTTTTTTTTTTACTATTATTATTATTATTATTATAATATATTATTTAGTTATTTATTTATATTTGTTTATTATTTTTTATTTTTTTATTTTTTTAATATTATATTATATTTTATTAAAAGATAATATAATATATAATATACCCAAAATATTTAAATATATATTTAAATCAATTAAATATATATTTATCTTATTTATTTCTCGGGTATTTTATTATTTTATTTCCACTTGTACGTTTTTTTTACGAACCAATTTACAAGAAAATTTCGGGTATTTACATTCTTCCCACCTTTAAAAAATTTGGTTCTCCAAATTCATCTTGGTCCTTTAGAATAGATGAGGGTACTTCTCCTTCATGAGGCTCTCTAGCTACCCTATAGCTTCTTCAACCGAGTAGTGTTGCCAGAGAACCCTTACCAGAGGAATAGTTTTCAATCGAAGTACCTTTTTCCTTTCTGTCCAAAATCCGGTTAGGTTGCTTAATGTAGCTCATATCCCCTTGAATGCTCAAAGGTTTATACTCAATGATATGTGAGGGATCCGGATTATACTTCCTTAGCATCGAGATGTGGAAGACATTACGTACCCCAAAATCTGCGGTGGTAAGACAAGTCCATAGGCTACGTCTCCTACTCTCTCTAGAATCTCAAATGGACCAAATGAAGCGAGGACTCAGTTTCCATTTCTTTCTATAGCTCATGATATCCTTGCTCGGTATACATTCAGAAACACAGAATCCCCAATCTTAAACTCAAGTGGCCGCTTATGCTTATCCGCATAACTCTTCTGCCTACTATGTGAGGCCTTACGTCTATCACAGATTATCCGAACACCTTCTGCTGCCTATTTGACCAAATCGAGAGCCAAAATCTCTTTGTCACCCACTTCTTCCCATGCCACTGGAGACCTAATTCTTCTATCATATAATGTCTCATATGGTGCCATTCCGATACTAGCATATTAGCTATTGTTATAAGCAAACTCTGCAAAATTTTGTTTCATTTCAGGCCATCAAAACACCCTTAGTCGATTTTTTTGGTACATTTTGGTACTACCAGTGTGTAGAATGTACTTACTATTATGAGCTTCAGTCAAAATTAACTTCCATATGAAAGATCAACCACTTGTCAAATTAACAATGATCCCAAAGTTGTAAGTTAAATCCAATCACACTTCGACTGTTCCCTCTAATATGTCATTCGAATATAATCATGAAAACCTCAAAGTTATTGTTCATAACATTGTCTAGGATCAACATAATTTCATGTTCATCAAATTTCTTAGAATAAAATTTTCAAATCATGTTAAGTAATTATATCCTCATAAAACTTTAAATCTGAATAATCATATCGACAAATTTTCCAGTCACTTATTGTCACGACCAAAACTACCCAAAAATCAGAGTTAATTTTTTGCGTTTTGTTATTTTCTTAATTAAATTCTTACCTGTCTTCTGATCGTGACCACACTCCACTAACAAATTGGGCTGTGCGTCAATGCCAGTCCCACCATACATTTACCATATAACTTAATTCTTTCTCAGTCATTTATAAAATGTCTACAATATTTATACATCCCCTAAAGTTATTTACAAACATGTTACTGTGCTATGCTTATGCAGATACAATATGTACAAGTGTATATACCTTATGTTGATGGGCAGCAGCGGATATCCGGAATGCAGTACTGAGTCACCTCAACTTCAACTGGATATTATCTGTGGGAGAAAATGAAAGGGGTGAGCACATCAAGCTCAGTAAGGCAATCCTACGAACAAGTAGGTAACCATACTACCTACATGAACGTAAGTAGCCATGTATAAACCACCCTTTCTCCACACATTTTAAAACAAATGATATGAATTATGATGTTATGTAAATCAAGTTTGCACGAAAAATTCAACATGCAATTATTACAAATCATTTATTTCTTAATTAAAATTTTCACAATAAAGTCAGGACTCGACCCCTCCTGCGCGTGATCCTGACTCACACAAAACCATGAAAATCGATTTACATTCACACATGGCTTTGAAAAGCATGGAAATACCATCATGCAAATTTAGTTTAAAACCCAATTTGATTTCATCAAAATCGACGACATGCGAGACTAGGCAACGTCCGTATATCGGCAAATAACCAGGACTATGGCCATATGTGTCCTCGGGAGTTCCTCAGCTACACGGATCCTAGTGTGCAGGTTCTCCCCATGATCGGGAACCGCTCGGGAGGTGGGTCAATCCATCTCGTCGGTCTTATCCTATCCCATGCATCCGAAGATGCCAACGTATCACAAAGATACCAACGTATCATAAAGATACCACACGGTACATCGTACTCCATGCTACTTGCACGGTACATCGTACTCCGTGGACCCCGAGCCTTATCCCTCGTTCGGGCTCATCAGCTGGTCCTCCAACCCTTATCCCTCGTTCGGGCTCATCAGGTGGATCTCCAACCCTTATCCCTCGTTCAGGCTCATCAGGTTGTTTCTCTAACCCTTATCCCTCGTTCGGGCTCATCAGGTTGTTTTAACATGCCATGTCTCAAAACGCACGTGCGGGCCTATTTAATCGGTGACACACAGTCTACCCGATGCTCCGAGCACGGCTCATCACATGTTCTCATAAAATCAGTGCGAGCAATGCTCAGCACTCTCATCAAATCAAGTAAATCTAGTGCGAGCTAAGCTCTAGCACTCTGTATGCAAACCGTATAAAAATCTGGTGCGAGCGAAGCTCTAACACCCTGTCTCAAAATCATATAAAAATATGGTGCGAGTTAGACTCTAGCACCATGTCACGAAAATCATATATATATATAAGAATTTGGTGCGAGTTGGACTCCAGCACCTATGCATGTAAAACTCTAGTGCGAGCTCTCGCTCCAGCACTAATGCGTGCATCACACAAATCAAAAATATCGTGCGAGCTGAGCTCTAGCACGTCACATGTCAATAAAACACGTAGGCGGCTCTGTTTCCTCAAAACAATGTTCAAAACAATTTCACGTTGAAAGTATGCAATGCTGTGCATTTTCTTTCAAGGTTAGCCATCCTACTAATGCATGCATCAAAACACCTTCAGAATGAGCAAGAACCTCTTGTTCTTGCTCCTCCCAACTTTTCCTAAATTTGTAAATTTTACCCTTAACAAGGGTATTTTGGTAATTTGCCCATTCGAGGCACTAAAATTATTAATTGACCTCTAGACCCTTTAGGTAATTTTTTAAAGACTGCAAATGAACTTAAAATTGCATAAAGTTACCTCTAGCAGTCCGTAGAATTCCCTTACCTTATTTTCCTGTCGAGTCTGACCTTTTCTTTTCCACTGTTGTCTCGTCGCGCAGTCCGATATGCTCCCAATCAAATGTCTGAAACTGCGTATAATTATCCCTCAGGTTAGATATTATACAATTTAACTGTATTTTCTATTTTCTGGGCTTAATTTAAATCATTGGGCCCATTTACCCCTATTGGGCCCGTTTGCACCTTAATGGGCCTTAATCGGCCTTAAGCCCGTTTTCCACTTAATTTTCACAATATCGAGGCCTATTGGGCTCATTGGGCCCACCAATAATTTATTGGGCCTCATTCTAACTCTCGAATAACTAAATTTAATATTTACGACAATTTATCTAAATTTCCATAATTTAATTCAATTTATGCGGAATTTAAATTCATATCACGCATAACGATGTAAATTGTCGTAAATAAGGGTCACTTACCCGAGATTCCATGCTAGTCCATAAATCAAGGCTATCTCGAGCTCTTGGTGGATGCCAATTATCGAGCTACATAATTCCATAATTTTTCGGGTAAGTTTTCAGCCCAAAATTAATTAAATTAAATACTCCAAAATTTAAATCGGGTCAATTTCGACCACTACTGACTTACCCGAAGCTCGATTGCATCACTGAAATTTTCCCCAATTTTTTTTCTCTTTCTTTTTCCCTTTTTTCTTCCTTTTTTCCACTCTTTTTTTTGGTTGAACCGGTTCAGTCCGGTTCGGACCGGTTCGGACTGTCGGTTCACCCCGGTTCGGTCGGTTCACCACCGGTTCAAGGCCTTGCCGGTCGGTTCTCCACCGGCTTCCACCGCTAGCAACTCCTTGGTGTCGTTCGTAGCTCGAATATGGTCTCGGTTTCACACGAGGTCGCCAGAAAGTCGTCGGTCCGGCTATTCTCCTCTTCGTCGTCGGTACCGTTCCCTTTTTTCACCGTTTTCGGTGTTTACCGACAGTTTCAGTGGCTGTTTTCGATACCAATCGGCTCACCGTCGCCTGGGCTTCCAAAATCGAGCCTTGGTGGGGCTCAAATCGACGCCGATCGCCGAAAAAATCTCTCCTCTCCCTGTCGGTTTCTCTCCCTTGATCCGCTGGATACCGGCGGTTTCGCCGGCCAATACCGGTCTTAAAAGAACCGGCTGCTCCTCCTGAACTCGTCGGTACCCACTGTTCATGCCCAGCTGCCATCGATCGCCGGGATCAACCCCGTTTTCCCCGCGATCTTCTCTTTCTCCGTTCGCCGGACACGGCCATCGTCGGCGCGCGTCACCGGTGCCCAAAGCTTCGCCGGTCTCTCCTCTTCCTGCTCGGCCCTTCGTCGGAGTCGCTCGGTCGCCGGTGGCCGTGGATCGGTCGGCCATGCGCGGGTCTCCTTCTCCGTTTTCCATTCTTCTTCTCTCTCCCCGATAACACTTTCAGATTTCTCTTTCTTTTTTTTCTTTTTTTTTATTTTAATCATTCAAATACCTTAAAAATACCCAAATATCCCTTAAAATTATTATTTTATTCTAAATTAATTAATTTAATTTAATTTAATTTATTTATTATATTTTAATCCTTTTTCGGGTATAATTTCTTCGTATTTTTGGGATATTATCCCGAATGACTTTTCAGTATATTTTTTGATTATTTTCGGGATTATTTTTCAGAACTAAAAATCTCGATTAATTCTCATAAATTAATATCTTGATCAATTTAATCCAAAATAAATTTATTTCACCTTTATTGACCAAGATTTCTCAAATCCATATTTTTAATTAAATTTCCTTATCGAATTTATTCCGACTTTCGATCTATTGACCGTTTTGCCCTTACACGTGTTCGGGATTAATTTAACTCAACTCCCCTTCACGAATACTCATTCATTTCGTATTTTAATTAAATCTGGGTCTTACAATTCTCCCCCACTTAAGGAATTTGGTCCTCCAAATTAGAACCAAGTCATATGAGTTCATAAACTACTCCGGTTACATCGATCGTATCATACTCTTAAATTCTTATGTGACCTTCTCCGGAGTGTATTACTACCAAAGGACTTTAATTAGGGAGATCGTCTTAAACCTCAATACTGTCTCTTTCCTGTTTAATGCCCGAATCAACTTATCAATACACTTATATTTTCATTAAACTGAACTTTTGGAGTTCATATTCGATTACCTATGCTGGATCTGGATAGTATTGCCGAAGCATCAAAAACTAAAACACATTGTGGGTTCCTGTTAATTCAGGTGATAACACCAACTTACAGGTCTTATCTCCCACTTGTCAAATCTCTCAAAATATTCCATCCAGCGCAACTCAATTTACCTTCCTCCAAAAGTTCGCTACGTCCTTATTCTCTTAGGACAAGAAACATTTTCAACCATACCAATTCACCAAGGGTGAATTCCAATACTTGTCTATCTGCTCTGAGGTGTTCTTAATCTCTCACTCTTAACTAAACATCCTCAGAGACTTATTATCCAAAGTCGAAAATGATTCTATCTGTCACCCACTTTTTCTTATCCAATTTGGGGAACAACCCCTACAGCCATACACTGCCTCATATCTTGTTATCCCGATACTCAAGTGACAACTGTCACTATTGGCTAATTCGATTAGAAATCAACTGATCATTCCAGGAGCTTATAAAATCAATGGCACATGCTTTCATCGGATCCTCCAGAACTTGTACAGTCCTCTCTGACTGACCATCTGTCTGAGGATGAAAAGCTATGCTAATACTCAGTCGGGTTCCCATAGCTTCCTGAAAAATATTCCCTGAAGTAGAAAGTGAAGCGGGAATCCCTATATAATACAATGCTCACTGGAACGCAACATAATGTTCCACAATCTTCCTTATACATAAATCCTCATATACACTCTGAGTATTTGGGGATTTCATAACCAAAAGGTGGGTAGACTTAGTCACTCTATCAACTATCATATAAATAGCTTCGTAATTCACCTGGGTTCTCTGTAACCCATCACGAAATTCATGGAGACTTGCTCTCATTTTTCGTGCCATGTCGATATAGGTAGGTGCTGCAATAACTTTGCAGACTTTTAATACTCTACCTTACTCTGCTGACATACTAGGCACTTTTCCACAATCTCTACCATATCTCTTTTCACATCTGACCACCAATACCCTTTTCGAGATTTCGATATATATTCTTTACTTCCGTATGCACTGTATATCCCGAAGAGTGAGCTTCTGACAATATTACTATCCCATCAACTGTGGTCCTGGGGAGCACTCATATTGTCTCTGAACCTCTCTGTAAATCATCAACACTCGCTGTGAACTCTGTCACTGTACCCTTCTGAATCTGACCCAAACTATCGACATCATGCCGATCATCACGCTAAGCCTGGCAAATCCAGGCACTCTCATCCGGTTCTAATCATCAGGCTAGCTGTCACACAATCACTGTCATCATCAGAAGGGATCACATCACTACTGAGGCTCACAACTGCTTTAGCAGCTCACGCTCCCTGACCATCATATGTGGTACCATCCCGAGGCTCTTTCTGCTCAAGGCATCAGTCATCACATTAGCCTTTCCTGGGTGGTACAATTTTCACAAATCAAAATCTCTCAGAAGCTCTAACCCACTAGGTATTCTCATATTCGCCTCTTTATGTAAAAACAGATACGTGGGGCTTTATGATCAGTGCATATCCACAATTCCTCACCATGTACATAATAGTACCCTATCCTCGGTACAAATATTATTGCCAACTTTAAATCATGGGTCAGATAGTTTATTTCGTGATCAAGGAGTTGTCTGACTCCAAAATTGACTATCTTCCCATTATACATCAATACACAGCTCCTTCATTATTTCGAGGTATCCATACTCACTGAGAACCTCTTGAGCTATTGGGTATGGTGAAATTAATCATGGTGGTCAGTTCATACTTCACTACACCGAAATTCACGTCACATTTATCATCTCACTCAAAGACCACGTTTTCATAGTTAAACGTGTCAACAAGGTATACCCTATTGAGAACTCGTAACAACCCATTTGTAAAAGCCACTTTCAATTATTGCTTACAATTTGCCCTAGACTTTAAATACACCCAACATATCATCGATAATGATGATTACAACTCGGTCCAATCCTTGACTTATTTACGCATAAGCGTATAAGATCCTCCAAAATCGCTTACGTTTCCAGGTACTAACCTGCGTCATTTCCTTTTCTTATCTTAACGGCTCTTATTAAATTTTTACTATGTTAACTTTTATGATTTGTCGAATTTTAATATTCTTATCATCTTAGTAAAGGTATCCTAACGCTAAAGGTATTTATTACAACGATCGATTTCACGTTATAAGTTATATATATATACTTTTAGACGCTGTCAAGTCTTCAGGCGGGGAGGTATTTTGAAATACCTTTATTAACCTTCAGACTTAACCACAATTACTTTATATACCAGTCCATGTGGTTACAATTTATATTCGCTACTAATTGCTTTAATCCTAATTACTTCGCATATTAAGGGTATTCCTTACCTAGCACATGTCTCTTATTCCAATACATCTTGTATTTAGGATCTATCTTATCTTAAAGATTATCTCCTTAGTGTATCAATTATAACGAAACTCTTGTCATTATTCATTTCGTGAGTACAATCCTTTACTCCTTTAATTTCAACTGTTGCACTCCTTTTTATCACTTGTCAACACTTACAATATACTTTTCAGTGATGTTTTCACCCCTGTTTTCACCTTAAAATCTCTATATCCATATTTCGTTGATTAATCCTCCTCTATTGGGGTACTCATTTATCAGTATTGTGCCCAATGATGTAGGCATTCATGCCTTTTACTCACTTATATGCGAATGAAGGCGGTATGAACAAATGTGTGGCACCAGGATCAATGAACATATGTACTTCATTATTCATAATAAGTGTGGTATCTTACACCACATCCACGAAACATCAATAGTGTCTTGGTCCAAGACATCCTCTCGCCTTCGTCCAACAGCCTACTTTCCTTTCTCTTTTCGACTATGGCCACCCTTTTCGTTGCAGCTATACCAACGAAGTTTTTCTCTGTCTCTTTACTTTTCTGTGGAGCGATCTCGCCCAAGTCTGTGCAATTAAAATCAATGGTCCGTCTTACCACATTTAACAGCCATTTTCCATCAATACAATGTAAGTATAGATCCTCCTTCTGTGGTATCCACCACCCATTCACACTGCTTACAGTGCTTACACTGCTACACTGCTTCGTAGCAGGTCGAGGTCCTCCAATCACAATACCCCTCAAGAGTGCCAAAATTGTATGCACTGGGGCCTTACCAATTATCTTACTCCATAACTCATCAAATTAATTCTTTTACCAATTACCATTTTTTCCATTTTAACATCTTTGTCATTTCTCGATTCTCTTTTCTGTCTCTATTTCAGCCCTCACTACCTTTCTCAATCTCAGAGGCGTGCAATTCATGTTCTTATTTACCCAACTGTAAATATGTGCACTGCCTCGGTATAAGTAATATCTCACGGGCCAATCAGACTCTAATTGAAAAGTTGAGCCCTTTCATGAACTTTTAGACATCTCGACTGTCACTTGTTCATATTGTCGAGGTAATATCTGCCTAAAAATATAACCGAGTTTCATACTCATAAATCATACCCATCAATAAATCAAATCCTCTGGGTCAGAGTAAGGACTTTTATCCATAATTTCCTTTAAATCATGTCCGGGATATCCTATCACCGGAATACATCCATAAACATTTCTCACGTCCGCTCTGGATGTTTAACACTTAAGATGGGTCGAGCGGGTTTCCACCAATGCTCCGCTGCGCCCTCATATCTCATACATAATCAGAGCAATTAGCTCCTCACAATAATCTCCACACTCCGCTCCAACCTCGCGAAGCATGTCTCAATACTGTCCGATCTCTCTGTCGGACTCAGTGGGGCATGCTTAACATTAGCCTCCATTTCAATATCATACTGATTCTCATAGGTTAACTCAGCACGACTTAGCAAACTCAGGTCTACCTCTACGACCTCTGCCTCGTGCACTATCTCATCTAACACGACTCATATTAGGCATTCCTGCATTCTCGACCATTTCTTAGTCAAAACCCATCTCGATATACACTATTGTATCTAACCAAGCATAGTAACACGGGGATGTAAATCCTAATTACTGACACTGACACACATTAGACCAATTTCTGCTCTGATACCACCTTTATATGTCACGACCCAAACTACCCAAAAATCAGAGTTAATTTTTCGCGTTTTGTTATTTTCTTAATTAAATTCTTACCTGTCTTCTGATCGTGACCACACTCCACTAACAAATTGGGCTGTGCGTCAATGCCAGTCCCACCATACATTTGCCATATAACTTATTTCTTTCTCAGTCATTTATAAAATGTCTACAATATTTATACATCCCCTAAAGTTACTTACAAACATGTTACTGTGCTATGCTTATGTAGATACAATATGTACAAGTGTATATACCTTATGTTGATGGGCAGCAGAGGATATCCAGAATGCAGTACTGAGTCACCTCAACTGGAGATTATCTGTGGGAGAAAATGAAAGGGGTGAGCACATCAAGCTCAGTAAGGCAATCCTACGAACAAGTAGGTAACCATACTACCTACATGAACGTGGTGCCATGTATAAACCACCCTTTCTCCACACATTTTAAAACAAATGATATGAATTATGATGTTATGTAAATCAAGTTTGCACGAAAAATTCAACATGCAATTATTACAAATCATTTATTTCTCAATTAAAATTTTCACGATAAAGTCAGGACTCGACCCCTCCTGCGGGTGATCCTGACTCACACAAAACCATGAAAATTGATTTACATTCACACATGGGTTTGAAAAGCATGGAAATACCATCATGCAAATTTAGTTTAAAACCCAATTTGATTTCATCAAAATCGACGACATGCGAGACTAGGCAACGTCTGTATATCAGCAAATAACCAGGACTATGGCCATATGTGTCCTCGGGAGTTCCTCAGCTACACGGATCCTAGTGTGCGGGTTCTCCCCATGATCGGGAATCACCCGGGAGGTGGGTCAATCCATCTCGTCGGTCTTATATGATCCCATACATCCGAAGATGCTAACGTATCACAAAGATACCAACGTATCACAAAGATACCACACGGTACATCGTACTCCATGCTACTTGCACGGTACATCGTACTCCATGGACCCCCAGCCTTATCCCTCGTTCGGGCTCATCAACTGGTCCTCCAACCCTTATCCCTCGTTCGGGCTCATCAGGTGGATCTCCAACCCTTATCCCTCGTTAGGGCTCATCAGGTTGTTTCTCTAACCCTTATCCCTCGTTCGGGCTCATCAGGTTGTTTTAACATGCCATGTCTCAAAATGCACGTGCAGGCCTATTTAATCGGTGACACACAGTCTACCCGATGCTCCGAGCATGGCTCATCACATGTTCTCATAAAATCAGTGCGAGCAATGCTCAGCACTCTCATCAAATCAAGTAAATCTAGTGCGAGCTAAGCTCTAGCACTCTGTATGCAAACCGTATAAAAATCTGGTGTGAGCGAAGCTCTAACACCCTGTCTCAAAATCATATAAAAATATGGTGCGAGTTAGACTCTAGCACCCTGTCACGAAAATCATATATATATAAGAATCTGGTGCGAGTTAGACTCCAGCACCTATGCATGTAAAACTCTAGTGCGAGCTCTCGCTCCAGCACTAATGCTTGCATCACACAAATCGAAAATATCGTGCGAGCTGAGCTCTAGCACGTCACATGTCAATAAAACACGTAGGCGGCTTTGTTTCCTCAAAACAGTGTTCAAAACAATTTCACGTTGAAAGTATGCAATGCTGTGCATTTTCTTTCAAGGTTAGCCAGTCTACTAATGCATGCATCAAAACACCTCCAGAATGAGCAAGAACCTCTTGTTCTTGCTCCTCTCAACTTTTCCTAAATTTGTAAATTTTACCCTTAACAAGGGTATTTTGGTAATTTGCCCATTCGAGGCACTAAAATTATTAATTGACCTCTAGACCCTTCAGGTAATTTTTTAAAGACTGCAAATGAACTTAAAATTGCGTAAAGTTACCTCTAGCAGTCCGTAGAATTCCCTTACCTTATTTTTCTATCGAGTCTGACCTTTTCTTTTCCACTGTTGTCTCGTCGCGCAGTCCGATATGCTCCCAATCAAATGTCCGGAACTGCGTATAATTATTCCTCAGGTAAGATATTATACAATTTAATTGTATTTTCTATTTTCTGGGCTTAATTTAAATCATTGGGCCCATTTACCCCTATTGGGCCCGTTTGCACCTTAATGGGCCTTAATCGGCCTTAAGCCCGTTTTCCACTTAATTTTCACATTATCGAGGCCTATTGGGCTCATTGGGCCCACCAATAATTTATTGGGCCTCATTCTAACTCTCGAATAGCTAAATTTAATATTTACGACAATTTATCTAAATTTCCATAATTTAATTCAATTTATGCGGAATTTAAATTCATATCACGCATAACGATGTAAATTATCGTAAATAAGGGTCACTTACCCGAGATTCCATGCTAGTTCGCAAATCGAGGCTGTCTCGAGCTCTTGGTGGATGCCAATTATCGAGCTACATAATTCCATAATTTTTCGGGTAAGTTTTCAGCCCAAAATTAATTAAATTAAATACTGCAAAATTTAAATCGGGTCAATTTCGACCACTACTAACTTACCCGAAGCTCGATTGCATCACTGAAATTTTCCCCAATTTTTTTCTCTTTCTTTTTCCCTTTTTTCTTCCTTTTTTCCTCTCTTTTTTTTGGTTGAACCGGTTCAGTCGGGTTCGGACCGGTTTGGACAGTCGGTTCACCCCGGTTCGGTCGGTTCACCACCGATTCAAGGCCTTACCGGCCGGTTCTCCGCCGGCTTCCACCGCCAGCAACTCCGTGGTGTCGTCTGCAGCTCGAATATGGTCTCGATTTCACACGAGGTCGCCGGAAAGTCGCCGGTCCGGCTGTTCTCCTCTTCGCCGTCGGTACCGTTCCCTTTTTTCGTCGTTTTCGACGTTTACCGACAGTTTCAGTGGCTGTTTTCGGTACCAATCGGCTCACCGTCGCCTGGGCTTCCAAAATCGAGCCTTGGTGGGGCTCAAATCGACGTCGATCGCCGAAAAAATCTCTCCTCTCCCCGTCGGTTTCTCTCCCTTGATCCGTCGGATTTCGACGGTTTCGCCGGCCAATACAGGTCTCAAAAGAATCGGCTCCTCCTCCTGAACTCGTCGGTACCCACCGTTCATGCCCAGCTGCCGTGGATCACCGGGATCAACCCCGTTTTGCCCGCGATCTTCTCTTTCTCCGTTCGCCGGACACGGCCATCGTCGACACGCGTCACTGGTGCCCAAAGCTTCGTCGGTCTCTCCTCTTCCTGCTCGGCCCTTCGTCGGAGTCGCTCGGTCGCCGGTGGCCGTGGATCGGTCTGCCACGCGCGGGTCTCCTTCTTCGTTTTCCATTCTTCTTTTCTCTCCCCGATAACACTTTCAGATTTCTCTTTTTTTTTTTTTTTTTAATCATTCAAATACCTTAAAAATACCCAAATATCCCTTAAAATTATTATTTTATTTCAAATCAATTAATTTAATTTAATTTAATTTATTTATTATATTTTAATCCTTTTTCGGGTATAATTTCTTCGTATTTTAATTTTAGTATATTTTTTGAATATTTTCGGGATTATTGTTTTGATTGACCAAGATTTCTCAAATCCATATTTTTAATTAAATTTCCTTATCGAATTTATTTCGACTTTCGGTCTATTGACCGTTTTGCCCTTACACGTGTTCGGGATTAATTTAACTCAACTTCCCTTCACGAATACTCATTCATTTCGTATTTTAATTAAATCTGGGTCTTACACTTATAAACTATTGGATATTGATTTTCTTTTCTTTTTCACTGTATCTGAATATTTATCATCAGTTGACCATCACACACTGCGATAAAGATGAAATCAATATAACTGAAATTTGTAATAGACATAAGTTTTTCACCCCAAACAATTTCAAACATAAATCTATGAGTATCCAACTCATCTCTAATCTCAAACATTAATAGCTTTCAAGTCTCATAAATCAATTATGGATGACAATGAAACTCTTCGTAGAGCTTATAATATCATAATCTAAAATTTTCTATTAGCCAAATACAGTATTAACTCCAACTAAAAGTTAAAGCCTAGGAACAATAGGAAAGATCAATCAATAATTTCAATCATTATAACTCCAAATAATAAAATCCATATTAAGATCACAACTCCAAACACCAATCATATACATCACATAATCTCATTGATTCCTCAATCTTTGGAACCGTTATCACAATTTAATCACTTTTATCATTAACTAATTAATAGCACTCCATGTAAAAGTTTAGAGATTGTCCTGCAACAACTTGAATAATTTATCAATTCATATCTTCAAGTGGAGATACTTTTCTCTTGCTTTTACTAACCAAAATCGCTTCGATTTATGCAATTATCCTGATTAAATGTAAAATTGTTTCCAGCCAAAAGAAAATCTTACAATATACAATGATAAATTTTGTGGTAATGGTTTTCAATTATTATCTCAAGCCTACATTCCCACATAGTATTTCTTTACACTCAATATTGAATCATTAATCCATATTCCATAGTTCATACGATTTCGTTAAAATGAAATTCATTTCTTCATCTTCACAAGTAATGGTATCCTGACTTCTAACACGAATATGACGACCATCAATTTCAATTTATCCTTTAGTCACACTCATTCTCGATTCATATCACTTGATTTGAATAATTAAATTTACCAGAAGTATTCATACATTGTATACATCTCTTGTCCATAGTATCACCTATATTCAGAATCTATCACATTTCAAACTTGCCCCATTTCGTATATCAATTATATCAGAACTCTTTCCTTATTCCAATTAAGTCTCGCATTCGAAACATAAGCATGAGCCATTCACAATCTTTATACTCGATACGTATTTCATAATCCAAAGTCTCCATAAGTCTCAAACTCTGAATCATCTTTAAGAGTTTTGGGTCTTTCCCCCTGATCTATAATCTCTGTTTTGGGAAAATCCAACTAATTATCGTTCTTGACATATTGTGGCCCAGAAGACTCCGGGTCTCCTTAACAATTAATACCAGTACACATCAAAGTGATTCACTTGGTCCGATAATCTCCTTTTCATGTAATCCTTATAATTGTTTTCTCAGCATTTTAATTCAATCCTATAAGCATACTTTTAGTTATGTGATTCATCTTTTCAGTTACAAGGACTTTACTCTATCACTCTCACTTCTTCCTTAGTACATCACTTTCCGGTCATCCTCTATACCTTGTCATTTTCTTAGTAATCTCGAGAGTATATATCTCATATTCTCATAGTTACGCCCTACGCACTGCTCTCTCAAAATAACATCAAGTTGAGCTAACCTAGCTCGATTGAGGATCTTCGTACCTCCTATGAGTTTCCTAAATTTTCTCCATTTCACATCTCTATTTATTCATATTATTCTTCTTCCAAAGCTATAAATTTAATTTCATAATCATCCATAGACTTGTTACTTCATGTTCGATTGCAATCATTTCATTCATAATTGCCACTTTATTTCGTCCGAAATGTGCGCCGCCTAAGGGCCTTCGGAATATATCCCATGTAATTTTCTGATGTCAGCTCTCGGATTAAATCAAGGAACTTCCCTCCAAGTTTGACTTTTCATCTTAATATTGATGCTATAAGGGCTACTTTCTTTATAGTAGTACGCCCTGAAAATTCGTGTAGCTTCTCCAATCCTTTAACACAGAAGTTGCAAGTGCAACTTTTCGGTAGAGTTACTTCTAAAATCATCAAGCCTGTCTCATTCATTCAACGCTCCGAATCGCTGAATTCTTAACCTTGTTGAAAAATGGAGGCTTCAACTCTTGAAACTGCTTCATCTCATGTAACTCCTACTCCTAACCCAAGTCATCATCATTCTGCTGTGGAGCTACAGAAACAGACATATTTGTAGTTATGAAACATCTCTACAGGCTGTGCAGGCGTATCGAAAGTAATCTACCTATCAATTCCTTCGTCTACCCCATCACCTAACATAGCTTGTGTCCTAATTTTCCATAATATATTTAATACTCCACATAATCTTAGCAAAGTGTATCTCAATATCATCTGTCCTTTTCACAGGACCTGATGGAGCACGCTTAACATCAGTTTCAATCTCGGTATCATTTATGAGTCTCATATGATGACTCGGCATGATTCTCAGGCCTATTTCTGCGGCCTTTAGCTCTTGATCTAATTCCTCACGTAAACTAAACATTAAGTGTTAACTTCATTAAGTATACTTACTCTACAACCAGACAAGCACAGACATTTCGGATGAAATCTTATCCTTATTATTGACACTGACAGTACTAGACAGCCTTTGCTCTGATACCACTAAAACTGTAACGACCCTTAACCCTTAAAAATCGGGGGAAATTTTTTTTTGAAACTTCGGCTTACAACTTAATCCTTTATTTACTTAGGCTATATTCCTGTTCAGTGTCAATCCTTAAAAATATTTCATTTAATTCATTCTTATACAGATTTCATCCCGACACATTATTTTTAATAGATGTCTGAGCGTACAAATAGTCTGGTATAAAGATAAGAATGTATACCTCATGCATATACAAAAGGTAGTCTGGGGAAGCTCATATCCGCCAGCCTACGTTGTCTACGTATCATTTATTAGTTGTAATTCACTGCAGAAATCTGAGAGGTAGAGGGGTGAGCTTTTGGGGAAAAGCCCAGTAAGGTAATACTCTTAAAGCAGTTCTGATATATAAAAACCTTTGAATTTGTTCATAGAACAAAACTTAATGAAATACCGAAATTTTCATTTCATGCATAAACGTCATAAAGCATGCGTGTCAATAAAACCATTAACATGCTTAACCATTTTCATGAACATTTCATAAATCATTTCGTAAACATATCATGCATATTTCATAATCATTTCATAAACATCTCATAATCATTTCATAAACATCTCATGCATGTTTCATAATCATTTCATAAACTCTCATCGTAGTCGATTTTATAATTAAAATCGAGGAGACTAGGCTATAACTAAGTCATGCGATACGTGTCATTCTCCATTGGAGAGTCGTCATACCTATGGCCATGGTAAGTGGGCTATAGACTGGATCAGGGTCGTACAACCATTTCGTAAAATATGGGTAGTATCCATCTTACTTACTTTCACTGGCACTTAGCTAGGACACAGGCACCAAAAGCACTCTTCGTGTGGGCAACATAATTGTGTGCTGCGCGGGTACGAGATACTACCGAAACATCATCATAAACCACCGTAGCACGACATCTTCCACACAGGTCGAGTCAAGTGCTAAAGGGGCCTACGTACCGGCACCCAAGTGGTAGAGCCGGAACACCACAAGAAGTAACCATGCATGAAACCTATAGTCTCAAAACATCTTTTCTCTTTTCGTAAATGCTTTTGAAAACGTCAAAAGTTCCATTTCAAAGCATAAATATGGGTTTTCGAGCCATCCTAAAACTTTCATGCATTTTCATAATTCGAAAGTTTATTTCATAAACATAGATGTTCTAGCGAACATTTTGTAAAACGAAATCATGTTTTGTAAGCAATTTCGCAATTATGGAAGCATTGATAATTCATTTCAAATCATATGCTCTTTCATAAAATCATTCATCAGAGAAACATGAATGCAATATCAGAACTAAGTTAAGTAATACCCCTTACCTCGATTTATCGGGTATTTCGAATTCGAACGGTGACGTTTCCTAGTACCTCCTTTAATCCCTTCTACAATCACCTACACCGAAATTGTAAACTTAGCACCCTATTCATGCGAATTGCGTTAAAATCGTAATTTATCGTTGCTACTGCGTGTGTACGTATTATTGTATATCCTTAGGCCGATACGCACGTTTATATATTTCTTCACTATTTATATATTTGCTCCTACAAGTATTAGTATATATCTTTATTATATACATCCACATGTATACGCGCATAAATATATATTTATATATATACACTCCTATATGTATATATATATACTTTTATTGTTTTCATGTTTTCCTATCTCATATATATACATTCTTTGTATATACATATACTTGAACACATTCATCTTTCATATCCCCCACATGTATAGGCACCTAAATAAATAAATAAATAAATAAATAAATATATATATATATATATAAATATATATATACTCTCCTTTATATATATATATATATTATCATTGTTTTCCATTTTTCCTTATCACCTATGCGTACATATTTTTTTTTGTACAAATACTAGCATACCCAATTCATTATATACACCTATTTGTACATGTACCTAAATAAATAAATATACATATATATTTTTAAATAATTATTTCGAAAATTAAATTGATTCATTTGATCACTTACCGACTTACCCGGAACTCGATTGCATCACCGAATTTTTTTCCATTTTTCTTTTTTTTCTTTTTTTCTTTTTTTCTTCTTTTTCTGGCTGAACCGGTTCGGTCCGGTTCAACCCGGTTCAGACCGGTCCGGTTCAGCCTGGTTCAGTTCCGGTCCAACTTTCTCCCTCGCCGTTTGGGGCTTTTTCGGTCGGTTCTCCATCGGCTTCCACCTCCAGCTTGTCCGCGGGGTAGTCCGGTGTATGGATCTGGGGTCGGCTTCGCCAAAGCTCGTCGAAAAGTGGTCGGTCCGGCCTCTTCTCTCCTCCGGCGTCGGTAACCAATTTTTTTTTGAACCGTTCGGCGACATTTCAGGCCGATCTGTGCCTAGATTGGCATCGCAGACGTCCCTCTCTGGCCAGTGGTGGGTCGCTCCTCCCCTCCTCGGCCGCCGATCGCTCCCTCTCTTCCATTTTCTCTCTCTTTCTCTCGGTTTCTCCCTCTCTCTCGCTCGTCGAACGTTCCTCTCTCTCTACCCACGCCGGCGAGGGCTCGGCTGCTTCTTCTCCTTCAGCCGCTCGCCTGGCTCCTCGTCGGTGTCCGACCGTGAGGCAGAGGGGGCTCGGGTTTGGTCCTCTTCGTTTGCCTTCTGTTTCTTTCTTGCTTCCTTTACAGAATCGCAAATCGCGATTCTGCTTTCCTTTTTTTTTTGTACTATTATTATTATTATTATTATATATTATTTAGTTATTTATTTATATTTGTTTATTATTTGTTTATTTTTTATTTTTTATATATATTTTTTATTTTTTTAATATTATATTATATTTTATTAAAATATAATATAATATATAATATACCCAAAATATTTAAATATATATTTAAATCAATTAAATATATATTTATCTTATTTATTTCTCGGGTATTTTATTATTTTATTTCCACTTGTACATTTTTTTTACGAACCAATTTACAAGGAAATTTTGGGTATTTACAACCGGCTACACGGATCAGGTGTGCGGGATATCACCACTATCTGCTTCCACACGGGAGGTGGGTCAAATCCTACCCGTCGGTCCATAGCAGATCTCGTTCGAAGACGGCACATCACATCTCAACACGGTACAATGTACTCCATGCTACATGCACGATACAACGTACTCCGTGGACCCAATCAACACATCTTATCACGCCACATCTCAAACGCACGTGTGAGCCTATTTAATCGGTACGACCTCTTGTCTACCCGAAGCTCCTAACACGGCTTATTAATCATGTCAAAACAATGCACGTGTGAGCCTATTTAATTGATGTGACACCCAGTCTACTCGAAGCTCCAAACACGGCAACATGCAAGGTGGGCATCTAGTGCAAGACAAACTCCAAGCACAATGCTAAAACAAATATGAAATCCATGTGAAAACTAGTGCCTCTAGCACTCATGTGTATAAAACACGTCAAATCTCATGCGAGTCATACGCTAACACGCTTTCATACTCACAAAATCATGTAGGTGGCTCAAAACTTTGCAAAGTATAGTTAACAAAACCAAAACACACTCATTTCTTTTGCAAATCATTTCAATGTCAGCCTACCTACCGATCATTTGCTAAAAAGCAATAAAACATGATTTTCAAAGCAATATGCTTTTGTTTTCATGCACATTTCTCAAACTCCAACTTTTGCCCTTCAATCACCCAACATCATTTCCTAATCCCATGCATTCTAGCAAAATATTTAAGCGCCCAAATTGCGCATAGATATCTGTAAGAGTTCACATAATTCCCTTACCTCGATTTACTTGGTGTGACTCCTTTCCTCTTAGCTTCTCACGCTCTTAGCTCAACTCGCTCCAGCGTATCCTCGGAAGCTGTGATTCATTCATCCAAATTAATTGAGTTAATGTTTTTAACCCATATTTGACCTCACTATTCAATATAATTCACTTATGCATTTTACCAATGCCTTAATCCACATTTTACCCCTTTTTGGTAAATCTTACAATTTATTCACCAACATCTTAAAATTATACCCATAACACTATTGTGACCTCTAGACATCCCATTTCTCATTAATCTCCATACATTCCACTTTCTCACACTAGACCATTTCTAGGTCATAATCATTCCAATGCATTTTAGATAGTTTCTAACCATCTATACTCATGTCAAACAACTCCAAAATCAATTAAATAGACAATGTACCATAGTTGGAGTGTTAGAATCTTACCAAATCTGATTTCTCTTCTTGCTCCAAATGGCAATGCCCTTAACTCCTTTAATACCAACAATGGGAAAATGCCTTCCAACTATATTGTTCTTCTCTTTGATAGGAACAACTTTGCCTCTAATGGTCTCTCTTCAAATCTTACTAAAAATGACTGATTTTAGAGAGAGAAAGTTAGGTTTTTGGGTTGAAAATGGAAGAATGGTGTTTTTCCTGAAATTTTTAGATTTTCAACACTCCTTTTATAGAAATAGCTTGAGGAGATCGATCTGGTCTAAGAGGAGATCAATCTGGTCCCCTTAAATCCCTCTTTTTCACGGCATTTTGAGCATGAGATCGATCTGCTCCCAAACAAAGAGCTAAGGAGATCGATCTGGGTGCTTGAGGATCGATCTGGGTGCTTGATGATCGATCTTTTCATTACAGAATGCTTAGGAGATCGATCTGGCTCCATTGGAGATCGATCTGCTCTATTTCATTGTCCAAATAAGAGCATTCTGGCTCTTCCAGATCGATCTCTCATCCTATGAGATCGATCTGTCCTTCATAGTTTCCAGATTTCTGCAGTTCTTCTGCAGTAACTCATACTCAAACATCCTTAATTTGCTATCATGATCATTTTCTCATTCATTCATCTTTGAGGCTTGACAATGGCCTCCATTCATACCTTATACCTATTGAAACTTGTGTGGAATCTTTGTATAACCAAAGATATTTAATATTAACCAAATGGGAGTGCATACTCATGCAACTCTTCATTCCATTTACCACACTACTCATATTCCATTCTACTCACATTCCTCACATGTTTAAGTCCATCTCCTCTTATTCATACATAATGTAACTTGTATGTACAATCACAACTCTTATTGCAAGTCTGTACATTAACTTATAGACTTACATCACATATACTTCTCTTATGAATTTATAGTACAACTCTATTTACATTTCTATGTACATATTTACCATTATACATATACGGGGTCTCACACCATCATCATCTTGCCTAAGGGTACAGGCTTCACATCTTTCCCTAGCTTATAAGCAACTGAAGGTGGTATGAATAAATGCATGAAACCAAGATCAATTAAAATAATTACTTTATTATTCTTAACCAGTATGGTATCTTCTACCACTTTAGATGAAACATCAATAGTATCTTGGTCCAAGGCATACATTTGCCCTCGTCTAACATCTTATTTCTATGGTAACTACCACATATTATACACTGTTCACACTGCTACACTGCTCCGTAGTAGGTCGGGGTACTTAAATCACAATACCCCTCAAAAGTGTTACAATTGGATACATTGGGGTTACTAATCATCTTACCCCTTGACTCATCAGCTCTAAGCTTTTAACCAACTATTTTTTCCCGTTCTGACATCTTTTTCATTCTCTATTCTCTTCTGTCTCAATTTCGGCCCTTACTACCTTTCCCAATCTCAGAGGTATGCAGCTCATGATCTTAATTACAACTATAATCTGCACACTACCTCGGCATAGGTAGTGATATCTAACGGCCCAATCAGACTCTAATTGACAATCTGAGCCCTTTCATAAACTTTCAAACATCTCGACTCTCATTGTTCATCGTATCCGAGTCATATCTGCCCAGGTATATAAACTGAGTTTCATACTCGTTAATCAACTAGTTCCCCTGGGTCAGAGTAAAAAATTTCATCTGTAATTTCCTTTAAGCAGTTTCTGAGATATTCTGTCACCGGAATACATCTAAAATTACTTTCCATGTCCATTCTGGATGTCTAACTCTTAAAATTGGTCGAGCGGACATCCACCAATGTTCCAACTCACCCTCAAATCCCATGTATACTCGGAGCAAATAGCTCATAAAATATTCTCCACACTCCGCTCTAACCTCCGAAGCGTGTCTTAATACTGTTCGATCTCTCTGTTAGACTCTGTCCGATCTTTCTGTCAGACTCTGTGGGGCGTACTCAATACCAGCCTCCACGTCAATCTTATCTTGAGTCTCATGTGGCGACTCATTACGACTCTCGGGCATATCTCTACGGCCTCGAGCTAGTGTACTCGCCCTTGTATCATAGCGGCTATCAGTTAATGAGTCTATATTCTTGCATTCAAAACTAAATTCTTAGCTGCAGTTCCATCTCGATATACACAATTGTATCTAAACAATGAACAGTACATGGAGATGTAAACTTCCTTAACCACTAACACCGACTCATATCAGGCCAACTTAGCTCTGATACCATTAAACTTGTCACAACCCAAATTACCTAAAAATCAGAGTAAATTTTTTACTTTTTCATTTATTATTTAATTCTTATTGTCATATGCATAATTCGTAAAACATACTCATGGCTACCTTTAAAATCTCATCATAGAAAATTTATGCTTAATAAAATCATAAAACAGGTAGCATGAAATGTGCAAAAACATATATATATATATATATATCATTTTGTCAATTCATCGTGTAGGGTCAGGCAATCGTCTCATATACTAGTCCCGAATGACATCATACATCTGGTCCCATAGGACGTTTATCATAGGTACATATGGCCATTGTACAGGGGAGCCGTAGGACTGGATCAGGGTCGTACGCTGCCCTATCTCTCGTGCACCACTAAATGGGGACTATACGCACGAACTCACGTGCATCTCCAAGTGTGTACTATACGCACGTTTCTCATATCAAGTCAGAGCCTGCCCGTTCTCTGGCCACCGGCTAGGTAGATCCTCGATCGTCTCCATACGCTACCCTATATATACGAGATCGACCCCAGATCCTCTGACTATCGTCATATCATGCCTTTTTACTGACACGCCCTAAAGGTATTGTCTGCAAGTGCACCGGTCGTACAAGTAATAATGGGATTTGAGTCCCGAGATATCGTCCCACAGAGAAGTTGATTAGCCTAATTAACTACCGGTTAATCTTACCCTAAGTATATCCTAGCAAATTATGAAGTTGCAATGGGTGGTCTACATGGCTAAAATTAAAGTACTGAAAATAATAAAAGCTAAAAACTAAATAAAATAAAACCGAGCTAAAATTACTTACAGTGCTTCAAGCAATAAAAAAAGTACCTGCAAAAGATAACGCAATTAAAATAAAAAGTAAAAATGGAAATAAGGAAATAAAATTAATTAAACTAAAATTTAAACAAACTTAAAATAAAAATGCATGTAATTAAACTAATAAAAATTGCAAATTACTTAAACTAAAATCTAATGAAAATAAAGACTAAATTAGAAATGCATGAAAAACATTTAATCTAAATTAATTCTAAATGCAAAACCTTAATTCCTATTGTAAAAAGAAAATTAACTATTAATGAAATTAGACTAAGCCTTAAACTAATAAACTAAGAAAATATAACTAATAAGAAAATTGATTCAATACTCTAATTCTAACTAAGCTAATAAATTAAAGTAAAAGCAATAACAAGTAATAGAAATGCATGGTAATTTTAATTGAAACAAATCCAAAAAGCCAAACATGGCCTTAGCAAAATTGCAAAACCACCAAAGTGGTCCCGAGCATGTGGACTGTTCATTGTCTTTCCAATTTTTTGTTTCTGTTCTGCCTCCAGGTGTGTCCAGCCTGCTCCCGGGACTGCTATCGGTCCTTGAACCAGCGCATGTCTAGGCCTGCTCTCTGTCGCATCCGGTCAAAACACACCTCTCGGCTTTGCCCAGCTCAATGCATGTACTCCTCGATACTCCAAGCAATAACATGTTGCTCTCGGTTGTCTCCAGGTTCTACTGTCCAATTGCTGCACAGGTCCTCAGCACTCTGCTTATGTGCTATCTGCTGCTCCAGGCTGCTAGTGTTGCATCTGGGTCTATCCACACCTCTCGGTTTGTCCTCTGCTCCAGGTGCTACTACCCTATGAACTGTTGTTACCGCTTGTTCCTTGCATGCGCAGCTTTACTCTCCATTTACAGGCGCTGATCTCAGTTCAGTGTCCTCGGTCTGCTTCTGTTATTTGTCATCAATTTGCTTCTGCTGTTCCAAGCTGTTGTGCTCGACCTTTCCATCTAGCAAGCACGTCCAACCTGCTGTTCTGCTTCACACATCTTCTACCCAGCTAGCGTCTACTGCAGCATGTTGCTTCTGGTTTCTGCATTGCTTATCTTGTGTACAACAGCCGGGCATCCAGGGATTGCTTCAACAGCAGCAACTGCATCCTAGTCTAACATCATCTTCAGCCTCCTCGGTGCCCAACTTCTTCTCAGCAACCTTAACAACAAAGCAACAAAAACCATAAAGCACAACACTAATAGAAACAGTAAACAATAACCAAAACAAAGCATAACAGAGGAGGTAAACTGCCCAAAAAATCGAAACACCTAGTACAGAAACAGTATGGTGAAAGCAACTATTCTTCTTGCTGGCTAGAGAAGAAATAAGTAAAAACCATCAACTGAAAATTAAAATAAACTATCCACACCCGTAAAGCATAAAAGATGAGCAAATCGAGAGCTAAAAAATTTTTGAGAACTCAAGTGCTAAAAAACAATCAAGAACTAACTTACCAAATCGAGAGCTTAATATTGAAAACTTTAAACTTCCATGATTTATCAAACAAATACATAAGTTAACAAAATCGAGAGCATGAAATGAAAGTGATTATCATTGAAAAATAAATCCAAGACTAGTGAAGAACATAAATAAAATGGAATGAATAGTAAACAACTTGTAGAAACTATTCGAAAATTTTAAAGAAAGCTTTTTAAAATTAACCTAAAAACTATTCTACCCTAAATTACAACTACTCTTAAATTACTCTACACTACTCTAACCTAGCTACCTACTACTCTACTTACAATTGCCATCATGTTCTATTTATACACAAACATAGGGGTACAATGGTAAATTTTCATCCTAGATGAGTTGGCATTGTTTGGCCACTTGTCTTCATTTGATTTGTTGCAGAGCAGATATTTCCACGTCACTCGTCTTTTTGTCCAATTGGTTGTGTGATGTGGCCCAGCGTGTGTCTTCCAGAAGGTTGGCACGATATCCGTCGATCTTATCATTTCGGTACGAATAAAATACGGACACCTGGCATCACGCGTGTCCAAACGACTGGTGACTTGGTCTATAAATTGGAAGTGGTCCAGTCTCCTTTAGCCTGATTTCAGCCCAATTTTGACTGAAACGACTGAGTTTTCATCCGGATTTAATTTACCTGCACATTAAAGAATTTTAATTAAATAAAGGGGATTATTAATAAAATAATATGGGGATTAAATAAATAATTTGGAATTTAAGCACAAATAATTCTATTAAAAATAGAATTATCATTTACCCCACAAAAATTCATTTTGGGCCTCTTACCCATTTTATCAAAATCATTTCGGGCCTCATAACCGTATATTAAAAATCATTACGGGACTCTAACCCGATTCTCAAAATCGTTATGGGACTCTAACTCATTTTTCATAGAAAACATAGTTTTCATAAATTATTACGGGATTCTAACCTGTTTCTCATAGAAAACATAGTTTTCATAAATCATTGTGGGACTCTAGCCAGTGTAAATATGGAAAGCATAGTTATAATAGTTATTTCTTGGGACTCATACCTGTACTGTGAAGATATAGCTTAAAAGTTGTCTCGGGACTTTAACCCGTATCATGAAAACATGGTTTCATAAAACATATCGGGACTTTAACCCGTAATCTCACATGAAAACACTATGCTTTCGTTTCAAAAGTGAAAAATCACTTTTATAAACATGTATTCTGTAAAAATGTATCTCATATATATAAAACATGCTGAAAACTCGGGAAATGGTTTTGACTTCGGTTTGAATACAGTTGGAAATCCATTTCGTAAAATCTCATTCAATTCTCATACATAAACAGTTAGTAAGGATGAAGGAGTACTAACGCTACTCTAAATTATATCCCTTACCTCTTAGCGACTGATGTAGAGCACTTTCCTCTATGCTCGGGTTTACCTCGTAAAATCTGTCGATAGACCGAGCTGCTGCAAAACAAGTTTAACTTATCACATATGGCTTAAATTCATTTCAACATATCCAAATATGTCATTATATCAAAGCTTTGACCAAAAGTTGACTTTTAATCGATTTTACTCTTTTTGCTCGGTTTTATTGGTATAAATCTCGTTTTAATCGTATTCAACTCAATAAATATTTTCTTATATTTAATGCTGTCGATTTAGCTAATTGGACCAATTTCTCTTTTATTGGGCCTGATTGCACCTTAATGAGCCTTAATCCGTTTTAAGCCATTTTCCACTTATTAATTCTTTCATCAAGGCCTATTGGGCTCTCTGGGCCCATCAATACTTATTGGGCCTTTTTCTAGACTCTTTGAATAGCCTGTATATCATTTGCGACAATTTAATTAAAAATCCCACTTTAATCCACTAAATACGGAATTTAATCCATAACTCGTAAAATAAACCTTTAGTGCGCGATAATTAAATAAATTATCGTAAATGAGCTTTACTTACCCGAGATTATGCGATGGTGCACAAATCGAAGTTCAATCGGGCTCACGTACATGATTTATCGTCGAACTGCATAATTTTATATATTTAATTTTCGGGTGAATTTTTGATCAAATATAATTTAAATAAATTTTTAAAAAATTAAATGATCACTTTTGACCTCTTACCGACTTACCCGAAATTTGGTTTATCCCCATAATTTTTTCCATTTTTTCCTTTTTCTCTTTCTTTCCTTTTTCTCCTTTTTTCCTCTCTTTCTTGGCTGATCTGGTTTGGTCCGATCTAGATATGTTCAGACCGATCCAGTTCTGTCTGGTTCGACTGGTTCAGTGCTTCGTTGGCCGATTCTTCATCGACTTTCGTCGCCAACAGCTCTGCGAGACCTCACGAAGGTAGGATCTGGCCTCGGTTTCGCCATGGCTGGTCGAAAAGTGGCCGGTCCGGCCTCTTCTCCCTTTGCGTCGGTGGTGTCTTTCGTTTCCGTCGTTTTTGACCATTTTTGTTGCTTACGATGGCAGATCAGAATTCTTCCTGGCCGGTAGCGAGGCCCTCTCTCTTCCCTCGACCTCCGTCCACCTCCGTTCTCTCTCTTTCTCTCTCTTTCTCGCTCCTTCTCTCTTGGTTTCTCTCTTTCTCTCTCTTTCTCTCGCCGGTCACCGTTTCTCCTCAGCTGTCGGTGACGGCGAGCTTGGGTGATCTTGTCAGGTCCTCCGGTGGCGTCCTCATCGGGGGAGTAAGAATTTAGGAGGATCGGGTTTTCCCGATCCCCCATTTCCTCTCTATCGCGTGACTCTATTTCGCGCGACAGAGTTTCTTACTTTTTTTTTCAATTTTTATTATATTTTATTTTAATCAAATAAAATATAATAAATTACGTAAAATATCTCAAAAATTATATTATATTTTATTAGTTAATTAATTTAATTTATTTTAACTTTTTCGATGTATTTTTCGCATATTTTCGGGATAATGTCCCGGGCGAAAATTATGAAAATTTGTAATATCTGCGTATCTTGACCATTGGACTCGAAATTCCAGAATTTCTTCTTTATCGGTCAAGATTTCCTAAATCCATATTTTTAATGAAAATTTCTTATCGAATTTACACCGAAATTAGGATCTTTTGACCATTTTACCCTTCTACACGTTCGAGACCAATTTAGACCGATTTTCCTTCTCAGACTCACTATCTTTTCTCATTTATATTCCATATTTTCATACCTCCACTACATCATTCACATTCATATGTTTTAAATCATCCGTCTTATGATTCCAATTAATAAACATAATAGGAAAAATCTGGGTTTCACATTATGCATGTCATGCTTTCACCATCCTTAGGTGAACTTCCCTCAATAGGGATAAAATAGTCTTTACCTATTTTGAGTCCTTAAATCTTTAAACCATTTTCTAGGACCTTTATACATAATCAGTGTATACATATATATATATTCAGTGTATACAAAACGATTAAAATACGCGTAGCTACCTCTAGCTACTCACACAATTCCCTTATCTCATTTTTCTGTACAGTCTGACCTTTTCCACTGATGTCTCATGACACAGTCTGATTTACTCTCAATCAAATCTTCGAAACTGGGCATAAATATTCATCTGGTCAAATACAATACAATTAATTGTATTTCATATTTTCTGGGCTTAATTTAAATCATTGAGCCCGTTTACCCATATTAGGCCTGATTGTACCACAATGGGCCTTAATCGGCCTTAAGCCCATTTTCACTTACTATTCACATTATCGAGGCCTATTGGGCTCACTGGGCCCATCAGTATATATTGGACCTCTTTCTAAATTCTCAGATATCTCAATTAATTATTTACGACAATTTATCTAAATCTTTAGAATTTAATTTATTTCATGCGAAAATTAAATCCGTAATTTATGCGATAATTTTTAACACGTATAACGATGTAAAATTATCATAAATAAGGGTTACTTACTCGAGATTCTATGATAATACGTAAATCGAGGCTGACTCGAGTCCTCGTTTGACGTCAATTGTCGAGCTACACAATTTAATATTTTTTCGGGTAAACTTTCAGTCGATTAATAAGCAAATTAAATATTTCAAAATTTAAATCGGTCAATTCGACAGCTTACCGACTTACCCGTAGCTTGATTGCATCACTAGGATTTTTTCCAAATTTTCCTTTTTTTCTTTCCTTTTTTTCTTCTTTTTTCTTTTCTTTTTGGCTGAACCAGTCTGATCCGGTTCAGCATACCATCACTGCGCTGAACCGATCGTGCTGGTTCAGGCATCATTTTGTCGTTCCGATGCCGTCTGATCAGTTCTCAAGCCATTTTCGGTGCCATTCGGTGTGTCATCACCTGGGCTTCCATCATCGGGCCTCAGGGCTGGTTGAATCGGCGCCGATGGCCACCGATCAAGCCTTCTCTCCCGTGGCATCTCTCTCCGTCGATCTCTCAATTCCGACATCTCCACGGCGTGTCGCGGCCACCGATGGGTCTCCCGGTGGTCGGGCTTCTCTCCCAGTCATTGGTAGCCCCTCTGCCTCGCCGGTGGCTTGCCGGATGGAGGGAACCGACTCTTACAGTTTTGGCTCCTTCATTTTGCCATTTCCTTTTCCTTTCTGCAGAAATCGCATTTCGCGATTTTTTTTCATTTACTTTATTTTATTATTTATTATTTATAATTTATTTTTTTATCATTTTATTCTATTTAAATACTATTATTTTTTCCAAATAGCTAAAAAAATTATATTTAATTCATTTAATCAATAAATAAATTTCTTGGTATTATTTCGTATTTCGGGATAATTTTTTGGTTAATTTTAATAAATTAATATCTTGATCAATTTAACCCGAAATTTAATTATTTCTTAGTTATTGATCAAGATTTCTCAATCCCATATTTTTAATTAAATTTTCTTGTCACGATAAATACCGAATTTTGGTCTTTTGACCGTTTTACCCTTACACGTGTTCGGGAATACCATTTCAATCATTCATTTGATCTTTTCTCTTTTCGTGTTTTAAATAAAATCGGGTCTTACAATCTCCCCCACTTAAGAAATTTGGTCCTCCAAATTAGAACCAAGTCAAATGGGTCCATAAACAACTTTGAGTACGTCTGTCGCATCATACTCTTTAATCCTCATGTGACTTTTTTCGGAGTGTAATACTACCAACGGACTTGACTAGGGAGATCATCTTAAATCTCAACACTTTCTCCTTCCGTCTATACCCGAATCGATTTCATACATTATACTTTCATTGAGCTAAGCTGTTGGAGCTCATATCCGATCACATATGCTGGGTTCGAATAGTATTTTCGAAGCATCATAAAATAGGACACATTGTGGATGCCTGTTTATTCAAGTGGTAACGCCAACCTACAAGCCTTATCTTCCACTTGTCCAATATCTCAAATGATTAAATCTAATGAAACTCAATTTGCCTTCTTTCCGAATCTCGTTATGTCCTTATGCTATGCCTTAAGGGCATGTAATTTCCAACAATACTGATTCACCCTCAGTGAATTCCAATGGTTTTTGTCTCTTGTCAGCATAGCTTTTCTGTCTGCTCTGAGGTGTTCTTAATTTTTAAAAAATCGACTGAACATCCTCAAAGGTTTGTCTTACCAATTTGAGAACAATTCTTTATCTGTCACTCACTTCTTCTTATCCAAGTTGGGGAACAACCCCTACGACCATACAATGCCTTATAAAATGTTATCCCGATACTCAAGTGACAACTGTCATTATTGACGAATTTGATTAGTAACAACTGATCATCCCAAGAGCTTATCAAATCAATGGCACACGCTCTCATCATATCCTCCAGAACCTGTACAGTCCTCTCTGACTGACCATCTGTCTGAGGACGAAAAGCTGTGCTAACACTCAATCGGGTTCCCATAGCTTCCTAAAAAATATTCCCAGAAGTGGGAAGTAAAGCAAGACTCCCTATATGATATCATGCTCACTGGAACGCTACATAATGTTTCACAATTTTTTGTACACATAAATCCACCTACACACTCAGAGTATCTGGGGATTTCCATAGTCAGAAGGTGGGTAGACTTAGTCAATCTATCGACTATCAACCAGATAGCCTCATGATTCATCCAGGTTCTCTGTAACCCATCACAAAATTCATGATAACTTATTCTCGTTTTCGTGTCAATATAGGTAGAGGCTGCAATAACTCTGCATACATCTAGTACTCTACCTTACTCTGCTGACATACGAGACACTTCTCCATAATCTCTACAATGTCTTTTTTCATATCTGACCACCAATACCCTTTTTAGAGATTTTGATATATTTATTATTTCTTGGATGCATTGTATATCCCGAAGAGTGAGCTTTTGACAATAACACTATCTCAGCAACTA
This sequence comes from Firmiana major, assembly GCA_033439115.1. NCBI lineage: Eukaryota > Viridiplantae > Streptophyta > Magnoliopsida > Malvales > Malvaceae > Firmiana > Firmiana major. Next base: position 26,882,164 of record CM065910.1, read on the forward strand.
TGGTCCTGGGGAGCACTTATACTGTCTCTGAACCTCTGTAAGTCATCATCACTCACTGTGAACTCTATCACTATACCCTTCTGAATCTGACCCACACTATCGACACCATGCCGATCATCACGCTAAGCCTGGCAAATTCGATCACACAAATCTGATTCTAACCTCAGGCTAGTTGTCACACAATCACTGTCATCATCAGAAGGGATCACATCACTACTGAGGCTTACAACTACTCTAGCAGCTCATGCTCCCGGACCATCATATGTGATACCATCCTGAGGCTCTTTCTGTTCAAGGCATCAGCCATTACATTAGCCTTTCCTGGGTGGTACAATGTTCACAATCATAATCCTTAGAAGCTCTAACCCTCTTGGTTATCATATCCAACTCTTTCTGTGAAAATAGATACTCAGGGCTTTTATAATCAGTGTATATATGAAATTTCTTACCATTTAAGTGGTGGCGCCATACTTTTAATGTAAACACTATGGCTGCCAACTCTAAATCATGGGTTAGATAGTTTCTTTATGATCCTTGAACTATCTGGATCCATAAGCGACTATCTTCCCATTTTACATCAATACACAGCCCAATCCTTATTTTGAGGTATCCATACACACTGAAACCTCTTGAATTGTTGGTTATCATGAGAATAATTAGGTGGTCAGTTTATTACTTCAATATACCAAAACGCACCGAAACTACTTTCATACTTATCATCCCACTCGTATGAAATCTTTTTCCAAACGATAACTGTCAACTGAGCAGCCAATTTCGAAAAACTCTCAACAACTCATCTGTAAGACAGTTTCCAATTGCTACCCATGCTCTTCCCTGGACTTCGAATACATCAAAATATCATCGCTAAAGATGACAACCAATCGGTCCAGGTAAGGTTTAAATACCTCATCGTAGTTAAGTTCCCCTAAATATTTCAATCACACATATCCTTGACCTATGTACGCATAAACGTATAATTTCATTTCGAAATCGCTTCCTTTCAAGATACTAACCCATGTCATTACCTTTTTCTTATATTAACAGATTTTATAAAATTTTAATTTTTAAACCTTCATGATTAATCAAATTCTACCAGTAAAGGTACCCAAATTTTAAATGTATATATTACGACTATTGATTTCAATTTATAGGTTATGTGTGCGCTTCTAGACGCTGTCAAGTCTTCAGGCGGGGAGCCTTATCCTTGACCGCAATTCATATTCACTACATATCGCTTAATCCAATTTACTTTACATATCAAAGATATTCTTATCTTGCATACGCCTCTTATTCTAATATATCTCGTATTCAGGATCTATCACATCTCAAAGCTTATCTCCTTTCATATATCACTTATAACAAACTCTTTCATTACTTGTCAAACTTACAATATACTTTTTTTCTTCAGGGGTAACCATATCACTATCTGAGGATAGAAATCTGAAAAGCATAGTTAGCAGCCGAATCAATCTATTCTTAAATATTACTTCAAAATTATTTATATTCCATTGAATAAAATCGGTTGACATATCCTTTTTCCCCCGTTTCCAATTTACAATCTCTATACCTATATTCAGTTAGTGATAATCAACTTACTATCATCATCTTGCCTAATGGTACATGTTTCACATCTTTCACTCGCTTATAAGCAACTGAAGGCGGTATGAATATAGACGTGGCACCAGGATCAATTAAAATAATTACTTCATTATTCTTAACCAGTGTGGTATCTTCCACCACATCAGATGAACATCAGTAGTGTCTTGGTCCAAGGCATACACTCACCCTCATCCAACATCTTATTTTCGTGGTATCTACCACACATCCTACATTGTTTACACTGCTACAGAGCAGGTCGGGGTCCTCAAATCACAATACCCCTCAAAAATACTATATTTGGATACAGTGGGGCCTTACCAATCATCTTACCCCATGAGTCATCAACTCTAATCTTTTACCAAGTACCTTTTTCCCGTTGTGACATCTCTGTCATTCTCTATTCTCTTTTTGTCTCAATTTCGGCCCTTGCTACCTTTCCCAATCTCAGAGGCGTGCAACTCATGATCTTATTCACACAACTGTAGTCTGCACACTGCCTCAGCATAGGTAGTGATATCTAACGGGGCCAATCGAAAGCTAATTGACAATCTGAGCCTTTCATGAACTTTTAGACATCCCAACTCGCACTGTTCATAGTGTCGAAGTCATATCTGGGCAGGTATGTAAACTGAGATTCATACTCGTTAATCAACCATTTCCTCTGGGTCAGAGTAACGAATTTCATCTGTAATTTCCTTTAAGTGTTCGGGATATTCTGTCACCGGAATACATATAGAATTATGTTCCCATGTCCAATCTGGATGTCTAACTCTTAAGGTGGGTCGAGCGAACTTCCACCAATGCTCTACCTTGCCCTCAAATCCCATGCATACTATGAGCAATTAGCTCGCAAAATATTCTCCACACTCCGCTCTAACCTCTCAAAGCGTGTCTCAATACTGTTCGATCTCTCTGTCAGACTCTGTCCGATCTCTCTGTCAGACTCTATCCGGTCTCTCTGTCAGACTCTGTCCAATCTCTCTGTCAGACTCTGTCCGGTCTCTCTGTCGGACTCTGTGGGGCATACTCAATACCAGCCTCCACGTCAATCTCATCTTGAGTCTCATGTGGTGACTCAGTACGACTCTCAAGCCTACCTCTACGGCCTCGAGCTCGTGTACTCGCCCTTCTACCATATCGGCTATCAGTTAATGAGTCTATTCTTGCATTTGAAACCAAATTCTTAGCTTCAATTCCATCTCGATATATATAATTGTATCTAAACAATGCAGAATTCATAGGGATGTAAACTTCCTTAACCACTAATACCGACTCATATCAGGCTAACTCAGCCCTGATACCAAAAACTATCACGACCCAAATTACCTAAAAATTAGTGTAAATTTTTTACTTTTTCATTTATTATTTAATTCTTACCTTTCTCTCATCGTAACCATCCTATAACCAATTGTGCTATGATTCGATGTTAGTCACCTCTCACATATTTACCATTCCATTTCCATAATCACATTCACATATAAGAGTTTGCTATATTTTGACTTTAACTAAATACATACATAATGGTATTTACATAACCTTACATCCCCGACATCATATACATTTATAGTACTGTGCATTACATATTTAGATACCAAACTATACAAATGTGTATACCTGTCTCTTGATCGAAAGCAACGGATACAAAGAATGCAAGTCCTTAGCCGCTCACTAACTATTGTGAGTGCTTTACAAAGATGGGAAAATAAGGGGGGTGAGCAAACCACACGCTCAGTAAGACAATTATGCAAGTAAATAGATAGCTCCACTATCTACATGCTCATAATGCCATGCCCTTAAAATCCATTTCTTTTCATTAAAATCTCAAGCACAAAATCATGTATGTCATCAATGACTTAGTTTATAAAACTGTTCTTGCATATATAAATCATACTACTTATGCATCAATGGCATTTTATGTGACATCATTAAATCATAATTAGCATGAATTAAATCAGGATCATAAATTAGTTCATGCCATGTAAATCAAATCATGAGAGATAAATCTTTTCATGAATTTATGATTAACGCATGAAAAACTCATCATGCTACTGCATTTAAGTCGCTTCATTAAAGCTATAGTTTAAAATAACCCAAATGGGTTAAGCATTTCATAAAAATTCATTAAAACAATTCGTTATAAAATTCTGTTAAAAATCACATCTCAGTATAAATCACAAAATCGGGGGCCTGACCCCTTCCTCGGGTCTACCCTGGTCTATCGAGACCATAAGTTATATCAGGTGAGAGAAGTAGGTGACTATCAGTAACAACAAGGACTATGGCCATAACCTAGTGATCCTTGGCAACACGGTATCTAGTATGCGGGGTATCACACCTGAAATGAGAGGTGGATCGGTCCTACTCACCAGAACAGCATAACATCAGGATTACGAGGGTAAGGCTTGCTGCCTCGTGGCTAATGCCACTCCACTCCAACAATTCCCATGGTACAGCGTACTCCGCGTGACATACACGGTACAACGTACTCCGTGAACCCAAGCTCAGTCAGGGGTGCCTGCAATAGGTCTTATCCATCCATATCATCTGTCTCAGTATGTACGTGTGGGCATATCATCTCACTGTGACACACAGTCTACAAGAGGCTCCAATACGGCTATATGCATGTCATATAAATCCTTGTGCGAGCGAAGCTCTAGCATGGCTCCATGCATATTCATGATATCTAAAAATCTTATGCAAGCAAAGCTCTAGCACGGTTTCATAAAAATCAGTAAAATCTACGTACGAGTAGCACTCCAGTATGACTTTAAAAAGAGTTATAAATGTGACGCCCCGAAAACGTGGAAAATAGGGCAAATTTAAAACTTTTTACTCATCAAATCACAATTAAGGGTGCATTCCTGTGCAGGATCTCATCATAAGATAGTATATATCATGTCATATACATTACTCAATTCCAAGTTAATTAATCCTAATACATCTCATACATCATTGTACAATAAGTGTCTGTAAATATGACTCTAGTCTGGATACATGAATATTAAATATATACCTCAATACACAAAATACGACCTCGAGCTCAAGTCCTCCACTAGCCTTTAATCCGTACATCACAGGGAGCTCACCTCACTTGAAGAAATCTGGGGGAAGAGAAATCAGGGTGAGCTTCTAAATCGCTCAGTAAGGGGGATAAGGGAACTCAGTTATATAAACCATATCACACATCACAAGTATGTATTTGTATATGAAACTCAGTATACTCATTTGAAATCGTAGCATGAAAGTTCCCAAAACATCATCTCATAGCTCATAAATCATGTGAAAACATGAAGTTAAAAAGGCTCAATATCGAGCATTCACAAGCATGTGTAAATATATGCGATAATGGCTTTTCTCAAAATATGTGATAAAAATCACCTCAGTAAATAGCACGTGACAAAGTCACAAAACACAACTCATATGTAAAACGAGACTAGGCAATAAAACTCATATAAAACTTGTCATGGCATATCAAATATATAATCTCCTCTGGGTGTGCATCCCAAGCATCCTCGTATAGAAAGACCGTCGACAATATGGTCGTATGCATGGTATATTGGACTTATAGGTTACCAGAACAAGGCTCGGCCTTACATGCTACTAGAGCAATACCTCGCCTCATGCACACTATCACGTGGTCCCTGGGTCGGTTCCCAGGCAGCCCACTCTCTCGGTCTTACATGCTACCAAAGCAAGGCCTCCCAACGCTACCAAAGCAGAGGAATAATCAGACTTACATGTTACCAAAACAAGGCCCGGACTTACAGGCTACCAAAGCAAAGCCACCCATCGTTACCGGAATGGGGGTCATCTCACTTTACCAGAAGGAATATCGGACTTACATGCTACCAGAGCAAGGCCCGATCTGTATTTAACATGACATGCCTAAGTCTCAATCATTAGCCATTATCTTATAAAATGTTTTGCCTTCACGTAGAACTCATAATGGTTTTCTCTCATAAAACTCATTTAAAACATCCGTGTACTCAACACAAACCATATTAAAACCGAGTTCTAACCGGTAAAACATGCACACATTTTCTCAAATCTCAATATTGCCTTAACGTAGAGCCTAATTACTTTTCACACAAACTCAACGGTTTATAAAGCAATTTCACACTCAGCTTATAAACTCATAAAATAATGGGCTCCAACCGACTATAAAAACCGTGTGCAATTATATCACAACACAACACTAAACATGCTTGTATTCTCAAATCATGGTTCATGCTACAAACAATTCATCAAAACACATACACAAATGGTTTAGTTTTCTCTTACCTCTTTGCACCTCGTATAGTGCAATTGTTTCCCCTGTATCACGGACTAGCCTCACATTCCACTCTGAAACTCCCGAGCTGTCCAAATGATGTTAAAACATCAATACTTATCATCAAAGTAACCTCAATTCTCAAAATCGAGCATAGTTGCTCATAACACCTCTAATTTCTCATAACTCTATCACAAACCACAATCTCGTTCACAATATCTCAACATTCTACATTTCCCATGCCATAATATCTATGCTAATTCACCATATTGTCTAAATTTTCATTTATAGCTCAAAATTTCCAAAATTACCAAAATTGCTAAATATCATCATCACTCCAGCTACATTGTAATTTCATCAATCCCTAATAATTTTCCAACTATTTCAACTCAATGCCAAAAACCATTATCACCAAAATCATCTCAAATATCAAGATCGAGGTTTAGAAATTACCCAAAACTTGTGGAGAGCTTATCTCTTGCCTCGATTCAATCCATCTTTCGATTTTAAACTATGTTGTTCTCCCTTTGATAAGGAACAACTTTCCTTCTTGCCACAACCTCTGATTTGGACGAAAATTAGTGCTTTGGATGAGTGAGAAAGCTAGGGCTCGGGTGAAAATGGGGTTTGAAAAAGAGAGAAAATGAAATTACAGGAGAAAGTAGGGGTTCCTTATATAGACGGAGGGTAGGAGATCGATCTGGCCCTTGATGAGATCGATTTGCATTTGAATTTGGGGACGATTTGGGGCAGTTTATTCCTAGGAGATCGATCTGTCGAGGGGTGAGGTCGATCTCTTAATGGCTACATGAGATCGATCTACTCCATTTATGAGATCGATCTCTAGTTTACAAAATGCTTCATGAGATCGATCTGCTCCTTGAGGAGATCGATCTTCTCCTAAACAGAAACATTTTGAGATCGATCCTTTTCTCATGAGATCGATCCTTTCATTACAGAATCATAAGGAGATCGATCCGCTACCATTGGAGATCGATCTGCTCGCTTAAATTCCTCCTTCCTTATCATTTTTAACTTACCAGATCGATCCTCTCTTCTTCAAGATCGATCTGGTCCCATAGTTTCACACTTTGGTTAAACACTTAACATTTAAATCTCCAAATATAATTTTCAAAATTCACTACTTGGATTATTTCTCATTCATCACATATACATTTCACTTAGCTCAATAAATTACACTTCAGGTTCATATTACATAATTAAAATATGTTTAAAATTCTCACATCTCACATCTCACATCCTTCCCACCTTAAAAGAATTTGGTCCTCCAAATTTAACTCAACTCGTTAAATAGATGTGGGTATTTCAATTTCAAGTTAATTAATCCTAATACATCCCGTACATCATTGTACAATAAGTGTCTGTAAATATAACTCTAGTCTGGATACATGAATATTAAATATATACCTCAATACACAAAATACGGCCTGGAGCTCAAGTCCTCCACTAGCCTTTAATCCGTACATCGCAAGGAGCTCACCTCACTTGAAGAAATCTGGGGGAAGAGAAAACAGGGCGAGCTTCTAAATCGCTCAGTAAGGGGGGGATAAGGGAACTCAGTTATATAAACTATATCACACATCACAAGTATGTATTTGTATATGAAACTCAGTATACTCATTTGAAATCGTAGCATGAAAGTTCCCAAAACATGATCTCATAACTCATAAATCATGTGAAAACATGAAGTTAAAAAGGCTCAATATCGAGCATTCACAAGCATGTGTAAATATATACAATAATGGCTTTCCTCAAAATATGTGATAAAAATCACCTCAGTAAATAGCACGTGACAAAGTCACAAAACACAACTCATGTGTAAAACGAGACTAGGCAATAAAACTCATATAAAACTCGTCATGACACATCAAATATATAATCTCCTCTGGGTGCGCATCCCAAGCATCCTCGTATAGAGGGAACATCGACAATATGGTCGTATGCATGGTATATTGGACTTATATGTTACTAGAACAAGGCTCGGCCTTGCATGCTACCAGAGCAATGCCTCGCCTCATGCACACTGTCATGTGGTCCCTGGGTCGGTTCCCAAGCGGCCCACTCTCTCGGTCTTACATGCTACCAAAGCAAGGCCTCTCAACACTACTAAAGCGGAGGAATAATTGGACTTACATGTTACCAGAATAAGGCCCAGACTTACATGCTACCAAAGTAAAGCCATCCAGCGTTACCAGAACGGGGGTCATCTCACGTTACCAGAACGGAGGCATCTCTCGTTACCAAAACAGAGGAATATCAGACTTACATGCTACCAGAGCAAGGCTCAATCTGTATTCAACATGACATGCCTAAGTCTCAATCATTAGCTATTATCTTATAAAACGTTTTGCCTTCACGTAGAATACATAATGGTTTTCTCTCATAAAACTCATTTAAAACATTCGTGTACTCAACACAAAACATATTAAAATCGAGTTCCAACCGGCAAAACCCGCACACATTTTCTCAAATCTTAATATTGCCTTAACGTAGAGCCCAATTTACTTTTCACGCAAACTCAACAATTCATAAAGCAATTTCACACTCAGCTTATAAACTCATAAAATAATGGGCTCCAACCGGCTATAAAAATCGTGTGCATCTATATCATAACACAACTCTAAACATGCTTGTATTCTCAAATCATGGTTCATGCTACAAACAATTCATCAAAACACATACACAAATGGTTTAGTTTTTCCTTACCTCTTTGCATCTCGTATAGTGCAATTGTTTCCCCCGTATCACGGACTAGCCTCACATTGCACTCTGAAACTCCCGAGCTGTCCAAACGATGTTAAAACATCAATACTCATCATCACAGTAACCTCAATTCTCAAAATCGAGCATAATTGCTCATAACACCTCAAATTTCTAATAACTCTATCACAAACCACAATCTCGTTCACAACATCTCAACATTCTACATTTCGCATGCCATAATATCTATGCTAATTCACCATATTATCTAAATTTTCATTTATAGCTCAAAATTCCCAAAATTACCAAAATTGCATCACTCCAACTACATTGTAATTTCATCAATCCCTAATCATTTTCCAACTATTTCAACTCAATGCCAACAACCATTATCACCAAAATCATCTCAAATATCAAGATCGAGGTTTAGAAATTACCTAAAACTTGTGGAGAGCTTATCTCTTGCCTCGATTCAATCCGTCTTTCGATTTCCAAGTATGTTGTTCTCCCTTTAACGAGGAACAACTTTCCTTCTTGCCACAACCTCTTATTTGGACAGAAATAGGTGCTTTGGATGAGTGAGAAAGCTAGGACTCAGGTGAAAATGGGATTTGAAAAAGAGAGAAAATGAAATTGCAGGAGAAAGCAGGGGTTCCTTATATAGACAGAGGGTAGGAGATCGATCTGGCCCTTGATGAGATCGATCTGCATTTGAATTTGGGGACGATTTGGGGTAATTTTATGCCTAGGAGATCGATCTGTTGAGGGGTGAGATCGATCTCTCAATGGCTACATGAGATCGATCTGCTCCATTTATGAGATCGATCTCTAGATTACAGAATGCTTCGTGAGATCGATCTGCTCCTTGAGGAGATCGATCTTCTCCCAAACAGAAACATTTTGAGATCGATCCCTTTCTCATGAGATCGATCCCTTCATTACAGAATCATAAGGAGATCGATCCTCTACCATTGGAGATCGATCTGCTCGCTTAAATTCCTCCTTCCTTATCTTTTTTAACTTACCAGATCAATCCTCTCTTCTTCAAGATCGATCTGGTCCCATAGTTTCACACTTTGGTTAAACACTTAACATTTAAATCTCCAAATATAATTTTCAAAATTCACTACTTGGATTATTTCTCATTCATCACATATACATTTCACTTAGCTCAATAAATTACACTTCAAGTTCATATTACATAATTAAAATATGTCTAAAATTCTCAGATCTCACAATAAATCCATATAAAACTTCGTGCGAGCAAGCTCTAGCATGGTGTAATGCATCAATAAATCAAATCTCGTGCGAGTTACACTCCAGCACGACTTTATGCATAAATAAATCAATTCTCGTGCGAGTTACACTCCAGCACGGCTTTTATGCAATTATCATATCAAAACAGGATGCGAGCTAAGCTCCAGCACCTCTCATGCCTGTTAAATCATTAAAACTAGTACGAATAATCGTTCTAGCACCTTTTTATGCATATCAAGTTAAAACAGTCAAAATAGAGTGCGAGCTAAGCTCTAGCACCTCTCATGCATTTCACATTAGTAAAATCAGTGCGAGCAACCACTCTAGCACATTTCATGCATATGATGTCACACAAGTCAGTGCAAGCAACCGCTCAAGCACGTATTATGCACACTCACAAACTCAGATACAGTGCGAGCTATGCGCCAGCACTATCTGTTTCCATATAAACTTGATAGTTAGCCCGTTTTTCAAAGAAATTTCATTTAAATATAAATAACACCTACGTAGATTGTGAAATTTATGCAATTATTGGCCAATCTACCGATTTGCTTTGCTTAAAAGCCAAGAAAATTCCTTAATTTAGAAAATTCCTTAAATCATGCATTTTATGCATGTCATGCTTTCACCATCCTTAGGTGAACTTCCCTCAATAGGGGTAAAATAGTCTTTACCTATTTCGAGTCCTTAAATCTTTAAACCATTTTCTAGGACCTTTATACATAATCAATGTATATATATATTTAGTGTATACAAAAACTATTAAAATACGTGTAGCTACCTCTAGCTACTCACACAATTCCCTTACCTTATTTTTCTGTACAGTCTAACCTTTTCTACTGATGTCTCGTCACGCAATCCGATTTGCTCTCAATCAAATCTCTGAAACTACGGATAAATATTGATCAAGTCAAATACAATACAATTAATTGTATTTCATATTTTTTGGGCTTAATTTAAATCATTGGGCCCGTTTACCCATATTAGGCCTGATTGTACCATAATAGGCCTTAATCGACTTTAAGCCCGTTTTTCACTTACTATATACATTATCGAGGCCTATTGGGCTCACTGGGCCCATCAGCATATATTGGACTTCGTTCTAAATTCTCGAATATCCCAATTAATTATTTACGACAATTTATCTAAATTTTCAGAATTTAATTCATTTCATGTGAAAATTAAATCCGTAATTTATGCGATAATTTCTAACACACATAACGATGAAAAATTATCGTAAATAAGAGTTACTTACCCAGGATTCCATTATAATACATAAATCAAGGCTGACTTGAGTCCTCGTTTGACGTCAATTGTTGAGCTACACAATTTAACATTTTTTTCGGGTAAACTTTCAGTCGATTAAGAAGCAAATTAAATATTCTAAAATTTAAATCGGTCAATTCGATCGCTTATCGAATTACCCGTAGCTCGATTGCATCACTGGGAGTTTTTTCAATTTTTCCTCTTTTTCTTTCCTTTTTTTTCTTATTTTTCATTTTCTTTTTAGCTGAACCGGTCCGGTCCGATACAGCATACCATCACTGCGCTGAATCGGCCATACCGATTCAAGCATCATTTTACCATTCCGGCATCATCCGATCGGTTCTCGGGCTGTTTTCGGTGCCGTTCGGCATGCCATCACCTTGGCTTCCATCATCGGGCCTTGGGGCTGGTCGAATCGGGGCCGATTGCTGTCGATCAAGCCTTCTCTCCCGCGGCACTCCCTCCGTCGATCTCTCAATTTTGACGTCTCCACAGCGCGTCGTGGCCGCTGATGGGTCTCTCGGTGGTCGGGCTTCTCTCCTGGTCATTGCCTGCTCCTTTGCCTCATCGGTGGCTTGCTGGACGGAGGGAACCGACTCCCTCGGTTTCGGCTCCTTCATTTCACCATTTCCTTTTCCTTTCTGCAGAAATCGCATTTCGTGATTTCTTTTTTTTTCATTTACTTTATTTTATTATTTATTATTTATAATTTATTTTTATTATTATTTTATTCAATTTAAATATTATTATTTTTGCCAAATATCTAAAAAAATTATATTTAATTCATTTAATCAATAAATGAATTTCTCGGTATTATTTCATCTTTCGGGATAATTTTTTGAATATTTTCAGGATAATTTTTTGATTAATTCCAATAAATTCATATCTTGATCAGTTTAACCCGAAATTTAATTATTTCTTCGTTATTGATCAAGATTTCTCAATCCCATATTTTTAATTAAATTTTCTTGTCACGACAAATACCAAGTTTCAGTCTTTTGACCGTTTTACCCTTACACGTGTTCGAGAATACCATTTTAATCCTTCATTTGATCTTTTCTCATTTTGTGTTTTAAATAAAATTGGGTCTTACAAACAAAGCATAAGAAGAAATGATGAGGAGGTTGGTAGAGGAAAATGATGGAACACGATAAGGGAGATGGTCTGCTGCTGTATGAAGAGACTTAATCGAGAAAGAAAGAGAAACAGGGTAGGAAGATGATGACAGTGGTGGTCAACGAAAGGCTCACCAGGGTCGGCTAAAGGTTGTGACTGGAACCGGAGATGATAGGATGATGAAGGAGGAGATGGCAGCTGGTGATGCTGAGAAACAATGCCGAAAATCTGGAAACAGAGAAAAAAAAGAAATGAACAGTAGCCGTGAAAGAAGAAGGAAATGAAGAAGAAAAGAAAGTGTTTTGGCGAGAAGATTCCAAAAAAAAAAAAGAAAGAGGAGGAAGTATATTTTTAATTATATGTATATTATTTCATATATACATGTAAAATAGGGATATTCGAAAAGGAAATGAGGCAAAAAAAGGGGAAATCCAGGGACAAAGCCCCGAAAAATTAACCTAGTAGACCGGACCCGTTAACCCGCACCACTGAGGCATCGAGGACTACGGACAGACACCAAGGTAAGAAAAATTTTATGTGCTGTTAGAGATAAATTGCACATATTTTCTGATGCTTTATAAATATAAATTTAGGCCGTATTTCTACTGTAGAAAAATATTTACGAACTGCAAAAAATATCTGCGTATATTTTTTGGGTATTTGAGACTGCAAACTTTGACATAAATTTTTAGTCACCTGAACTATAGAAAACCTTAGGCCGATTTTACGCTTTGGAATTTAAGGAAGAGTTTTAAAACTTCGTAAAAATAGTCTGATTTCCAGTATAGTATTATCGAGTCTATTTAAATAAATATTTGAGTAGTTTTTAAAATTATTTGTGAAAAATAAAAAAATTTGAAATTATACTGAAAATTATATTTTGTGAAAAAGGGCAAGATCAGCCCCTGTTACTCTATTTTATAAGCTGAAATGAGATTAAAGTAATTTAGGTTAAAACCGTGCTAGTCAGGCGTGTGTTACTGTGTGATCTTGCGCTACCTGCTTGCACGTGATTTGAGGTTGAAAGGCGACAGTGAAATTATATGGAAATTATGAATAGTAAAATTATATCGAATGGTGAATCATGCCGAGGTCCATAGAGTAAGATGTACCATTATGTGTGCATGTGCGTATGATGTACTGTGTTATTGGAAATTTGTGTATTGTGTGAGCCGTTTGGGTAGCTGACCACTCCCACGACACCTGTCATCCCAACACACTTGGCCCATGAATTGCCCGGAGTCACCGACATTGGCTAATTATCATTTCTGATATTTGATATAGTGTGAAATGCCTTGCCTCGTCTATTTAAAATTACTGAAATGAAATTGTGAATTGTGCTGTGATTTGAAACTATGTCTTTCACTGCTTGAATTTCGAAATTGTGAAATCTGTGCGGTAAACTGTGAAGATACTATTTGTTGATTTCCTTTTCTGAACTGAAATTTTCAGTATGATTTACGAGAAACTTATTTGTGACATAAGTATATGGTGGTGTATTTATCTATCTGCCACATGTTTTTCTTACTGAGCATGTTAAGTTCAACCCCTTACTTTCCTCCACAAATTCCCTCTGTAGTTGGGATTGCTTCCGTTAGTAAGGCATTCCACACATTTATGATTTCGCGGAGCATATTTTTACATCTAATGTATACCCAAGTTGTAAGAAATTCTTTTATATCTAAAATTTTTATAAGTACAGTAATGCATACGAGATGTGTATGGGGAATGTGAACATATTTTGTTTAATTGTTACTAAGAAAGAAAAATTAATTAAACTGAGTATTGTTTTGACATAATATCGACTTGTAGCCTAACCAAAATGTCCGTAAATTCGAGTCGTTACACGAATACACCAACTAATGAACCTTAAATGCTATGTTGTTCAATTCATTTCATTTAGGCTCAGACACAATTATTACATCATAAACATCCCAAAATAGTAACTTAAACCAGTGAATCAACCTAATTACATAAAGCCCTTCATCATGGTTGAATGCCCATGTGACCACTTCTATAGTTTTTGTTCAATTCAATCACTTAAACCAATCTTCCTAACCTTAAACAACATCATAACAATGACATAAACCATCAAACATCATCATCCAGCCTAAGGTATTCATGGTTGAAACCCTAAGTGCATCTTAAACATTTTATTTTAGTTTTTAACTTTAGCTAAAACCATCTAAGCAACACCAAACACATCATAGTTTTAATTGGAGTTATTCTAAAAATCCTTACCCTCATTTGCCCAACTTTAAGCAAGCTTTAATCCACCTTAAAGACCTCCTTTGCTACAATTGTCTTAAAAATACTTAAAACAACCTTAAACTGTAAGACCCGATTTTATCGTAAGAGTAAAAAGGGAATGAATAGAAATTTTCAAGTGCATTTAAAAATACAAAAGGATTGAAATGGCATTCTCGAACACGTACAAGGGTAAAACGGTCAAAAGATCGAAAGTCGGTATAAATTCGAGAAGAAAATTTAATTAAAAATATGAGATTGAGAAATCTTGATCAATAACGAAGAAATAATTAAATTTCGAGTTAAATTGAACAAGATATAATTTTATTTAATATTTTTGAAATTTTTACCTCAAAAAATGATCCCAAAAATAGTGAAAAAATATACCGAAAAGGTAAAATCGGATTGAGAAATTTATTTACGGATTAAATGAATAGAATAGTAATTTTTTTAGATATTTTGACAAAAAAATAATAAAATAATGATTAAAATAATAATAAAAATAAATTATAAATAAAATAAGTAAATGAACAAAAAACTGAAATTGGATTGAAAATCGTAAGGAGAGAGAAACTCGTAGAACCCAAAAACGCGAAACGAAGCTGCCGAGGAAGAGAGCATCGATGAGCCACCATCGGCGCCAGATGAAGCACCACGACCACCAAAAAAGGAAGAGGATGTCGGCGCGAACCACCAACGACAAGGGCGCGCTCCACCGACGTCGGAATCCGACGAATCGAAGGGAGGAAGCCGCAGAGGAAAAGATGGCATTTGGCGGCCACCGACGGTGCTTGGCTCTGATCGATGCCAGCCGAGAGGTCCCCAGGCTGTGGCGCCTCGAACGGCGGCAGCGGCACTCGGGGAATCGACCGAACAACGTCGACACAACCAAAAAGGGACTGAACCGATCGGCTGTTCAGTGAGAAAGTGAGTGTGCTGAACCGGACTGGACCGGTTCAGCTAAAAAGAAAAGAAAAAAAGGAAAAAGAAAAAGAGGAAAAATTGGAGAAATTTCAGTGATGCAATCGAGCTACGGGTTAGTCGGTAAGCGGTCGAATTGATCGATTTAAATTTCAAAATATTTAATTTGATTAATATTCGACTGAAAATTTACCCGAAAAATTATTTAAATTGTGTAGCTCGACAATTGGCATCCATCGAGAGCTCGAGACAGCCTCGATTTACGTACTATCAGGGAATCACGGGTAAGTAACCCTTATTTACGACAATTTTTGCATCGTTATGCGTGTTAGAATTTATCGCATAAATTACGAATTTAATTTTCGCATAAATGAATTTAATTTTTGATATTTGAATAAATTGTCGTAAATACTAAATTGAGATATTCGAGAATTTAGAATGAGGCTAAATAAATACTGATGGGCCCAATAAGCCCAATAGGCCTCGATAAAGTGTGGTAAACGGGCTTAAGGCCGATTAAGGCCCATTATGGTATAATCAGACCCAATACGAGTAAACGGGCCCAATGATTTAAATTAAGCCCAGAAAATTATGAAATACAATTAATTGTATTGTATTTGACCTGATGAATGTGTATCCGTAGTTTCGGAGATTGGATTTGGAGCAAATCGGACTACGAGACGAGTCATCAGTGGAAAGGTCAGACTGTACAGAAAAATGAGGTAAAGGAATTATGTGAGTAGCTAGAGGTAGCTACGCGTATTTTAATAGCTTTTCTATACACTGTATATGTATGTATACACTGATATTGTATAAAGGTCCTAAAAGTGGTTTAAATGATTTTAAAGATCGAATTAGGTGAAAAGACTATTTTACCCCTATTGAGGGAAGTTCACCTAAGGATGGTGAAAGCATGACATGCACGAAATGCGTGATTTAAGAAATTTATAATTTAAGGAATTTTCTTGGTTTTAATCAAAGTAAATCGATAAATTGGCCAATAATTGCATAAGTTTCCCAAAATAGCACTACGTAAGTGTTATTAGTATTTAAATGAAATTATTTGGAAAACCGGCCAACTATCAAGTTTATATGGAAACAAATAGTGCCGACACATAGTTCGCACTATATCTGCATTTGTGAATGTGCATAAAATGTGCTTGAGCGGTTGCTTGCACTGACTTGTGTGACATCATATGCATGAAATGTGCTAGAGCGATTGCTTGCACTGATTTTATTATTGAGAAATGCATGAGAGTTGTTGGAGCCTAGCTCGCACCCTGTTTTAACTATTTTGACTGTTTTGACGTGATATGCATAAAATGGTGTTGGAGCGATTGCTCGCACTAGTTTTTATGATTGACATGCATGAGAGATGCTGGAGCTTAGCTCGCATCCTGTTTTGATTTGATAATCACATAAAGCCGTGCTGGAGTGTAACTCGTACGAGATTTGATTTATTTATGCATAAGCCGTACTGGAGTGTTGTTCGTACGAAGATTTGATTTACTTGAGCATTCATTTGTGATGGAGCTTGCTCGCACGAAGTTTTATATGGTTTTATAACTCATTTTAAAGTCGTACTGGAGTTTTTCTCGTACGAGGTTTTCATTGAGTTTTTATACATATTCGTACTAGAGCATTGCTCGTACGTGGATTTTACTTGAATTTATAATCAGTTTAAGTCGTATTGGAGCTCTGCTCGTACGCAGATTTCATTGATTTCTATGAAATCGTGCTAGAGCTTCGCTCGCACGAGGTTTTTTGATATCATGAATATACATGGAGCCGTGCTAGAGCTTTGCTCGCACAGGGATTTATATTACATGCATATAGCCGTGTTGGAGCCTCCTGTAGACTTTGTGTCACAATGAGATGATATGCTCACACATGCATTCTGAGACAGAGATGATTTGGGTGGATAAGACCTATTACAGGCACCCCTGACTGAGCTTGGGTTCATGGAGTACGTTGTACCGTGTATGTCACGCGGAGTACGCTGTACCATAGGGATTGTTGGAGTGGAGTGGCATTAGCCACGAGGCAGCAAGCCTTGCCCTCGCAATCCTAGTGTTATGTTGTTCTAGCGGACCCACCTTCCGTTTCAGGTGTGATACCCCGTACACTAGGTACCGTGTTTCCAGGGATCACGAGGTTATGGCCATAGTCCTATGTTGTTACTGATAGTCACTTACGTGTCTCACATGATATAACTATTGGTCGATAGACCAGGGTAGACCCGAGGGAGGGGTCAAGCCCTCGATTTTATGATTTTATGATATTGTGACCCTGAAAGAACGGTGGTTTTCTAACCGAAGTTTTATAATAAATTTTAATGAATTGTTTTATGAAATGATTGACTCGGAAGGGTTAATTTATATCGCAGTTTTAATGAAATGATTTGAATACTGTAGCATGATGATGTTTTCCATGCTTTCATTTCAGCATTCATGATTTGTCGTACATGACATGAAAGAACGCATGATCTTGATTTACTTCATGCTCATTTCAAATTAATAATGTCACATAAAATGCTATTGATGCATAAGTCGTATGATTTATATACACGAACAGTTTTACAAATTAAGTCATTGATGTTTGCATGACTTTGTGCTTGATGATTTTAATGAAAAGAAATAGATTTAAGGGCATGGCATTATGAGCATGTAGATAGTGGAGTGTCACGACCCAAAACTACCTAAAAATCAGAGTAAATTTTTCGCGTTTTGTTATTTTCTTTCATGCTTACCTGTCCTCTGATCGTGACCACACTCCACTAACAATTGGGCAGTGCGTCAATGCCAGTCCCACCATTCATTTACCATATAACTTAATTCTTTCTCAATCATTTATAAGTGTTTACAATATTTATACATCCCTTAAAGTTACTTACAAACAAACATGTTACTATGCTATGCTTATTTAGATACAATATGTACAAGTGTATATACCTTAAATGATGGGCAGCAGCGGATATCCGGAATGCAGTACTTAGTCGCCTCAACATCTACTGGAGATTATCTGTGTGAGAAAATGAAAGGGGTGAGTACATCAAGCTCAGTAAGGCAATCCTACGAACAAGTAGGTAACCATACTACCTACATGAATGTGGTGCCATGTATAAACCACCCTTTTCTCCACACATTTTAAAACTGATGCTATGATTCATGATGTCATGTAAAACACGTTCGCATGAAAAATTCAACATGCAACTCTTTTTAAATCATTTCTTCCTCATTTAAAAATTTCACAATAAAGTCAGGACTCAACCCATCCCTCGGGTGGTCCTGACTCACACAAAACCATGAAAATCAGTTTACATCACACATGGGTTTAAAAAGCATGGAAAAAACATCATGCAAATCTGATTTAAAACCCAGTTTTGATCTCATCAAAATCGTTAACATGTGAGACTAGGCAACATCCGTATATCGGTAATAACTAGGACTATGGCCATGTGTCCTCGGGAGTCCCTTTGCCTACACGGATCCTAGTGTGCGGGGTCTCACCATGATCGGGAACCGCCCGGGAGGTGGGTCAGTCCATCTCGTCGGTCTTATCTGATCCCACGCATCCGAAGATGCCACACGTATCCGAAGATACCACGCATCCGAAGATGCCACACGGTACATCGTACTCCATGCTACTTGCACGGTACATCGTACTCCGTGGACCCATATATCATACCCTGTCTCAGAATGCACGTGCGAGCCTATTTATCGGTGACACATAGTCTACCCGATGCTCCAAGCACGGCTCATCGCATGTTCTCATAAAATCAGTGCGAGCGATGCTCAGCACTCTCATCAAATCAAGTAAAACTAGTGCGAGCTAAGCTCTAGTACTCTCATCAAATCATGTGGAAAATTTGGTGCGAGTTAGACTTTAGCACCCTATCACGAAAATCATGTAAAATCTGGTGCGAGTTAGACTCTAGCACCGTGTCACGAAAATCATATACATATATAAATCTGGTGTGAGTTGGACTCCAGCACCAATGCATGTAAAACTCTAGTGCGAGCTCTCGCTCCAACACTAATGCATGCATCACACAAATTAAAACATCGTGCTAGCTGAGCTCTAGCACGTCACATGTCAATAAAAACACGTAGGCGGCTCTGTTTCCCTAAAACAGTTTTCAAAACCATTTCCTCTTTGAAAATATGCAATGCTGTGCATTTTTCTTTCAAGGTTAGCCAGCCTACTCATGCATGCATCAAAACACCTCCAGAACGAGCAGGAACCTCTTGTTTTTGCTCCTCCTAATTTTTCCTAAAATTGTAAATTTTACCCTTAACAAGGGTATTTTGGTAATTTACCCTTTCGGGGCACTAAAATTATTAACTTACTTCTAGACCCTTCAGATAATTTAAAAGACTGCATATGACTTTGAAATTTCGTAAAGTTTACCTCTAGCAGTCCGTAGAATTCCCTTACCTTATTTTTCTGTAGAGTCTGACCTTTCCTTTTCCACTGCTGTCTCGTCACGCAGTTCGATCTGCTCCCAATCCAATGTCCAGAACTGCGTATAAATATTCCTCAGGTCAGATATCGTAAATTTAATTGTATTTCCTATTTTCTTAGCTTAATTTAAATCATTGGGCCATTTACCTCTATTGGGCCCGATTGCACCTTAATGGGCCTTAATCGGCCTTAAGCCCGTTTTGCACTTAATTTTCACATTATCGAGGCCTATTGGGCTCATTGGGCCCATCAATAATTTCTTGGGCCTCGTTATAACTCTCAAATAGCTTAATTTATTATTTACGATAATTTATCTAAATTTTCATAATTTAATTTATTTTATGCGGTAATTAGATTCGAAGCACGCATAACGATGTAAATTATCGTAAATAAGGGTTACTTACCCGAGATTCCATGCTAGTACGTAAATCGAGACTGCCTCGAGCTCTCATTAGATGCCAATTGTCGAGCTACACAATTTCATGATTTTCGGGTAAATTTTCAGTCGAAAATTAATTAAATAAAATATTCCAAAATTTAAATCGGTCAATTTCGACCGCTACTGACTTACTCGTAGCTCGATTACATTGCCGAGATTTTTCTCCAATTTTTCCTCTTTTTCTTTTTCCCTTTTTCTCCTCTTTTTTTTCTTTCTTTCTTGGCTGAACCAGTTCGGTCTGGTTCAACCCGATTTGGACTGCCGGTTCGACCGGTTCAGTGCCTTGCTAGTCGGTTCTTCGCCGGCATCCTCCGCCAGAGGCTCCGCTGGGTTGTCCGCATCTCAGATATGCCCTCGGTTTCGTCCAAGGTCGTCGAAAAGTCGCCAGTCCGGCCTGTTCTCTCCACCGTCGGTAGCCATTTCCTCTTTCCGTCGTTTTCGGCGTTTGCCGGTAGTTTCGTTGGTCGTGGCCGCCACCAATCACGTCGTCTGGGCCTCGGGAACGTTCGGCTGGGGGTGGGGTCAGCCAGATCGACGCCGATCGTTGAGAATCTCCTTCTCTTCTCTCGGCCCTCGGTTTCTCTCCGTTTCGTCGCCTATCGCCGCCGTTCGTGCCTCCATGGGGCCGGTGGTGGCTCGCTGGCGCATAGGTCTCCTTCGCCTGGGCCGCCGGTACCGTCCGTCTGCTCTTCAGCTCGTTTTTTTTGCTCTCTTTTTTTGAATAATTTTATTAATTATTTTTATTATTATTTTAATCATTAAAATACTATTATTTTGTCAAAAATATCTAAAAAAATATTAATTTATTTAATTAATCACTAATTGAATTTATCAGTATTATTTAGACTTTTCGGTATATTTTTCGATTATTTTTGAGATAATTTTTCTGAGGTAAAAATTTCGATTAATCCCGATTAATTTCAATAAATTGATATCTTGATCAATTTAACCCAGAATAAATTTATTTCACCTTTATTGACCAAGATTTCTCAATCCATCATTTTTAATAAATTTTTTTATCAAATTTACACCGGCTTTCGATCTTTTGATCATTTTACCCTTCAACGTGTTCGGGAATTTCATTTCAGTCCTTTTGCATTTTTAAATGCACTAGTAAATTTCTATTCATTCCCTTTTGCTCATACAATAAAATCGGGTCTTACAATCTCCCCCCACTTAAGAAATTTGGTCCTCCAAATTAGAACCAAGTCATATGGGTCCATATATAGCTCCGGGTACGTTTTCTCATATCATACTCGTTAATTCTTCTGTGACCTTTTCGGAGTGTATTACTACCAAAGGACTTTAATTAGGTAGATCGTCTTAAACCTCAATACTTTCTCTTTCCTGTTTAATGCCCGAATCAACTTTTTCAATATACTTATATTTGCACTGAGCTGAACTGTTGGAGTTCATATCTGATCACCTATGATGGATCTGGATAGTATTGCTGAAGTATCAAAAGATGGTACACATTGTGGATGCTTGTTTATTCAGGTGATAACGCCAACCTACAGGTCTTATCTCTCACTTGTCCAATCTCAAAAATTCCATTCAGCAAAACTTAATTTGCCTTCTTCTCGAGTCTCGTTATGTCCTTATTTCCTTAGGACAAATAACTTCAACAATATTGATTCACCCTCGGTGAATTCCAATGCTTTTTATCTGCTTTGAGGTGTTCTTAATCTCTCACTCAACTGAACATCCTCAGAGACTTATTATACTAATTCAGAAGAAATTTCTATCTGTCACCCAGTTTTTCTTATCCAAGTCGGGGAAACAACCCTATATCCATACTATGCCTCATATCTTGTTATCCCGATACTCAAGTGACAACTATCATTATTGACGGATTCAATTTGTAATAACTGATCATCCCAGGAGCTTATAAAATCATAGCACACGCTTTCATCGTATCCTCCAGAACCTGTACAATCCTCTCTAACTGACCATCTGTCTGAGGATGGAAAGCTGTGTAAATACTAAATCGAGTTCCCGTAGCTTCTTAAAAATATTCTCAGAGGTGGGAAGTAAAGCGGGAATCCCTATATGATACCATGCTCACTGGAACGCTACATAATGTTCCACAATCTTCCTTATACCTGAATCCTCATACACACTCTGAGTATCTGGGGATTTCATAACCAGAAGGTGGGTAGACTTAGTCAACTTAGCGACTGTCATCTAAATAGCCTCGTGACTCATCTGAGTCCTCTATAACCCATCACGAAATTCATGGAGACTTGCTCCTATTTTCGTGCCGTGTCGATATAGGTAGAGACTGCAATAACTCTGTAGACTTTTAATACTCTACCTTATCCTGTTGACATACTAGGCACTTTTCCACAATCTCTACCATATCTCTTTTCACATCTGACCACCAATACCCTTTTCAGAGATTTCATATATATATTCGTTACTTTCGTATGCATTGTATATCTCGAAGAGTAAGCTTCTAACAATATTACTATCTTATCAACAGTGGTCCTAGGGAGCACTTATACTGCCTCTGAACCTCAGTAATCATTATCATACTCTGTGAACTCTATCATTGTACCCTTCTGAATCTGACCCACACTATCGACACCATGCCGATCATCTCGCTAAGCATGTCAAATCCGGGTACTCTCATCCGGTTCTAGTCTCAGGCTACCTGTCACACAATCACTGTCATCATCAGAAGGGATCACATCACTACTGAGGCTCACAACTGCTCTAGCAGCTCACGCTCCCTGACCATTATATTTAATACCATCCCGAGGCTCTTTTTGCTCAAAGCATCAGCCATCACATTAGCCTTTCCTGGGTGGTATAATTTTCCACAATCCAAATCTCTCAGAAGCTCTAACCTACTATGTATTCTCATATTCGCCTCTTTCTGTGAAAACAGATACTTGGGGCTTTATGATCAGTGCATACCCAAAATTTCTCACCATGTACATAATAGTACCATATCCTCAATACAAGTACTACCGCTGCCAACTTTAAATCATGGGTCAGATAATTTATTTCATGATCCTAGAGTTGTCTGGATCCACAATCGACTATCTTCCCCTTTTGCATCAATACCTAGCTCATTCATGATTTTGAGGTATCCATACACACTGAGGAACCTCTTGAGCTGTTGGGTATGGTGAAAATAATCACGGTGGTCAGTTCATACTTCACTACATCGAAATTCATGTCACATCTATCATCTCACTTATCATCTCATTCAAATACCACGTTTTCATAGTTAAACGTGTCAACAAAGTATACCCTTTTTAGAACTCGCAACAACCATCCGTAAAAGTAATTTTCCAATTGTTGCTTATAATTTTCCTTGGACTTTAACTACACCCAACATATCATTAATAAGGATGATGACAAATCGGTCCAGGTAAAGTTTAAATAACTCATTGTAGTTGAGTTCCGCTACATATTTCAATCGCCCATATCCTTGACCTATGTACGCATAAACGTATAATATCACTTCAAAATTGCTCCCGTTCAAGGTACTAACCCGCGTCATTTCCTTTTTCTTATATTAACGGCTTTTATTAAATTTTAATATTTTAACCTTCATAATTAATCAAATTTTATAGTTCTTTATCGTACTAGTAAAAGTATCGAAATTTTAAATTTATATCTTACTACGGTCGATTTCAAGTCATAGATTATATATATATATATTTCTAGACGCTGTCAAGTCTTCAGGTGGGGAGGTATTTTGAAATACCTTTATTAACCCTTAGACTTAACCACAGGGACTAGTTATAGTTATATCCACCCTTATCCTTTGTTATAATTCATATTTACTACTTATTGCTTAATCCCAAAGACCTCATATCGTAAAGATGTTCTTACCTTGTATACGCCTCTTACTCCAATACATCTTGTATTCAGAATCAAGCATATCTCAAAGATTATCTCCTTAGTGTATCAATTATAACGAAACTCTGTCATTATTCATTTCGTGAGTACCATCATTTGCTCCTTTAATTTCAACCGTTGCACCATTTTTTAGTACTTATCAAAACTTACAGTATACTTCTCAGGGGTACCATATCACTATCTTAGGATAGAAATCCGAACATCATAATATGCAGCCGATTACTTTATTCTCAAATATTACTTTAAATTATTCATAGTCCATTGAATAAAATCGGCTGACTTATACTTCTTCCCCCGTTGTCAACTTAAAATCTCTTCATAATTATTCCGTTAGTTAACCTTCCTCTATTGGGGTACTCATTTATCAGCATTGTACCCAAGAGTGTAGGCATTCATGTCTTTTACTCATTTACATGAGAATGAAGGCTGTATGAAGAAATACGTGATACCAGGATCAATTAACACAATTACTTCTTTATTCATAAGCAGTGTGGTCTCTTTCACCACATCCTGTGAAACATCAGTAGTGTCCTGGTCCAAGACATACACTCGCCTTCATCTAACAGCCTACTTTCCTTTTCTCCTTGGCTGCGGCCTTCCTTTTCGATGCAGCTATCTCAATAGGGTTTTCTCTATCTCTTTACCTTTCTGTAGGGCAATCTCGCTCAACTCTGAGCAATCATAATAAATGGTCCGTCTTACCACACTTAACGGCCATTTTCACCAATAATATGTAAGTGTAAGCCTTACATTCGTGGTATTTACCACATATTCTACAGTGATCCATAACAGATCGGGGTTCTCCAATCACAATACCCCTCAAAAGTGCTACAATCGGATAACTGTGGCCTTACCAATCATCTTACTGCATAACTCATCAAATTAGATCTTTTACCAATTACCTTTTTCCCATTCTGACATTTTTGTCATTCTCAATTCTCTTTCTGTCTCTATTTTGACCCTTACTACTTTTCCCAATTTCAGAGGCGTGCAACACTCGATCTTATTCACATAACTGTATTCTGTACACTGCCTCGGTATAGGTAGTGATATCTAAAGGGGCCAATCGGACTCTAATTGACAATTTGAGCCCTTCCATGAACTTTTAGACATCTCGACTGTTACTGTTCATAGTGTCGAGGTAATATCTGCCCAAGAATATAGTCGAGTTTCATACTCATAATTCATACTCATCCATAAATCAATCCTTTTGGGTCAGAGTAAGGATTTTATCTATAATTTCCTTTAAGTCATGTCCGGGATATTCTGTCACCGGAATACCTCCATACACATTTCTCATGTCAGCTCTGGACATCTAACTCTTAAGATGGGTCGAGCGGACTTCCATCAATGCTCCGACTCGCCCTCAAATCTTATGCATACTCTGAGCAATTTGCTCTCAAAATATTCTCCACACTCCGCTCTAACCTCGCGAAGTGTGTCTCAATACTGTCCGATCTCTCTGTCGGACTCTGTAAGGCATGCTCAATATAAACCTCTATTTCAATCTCATCCTGATTCTCACATGTCAACTTAGCACGATTAGCAGGCTCAGGTCTACCTCTACAACCTCTGCCTCGTGCTCTACCTTCTCTATCGCGACTAATATTAGGTATTCCTGCATTCTCAACCATTTCTTAGTTAAAACCATCTCGATATACACTATTGTATCTAACCAAGCACAGTAACACGGGGATGTAATTTCCTAATTACTGACACTGACACACATCAGACCAATTTCACTCTGATGCCACCTTTGTATGTCACGACCCAAAACTACCCAAAAATCAGAGTAAATTTTTCGCGTTTTGTTATTTTCTTTCATGCTTACCTGTCCTCTGATCGTGACCACACTCCACTAACAATTGGGCAGTGCGTCAATGCCAGTCCCACCATTCATTTACCATATAACTTAATTCTTTCTCAATCATTTATAAGTGTTTACAATATTTATACATCCCTTAAAGTTACTTACAAACAAACATGTTACTGTGCTATGTTTATATAGATACAATATGTACAAGTGTATATACCTTAAATGATGGGCAGCAGCGGATATCCGAAATGCAGTACTTAGTCACCTCAACATCTACTGGAGATTATCTGTGTGAGAAAATGAAAGGGGTGAGTACATCAAGCTCAGTAAGGCAATCCTACGAACAAGTAGGTAACCATACTACCTACATGAATGTGGTGCCATGTATAAACCACCCTTTTCTCCACACATTTTAAAACTGATGCTATGATTCATGATGTCATGTAAAACACGTTCGCATGGAAAATTCAACATGCAACTCTTTTTAAATCATTTCTTCCTCATTTAAAAATTTCACAATAAAGTCAGGACTCAACCCATCCCTCGGGTGATCCTAACTCACACAAAACCATGAAAATCAGTTTACATCACACATGGGTTTAAAAAGCATGGAAATAACATCATGCAAATCTGATTTAAAACCCAGTTTTGATCTCATCAAAATCATCAACATTGGAGACTAGGCAACATCTGTATATCGATAATAACCAGAACTATGGCCACGTGTCCTCGGGAGTCCCTCTGCCTACACGGATCCTAGTGTGTGAGGTCTCACCATGATCAAAAATCGCCCGGGAGGTGGGTCAGTCCATCTCGTCGGTCTTATCCGATCCCACACATCCGAAGATGCCACATGTATCCGAAGATACCACGCATCTAAAGATGCCACACGATACATCGTACTCCATGCTACTTGCACGGTACATCGTACTCCGTGGACCCATATATCATACCTTGTCTCAGAACGCACATGCGAGCCTATTTAATCAGTGACACGCAGTCTACCCGATACTCCAAGCACGGCTCATCGCATGTTCTCATAAAATCAGTGCGAGCGATGCTCAGCACTCTCATCAAATCAAGTAAAACTAGTGTGAGCTAAGCTCTAGCACTCTCATCAAATCATGTGGAAAATCTGGTGCGAGTTAGACTCTAGCACCGTGTCACGAAAATCATATATATATATAAATCTGGTGCGAGTTGGACTCCAGCACCAATGCATGTAAAATTCTAGTGCGAGCTCTCGTTCCAGCACTAATGCATGCATCACACAAATCAAAACATCATGTGAGCTGAGCTTTAGCACGTCACATGTCAATAAAAACACGTAGGCGGCTCTGTTTCCTTAAAACAGTTTTCAAAACCATTTCCTCGTTGAAAATATGCAATGCTGTGCATTTTTCTTTCAAGGTTAGCCAGCCTACTCATGCATGCATCAAAACACCTCCAGAACGAGCAGGAACCTCTTGTTCTTGCTCCTCCCAATTTTTCCTAAAATTGTAAATTTTACCCTTAACAAGGGTATTTTGGTAATTTACCCTTTTGGGGCACCAAAATTATTAACTTACTTCTAGACCCTTCAGATAATTTAAAAGACTGCATATGACTTTGAAATTTCATAAAGTTTACCTCTAGCAGTCCGTAGAATTCCCTTGCCTTATTTTTCTGTAGAGTTTGACCTTTCCTTTTCCACTGCTGTCTCGTCACGCAGTCCGATCTGCTCCCAATCCAATGTCCGAAACTGCGTTTAAATTTCCTCAGGTCAGATATCATACAATTTAATTGTATTTCCTATTTTCTGGGCTTAATTTAAATCATTGGGCCCATTTACCCATATTGGGTCCGATTGCACCTTAATGGGCCTTAATCGACCTTAAGCCCGTTTTGCACTTAATTTTCACATTATCGAGGCCTATTGGGCTCATTGGGCCCACCAACAATTTCTTGGACCTCGTTCTAACTCTCAAATAGCTCAATTTATTATTTACGACAATTTATCTAAATTTCCATAATTTAATTTATTTTATGCGGTAATTAAATCTGAAGCACGCATAACGATGTAAATTATCGTAAATAAGGGTTACTTACTTGAGATTCCATGCTAGTACGTAAATCGAGGCTATCTCGAGCTCTCATTGGATGCCAATTGTCGAGCTACACAATTTCATGATTTTTGGGTAAATTTCCAGTCGAAAATTAATTAAATAAAATATTCTAAAATTTAAATCGGTCAATTTTGACCGCTACTGACTTACCCGTAGCTCGATTACATCGCCGAGATTTTTTTCCAATTTTTCCTCTTTTTTTTCCTTTTTTCTCCTCTTTTTTTCTTTCTTTCTTGGCTGAACCGGTTCGGTCCGGTTCAACCCGGTTCGGATCGCCGGTTCACTTCGGTTCGACCGCTTCAGTGCCTTGCCGGTTGGTTCTCTGTCGGCTTCCACCGCCAGTGGCTCCGTTGGGTTGTCCGCATCTCAGATCTGCCCTTGGTTTCGTCCAAGGCTGCCGAAAAGTCGTCGATCCAGCCTCTTCTCTCCACCGTCGGTACCCATTTCCTCTTTCCGTCGTTTTCGACGTTTGCCGACAGTTTCGCCGATCGTGGCCGCCACTTATCACGTCGTCTGGGCCTCGAGAACATTCGGCTGGGGGTGGGGTCGACCAGATCGACGTCGATCGTTGAGAATCTCCTTCTCTTCTCTCAGCCCTTGATTTCTCTCCGTTTCGTCGCCTATCGCTGCCGTTCGTGCCTCCATGGGGCCGGTGGTGGCTCGCTGGCTCATAGGTCTCCTTCACCTGGGCCACCGGTGTCGTCCGTCCGGTCTTCAACTTTCGTTTTGGCAGAATCGCAATTTCTCGATTCTGCGTTTTCGTTTTTTTTCGCTCTCTTTTTTTTTCCAATTCTTCTTTCTTTCTTTTTTAAATAATTTTATTAATTATTTTTATTATTATTTTAATCATTAAAATACTATTATTTTGTCAAAAATATCTAAAAAAATTATTAATTTATTCAATTAATCCCTAATTGTATTTATCAGTATTATTTCGACTTTTCGATATATTTTTCGATTATTTTCTGGAAAATTTTTTCGAGGTAAAAATTTTGATTAATCCCAATTAATTTCAATAAATTGATATCTTGATCAATTTAACCCAGAATAAATTTATTTCACCTTTGTTGACCAAGATTTCTCAATCCATTATTTTTAATAATTTGTTTATCGAATTTACACCGACTTTCAGTCTTTTGACCATTTTGCCCTTCAACGTGTTCGAATATTTCATTTCAGTCCTTTTGCATTTTTAAATGCACTAGTAAATTTCTATTCATTCCCTTTTGCTCTTACAATAAAATCGGGTCTTACATGGAGCTATCTACTTACTTGCATAATTGCCTTACTGAGCATGTGGTTTGCTCACCCCCCTTATTTTCCCATCTTTTCAGAGCACTTGCAATAGTTATTGAGCGGCTGAGGACTTGCATGCTTGGTATTCGCTGCTTCCCATCGAGAGACAGGTATACACATTTGTATAGTTTTGTATCTTAATATGTAATGCACAGTACTGTAAATGGATTTGATGTTGGGGATGTAGAGTTACAAACACCATTGTGTATGTATTTAATTAAAGTCAAAGATAGTAAACTCTGATATATGAATGTGAATATGGAAATGGAATGGTAAATGGTGTAAGGTGACTAACACCGAATCATAGCCCAACTGTTTGTAGGATGGTCACGATGAGAGAAAGGTAAGAATTAAATAATAAATAAAAAAGCGAAAAATTTACTCTGATTTTTAGGTAATTTGGGTCGTGACATAAAGATCAACCAAGAAACAAAGAACTCAATTTGGCCTTACCTCTTCTACAGGATAGATTCTGTCTCTCAAATGCCAGTCAAGCTTGCACCACCCTAATGACCTTGGAATGAACTGAATTTTTTATATGTTATATAGGGAAGGGTAAGGAAGATTTGATCCTTTGAGCTAAGGCTTAAACGGCCTTTAAGATTGAGGAAAATTTTTTGTAATCCAATAGGGCAATGGACGCCTGCGGCAAGGAAGAAGGGAGAGAAAAGTTTCAATCCTTTCTATTTTCAATATGAATTTTGGCCTAAAAATCACTAAATTAGTGTTCTACCTTGGGTTAAAAGGGTAGCTCCAAAAGTGATCTCTAACTTTGTCAAATTAAATTATTTTTGAAGTCCAGCAGCTAGTGGAGTTAGGCGGTTTTTTGCTTACTTGAATTTGTAATTTTAGATTATTCATTTCCAACCAACTTCCAACAGGTTTCCTTCTTCAAAATTGCTTAGAAATGTTCTAGTTTATGCCCATAAATGTTGTCAATCAATTGGTCTTGGATATTGTAATTTTAATGTCATTTAGTGGGAGTTAGTTTGAATAGGAGTAGGTAGCTTCCATTTTCAGATTTTCTTTCCCTTTCCCCCACTCAATTTTAGCCAACTTATAGGCACTAATATTCTTCAATTTAATTTTATTATAACAACTTAATATGTTTCATATAATTCTTAGTGGTGTTAGGTTGATTGCATGGCCATCTTGCATGCAATTCCATACAACTTTCAGCCAACCAAGGTAATCTAAACAGGATTTTTGGTTTCTTGTCCAGCCTTTTTGTAAAAATTTTTTGATGGCCTTGATGACCTTATTTTCCATTGTAATTTTGCCCAAAACATTATTAACGTCCTAAGGTAGATGTGCACAAAATTTGTGGTCATTTCGAGTTCATCTTGGACTCCAAATAATTTTCTACTTTCATGCCGAAATCTTTCCTACAAGTAACAAACTTTCCTTAAGCTTTCTATTAACTTTCCCCAATTTATTCCATGATCTTAACCATGGTAATTCAAGCCTAATTTAATTTATTAAAGTGTTAAATTAATTTTTATTAACTTACGAAATTTTATTAAATTAATTTTACTTAGTTAGATTTTCTTGATTTTGCACTAACTTGAAAATTGCCATCTTAATTCGATTTAACTAGAGCTAACCTAACATCCGTGCATGCTAACATACTTGTATGAGTATGAATACTTAAAATTTACCTTAAATAGAATTTCTTACATTAGTCTTCTAGCTCCATACTTAACTATAATTCTCATGCTCCATGGCTACATTTAGGTCCTATAAGCACACTCAGTTAATCCTTTGATAATCACCTAGTTAACTTAAAATCATGTATGGGTAATTTGTGGATTTTACATTCTCCCCACCTTAAGAAATTTGGTCATCTTAATTCGATTAGGTCCATCAGAATAAGTGAGGGTACTTCTCTTTCATTAGGCTCATTAGCTCCCAAGTAGCTTCTTTAGTTGAATGATGTTGCCAGAGAACCTTAACATATGGAATAGACTTCGATCGTAATACTTTCTTCTTTCTGTTCAAAATCCATATAGGCTTCTTTATATAAGTCATATCCTTGCTGATATCTAAGGGCTCATAGTCAATCATATGTGAGGAATCCGATTTATACTTCTTCAACATAGTGATGTGGAAGACATTATGCACCTCAGAAAATTGTAGTGGTGGAGCAAATCTATAGGCAACATCCTTAACTCTCTTCAAAATCTAAAATGGACCTATGAAATGAACACTTAATTTCTTATTCTCTCTAAATGGCATCATACATTTACTCAGAGATACCTTGAGGAACATAGAATCCCTAACCTGAAACTCAATGGCTATCTGCGCATATCCGCATAACTCTTCTGATGGCTCTGAGCAACATGTAGTCTGTTACAGATAATCCTGACATGATCAGTGCCTACTCAACAAGATTGCGAACCGAAATCCTCTTGTCACCAGCTTCTTCCCAAGCCACTGGTGATCTACATCTCCTACCATATAGGGCCTCATAAGGTGCCATTGCGATGCTGACATAGAAACTGTTATTATAAGCAAACTCTACCAACGGTAGGTGATTATCCCATGAACCCTGAAAGTAAATAACACATGATTTCAATATATCCTCTACAACTTGAATGGTCCACTCGAATTGACTGTTAGTTTGAGGATGGAAGACCCTGCTGAAATTCAACTGAGATCCCATAGCTTCCTGAAAATGCTCCTAAAACCTCGAAGTTGTAACAACTCATTTTACTCGCACTTTTACTGATTGGGCTATGAGTCGATATCAGACCAGAAACAGTAAACACGAGTACTAGATTTCATTTTTTATGACAAATTTAAACAAGATTGATCATCATAATTGTTTCTTTTATGTTCACAATTCTCCAAAAACATTTCTCTATACATTACTGTCATTGCAAAAAGTAGATACAATATAAATTTTCATGCTGGGTATACCTTTACTGCTGCAGAGTCCTTCGCTGACACATGGCTGTGCAAATTTATTAGACTTACAGACACTCCCAGCTATTGATGAGGCTCTGTGGAGTAAAGTAAGGGGTGAGTTCAGCATGCTAAGTAAGAAAAATCAAGCGGGAGGTAGATAAATACACTATCTACAAAATATGGGCTTGAAGTAATACGATACAGTTCAATGTAATACAGTGAAAATTACCATTTTCTCATAGTATCGGTATCACAAAATTATCATTTTCTCATAGTATCGGTATTACATAAAACATTACTGCAAAATATCAATTAAATCAAATGAAGTAAAATAAAACACATTTCATATCAGAAATTCACTTCATCAAAACGCAGTTAAGATAAATCAAATAAGTGAAGCATGATAGAATATTCATCATCAATAATCAATCAATAGGACAATTGGCCAATGTCAGTGACTCCGAGCAATCACGGGCTGTAACGACCCGTGACCTATAAAAATTCGGGAAAATTTTTGTCACGACCCAAATTACCTAAAAATCAGAGTAAATTTTTTTTCGCTTTTTCATTTAATATTTAATTCTTACCTATCTCTCGTCGTGACCATCCTACAACACAGTTGGGCTATGATTCGGTGTTAGTCACCTCACACTATTTACCGTTCCATTTCCATAATCACATTTATATATCAGAGTTTACTATCTTTGACTTTAATTAAATACATATACAATGGTATTTATAACTCTACATCCCCGACATCAATGTCCGTTTACAGTACTGTGCATTACATATTTAGATACAAAAACATACAAATGTGTATACCTGTCTCTCGATGGGAAGCAGCGGATACCAAGCATGCAAGTCCTCAACCGCTTACTAATTTCTGTGAGTGCTCTGAAAAGATGGGAAAATAAGGGGGGTGAGCAAACCACACACTCCGTAAGGCAATTATGCAAGTAAGTAGATTGCTCCACTATCTACATGCTCATAATGCCATGCCCTTAAAATCCATTTCTTTTCATTAAAATCATCAAGCACAAAGTCATGCAAACGTCAATGACTTAGTTTATAAAACTATTTGTGCATATCGAAATCATGTATCAATAACATTTTATGTGACATCAGTAAATCATACTTAGTATGAATTTAATCAAAATCATGCATTCTTTCATGATATGTAAGACAATTCATGAATTTTAAATGAAAGAATGGAAAACATCATCATGCTACTGCATTTAAATCATTTCATTAAAATGCAGAATAAAATAACTCCATCCGGGTCAATCATCTCATAAAACAATTCATTTAAAATTCATTATAAAAACTTCGATTATAAAACCACCATTCTTTCAGGGTCACATGTCATAAAATCATAAAATCGTAAAATCGGGGTCCTGACCCCTCCCTCGGGTCTACCCTGGTCTATCAGACCATAAGTTATATCATGTGAGACATGTAAGGGATTATCAGTAACATCAAGGACTATGGCCATATCCTAGTGATCCCTGGCAACATGGTACCTAGTGTGCGGGGTATCACACCTGAAACGGGAGGTGGGTCGTCCTACCCGCCAGAACAGCATAACACCAGGATTGCGAGGGCAAAGCTTGCTGCCTCGTGGCTAATGCCACTCCACTCCAACAATCCCCATGGTACAGTGTACTCCACGTGATATACACGGTACAACGTACTCCATGAACCCAAGCTCAATCAGGGTTACCTGCAATAGGTCTTATTCTTATCCACCAATATCATCTCTGTCTCAGTATGCACGTGTGAGCATATCATCTCATTGTGACACACAGTCTACAGGAGGCTCCAACACGACTATATGCATGTAATATAAATCCCTGTGCGAGCGAAGCTCAAGCACGGTTCCATGCATATTCATGATATCAAAAAACCTCGTGCGAGCGAAGCTCTAGCACGGTGTCATAGAAATCAATGAAATCTGCGTACGAGCAGTGCTCCAGTACGACTTAAACTAATTATAAATTCAAGTAATATCTACGTACGAGCAATGCTCTAGTACGGATATGTATAAAAACTCAGTGAAAACCTCGTACGAGAAAAACTCCAGTACGACATTCAAATGAATTATAAAACCATGTAAAACTTTGTGCGAGCAACGCTCCAGCACAAATAAATGCTCAAGTAAATCAAATCTCGTGCGAGTTACACTCCAGCACGGCTTTATGCATAAATAAATCAAATATCGTGCGAGTTACACTCCAACACGACTTTATGCAATATCATATCAAAATAGGATGCGAGCTAAGCTCCAGCATCTCTCATGCATGTCAATCATAAAAACTAGTGCGAGCAATCGCTCCAGCACTTCTTTATGCATATTCAGTCAAAACAAGTCAAAACATGTCAAGCATATCAAAACAGAGTGCGAGCTAGGCTCCAGCAACTCTCATTTCACAATAATAAAAATCAGTACGAGCACCATGCTCTAGCACAATTCATGCATATGATGTCACACAAGTCGGTGCGAGCAAGCGCTCAAGCACATTTATGCACAATCACAAACGTAGATATAGTGCGAACTATGTGTCGGCACTATCTGTTTCCATACAAACTTGATAGTTGGCCTGTTTTCAAAAGAAATTCCATTTAAATATGAATAACACCTACGTAGTGTTATCTTGTGAAATTTATGCAATTTCTGGCCAATCTATCGATTTGCTTTGATTACAATCAATAAAATTCTGTAACTCAAAAATTCCTTAAATCATGCATTTCATGCATGTCATGCTTTCACCAACCTTAGGTGAACTTCCCTCAATAGGGGTAAAATAGTCATTTCACCTATTTCGATCCTTAAAATCATTTAAACCACTTTTAGGATCATTATACATAATCAAGGTATACATACATTTTCAGTGTATAGAAAAGCTATTAAAATACGCGTAGCTACCTCAAGCTACTCACACAATTCCCTTACCTCATTTTTCTGTACAGTCCGACCTTTTCCACTGATGACTCGTCACGCAGTTCGATTTGCTTCGAATCCAATCTCCGAAACTGCGATACACATTCATCAGGTCAAATATAATACATTTTAATTGTATTTCATATTTTCTGGGCTTAATTTAAATCATTGGGCCTGTTTACCCATATTGGGCCTGATTGTACCATAATGGGCCTTAATCGGCCTTAAGCCCGTTTACCACACTTTATCGAGGCCTATTGGGCTCATTGGGCCCATCAGTAATTTATTTAGCCTCGTTCTAAATTCTCAGATATCTCAATTTAGTATTTACGACAATTTATCCAATTTTTCAGAATTTAATTCATTTATGCAGAAATTAAATCAGTAATTCATCAACACACATAACGATGCAAAATTGTCGTAAATAAGGGTTACTTACGCAAGATTCCATAATAGTACGTAAATCGAGGCTGTCTCGAGCTCTTGATGGATGCCAATTGTCGAGCTACACAATTTAATATTTTTTTCGAGTAAACTTTCAGTCGATTATTTATCAAATTAAATATTCGAAAAATTAAATCGATCAATTCGACCGCTTACCGACTTACCCGAAACTCGATTGCATCACTGGAATTTTCTACAATTTTTTCTCTTTTTTTTTCCCTTTTTCTTCCTTTTTTCCTTTACTTTTTTTTGGCTGAACCGGTTCGGTCCGGTTCAACCCGGTTCAGACCGCCAGTTCGATCCGATTCGGTTCGGCTGGTTCAGTCCGATTCGATCGGTTCAATCACCATTTGGTCATTTCGGTGCCGTCCGTCCGATTCTTTGGCCGATTCCATCGCCATTTGGTGCGCCATCGCATGGGCTTCCTAAATCGGGCCTCGGCTTGGACCAAATCAACGCCATCGCCGGCGAATCGAGGTATCTCTCCCGTGGCATTTCCTCTTCCGATCTGTCGATTTCGACGACTCCACGGCGTGTCGCCGTCGCTGGTGGGTCTCCCGGTGGTCGAGCTTCTCTCCCGGTCATTACTAGCACCTCTGCCTCGCCGGTGGCCTGTCGGACGGAGGGATTTGTTTCCCTCGGTTTCGACTGCTCTGTTTCGCATTTTCTTCTCTGTTTCGTTTCAGATTTCGTTTTTTCAGTTTTTTTTTACTTATAATATATATTTATTTATTTTTAATATTATTTTATTCATTAAAATAATATTAAAATCCACAAATATCTTTAAAAAATTATATTTTATTCATTTAATCCGTAAATAAATTTATCAGTCTGATTTTACCTTTCCGGTATATTTTTTGATTATTTTCGAGATTATTTTTCGAGGTGAAAATTTCGATTTATTCTAATAAATTCATATCTTGATCAATTTAATCCGAAATTTAATTATTTCTTCGTTATTGATCAAGATTTCTCAAGCCATTATTTTTAATTAAATTTTCTTGTCCTGATTAATATCGAATTTCGATCTTTTGACCATTTTACCCTTGCACATTTTTGAGAATACCATTTTTGTCCTTTTGCATTTTTAAATGCGCTCGAAAATTTTTATTCATTCCTTTTGCTCTTACGAAAAAAATTGGGTCTTACAATCTCCCCCACTTAAGAAATTTGGTCCTCCAAATTAGAACCAAGTCAAATGGGTCCATACATAACTCCGGGTACGTATATCGTATCATACTGTCATCCTCAAGTGACTTTCTTCGGAGTGTAATACTACCATCATACTTAACTAGGGAGATCATCTTAAACCTCAAACTTTCTCCTTTTGTCTAATACCCGAATCAATTTTCCAGTCATACGTTATACTTTCATTAAGCTAAACTGTTGAAGCTCATATCCGATTACATATGCTGGGTCCGGATAGTATTTTCGAAGTATCATAAGATGGGACACATTGTGGATGCCTGTTTATTCAAGTGGTAATACCAACCTACAGGTCTTACCTTCCACTTTGTCCAATATCTCTTTCCGAATCTCATTATGTCCTTATGACTATTAACTTCCAACAATACTGATTCACCCTCGGTGAATTCCAATTGTTTTTCGTCTCTTGTCAGCATAGCTTTTCTATCTGCTCTGAGGTGTTCTAAATTTCTCACAAATCAACTGAACATCCTCAGAGATTTGTCTTACCAATTCGAAAACAATTCTCTATCTGTCACCCACTTCTTCTTATCCAAGTTAGGGAACAATCTCTACGGCCATACTATCCCTCATATAATCTCATCCCGATACTCGAGTGACAACTGTCATTATTGGCGAATTTGAGTAGTAACAACTGATCATCCCAGGAGCTCATTAAATCAATAGCACACGCTCTCATCACATCCTCCAGAACCTGTACAGTCCACTCTGACTGACCATCTATCTGAGGATGGAAGCTATGCTAACACTCAATCGGGTTCCCATAGCTTCCTGAAAATATTTCCAGCAATGGAAAGTGAAGCGGGAATCCCTATCTGATACCATGCTCACTGGAATGCTACATATTGTTCCACAATTTTCCATACATAAAAATCCGCCTACATACTCAGAGTATCTGGGGATTTTATAACCAAAAGGTGGGTACACTTAATCAATCTATCGACTATCACCCAGATAGCCTCGTGATTTATCCGGGTCCTCTGCAACCCATCACAATATCCATGGCACTTGTGTTCCATTATCCGTGTCAATATAGGTAGAGGCTATAATGACTCTGCATACAT
Source organism: Firmiana major (assembly GCA_033439115.1). Lineage (NCBI taxonomy): Eukaryota > Viridiplantae > Streptophyta > Magnoliopsida > Malvales > Malvaceae > Firmiana > Firmiana major. The sequence continues at coordinate 26,920,113 of CM065910.1, forward strand.
CTATTGCTCTACCTTAATCCGCTGAAATAAAAGACACTAATCCATAATTCTCTACACTGTCTTTTTTCATATCTGACCACCAATACATTTTTCAGAGATTTCAATATATTTATTACTTCTCGGATGCACTGTATATCCCGAAGAGTGAACTTCTGACAATAATACTATCTCATCACTGTGGTCCTAGGGAGCACTTATACTGTGTCTGAACCTCTGTGAATCATCATCACACACTGTGAACTCTGTCACTGTACCCTTCTGAATCTGGCCCACACTATCGACACCATGCCGATCACGCTAAGCCTGGCAAATCTGGTCACTCAAATCCGGTTCTAGCCTCAGGCCAGCTGTCACAAAATCAACGTCATCATCAGAAGGGATCACATCACTACTGAGGTTCACAACTGCTCTAGCAGCTCACGCTCCCTGACCATCATAGGTAATACCATCCCGAGGCTTTTTCTGTTCACGACATCAGCCATTACATTAGCCTTTCCTAGGTGGTACAATGTTCACAATCATAATCCTTAGAAGCTCTAACCCTCGTGGTTATCTCATATTCTACTCTTTATGTGAAAACAGATACTCAGGCTTTTTATGATTAGTGCATATCCAAAATTTCTTACCGTATAAGTGGTGGCGCCATACTTTTAGTGTAAACGATACGGCTGCCAACTCTAAATCATGGGTCAAATAGTTTCTCTCATAATCTTTGAACTAACTGGATCCATAAATGACTATCTTCCCATTTTACATCAATACACAGCGTAATCCTTATTTTGAGGTATCCATACACACTGAAATCTCTTGAGCTGTTAGTTATGGTGAGAATAATTACAGTGGTTAGTTTATTACTTCAATAAACCAAAACTCATCGAAGCTACTTTCATACTTATCATACCACTCGTATGAAATCTTTTTTTCTTTTCCAAACGAGACGTATAAACTGAGCAGCCCATTTCGAGAAACTCTCAACAACGTCTGTAAGACATTTTCCTGTTGCTACTCATGCTCTTCCCTAGACTTCGAATACATCAAAATATTATCACTAAAGATGACAACCAATCGGTCCAGGTAAGGTTTAAATACCTTATCATAGTTGAGTTTCACTAAATATTTCAATCACCCATATCCTTGACCTATGTACGCATAAACGTACAATGTCATTTCGAAATCGCTTCCGTTCAAGATACTGACCCTTGTCATTTCGTTTTTCTTATAGTAACGGCTGTTATAAAATTTTAATTTTTAAACCTTTATGATTAGTCAAATTCTATATTTCTTTATCGTACCAGTAAAGGTACCCAAATTTTAAATGTATATATATACGACTGTCTATTTCAATTTATAGGTTATGTATGCGCTTCTAGACGCTGTCAAATCTTCAGGCGGTGAAGTATTTTGAAATACCTTTATTATCCATCAGACTTGACCACAATTACTTTACATATCAGTCCGTGTGGTCACAATTCATATTCACTACATATCGCTTAATCCAATTTACTTTACATATCAAAGATATTCTCACCTTGCATACACCTTTTATTCCAATATATCTCGTACTCAAAATCTATCACATCTCCTTTAATATATCACTTATAACAAACTCTTTCATTATTTGTCAAACTTACAATCCCTATACCCATATTCAGTTAGTGAAAATCAGCTAACCATCATCATCTTGCTTAAGGGCACAGGCTTCACATCTTTCATTCGCTTATAAGCAAATGAAGGTGGTATGAATAAATACGTGGCACCAGGAGCAATTAAAATAATTAATTCATTATTAACAACCAGTGTGGTATCTTTCACCACATCATATGAAATATCTATAGTGTCTTAGTCCAAGGCATACACTCGCCCTCGTCCAACATCTTATTTTCGTGGTAACTACCACACATCCTTCACTGCTTACACTACTACATTGTTATACAGCTACGGAGCAAGTCGAGGTCCTCAAATCACAATACCCCTCGTAAGTATTGAAATTAGATATACTGGGGTTTATCAATCAACTTACCCCGTGATTTATCAACTCTAATCTTTTATCAATTACCTTTTTCCCGTTCTGACATCTCTGTCATTCTCTATTCTCTTTTTGTCTCAATTTCGGCCCTTACTACCTTTTCCAATCTAAGAGGCGTGCAACTCATGATCTTATTCACACAACTGTAGTCTGCGCACTGCCTCGGCATAGGTAGTAATATCTAACGGCCAATCGGACTCTAACTGGCAATCTAAGCCCTTCATACACTTTCAAACTTCTTGACTCTCACTGTTCATCGTGTCCGAGTCATATCTGCCCAGGAATATAAACGGAGTTTCATACTCGTTAATCAACCAATTCCTCTGGGTCAGAGTAAAAATTTTATCTGTAATTTTCTTAAAACAATATCTGGGATATTCTGTCACCGGAATACATCTAGAATCATTTTTTCATGTCCAATCTGGATGTCTAACTCTTAAGATGGGTCGAGCGAACTTCTACCAATGTTTCGACTCACCCTCAAATCTCATACATATTCTGAGCAATTAGCTTGTAAAATGTTCTCCACACTCCGCTCCAACATCGCGAAGCGTGTCTCAATACTGTCTGATCTCTCTATCAGACTCTGTCCGATCTCTCTGTCGGACTCTGTGGGGCATGCTCAACATCAGCCTCCACGTCAATCTCATCTCAAGTCTCATGTGGTGACTCAGTACGAATCTCGGCCTACCTCAACGGCCTCGAGCTCGTGTACTCGCCTCTTCTATCATAGCGGCTATCAGTTAATGAGTCTATACTTGCATTCAAAACCAAATTCTTAGCTGCACTTCCATCTCGATATACACAATTGTATCTAAACAATGCACAGTACATGGGGATGTAAACTTTCTTAACCACTAACACTGACTCATATCAGGCCAACTCAAGCTCTGATACCATTACCTGTCACGACCTAAATTACCTAAAAATCAGAGTAAATTTTTTTCCCTTTTTCATTTATTATTTAATTCTTACCTTTCTCTCGTCGTGACCATCCTACAACACAGTTGGGCTATGATTCGGTGTTAGTCACCTCACACTATTTACCATTCCATTTCCATAATCACCTTTATATATCAGAGTTTACTATCTTTGACTTTAATTAAATACATACACAATGGTATTTATAACTCTACATCCCCGACATCAATGTCCATTTACAATACTGTGCATTACATATTTAGATACAAAAACATACAAATGTGTATACCTGTCTCTCGATAGGAAGCAGCAGATACCAAGCATGCAAGTCCTCAGCCGCTTACTAATTTCTGTGAGTGCTCTGAAAAGATGAAAAATAAGTGGGTGAGCAAACCACACGCTCAGTAAGGTAATTATGCAAGTAAGTAGATAACTCCACTATCTACATGCTCATAATGCCATGCCCTTAAAATCCATTTCTTTTCATTAAAATCATCAAGCACAAAGTCATGTAAACGTCAATGACTTAGTTTATAAAACTATTTGTGCACATCGAAATCATGTATCAATAACATTTTATGTGACATCAGTAAATCATACTTAGTATGAATTTAATCAAAATCATGCATTCTTTCATGATATGTAAGATAATTCATGAATTTTAAATGAAAGCATGGAAAACATCATCATGCTACTGCATTTAAATCATTTCATTAAAATGCAGAATAAAATAACCCCATCTGGGTCAATCATCTCATAAAATAATTTATTTAAAATTCATTATAAAAACTTTGATTATAAAACCACCCTTCTTCCAGGGTCACATGTCATAAAATCATAAAATCGTAAAATAGAGGTCCTGACCCCTCCCTCGGGTCTACCCTGGTCTATCAGACCACAAGTTATATCATGTGAGACATGTAAGTGATTATCAGTAACATCGAGGACTATGGTCATATCCTAGCGATCCTTGGCAACACAGTACCTAGTGTGCGGGGTATCACACCTGAAACGGGAGATGGGTTGTCCTACCCGCCAGAACAGCATAACACCAGGATTGCGAGGGCAAGGCTTGCTGCCTCATGGCTAATGCCACTCCACTCCAACAATCCCCACGGTACAATGTACTCCGCGTGATATACACAGTACAACGTACTCCGTGAACCCAAGCTCAATCAGGGGTGCCTGCAATAGGTCTTATCCACCAATATCATCTCTGTCTTAGTATGCACGTGTGAGCATATCATCTCACTGTGACACACAGTCTACAGGAGGCTCCAACACGGCTATATGCATGTAATATAAATCCCTGTGTGAGCGAAGCTCAAGCACGACTCCATGCATATTCATGATATCAAAAAACCTCGTGCGAGCGAAGCTCTAGCACGGTGTCATAGAAATCAATGAAATCTGCGTACGAGCAGCGCTCCAGTACGACTTAAACTAATTATAAATTCAAGTAAAATCTACGTACGAGCAATGCTCTAGTACGGATATGTATAAAAACTCAGTGAAAACCTCGTACAAGAAAAACTCCAATACGACATTCAAATGAATTATAAAACCATATAAAACTTTGTGCGAGCAACGCTCCAGCACAAATAAATGCTTAAGTAAATCAAATCTCGTGCGAGTTACACTCCAGCACGACTTTATGCATAAATAAATCAAATATCATGCGAGTTACACTCCAACACACTTTATGCAATATCATATCAAAATAGGATGCGAGCTAAGCTCCAGCATCTCTCATGCATGTCAATCATAAAAACTAGTGCAAGCAATCGCTTCAGCACTTCTTTATGCATATTCAGTCAAAATAAGTCAAAACATGTCAAGCATGTCAAAACAGTGTGCAAGCTAGGCTCCAGCAACTCTCATTTCACAATAATAAAAATCAGTGCGAGCAACATGCTCTAGCACATTTCATGCATATGATGTCACACAAGTTAGTGCGAGCAAGCGCTCAAGCACATTTATGCACAATCACAAACGTAGATATAGTGCAAACTACGTGTCGGCACTATCTGTTTCCATACAAACTTGATAGTTGGCCTGTTTTCCAAAGAAATTCCATTTAAATATGAATAACACCTATGTAGTGTTATCTTGTGAAATTTATGCAGTTTTTGGCCAATCTATTGATTTGCTTTGATTACAATCAATAAAATTCTTTAACTTGGAAAATTCCTTAAATCATGCATTTCATGCATGTCATGCTTTCACCAACCTTAGGTGAACTTCCCTCAATAGGGGTAAAATAGTCATTTCACCTATTTCGATCCTTAAGATCATTTAAACCACTTTTAGGATCATTATGCATAATCAAGGTATACATACATTTTCAGTGTACAGAAAAGCTATTAAAATACGTGTAGCTACCTCTAGCTACTCACACAATTCCCTTACCTCATTTTTCTGTACAGTCTGACCTTTTCCACTGATGACTAGTCACGCAGTCCGATTTGCTTCGAATCCAATCTCCGAAATTGCGGATACACATTCATCAGGTCAAATACAATGCATTTTAATTGTATTTCATATTTTCTGGGCTTAATTTAAATCATTGGGCCCGTTTACCCATATTGGGCTCGATTGTACCATAATGGGCCTTAATCGGCCTTAAACCCATTTACCACACTTTATCGAGGCCTATTGGGCTCGTTGGGCCCATCAGTAATTTATTTAGCCTCGTTCTAAATTCTCAGATATCTCAATTTAGTATTTACGACAATTTATCCAATTTTTCAGAATTTAATTCATTTATGCGAAATTAAATTCGTAATTCATCAACACGCATAACGATGTAAAATTATCGTAAATAAGGTTACTTACCCGAGATTCCATGATAGTACGTAAATCGAGGTTATCTCGAGCGCTCGATGGATCCAATTGTCGAGCTACACACTTTAATATTTTTTCGGGTAAACTTTCAGTCGATTATTTATCAAATTAAATATTTCAAAAATTAAATCGATCAATTCGACCGCTTACCGACTTACCCAAAACTCGATTGCATCACTGGAATTTTCTTCTATTTTTCCTCATTTTCTTTTTCCCTTTTTCTTCCTTTTTTCCTTTTCTTTTTTTTTGGCTGAACCTGTTCGGTCCGGTTCAACCCGGTTCAGACCGTCGATTCGGTCCGGTTCGGTTCGGTCGGTTCAGTCAGGTTCGGTCAGTTCAGTCACCATTTGGTCATTCCGGCGCCGTCCGTCCGGTTCTCCGGTCGATTCCAGCTCCATTCGGTGCGCCATCGCATGGGCTTCCGAAATCGGGCCTCGGCTTGGACCAAATCGACGCCATCGTCGGTGAATCGAGGTATCTCTCCCACGGCATTTCCTCTTCCGATCTGTCGACTTCGACGACTCCACAGCGTGTCGCCGTCGCTGGTGGGTCTCCCGGTGGTCGGGCTTTTCTCCCAGTCATTACCCGCACCTCTGCTTCGCCAGTGGCCTGTCGGACAGAGGGATTTGTTTCCCTCGGTTTTGACAGCTCTATTTCGCGTTTTCTTCTCTGTTTCGTTTCAGATTTCATTTTTTCAGTTTTTTTTTTTACTTATAATATATTTTTATTTATTTTTAAAATTATTTTATTCATTAAAATAATATTAAAATCCACAAATATCTTTAAAAAAATTATATTTTATTCATTTAATCCATAAATAAATTTATCAGTCTGATTTTACCTTTTCGGTATATTTTTTGATTATTTTTGGGATTATTTTTCGAGGCGAAAATTTCGATTTATTCCAATAAATTCATATCTTGATCAATTTAATCTGAAATTTAATTATTTCTTCGTTATTGATCAAGATTTCTCAAGCCATTATTTTTAATTAAATTTTCTTGTCCCGATTAATACCGAATTTTGATCTTTTAACCATTTTACCCTTGCACATTTTCGAGAATACCATTTAAGTCCTTTTGCATTTTTAAATGCGCTCGAAAATTTCTATTCATTTCTTTTGCTCTTACAAAAAAAATCGGGTCTTACAATTTTTTTTTTTAAACTTTAGCTAGCAACTTAATCCCTTTTTTCACTTAAGTTGTATTCCTGTTCAGTGTCAATTCATTTTCTTACTTCTTTATCTATAATTATAATTTAGTTTCACATTTAGATCTATATTGCTGATGGAAATTTCGGCAGCATAACAACGTATATATAAGCCTACCCACATGCAATCCAATTGTTTTTAATAATCTTAGATATCCACAACTATCAGACATGCTTTCCAAGTCATATCATCAAATCATTCTACATATTTCAAAACACGTCTAGTTACTCCCAAAAATCAATCCTTAAAAATATTTCATTTATCATTATACAGATTACATCCTGACACATTACTTTCAATAAATGTCTGTGCATACTATTGGTCTGGTAAGGAGATAGAAATGTATACCTCACGCATGTACAAAAGGTAGCCTGGGGAAACTCGTATCCGTCAGCCTACGTCGTCTACACGACAATCATCAACTATGGTTTCACTGTAACACATCTGAGAGGTGAAAGGGTGAGCTTTCAGGGAAAAACCCAGTAAGAAATGCATTTAAAATGATCATAGTGTTTAAAACATACAGAGTACATAATAATACCAAAATGTGGTATTTCTTTACAAATATTGCATCACTTTCAAAACGTATATCACGGAAAACACATTTAACCGAAACATTGTTTCGAAATAAGAAAACCTTAGCAGACTAATCAAAATCTTTCAGGATATACAGAACTTCAAAAGCATAGCTGAGCATGAAGTATGTATCGAAAGATCAAATATCATAAAGAAAAATCATATCAAATGAAAATCAGAACCTTTCAGATCATACAGAACTTCAAAAGCATTGCTGAGTATAAAACATATTTCGAAACATCAATATGGCCATGGCAAGGCTGTAGACGTGATCAGGGTCGTACAGCAAAACATACGCACCTGGGCCCTTTGGCTACCTCACCCCACTCAAGAGGTCTTTCTAGCTAGCTGGGCCTTTTAACCACCTCACCCCACTTAAGAAGTCTTTCTAGTTAGCTGGGCCTTTTGGCTACCTCACCCCACTTAAGAGGTCTTTCTGGCTAGCCTCATCTCAGGTGGCAATCATACACACCTGGGCTTTTTGGCTACCCACCCCACTCAAGAGGTCTTTCTGGCTAACCTCATCCCAGGTGGCAAACATATACGCCACAAAGGCGAGCATGACAATTATGCATTGACCGTGTGACACTTTGAATCTGTAGGACCTAAGAGGTGGCCCCCACAGTCACACAAACTCGTGTGGTACTTTGATCCCACAGAACCCCATGATCGCATATCATTAAACATCGCCTTTGTCTCAAAACAGAGTTTTCAAAATTTTTCTTGGGCTTCATAAGCCTTGTGAGGGCCTGGGCCTTTTGACTACCTCACCCCATCAAAGAGGTCTTTCTGGCTAGTTTCATCCCAAGTGGCCTCACTCACATATTTAAAATTCATAAACCAAATTTCAAATCAACTCTCTTTTGCAGTTGAAAACTCTTTCATAAAACAGAGAAACTGTGCTCATAGAATAGATTCCATTTCTCACAAAACATGTAACAAGTTCATGCATAAGTCAAAATCATCTCATTTCGTTCAAGAAACCAAATCAGAAAACATGCCTACAGATTTTTAAGACATGCTCAAAACTCATCTATTTAAACTCATAAATCTTTCTTTCAGCTTCAGAAACATGACAAGATAAAACTGAGGCTTAATAAAAGTTGGGCTTGGTTCTGTTTAAATGTTAACTTGGACTAAAGAACAAACATTTGGTATAAATTCTGATCATTTACTAAAATATTGCATAACTCAAATATTTTCATAAATCCAAGTTTGAGGGAAAGAAGGATACTATTACCATTTTAAATTACACCCCTTACCTCGATTTCTCTGTACAAGCTAACTTTTCCAAATGCTGAGATTTCGCTCAGTCCGATGTGCTCTCAATTCGGTCCTTTGGAGCTATAATTAATCACCGAATTTTTCCCTATTTTTTTTCTTTTTTTTACGGCTGAACCAGTTTGGACCAGTTCAGACCACCTTCCACTGAACCGATTAGAACCGGTTCAGGGACCATCTCGTCGTTCGACTACTTTTTCGATCAGTTCCTCATCGGCTTCCACTTCCAGCTGCTCCGTCTGGCCACGCGACCCATGGATTTGGTGTTGGTTACGGTTGGGCTCGCCGAAAAGTGGTCAGTTCGACCTCTTTCCCCTTTGGTGTCACCGTTTCTCCTTTCTTTCGCCGATCAGCTCCTTCTCCAGCGTCGTCGACAACTTCTCAGCCTCCCTCTGGTCGGCGACGATGTGAGCTTCACCCCTCTAGCCACGGTTTCCTCTCCCCTCCTCTCTTTCTCCTCCTTCTTCTCTCTTTCTCCTCTGTTTCATTCTCCCTCCCCCTTTTCTGTTTCACTCTAGCCGGCCATCGTTTCTTCTTCGGACTTCACATGGTCGGCGTCGGCAACCCCCTAGTCACTGCCTCCTCTCTCTCCGGTAGCCTCCGTTCGTCTCCCTTTGTTTTCTTCTCTCGAACCAGGGAAGGGATTTCATTTCCCTTCTCTGGTTTCATTTCAGTGTCGCGCGATATCGCGCGACACTGTTTCTTTTTTTTTCATTTTTTTATTTTCTTTATATATTTTTTTATTATTATTATTTATTTATATATATTATCTATTATTTAAATTACATTTTCAAAATAATCAATATATATATTTATTGTATTTATTATTTTTTAAATACATGTTAAATTTAACAAAAATATATACGTATCTTCTTATAACATATTTTCATTTAATTTTATTGTCTAATTAAATACAAAAAATTTGCGGTGTTTACACGGGCCAGGTGTGTCCGGATGTCAGGTGCCGTGGGAGTGGTCAGCTACCCAATCGGTCGACTCATTTCACTATTTCTCAATTACACGGTACAGCATACTCACGTGCACATAGCACGGTACATTGTACTCCATAGACCTCGACATTATTCACATTTCCATATAATTTAATCAGTCACATTTCCATGTAATTCATCATCGCCTTCTTTAACTCAAATCACATGCAATAGATACGTGCAAGATCACACAACAATACATGTCTGTCAGGCAAGGTTTTATCAAATCACTTAAAATCACATGCAAGCGGGTCCGTGTAAGATCACACAGTAATATACATCTGACTGGCACGATTTTATCAAACCACTAATACTCTTTTCGTAAATTCTGATACATCCTATTACTTCCTCGGGTGTAGGGTGTACCCCGAGGAGAGAGCTTTTGACAATATTAGTTTCCTAAATCGTACATCATTAGGAATACAAATTTTACCTTTGAATCTTAGTAGACCCTCGGAGCTAACTTCAAAATCTGTCACAGAATCCAACTAGGTCTATCTAGCCACATCTACACAATACTTATCCTTATGCTGCCTGTCGGATTCTGTCAATCAAATTCGGTTCTAATCTCAAGCTAGCTACCACGATATACATGTCAGTATTAGTAAGGAACCACATCCAGTTGAGGTTTACTATTTCAATAACTCATGTCCTAGACCTTTGTATAAGATGTCATTCTGAAATCACTTCTGCTCAAAGCACAATCCCTTGTCATTTTCCTTTTTTTTCTTGTATTAGACGGCCTTTGTGAAATCTAGTATTTTAAACCTTCATGATCAATCAAATTCTATAATTCTTCTTCGCACCAGAAATGGTATGCTGACTTTAAACTTGAATATTATGACTGTCAATTTCAACTTATGGGTTATGGGTACCGTTAGACACTACCAAGTTTCTCAGATAGAGAGATATTTTGAAATATCCTTATTAGCCATCAGACCTGACCACATAACTGATTATGGGTATGGATTCAAGGTTCAGTCCTTATAAAGAGTAGGATACCATAATTTATTGCAATTTCATATTTATCATTTAGTCACCACTCATTCATCGTTCACCTCGCTCGATCTGAATCATTTCACATACCTAAAATATTCATACATTGTGTACATCTATAATCTTGTATCCAGAATTTGTCATACTTCAAAACTTGTCTCATTTCATTATACAAAACCCTTTCTTTATTCCATTTAAGTCTCATATTCAAAGCATAAGCATATACAATTTACAATCCTTAGATTCGATAAGTGGTTCATGTTCTAAAGTCTCCGTATACCTCAAACTTCGAGTCATCTTAACAGTTTTTGGTCATTCTCATTGTTCTACAATCTCTGTTTTGGAGAATCCAATTGACTCCCATTTTTGACACATTGTAACCCAAAAAACTCTAGAACAATTAATGTATGTACACTCCAAAGTGGATCACTCGGTCTGATAATTCTCTTTATTTTATAATCACTGTAATTAATTCTTCCACTTCTAATTAAATTGAAGTCATTCAGTATGGAGATTTGAATACTTAGCTCGGTACCAAGTACTAAATCACCTTAAAACTTCATCCTTTTTATCTAGAGGTAACTCTGATAGATCATCTGAGCATATATCGAAAAACTCTCTGTCTACAGGGGTGTCTCTTTACTCCGAACACGCTCTATCTTTATCAATCATGTAAGCAGTGTGACCTTTATATTCCATTTATATAGTTCGTTCTGTAGTTCTTTCTTCCAGTTACAAAGACTCTATTCTTTAGTAGATCTATCTTCTGTCACTTTCTTTATCTTTTCCTTTTCTTGGTAACCTCAAAGATATACATTTTGTATCATCACAGTTGCGTCTTACGCATTACTTCTTCAAAATAACGTCAAATGGAGCTTCCCTAGCTTGTTTAGGGTTCCAGTATCTCTTATAAGTTTCTGGACTCCCTTCATTATACTTCTCCAAAACCATGAATTTAGTTTCATATTCATTCTCGAACATGTTACCTTATGTCTGATTCGACCTTTTCATTAATAGTTACCATTGTACTTTATCCAGGATGTGTTGCCATCTAAAGACATCCAGAAACATATCACATGTAACCTTCTAATGTCGGGTCCTTAGATTAGATTGTGGGGAAGTTCCCTTAAAGTTCGACTTCCTATTTCAATATCAATTCTACAAAACTACCTTCTTTATAGTAATACACCTTAAGGATCCATGTAACTTTTCCAATTCATTTATCCGGATTCCATTATAACTAAAATTTGATTCTAGTAAAATAGCAGACTAACTTTTGAAATTATCTCAATTTTTCTCTTTGTCACAGTCATACCTTAATCATCATCATTATTATTGTGCTACTATCATTTGGTCGAACAATGTCATCATTATTTCCATGTCCACTCAAATCTTATGTAGTGGACTTCAGAAATTTTGATTAAACTAAGAGGTGTACATTCAAATGAGGGTTCACTAAATCTCTTAGGCCAATCTCTACGACCTCAAGAAATAATTCCTTTTCGTCAACTAATATGGTTGTAATACCAACAAGCCATAACTATCAATTTTCCTACATTCAATGACTCAATTTCTCAATAAAACACAGCTAGGTATACCTGTTTGTATCTAAGCAATGTACAGTAATGCTGAGGATGTGAACTTTTCAAATTTTATCTTACTCATAATATCGACTCATATAAGGCCAACCTTGCTCTGATACCACTTCTGTAACGACCCATTTTACTCACACTTTTACTAGTTGTGCTACGAGTTGATATCATACCAGAAACAGTAAATAGGAGTACTAGATTTCATTTTTTGTGACAAATTTAAACAAAATTGATCATCACAATTGTTTCTTTCATGTTCACAATTCCCCAAACACATTTCTCTATACATTACTGTAATTGCAAAATGTAGATATAATACAAATGTTTATGCCGAGTATACCTTTAGTGCTACAGAGTCCTTCGCTGACACATGACTGTGCAAATTTATTCGACTTACAAACACTCCTAGCTATTGATGAGGCTCTGTGGAGTAAAGTAAGGGGTGAACTGAACATGCGCAGTAAGAAAAATTAAGCGGTAGGTAGATAAATACACTATCTACAAAATACGGGCTTGAAGTAATACTAAACAGTTAGTGTAGTGCAGTGAAAATTACCATTTCCTCACAGTATCGGTATCACAAAATTACCATTTTCTCACAGTATCGGTATCACATAAAACATTACTACAAAATATCAATTAAATCAAATGCAGTAAAATAAAACTCATTTCATATCAAAAATTCACTTCATCAAAGGTCAGTTCATATAAATCAAATAAGTGGGGCATTGTGGAATATTCATCATCAATAATCAATTAAAAGGACAATTGGCTAATGTCAGTGACTCTGGGTAATCACGGGCCAGGTGCGTCAGGATGTCAGGTGTCGTGGGAGTAGTTAGCTACCCAATCGGCTAACTCATTTCACTATTTCTCAATAACACGGTATAGCGTACTCACGTGCACACAGCACATTACATCGTACTCCATGGACCTCATCATCATTCATATTTTCGTATAATTTCATCATTCACATTTTCATACAATTCATCATCGCCCTCTTTTGCCTCAAATCAGGTGAGAGCAGGTACATGCAAGATCACACAGCAATACACGTTTTGTCAGGCACAGTTTTATCAAATCACTTAAAATCACGGGCGAGCGGGTCTGTGCAAGATCACACAGCAATACACGTCTCGTTGCCACGGTTTTATCAAATCACTTAAAATTACATGTGAGTGGGTCCGTGCAAGATCACATAGCAATACACGTCCGACTGGCACGATTTTATCAAACCACTTAAAACCACGTGTGAACAAGTTCGTGCAAGATCACACAGCAATACACGTCCGGCTAGGATAGTTTTGTCCTTAAAACATTTTAAAATCTCTTGCAGACAGCTCCGTGCAAGATCACACAGTAATACACGTTTGACTGTCATGGGTTTTATTTTTAAAATACTTAAATTTTGTTTTAGCGTGTAAAACATATTAAAAGGGGTTGGTCTAGCCTTTTTCAGCTAAAAATCCATAAAACATTATCTCGGGAGCAAATCTGAAATTTTAGGTTTTTCGCAATAATTTTAAAAATACTCTAATATTTATTTTAATACACTAAATAGGGCTATTTCAAAAAAAATCGAGGCAAATTTCGAGGTTCCTTAAAACTTCTTTCTAAATTTCGGGCAGTAAAATTTGCCTACGGATTTTTTACGTTCAGACGTATCAAAATTATGTCCTAGGGTTCACAGTCTCCAAATACACAGCAAATATACGCAGAATAATCTCGACAGTTCATAGGAAATTTTCTGTAGCATAAATAAATATATTTCCTAAAATTCATATCTACAAAAATCGTCAAAAAATACGTACATTCATCTCTATAGCACACTGTAATTTTGCTTGTGGTAAAATATTTCCTAAATTTATACCTAAAAAAATGATCAGAAAATACGTGTTTTCATCTCTATAACACACTATAATTTTCCTTACGGTAATATATTTCCTAAATTCATATCTACAAAAATTGTCAGAAAATACATGTATTCATCCCTATAGCACACTGTAATTTTTCTTACGATAAAATATTTCCTAAATTCATATCTACAAAAATCGTTTGAAAATACGTGCATTCATCTCTATAGCACACTGTAATTTTCCTTACGATAAAATATTTTTGTCACGACCCAAATTACCTAAAAATTAGAGTAATTTTTTTTTTTGCTTTTCCGTTTATTATTTAATTCTTACCTTTCTCTCATCGTGACCATCCTACAAACAGTTAGGCTATGATTCGGTGTTAGTCACCTCTCACCTATTACCAATCCATCTCCATAATCACATTCACACATCAGAGTTTACTATCTTTTGACTTTAACTGAATACATACACAATGGTATTTATAACTCTACATCTCCGACATCATATCCATTTACAATACTGTGCATTACATATTTAGATACAACACTATACAAATGTGTATGCCTGTCTCTCGATGGGAAGCAGCGGATACCAAGATGCAAGTCCTCAGCCGCTTACTAATTTCTGTGAGTGCTCTGAAAAGATGGAAAAATATGGGGGTGAGCAAGCCACACGCTCAGTAAGGCAATTATGCAAGTAAGTAGATAGCGCCACTATCTACATGCTCATAATGCCATGCCCTTAAAATCCATTTCGTTTCATTAAAATCTCAAGCACAAAACCATGCATATATCATGACATAGTTTATCCAAAACTATTTGTGCATATAGAAAAGCATGTAATTCATGCATCAATAGCATTTTATGTGACATCAGTAAATCATACTTAGCATGAATTTAATCAAAATCATGCATTATTTCATGCGATATAAAACAAATCATGATATACAATCCTTTTATGAATTTATCACTAAAGCATGGAAAACACATCATGCTACTGCATTTAAATCATTTCATTAAAACTGCAATATAAACTAACCCTTCTAGGTCAATCATTTTATAAAACAATTCATTAAAATTCATCATAACACTTTGGTTATAAAACCACCCTTCTTTCAAGGTCACATATCATAAAAATCATAAAATCGGGGGCCTAACCCCTCCCTCGGGTCTACCCTAGTCTATCGACCAATAGTTATATCATGTGAGACAAGTAGGTGACTATCAGTAACAATATAGGACTATGGCCATAACCTCATGATCCCTGGCAACACGGTACCAAGTGTGCGGGGTATCACACCAGAAACGGGAGGTGGGTCGTCCTACCCGCCAGAACGGCATAACACCAGGATTGTAAGGGCAAGGCTTGTTGCCTCGTGGCTAATGCCAATCCACTCCAACAATCCCCATGGTACAGCGTACTCTGCGTGACATACATGGTACAACGTACTCCATGAACCCAAACTTAATTAGGGGTGCCTGCAATAGGTCTTATCCACACATATCATCTCTGTCTCAGTATGCACGTGTGAGCATATCATCTCACTATGACACACACTCTATAGGAGGCTCCAACATGGCTATATGCATGTCATATAAATCCCTGTGCGAACGAAGCTCAAGCACGGCTCCATGTATATTCATGATATCGAAAAATCTCATGCGAGCAAAGCTCTAGCACAGTTTCATAGAAATCAATGAAATCTGCATACGAGTAACACTCCAGTACAACTTTAAAATGAGTTATAAATCTATATAGAATCATGTGCGTGCAATGCTCCAGTACGAATGAATGCTCAAGTAAATCAAAACTTCATATGAGCAACGCTCTAGTACGACTTTATGCATAAATACAACAAATCTCGTGCGAGTTACACTCAGCACGGTTTTAAGAAATTAAATCGATTAAATCACGTACGAGAAAGGCTCCAGTACAGCTTTATGCAATTAAATATCAAAACTGGATGCGAGCTAAGTTCCAACATTTCTCATGCATATCAAATCATAAAAACTAGTGCTGTAAACCCCACAAATGTTTTACATTTAATTAGATTATATAAAAAAATAGAAATAATATATTTTAATAGAAGTGTGAATATTTTCGTTGTAAGGCTCGAGGACTATAGGAACCGATAAGCCCGTGAACGACAGGGAACCCGAAATATAGGAAGTGACAAAGCGAATGCAAGCACGGAGGGATTGGAAAATTTTAATCTATTAGTTAAAAATTGTTGATGTAAAAACTTATATTGGGATTTATGAGGAATGATGAAATGTCAATAATATTTCATTTTCGGAATGATGAAAATTTCATGGAAGGCATGGATATTATGTCTTTGGATAATTATATAAGAAAATGTATATATATAGATATATACATAGGTGTATACGTATATATCTATATATACTAAACAAATTTAAATGGATAGGTAATAATATATATATATATAGCAAATATATATTATGTAATGTATAGTATTTAATATATATGTGTTAATAAATAATAAATAAAGCATGAGACAATTTAAAATAAAATGGAAACAAAAAAATCAATACAAAAAAATAAACAAATAATATATATATTTTTATATATATTAATATAATATATATATATATTAAAATAATATATATAAATATATAGCATGTACGAAATTGGCTTAGAAAAGCCAATTCCGTCTGCTACTTTCGAATTGAAAAAAAAAAAACAAACAGAGAGGAGCAGGGATCGGGAAAGGAAAAAGGGAAAGGGAAGGAGAAGAGGAAGAAAAAGGAAAGGGGGGAGAGGAGAAAGGCCAATTTGTCACACTTGGAAACGCGAAAAATGGGCAAATTGTTTTTTTTAACCTATTTAACTGAGTTGTGTTCCTGTCTATATCAGTTTCTTAAATTTTATCATTTTATAAAAATTCGACAGCATAACGACTGCATTTTGACTTAACCCAACCTGCAGAGTTTAAAACGCAGTTTATAATTTTCAACCCACATCTACAACACCATTTTCAATTCTATTCCAGGATCTCATAACATCCACAACATATATTTATTCTGCATAATAAAAACTCTGTACATAATATAATCCCTTACAACTATTACATCCCGACTGTAATATACATTAGTGTATATGTTGTACATTGTGTTTGGAACAAAAGTAAAGCTATACCTCGTCACTACAAATGATTTAACGAAAGGTCAGACTGCCTCGTCCACAACCTCTAGCGCGTGAGTGCAGTAGAATCACTGTAGGAAATTTGGAAGATGGAAAGGAAGGGGGTGAGCTTTTCTGGCTCAGTAAGAGATACATTTAAAGTAACCTTAATACTTAAAACAAGTAAAACACGTGGTTTTGCAAATCAGCATAAACATGTACTGGAGTAGAGATGCTTGAATTCATTAAAGTAGTAAAAACGTGCTTAAATCATAAGTTTACACATCATGCATCTTTTTAGTAAAACTCATATATAGTATGCATATCATGTAGTGTAAACAAATGAAAAGCATCTCAAAACTCAACCATACATATCATAACATGCTTATCACTTTGAAAGCGAAATCATACTATCATATGCACATTTCATAAAACATAACTCATAAGTTACCTTTAAAATCACATCATAGGAAAAAAAAACATGTGCTAAAATGAAAATAACACATAAGGTAGTATGAAATGTAACATATTTCATTTCTCTTGGAGACATGGCTTCATCATAACTGGTCTCGAAGGACATCATTAACATAACTGATACATATGGCCATAGTACAGGGAACTGTAAGACTGGATCAGGGTTGTACAGTGCCCTACTGGACTGTGTGGTACGGGGCTATGGTGGGGTAACTCATTACGTGCTTGCAAAGGACTCGCAGTCTCTAAGCAGTCTCAATGCACGAACTTTAAATGGTTACATGGTACCACAAGTCATTTCATCTCATTAGAGTCCTACCCGTTCCCTGGCCGTCGGCTAGGAAGATCCTTGATCGTCTTTGTACCTTTTCTAAATGTACAAGATCGACCCCAGATCACTCTGACCTCATAACATCAATACTTCGTGCCATAGTCTCAAAACATTTAAGCATGTTTTTCATAAATACATATATCTTGAGTATATATGTACCCCATATAATGAAAACATAGTTTCGTAAAACATTCCCAGGACTTTAACCCGTAAACTCATGGAAAACATATTATGCTTTAATTTCATAAGTGAAAATCACTTTTATATACATAAACATATATACTAAAATGTATCTCATGCAATAAAAGTCATTTTGAAAAGCTTGGATAAGTTTATTCTAGTTTTTTGAGTGAATAGTACTCTTTTCAACCTTTGAGAAAGCTCTTTTTCATGGAAACTCAACTAACTATCCACATAAATATTTGGTAAGGTTGAGGAGTACTAATGCTACTCTAAATTATATCTCTTACCTCTTAACGTCGAAGGTAGTGCACGTTCCTCGATTTTTGAGCTCACCTCGAAATGCGTGTCAATAACCAAGCTGTCACATACCAAGTTATCTCATCACATATAGCTCAAATTCATGTTAATATATTCAATATGTGATTACATCTAAAATGTTGAGTAAAAGTTGACTTTTTGCTACTTTGCTCGTTTTGCTCGGTTTTATCGGTTTAAGCCTCGGTTTTAAGCTTTCTTAACATATTCGACACCTTTAAATTTATTTTCAATACCTCTACATCATGTCTTACATTCCAGCAACTCATTCCACTTCAAACAAGACCTTAAAGTATCGATTCTTGCATTATTTCGATAATTCACCTAGTTAAACACTAAACCGAACCTTTACAATATAATTTTAACTATAAATTCATTTTAATTGCATCCAAATTCATCATTCCAGTAGCTAAATCATGCTGGCAGTAATTTAAATTAATCATATAAATTAATTCATCAAATTTCCTTTAACTAAAAATCATCCACAATCACTAAATAACAACCTATCTCATAGTCATCACTATACCTCAAGTTCTTCACTCCTTTGACCAAGTTTGACTTCAGTTTTAGGTCTCCAAATTGCCACTCATCTGTAACACAACATGTATATATCTTATAAGTGTTCAGAATCATCCAAGAACCTCATCAAATTCATCTAAAAATTGAATTGTTGCCTACCTCAGAACAGGGCAATTTTTTGTCCTGTTCGTATCTCTAACGTTTCAAGGGGTAAATGACTTCTTTTAGGTTTGAATATTTTATATGTGGTATATAGGAGGAACAAGAAGATTTCATATGAAGGGACCGTTTCCTGAAAATGGCCGAAAGGTGGTCGGAAAATTTACGCCAGTCAGGAGCAGAGGTAACGTCTGCGGCAGAATGGGTGAGGGATAACTCTCGGGTTTTGCAACAGTTCGGGATGGTTCTTACCTTTTTATGAAGCTTATCCAGTTTACTTTCAATCTGGAAATATCAGAGGCAAAGAAAATCGGGAAGGTCATCAAATGGGATTGTTTTCATTGGCTGACAGTTTACTAAGTGCATGGGAAATGACTGTTCTGTTTTATAAAATTTACCAAAATTAATCCTGATCAGATTTCTTCACAATTCCACTTCTCAATTGTTATAATATGTCTATAGTATGTCCCATAAAAATTTTGGGGTCACTTGTTTAAGAAAAATGTCATGAACGAGCTCATTTTGTACGATTTGGCCAATACCAAGCAAAATGAAAATAAGCTTTCGATTAGCTTTAAAAATTTATTTAAACCCCTAAATCTCCATATTTCTTCATGATTTTTATTGCCCATTTCACTTTCACCTTATAATAATTTTCTATGGCCTCGGAATAATTTTCATGAATTTTTAAAATTTTATTCGGATTTATTTCCTTTATTAGGCCTGTTTTCTCGATTTAATTTAAAGCTCGAGTTTAACTAACTGTTGCATTTCCAATCACTTAGTTCTCCCTTCTACACATCATTCCATGCATGAACATGACATTTTTAAGAAATTCTCGGGTCTAGGACCTTACCTCGATTTGCATGCCATTGGGTCCTACGCTACAACCGAGTGCTTTAATCATCTACGGGCCTGTAAAACGTTACATTGAGCTATAATTTACTTCTCATAAGCATCATAATATGGAAAAATATCGGGTTTCACACAATCGGCTTGAAGGGAAAAGAGAAAAGAAAGGAAGGGAAAGAAGAAAAGAAGAGAAGAAAGAAGGGGAGAGCTGGTTCTGCCTAGGAAGAAGAAAGGGAAAGAAGAGGAAAAAGAGAAGAAAGAAGGGGGGAGCTGGTTCTGCCGAGGAAGAAGAAAAAGAAAGAAGAGGAAAAAAAGGAGAAAGGAAGGAGAAGGAGCTGCTCGACTGGAGAGGAAGAGAGAGAAGGAAATAAAAGGGGCTGCTAGCCGAGGAAGAGAGGAGAAGAAAAAAAGAAAGAAAACAGAGGTAGAACCGAAGAGGAGAGGGCTGGGAATCAGCAAGAAACCGAGAAGCAGAGCAACTGAAGAAGAAACGAAAGAAGAAAAAAAATCTGGAACTGAGGCTTCAATGGAAATGGACTGAAGTTGAAGCAGCTGAAAGTGGAAGCAGAAATGGGGACCAAATGAAGATGAGAATGATGGGAGACTGAAAAAAAAGGGAAGTTGAAGAAGAAAATAGGGGCTTAAGAGATAGCAGAACCGAGGGAGAAGGAGACCAAACAGCAGCTGGAATCGAGAGCTGAAGAAAAGGCTGGAACCGAGAGGTAGGGGAGAGTGAGGGAGAAGCTGACCGAGAGGGAAGAAAGGAAAAGGAGAAAAGAAAAAAAAGGAAAGAAGAGAGAAAGAAAAGAAAAGGTAAAATATTTATGTATATATGTATTTTTAATATACATGTATATATATGTTGTAGATACAAGCATGTTAGTGTAGATTTTAAATTAGATGTGAAATAAAAATAAAAATGGGAGAGATAAATAATAGTCAAAAAAATGTTTATATATATATGTATATTTATTTATGTGATGATGAATAATGGAAATAAGTAATAATATATAGATATATATGTATTTATGTGAATATATATATATATATATATATATATATATATACACATATATATTGGTATATACATATAGGTGTATATAATGAATGGATATGTTAATATATGTACAAACAATGATATATATATATATATGTGTGTGTGATAAGGAAAAATGGAAAACAATAATAATATATATAGGAGTGTATATATATATGTATATATATATATATATATATTTAGGTGCATATACATATGGGTGTATATAAGATGAATTTGTGCTAGTATATGTACATACAAAGAATGTATATATATGAGATAGGGAAAAATGAAAACAAATAAAAGTATATATATATATATACATATAGGAGTGTATATATATATATGTGTGTGTGTGTGTGTGTGTATACATGTAGATGTATATAATAAAGGTACATGTTAATATTTGTAGGTATAAAATATATAAATAGTAAAGAAAATATATAAATGTGCGTGTTGGCCGAGGTATGTACAATAATATGTACACACGCACTAGTAACGAATAGGTTGCGATTTTGACGCAATTTAGATAGTCCGCATGAATAAGATGCTAAGTAAATGATTTCGGTGTAGGTAAAACGTAGAAGGAATTAAAGGAGGTACTGGGAGGCGTCATTACTTGAATTCGAGATTTTTGATAAATCGAGGTAAGGGGTACTATTTAACTTAGTTCTGATAATGCATTTTTGTTTCACCGATAAATGATTTTATGAAAGAGCATATGATTTGAAATGATTTAACCATGCTTTCATACTTGTGAAACTGTTTACGAAGCATGTTTTAATTTGTCGAAATATTCCCTGAGTACCTTCCATGATATGAAATGAATTTTCCTAAGGTATGAAACGTATGGATGTTTTACAATTATTTATGATTTTATATCCATATTGTTAAAGAAACTTTTGACAATTTCAAAAGCATAGAAAATGGGAAAGGGGGAAAATGAAAAGATGTTTTGAGACTATAGGCTTCATGCATGGTTACTTCTTGTGGTATTTTGGCTCCACCACTTGGGTACTGGTACGTAGGGCCCCCTTAGCACTTGACTTAACCTCTGTGGAAGATGTCGTGCTACTGGTGGTTTATGATGATATTTTCGGTAGTATCTTGTGCCCGCGCAGCACGCAAATATGTTTCCTACACGGAGAGTGCCACTGGTGCCCGTGTCCTAGCTAAGTGCTAGTGAATGTAAGATAGATACTACCCATATTTTATAAAAGGGTTGTACGACCTTGATCCAGTCTACAGCCCACTTACCATGGCCATAGGTATGATGACTCTTTACGGAGAATGACACGTATCGCATGACTTAGTTATAGCCTAGTCTCCTCGATTTGATTATGAAAATCGACTATGATGAATGAATATGTGTTTTCATGATATATACGTGTAAGACCCACTTTGTATGTATTGTTGCTATATTCCTTATGATTCATGCGATGTACACTTATATGTATATTCATCGAATCATAAGAAGAGCATTGGCTAATTAAATTTGTGAAGCAAAAATAAAATGTAATATCGGTGGACGTCGGAAGTAATTAAATATGAGTCGAAATGACCACTGATCAAACGAAAACGATCAGAATGAAGTTAAACGAAAAATACGAAAATTAAATAAGTAAATATGGGGGATGTATGAAGGAAGGTCAGGTTAAATTGATTCCGAAACAAGAGCAGGGGTAAAATGGTAAAAATACCAAAATCCGGTATTAGGGCAATAAGAAAATTTTAATTAAAAATTACGGATGTAAGATATCTTGATCGACAATAAGGAAATTATAAATTTTGGGTCAATTGATCAAGATTCGAATATTTTAAAAATACCAAAAAAATTATCGGAACTATATCTCGAAAAACGCGAAGAAATAATATCGAAAATTTAGAGAAAAATATATTTAATAAATTAAATTTAAATTAAATAAATTAAATAAGAATAAAAATAATATAAGTGTAGATATTTTGGGATTTTATGGAGTATTTTAATGAATAGTAAAATAATTAAAATAAATAATAATAATAATAAAAATAATAAAAATAAAAAAAAGGTAACTGAAACAAAAAAAGGGAGAGGAGAGAGAAACTCGGGAAAAAACCCGAGAAACCAAAACTGAAACAGTGACCCGCGACCTTCACCGTCGATTCTCGTGCACCGGCGACCGACGGGCTTCGACGAAGCTACCAGGAGGAAGAGGGGAGTCCGGCGAGCACGTGGGTACCGGTATCACGCCGCCAGGTGGCCGGAGCAGGCCGATCGGAGTCGAGGAAGACAGACGGAGAAACCAGCTGATTCCCGGCGAACCGCTGCGTCTGGGCTGAAACGGAGGGCACCGACGCACTCAGGGGAAGAAGCCGGTTCTTTTGAGACCGGTCTCGGTCGGTGAGACCGCCGGAAACGCCGGCGACGGCAATAAGCAGTAAACGGTGTCGTTTGGCCGGAAGGAAAGGGAAGGAAAATGAGGGAAAAGGAAGGAAAGGGGAAAAGAAAAGAAAAGAAAGGAAAAGGAAGGAAAAAGGGGAAAAAAGGAAAGAAATTTACCGGGGACGACTCGAGGTTCGGGTAAGTTGACCGAGGGTCGAAATTGACCTACAGGTAAATTCCAAAAATTTAATTTAATATTATTTTAATGGAAAATAATTCGGATTTACCTAATTGTGCAGCTTCACGACGAAAACCGAACGAGAGCCGATCGAGCTCTGATTCTCATACCCCGCATCGTATCGGGTAAGTACAATTTAATTTCGGCAATTAGAGTTCTTTAAATACCGAGTTTTAATTATTTTATGGAATTATGGATTAATTTCGCGTAGGAAGGGATATTATTTGGAATCGTAATATAATTGCCGTAAATGGTATACGGGCTATCCAATGAAATTGGAATGAAGCCCGATAATTATTAGAAAGCTGTATAAGCTCGGTATACCCGAAGAAGGGAATTAATGAATATAAAAAGGGCTAAAATGGGCCGAGGCCCAATAAGGTAGATAAGGCCCAATAGCTTCAAGTTGATCAGTAAAT
This sequence comes from Firmiana major, assembly GCA_033439115.1. Taxonomy (NCBI): domain Eukaryota; kingdom Viridiplantae; phylum Streptophyta; class Magnoliopsida; order Malvales; family Malvaceae; genus Firmiana; species Firmiana major. The sequence continues at coordinate 26,944,439 of CM065910.1, forward strand.
GCAATATACTGATCGGGATAATTGAATTAACCCCGATTATGTGGTTATATGCAGTTACGTACATTGGTTGGCGCGCACTTGGGCCGAGAGGTTCGGTATCATCGAGATAAGAGTAGTCTGCGAGCGATTCCAGGTAAGGGAATTTTACGAACTGCTAGAGATAGCTTTACGAATTTTCGACGTCATTTACATTCCTTTAAATTGTCCGAAGGGTCTAGATTTGAGATAAAATTTTTAGGGCCCCCGATGGGCAAATTACCAAAATAACCTCGTCAAGGGTAAAATTTTAAATTTTAGGAAAAAGTGTGAGGAGCAAGAACAAAGGGTTCCTGCTCGTTTTTGAAGTATTTTGGTACATGCATGAGTAGGTCGGCTAACTTTTAAATGAAATTGCACAACATTTCATAATTTCAACAAACGTTGATTTTCGTTGAAAACGATTTGAGAAATGTAGCCGCCTACATGATCTTTCATAAATGTGACATGCTAGAGCCCAGCTCGCACGAGTTTTGATTTGTGAAATTATTTCATTAGTGCTGGAGCGAGAGCACGCACTAGAGTTTTACATGATTTTCATAACACGGTGCTGGAGTCTAACTCGCACCATATTTTTATATACGATTTTTCATGACAGAGTGCTTGAGCTTAGCTCGCACTAGTTTTACCTGAGTTACTGACAGTGTTAGAGCACCGCTCGCACTACTTTTCAGAGATTATACGATAAGCCGTGCTTGGAGCAACGGGTAGACTGTGTGTCACCGGTTAAATAGGCTCGCACGTGCGCTTGAGACATGGCATGAGTATAGAGACATGATATGGGTTCACGGAGTACGATGTACTATGCAAGTAGCATGGAGTATGATGTACCGTGTTGTATCTTCGGATACGGCATCTCCGGATGCAGCATCTTCGGATGCCTGGGATCGGATAAGACTGACGGGATGGACTGACCCACCTCCTGGGCGGTTCCCGATCATGGTAAGAACCCGCACACTAGGATCCGTGTAGCTGAGGAACTCCCGAGGACACATATGGCCATAGTCCTAGTTATTACCGATATACTGATGTTGCCTAGTCTCGTATCTCGTAGATTTATGTTTTCAGATATTGTTGTCTTCGAAAAACACGATTTCACGGATTTTGTGTGAGTCAGGGCGACCCGAGGGAAGGTTGAGTCCTGACCTTATATGAAATTTTAACGAGAAATAAACGATTTAAAAGATATGCTTGTTCAGTTTTCATGCTTTTTGAGCTTTCATATGAGTTATCTTACATGACATCATAACATAACATATGTTTCGGAAATGTGTGGAGAAGGGGTGGTTTATGCATGGCACTACGTTCATGTAGGTTGTATTGTTATCTACTTGTTCGTAGAATTGCCTTACTGAGCTTGATGTGCTCACCCCTTTCACTTTCTCACACAGATTTCTTCCAGTAGATTGGGAGGCGACTGGGTACGGCATTCTAGTTGTCCGCTGCTGCCCATCTTTTGAGGTATATACACGCTACATATATGGTTCTTGTATCTAAATAACATGAGCACAGTATTATATTTTGTATGACACTGGGATGTATAGAGTGGGTATAATTATGTAATTAAATCAAAGAAATGTAGTGCAGAATTTATGAATGTATATTTAAATTGAATTATGCACTAATTGTAAATGCATGGAGAAGATGTGGGCACTGTCATATAGCCCAATTATTGGTTATGGTTGGTCAGGATCAGAGGTAAGTATAAAATAATAAAAACGTGAAAAATTTACTCTGATTTTTGGGTAGTTCGGGTCGTGACAAATTAAGTTGGTATCAGAGCAGAATTGGTCTGATGTATGTCAGTGTCAATAATTAGGAATTACATCCCTATGTTACTGTGCTTGGTTAGATACAATCGTGTATATTAAGACGGGTTTTAATTAAGAAATGGTTGTGAATGCAGGACTATAGGCAGGATGCCTGTTACTCGTCGCGGTAGAGGAGGTTGGGCACGAGGCAGAGGCCGTAGAGGTAGGCCTGCGACTGATAGACGTGCTGAGTTACCTCATGAGACTCAGGAGGAGGCTGAGGTAGAGACCGGGGTGGAGCATGCCCCACAGGGTCCTCCAGAGAGAGAGACTACAGAGCAGGGTACTGTAGAGAGGGATACTGCAGGGGGATCTGCAGAGGCGATTGAGGCACGTTTCGCTAGGATAGAGCAGAGCCTCGAGGTGCTTATGGAGTTGGTTTCGCAGTCAGTACAGGGTGTTAGAGGGGGACGCGGTGACGCTGGACAGGCAGCTACTCCTGATGCGCCTGCTCAGCCAGTCCAGGAGACGGAGACTCCTACACCCCCACAGGTTCAGGACATGGATTCTCCTGTCACCCCGCATCAGAGTACTCGAGATTGGGGTTACGGTTGTGATATGGATAGGTTGCGGCAGTTCCAAAAGTTTAGACCGTCGACATTTAGCGGGGCGAAGGACCCAGTGGTAGCTGAGGATTGGTTGAGCGAGATGGAGAAGCTATGCGGGTTCTTCGAGTATACCCCTACGGAGATGGTGGCATTCGCGGTTTTTATGTTTAGAGGATCAACGGAGCATTGGTGGAAGTCCACCAGGCAGATTCTCAGAGTTAGACATACTGTGATCAGCTGGGAGATATTCTTGGAGGCCTTTCGGAGGCAGTATGTCCCAGATACAGCGCAGCGGAAGCTGCAGTCTGAGTTTTTGCACTTGACCCAGGGGAGTCGGACGGTAGACGAGTACGAGACGAGGTTTATCTCCTTAGGCAGGTATGACCCGGACACCTTGAGTAGTGAGACTAAGAAGGTCCGGAGGTTTATAGATGGATTGAGGCCAGCGATCAGATCTAGATTGGTCCCTTTGACTATCCCGACTTACGAGGAGGTAGTGAGTAGAGCACAGCTGATTGAGCAGGATTTCGAGAGGACTGCCTCAGAGTTTGGGAAGACTGGCAGCAGACAGAGAGAGAGGAAAAGACCAGTGGGAGATAGAGGGTCTGGATATAGAGGGGGCAGACAGTTGATTAGGAAGAGGCCGAGGATAGAGGAGATCCAAGAGAGGCTAGCTAGACCTCCAGTTTATCCAGCCATTTCATCTACTCCTCAGAAGGGAATTGTGATAGGTGGGCCACGACCTACGACTGAGAAGTGCGGCAGGTGTGGCAGATACCATGGTGGTAGACCCTGCTTTATTCCTGTAGTAGTATGCTATAGATGCGGGAAGCCGGGACACATGAGCAGGGATTATCCTGAGATAGTTGAGAGAGCACCTCAGAAGGGCCAGTCTTCAGAGAGGGTTTCTGGTGATACATCTGCGCCGCGGAGGAAAGCGACAGCGGCTGAGAAGGGGAAGCAAGCGATTGGTACAGGACGAGTGCACGCTCTTGACCAGGATACAGCGGATCAGTCAGCAGAGGTGGTGAAAGGTACTATTCTGATCCATGATTTAGAAGCATATGTGTTAATAGATCCTGGTTCTACGCATTCATTTGTATCACAATTGTTTGCATTTAAATTGGATAATTATGTGAAACCTACCCCTCTGTGTAGAAAGCTATCTATAATGACACCTATGAATACTAGCCAATTAGTGGAGTATGTATTGAGGGATTGTGAGCTGAAATTAGGTGGTAGAGTGATGACAGCCAATCTAATCTTAATGCATATGAGAGATTTTGATGTAATCTTAGGAATGGATTGGTTGGCTGCTCATCGAGCTGTTTTAGATTGTTTTGCCAGGACAGTCACATTTCATACTCCAGAAAAATGTATTGTGCAATTTCCTTGAAGTAAATGTGAATGAGAATTTTATAAGAGTATGAATGAATGATGTACTAATTTGGTGGAAAATGTTGTGAAGGTTATATTGCGTACGTGGTAGATACGGCTGTGGCACGTCCGAAATTGACAGACATTCCAGTAGTCAGAGAATTTCCAGATGTCTTTCCGGATGAGTTACCCGGGTTACCGCCAGTGAGGGAGACAGAGTTCAGTATTGATATGACACCCGGTACAGAGCCGATATCTAGACCACCGTACAGGATGGCTCCAGTTGAGTTAGAGGAACTGAGGAAACAGTTGCAAGAACTATTAGAGAAGGGGTTTATCAGGCCGAGTGTGTCACCGTGGGGAGCACCGGTCCTGTTTGTTAGGAAGAAGGATGGGAGCCTTCGGTTGTGCATCGACTACCGACTATTGAACAAGGCTACCATCAAGAATAAGTACCCCCTTCCGAGGATTGATGATTTACTGGATCAGCTACTGGGAGCACAGGTCTTTTCCAAGATTGATCTGAGATCTGGGTACCATCAGTTGAGAGTTCGGGATGGAGATGTACCCAAGACAGCTTTTCGCACCCGTTATGGTTACTTTGAGTTTACGGTTATGCCATTCGGGTTGACGAACGCTCCCGCAGCTTTTATGTCATTGATGAATGAGGTGTTTCGGCCTTATTTGTATCAGTTTGTGATTATCTTCATCGATGACATCCTGGTTTATTCGAGATCCAGAGAGGAGCATGAGCAGCATCTGAGGATTGTATTGCAGACCCTCCGTGAGAAGCAGCTGTACGCTAAACTCAGTAAGTGTGACTTTTGGCTTGAGCAGATCTCCTTCTTGGGACATATTGTGTCGAGGGATGGTGTGTCAGTAGATCCATCCAAGATTGAGGCAGTAGTACAGTGGCAGAGGCCTCAGACAGTTACGGAGATCAGGAGCTTTCTGGGTTTAGCTGGATATTATAGACGATTTGTGGAGGGATTTTCGAGATTGGTTACTCCGTTGACATGTCTCACTCGGAAGAGTGCTGTGTTTGAGTGGGATGACAGATGTGAGGAAAGTTTTCAGGAGCTGAAGCGTCGACTGACCTCTGCTCCGATTCTCACCATTCCTACCAGCTCAAGAGGTTTTTCTGTTTACACGGATGCTTCTTACTAAGGACTGAGCTGTGTATTGATGCAGGACGAAAAGGTAGTCACTTATGGATCCAGGCAGCTGAAGGATCATGAGAGGAACTACCCGACCCACGACTTAGAGTTGGCGACCGTAGTGTTTGCATTGAAGATATGGCGCCACTATCTGTATGGTGAGAAATTCCAGGTATTTACCGATCACAAAAGCCTCAAGTATCTGTTTTCGCAAAAGGAATTGAACATGAGACAGAGAAGGTGGCTTGAGCTTCTGAAGGATTACGACTGTGAGATCTTATACCACCCGGGTAAAGCGAATGTTGTGGCTGACGCGTTGAGTAGGAAGCATCTCGGGTTGGTTGCTTATATGATGGTACGGGAGCACGAGTTATTGGAGCAGTTTGCGAGCCTCAGTTTGGATGTGACCCCGCCTGATGCTGATAGTGGTTATATGATTGCTAGCCTGCGATTGGAGCCAGATTTGATGGATCGAATTCGGCAGGTTCAGCGTGAAGATCAGCAGTGTATTGAGATAGTCAGGCAGATGCAGAGGGGTATTGAGACTGAGTTTGAGTTGAGTTCAGATTGGTTACTGAGGTTCAGAGACAGGATATGTGCTCCCAATGATCCTGAGATCAGGAGGTTGATCTTGACAGAGGCTCATTCGTCGAGGTATACCTTGCATCCGGGTAGTACGAAGATGTATCAGAATCTCCGGAAGGTATACTGGTGGTCGGGGATGAAGAAAGATATAGCAGAGTTTGTTGCGAGATGTCTCGTCTGTCAGCAGGTGAAGGTAGAGCATCAGAAGCCTGCAGGGTTATTGCAGCCTCTACCTATACCGACTTGGAAATGGGAGCATGTCACCATGGACTTTGTGATGGGCTTACCGAGGACTTGTAGAGGGAATGATGCCATATGGGTGATAGTCGACAGATTGACGAAGTCGGCACATTTCCTAGCGATGAGGGTCACCGATACTCTGAGCAGATTGGCGGATATGTGCGCGAGATTGTGAGACTACATGGTGTCCCAGTGAGTATTGTGTCGGATAGGGATTCCAGTTTCACTTCCCGTTTCTGGGAACACTTTCAGGAAGCTATGGGGACCCAGTTGAGATTCAGTACAGCTTTTCATCCTCAGACAGATGGGCAGTCAGAGAGGACTATACAGACCCTCGAGGATATGTTGAGAGCTTGTGTACTTGACTTTAGAGGCTCCTGGGATGATCACCTACCACTCGCGGAGTTCGCCTATAATAACAGTTATCATTCGAGTATCGGGATGGCACCATATGAGGCCTTGTATGGCCGTAGATGTCGATCTCCTATAGGATGGGAGGAGGTTGGTGACAGGCAGATATTCGCTCCCGATTTGATACGTCAGGCCTCTGAGGACGTCCAGTTGATTTGTGAGAGGTTGAGGACAGCTCATAGTCGACAGAAGAGTTATTCTGACAGGAGACGTAGACCGTTGGAGTTTACAGCAAGGGAGTCAGTATTTTTGAAATTTTCTCCTTCCAAGGGTATTACGAGATTCGGGAAGAGAGGGAAGCTGAGCCCTCGCTTCATAGGACCTTTTGAGATACTCGAGAGAGTGGGAGATCGAGCTTACAGGCTAGCATTGCCACCAGAGCTAGCAAATGTTCATAATGTCTTCCACGTCTCCATGCTTCGGAAGTATCAGCCGGATCCGTCGCATGTGATCAGATATGAGCCACTAGAGCTCAGTGAGAGTATGTCCTATGTTGAGAGACCGATTCGGATTTTGGATAGGAAGGAGAAGGTATTGAGGTCGAAGACAATTCCTCTGGTGAAGGTACTGTGGCAGCATCACACTCCGGAGGAGGCGACTTGGGAGTTAGAGAGTCAGATGAAAGAGAATTACCCGGAGTTATTTAGAGACTGATTTGGTTCCAATTTGGAGGACCAAATTCTTTTAGTGGGGGAGATTATGTAAGACCCACTTTGTATGTATTGTTGCTATATTCCTTATGATTCACGCGATGTACACTTATATGTATATTCATCGAATCATAAGAAGAGCATTGGCTAATTAAATTTGTGAAGCAAAAATAAAATGTAATATCGGTGGACGTCGGAAGTAATTAAATATGAGTCGAAATGACCACTGATCAAACGAAAACGATCAGAATGAAGTTAAACGAAAAATACGAAAATTAAATAAGTAAATATGGGGGATGTATGAAGGAAGGTCAGGTTAAATTGATTCCGAAACAAGAGCAGGGGTAAAATGGTAAAAATACCAAAATCTGGTATTAGGGCAATAAGAAAATTTTAATTAAAAATTACGGATGTAAGATATCTTGATCGACAATAAGGAAATTATAAATTTTGGGTCAATTGATCAAGATTCGAAAATTTTAAAAATACCAAAAAAATTATCGGAACTATATCTCGAAAAACGCGAAGAAATAATATCGAAAATTTAGAGAAAAATATATTTAATAAATTAAATTTAAATTAAATAAATTAAATAACAATAAAAATAATATAAGTGTAGATATTTTGGGATTTTATTGAGTATTTTAATGAATAGTAAAATAATTAAAATAAATAATAATAATAATAATAATAATAAGGTAACTGAAACAAAAAAAAGGGAGAGGAGAGAGAAACTCAGGAAAAAACCTGAGAAACCAAAATCGAAACAGTGACCCGCGACCTTCACCGTCGATTCTCGCGCACCGACGACCGACGGGCTTCGACGAAGCTACCAGGAGGAAGAGGGGAGTCCGGCGAGCACGTGGGTACCGGTATCACAGCGCCAGGTGGCCGGAGCAGGCCGATCGGAGTCGAGGAAGACAGACGGAGAAACCAGCCGATTCTCGATGAACCGCTGCGTCTGGGCTGAAACGGAGGGCACCGACGCACTCAGTGGAAGAAGCCGGTTCTTTTGAGACTGGTCTCGACCGGTGAGACTGCCGAAAACGCCGGCGACGGCAATAAGCAGTAAATGGTGTTGTTTGGCCGGAAGGAAAGGGAAGGAAAATGAGGGAAACGGAAGGAAAGGGGAAAAGAAAAGAAAGGAAAAGGAAGGAAAAAGGGGAAAAAAGGAAAGAAATTTACTGGGGACGACTCGAGGTTCGGGTAAGTTGACCGAGGGTCGAAATTGACCTACAGGTAAATTCCGAAAATTTAATTTAATATTATTTTAATGGAAAATAATTCAGATTTACCTAATTGTGCAGCTTCACGACGGAAACCGAACGAGAGCCGATCGAGCTCTGATTCTCGTACCCCGCATCGTATCGGGTAAGTACAATTTAATTTCGGCAATTAGAGTTCTTTAAATACCGAGTTTTAATTATTTTATGGAATTATGGATTAATTTTGAGTAGGAAGGGATATTATTCGGAATCGTAATATAATTGCCGTAAATGGTATACGGGCTATCCAATGAAATTGGAATGAAGCCCGATAATTATTAGAAAGCTGTATAAGCTCGGTATACCCGAAGAAGGGAATTAATGAATATAAAAAGGACTAAAATGGGCTGAGGCCCAATAAGGTAGATAAGGCCCAATAGCTTCAAGTTGATCAGTAAATGCAATATACTGATCGGGATAATTGAATTAACCTCGATTATGTGGTTATATGCAGTTACGTACATTGGTTGGCGCGCACTTGGGCCGAGAGGTTCGGTATCATCGAGACAAGAGTAGTCTGCGCGCGATTCCAGGTAAGGGAATTTTACGAATTGCTAGAGATAGCTTTACGAATTTTCGACGTCATTTACATTCCTTTAAATTGTCCGAAGGGTCTAGATTTGAGATAAAATTTTTAGGGCCCCCGATGGGCAAATTACCAAAATACCCTCGTCAAGGGTAAAATTTTAAATTTTAAGAAAAAGTGTGAGGAGCAAGAACAAAGGGTTCCTGCTCATTTTTGAAGTATTTTGGTACATGCATGAGTAGGTCGGCTAACTTTTAAATGAAATTGCACAACATTTCATAATTTCAACAAACGTTGATTTTCGTTGAAAACGATTTGAGAAATGTAGCCGCCTACGTGATCTTTCATAAATGTGACGTGCTAGAGCCCAGCTCGCACGAGTTTTGATTTGTGAAATTATTTCATTAGTGCTGGAGCGAGAGCTCGCACTAGAGTTTTACATGATTTTTATAACACGGTGCTGGAGTCTAACTCGCACCATATTTTTATATACGATTTTTCATGACAGAGTGCTTGAGCTTAGCTCGCACTAGTTTTACCTGAGTTACTGACAGTGTTAGAGCACCGCTCGCACTACTTTTCAGAGATTATACGATAAGCCGTGCTTGGAGCAATAGGTAGACTGTGTGTCACCGGTTAAATAGGCTTGCACGTGCGCTTGAGACATGGCATGAGTATAGAGACATGATATGGGTTCACGGAGTACAATGTACCGTGCAAGTAGCATGGAGTACGATGTACCGTGTTGTATCTTCGGATACGGCATCTCCGAATGTAGCATCTTCGGATGCCTGGGATCAGATAAGACTGACGGGATGGATTGACCCACCTCCCGGGCGGTTCCCGATCATGGTGAGAACCCGCACACTAGGATCCGTGTAGCTGAGGAACTCCCGAGGACACATATGGCCATAGTCCTAGTTATTACCGATATACCGACGTTGCCTAGTCTCGTATCTCGTAGATTTATGTTTTCAGATATTGTTGTCTTCGAAAAACACGATTTCACGGATTTTGTGTGAGTCAGGGCGACCCAAGGGAAGGTTGAGTCCTGACCTTATATGAAATTTTAACGAGAAATAAACGATTTAAAAGATATGCTTGCTCAGTTTTCATGCTTTTTGAGCTTTCATATGAGTTATCTTACATGACATCATAACATAACATCTGTTTTGGAAATGTGTGGAGAAGGGGTGGTTTATGCATGGCACTACGTTCATGTAGGTTGTATTGTTATCTACTTGTTCGTAGAATTGCCTTACTGAGCTTGATGTGCTCACCCCTTTCACTTTCTCACACAGATTTCTTCCAGTAGATTGGGAGGCGACTGGGTACGGCATTCTAGTTGTCCGCTGTTGCCTATCTTTTGAGGTATATACACGCTACATATATGGTTCTTGTATCTAAATAACATGAGCACAGTATTATATTTTGTATGACACTGGGATGTATAGAGTGGGTATAATTATGTAATTAAATCAAAGAAATGTAGTGCAGAATATATGAATGTATATTTAAATTGAATTATGCACTAATTGTAAATGCATGGAGAAGATGTGGGCACTGTCATACAGCCCAATTATTGGTTATGGTTGGTCACGATCAGAGGTAAGTATAAAATAATAAAAACGCGAAAAATTTACTCTGATTTTTGGGTAGTTCGGGTCGTGACAATACGATAATTGGTTACGACCGATATGCTTCATGAAATGATTATGAAATATTCATGAAATGTTTATGAAATGATTATGAAATATGCATGAAATGTTTACGAAATGATTATGAAATATTCATGAGATGTTTACGAAATGACTATGAAATATTCATGAAATGTTTACGAAATGATTTATGAAATGTTCATGAAAGGTTTATGAAAAGTTGTAAAATGGTTAAACGTGTTATTTGTTTTAAAGACACGCATGCTTTATGACGATTATGCATGAAATGAAAATTTATGTATTGCATTAAGTTTCGTTCTATGAACAACTTCAAATGCTTTTATATCTCAGAACTGCTTTAAGAGTATTATCTTAATAGGCTTTTCCCCAAAAGCTCACCCCTCTACCTCTTAGACCATTGCAATGATCCGTGGGTGCTACCTGTCGCGTACACGACGTAGGCTGTGGGAAAGAGCTACCCTAGGCTACTTTTTGTACACGCAGCAAAGGTATACGATTACATTCCTTTACCAGACATACTAGTATGCACAGACATATATTGAAAATATTTCGTTGGGATGTAATTTGTAAGGAAACGATGTAAAGAATATGATTCTTGGGATTAGGTTGTAAGATGATTGGTATTGATCGATATGCATGTATTGAGTTGTAAAGGTTGATTTGGAAAGTATGCTTAGTAGTTGTGGATATCTAGGATTGTTGGAAAGCATGCTTGGTAGTCGTGGATATCTAGGATTGTTAAAACAACTAAATTGCAGGTGGGTAGGCTCATATATAAGTTGTTATGCTGCCAAAATTTCTATCGGCCTTATAGGTCAAAGTATGGAAATTAATTATAATTATGGGTAAAGAATTAGGAAAAGTGCTTTGACACTGCACAGGAATACAATCTAAGTGAATAAGGGAATAAGTGGGTAAATTAAATTCAAAAAAAAATTTCCCCGAATTTTAAGGGTCAAGGGTCGTTACAAGTGCGAGCAATCGCTCCAGCACCTTTTATGCATACCAAGTTAAAACAAGTCAAAACATGTCAAAATAGAGTGCGAGCTAGGCTCCAGCACCTCTCATTTCACAATAATAAAAATCAGTGTGAGCACCCTGCTCTAGCACATTTCATGCATATGATGTCACACAAGTCAGTGCGAGCAACCGCTCAAGCACATTTATGCATACTCACAAACGTAGATATAGTGCGAACTATATGCCAGCACTATTTGTTTCCATATAAATTTAATAGTTGGCCGTTTTCCAAAGAAATTTCATTTAAATATAAATAACACCTATGTAGTGATATCTTGTGAAATTTATACAATTACTGACCAATCTACCGATTTGCTTTGATTAAAACCAATCAAATTCTTTAATTCAAAAAATTCCTTAAATCATGCATTTCATGCATGTCATGCTTTCACCATCCTTAGGTGAACTTCCCTCAATAGGGGTAAAATAGTCTTTTCCTATTTCGATCCTTTAAATCATTTAAACCACCTTTAGGACCTTTATACAATATCAGTGTATACATACATATTCAGTGTATACAAAAACTATTTAAAGTACGCGTAGCTACCTCTAGCTACTCACACAATTCCCTTACCTCATTTTTCTATACAGTCTGACCTTTCCATTGATGACTCGTCACGCAGTCCGATTTGCTCCTAATCCAATCTCTGGAACAGCGGATAAATATACATCAGGTCAAATACAATACAATTAATTGTATTTCATATTTCTCTGGGCTTAATTTAAATAATTGGGTCCGTTTACCCATATTGGGCCCGATTGCACCATAATGAGCCTTAATCGGCCTTAAGCCCGTTTTTTCACTTACTATTCACATTATCAAGGCCTATTGGGCTCACTGGGCTCATCAATATTTATTGAGCCTCGCTCTAAACTCTCAAATAGCTTAATTTAGTATTTACGACAATTTATCCTATTTCCAAAATTTAATTCATTTAATGTAAAATTTAAATCCGTAATTTATGCAATAAATATTAATCACGCATAATGATGCAAATTGTCGTAAATAATGCTCACTTACCTATTATTCCATAATCGTACACAAATCAAGGCTGTCTCGAGCTCTCGGTTGAGGCCAATTGTCGAGCTACACAATTTAATATTTTTTCGGGTAAATTTTCAGTCGGATATTAATCAAATTAAATATTCTGAAATTTAAATTGATCTATTCGACAGCTTACCAACTTACCTGCAGCTCAATTGCATCACTGAAATTTTTCCCAATTTTTCCTCTTTTTCTTTTTCCTTTTTTTCTTCTTTTTTTCCTTTTCTTTTTGGCTAAACCGGTTCAGTCCGGTTCAACCCGGTTTAGACCGTCGGTTCAATCCGGTTCGGTTCGGCCTGTTCAGTCCAGTTCGGCCTGTTCAGTCACCATTTCGTCATTTCGGCACCATCCGGTCGGTTCTCAGGCCGTTTTCGGCACCAATCGGCGCGCCACAGCTTGGGCTTCCATAATCGGGCCTCGGCTGGAGTCAAAACTGCGCCATCATCGGCGAATCAAGGCTTCTCTCCCGCGGCCCTCACTCCGTTGATCTGGCATTTTTCGGCCAGCTCACTGCGCGTCGCGGCTGCCTGTGGGTTGCGCGGGTGTCGGGCCTGCTTCGCCGACCCTCGCCTGGGGTTCCTGGCCGTCAATGGCTCGCCGGTGAGTCTCTTCTACCTCGGTCGGCCTTCGCTTCTCTGTTTCATTCTCGCGTTTCAGACTTTCGCGATTTTTCTGTTTTCCAATTTCTTTTTTTTACATTTACTTTATTTTATTATTTATAATTAAATTTTATTATTATTTTATTCATTAAAATATATAAAAAAATCCACAAATATCTAATATTTAATCCGTAAATGAATTTATCAGTCCGATTTTACCTTTTTGGTATATTTTTCGAAGTGAAAATTCTGATTAATTCCAATAAATCCATATCTTGATCAATTTAATCCAAAATTTAATTATTTCTTCGTTATTGATCAAGATTTCTCAATCCCATATTTTTAATTAAATTTTCTTCTCCCGATTAATACTGAATTTTGGTCTTTTAACCGTTTTACCCTTGCATGTGTTCAGGAATACCATTTAAATCCTTTTGCATTTTTAAATGCACTCGAAAATTTCTTTTCATTCCCTTTGCTCTTACGATAAAACTCGGGTCTTACAATCTCCCCCACTTAAGAAATTTGGTCCTCCAAATTAGAACCAAGTCAAATAGGTCCATAACAACTCTGGGTACGTCTATCGCATCATACTCTTTAATTCTCATGTGACTTTTTTCGGAGTATAATACTACCAACACACTTAACTAGGGAGATCGTCTTAAACCTCAATACTTTCTCCTCCCGTTCTAATATCTGAATCGATTCTCCAATCATACGTTATACTTTCATTGAGCTAAGCTGTCACGACCCAAATTACCTAAAATCAGAGTAAATTTTTCACTTTTTCATTTCCTTACCCGTCGTGAACAGTTTCACCACTAAACAGTTGGGCTATGATTCGGTGTTAGTCACCTCTCACCTATTTACCATTCCATTTTCATATTTCATTTACATATCAATTTATTTAAACTAAATATATCCCCAATATTATATCCATATACAGTACTGTGCATCTATATGTTCAGGTACAAAATTATATAAATGTGTATACCTGGTCTTGATAAGAAGCAACGGATAACCGAAATACAAGATTACTGTCGTTCTCTTCTACTGAATGTACCCTGTAGGGTGGAAAATGAAAGGGTGAGCATAAACAGCTCAGTAAGGCAATAATGTAAGCAGGTAGATAACTATACTATCTACATGCTGATAATGTCATCATATAAAATCGTTTACATTTGAAGCATGAGGTATGACTAAAACGATGCCACATGTATGTATATATCATATAAGAGAAACCATGAAATCCAGATATAAAACAAACATGGAAAAATCCTCATGTATGACATTTCATGCTCGTCACATTAAAGCTTATTTGTTTCATCATAAACTCATCACGTTAAAACTCATTTGTTTCATCATAAAACAACTTCATCAAGGTCAAACCCATCTCTCGGGAATACCTTGATTCATTAAATTGCATCTCATTTAAAAACATAAATCGGGACATTACCCCTCCCTCGGGTTCGTCCTGGTCTATTCAGACCGTATGATATCATGTGAGGCATGTAAGTTACTGTATGAAAAATTGAGTACTATGGCCATACTTTGTCCCTGTGATCCCAGGCTACACGGATCCCGGTGTGCGGGGCATCACAACTGCAATGGGAGGTAGGGTCAATTCCTACCTGCCAGAATATCAAGTAACATCATTGAGTCATCATGACTACACGGTACAGCGTACTCCGTGTGACATACATGGTACATCGTACTCCGTGAACCCATATCATAGTCTGGGGGTGCCTGCCGTAGGTCTTATCCAGCCCAATACTATGTCGATAACCAACCCATGTCTCAAAGTATAGTGCGAGCATCTCAACTCTCTGTGACACACAGTCTACAAGAGGCTGCTGCACTACTATATGCATGTCAACTCACGTCTAGTGCGAGCGAAGCTCCAGCACCATGCTATGCATATCATGATATCTAAAATCTCTGCGAGCGAAGCTCCAGCACGATTTTGTGCACACACAAATTTCTCGTACGAGCAATGCTCCAGTACGGCTTTTCATGAGTAATAAATCAGTAAAATTTAGTGCGGTAAGACTCTAGCACTCTTTTTTACTCGAATAAATATGATAGGTGGCTCAATCTTTATAAAACATCTTTTAAAATAGTAACCGGTCCAAACCGGTACCCTTTCGTATAATTCAAGAAATCAACAGCCAACCTATGTGTAAATTTGCTTAAACCAAAGCACTACATTCATATAAAACATTAAAACAAGATAATCATGCAATTTATCTGCCTTACTACCCTTTTTGTAAATTTTATTTCCAATGGCAAAATCATCTTTTTCATTATTCACCCAAGCCCCGATTTTCACAGAAATTATTATTTTGTTTTCTAGATACTTAAAGAATTCTAAGCCCTGTAAATCCCATCACTAAATACGTATAGAAATCTCTATGCACCTACAAAATTCCCTTACCTCGATTCACGCGTAAACTTATCTCGTCTCGACAATATCCGATCTCTCAGTCCAAATGCGTGTTAACCAAGTCTACGAAACTGCATATAACCACACATTTTTGGTTAATTCACTTATTTTTATCAGTATATCATATTTACTGATCGAATCTAACATACTGGGCCCGTTTTACTTTATTGGGCCCGATTGCACTTTAATGGGCCTCGACCCATTTTCAGCCCGTTTATACTATTTAAATCCCTTCTTCGGGTTTACTGAACTCATTCAACTTACCAATAATCATCGGGCTTCGTTCCAAACTCATTGGATAGCCCGTATACTATTTACGGTAATTACGTTGCAATTCCGATAAATATTTCTTTTTATACAGAATTAATCCATAAATTTTGTAAAATAATCGAAACTCTGTATTAAAGGACACATATTATCGTAATTATAATATACTTACCGAATATGATGCGGGGTACAAAAATCAGAGCTCAATCGGCTCTCGTTTCGGGTTTTGTCGTAAAACTGCACAATTAATATTTAATTCCGGGTTACTTTTCGATTAAATATAATTTAAATAAATTTTTCAGAAATCAAATCGGTCACTTTTGACCTCTTACCGACTTACCCGAAGTCCAGTGTATCCCCGAAAATTCTTTCCCTTTTTCCTTTTTCTCTTTTTCTCTTTTTTTCCCTTTTTTCTTGGCCGAACCGGTTCAGTCCGGTTCAAACCGGTTCAGACTGGTCTGGTTCAGCTCGGTTCACTCCGGTTCGGCCGGTTCAAGGCCTCGCCGGCCGGTTCTCCGTCGGCTTCCACCGCCAGCAGCTCCGTGGGGTCGTCCGATTCACGGATCTGGGGTTGGTTTCACACGAGGTCGCCGAAAAGTGGTCGGTCCGGCCTATTCTCTCCACCGTCGGTACCCATTTCCTCTTTCCGTCGTTTTCGACGCCGTCCGCCGGTTTCGACGACTGCCACCACCACCAATCTGCTCGTCTTGGCCTCGAGGATGTTCGACGGTGGTCGGGTGGGGCTAGGTCGGCGTTGTTCGCCGCCGATCTTCTTTTCTCCCTCGGTTTCTCCGTTTTCTCATTTCCTCATCTCCGGCCGCCGTTTTCCCTTAGCTATCGGTGTCGGTGAGCTCAACAGCCTCACCTGGTCGGCTCCCGATGGTGTCCGGTGCTGAGGCCGACAGGGCTAGGTCCTCGGGTTGCTGTTGCTTCCGTCGGTTTCCATTTCGGGTTCTTCCCCGATTTCAATTTCTATTTTTTTACTTAATTATTTTATTTTTATTTATTATTATTTATAAATTAGTTTATTATTATTATATTCATTATTTTATTCAAAAATATTCTAAAATATCTACAAAATTAATATTTTATTCCAAATAGATTTATTTAATTTAATTTAATTTATTTATTATATTTTTAACCCTTTTCGGTATATTTTCTCCGTATTTTCGGGATATTGTCCTGAGCGAAAATTTCGATTAATTCCAGTAAATTCATATCTTGATCAATTTAACCCGAAATTTAATTATTTCTTCGTTATTGATCAAGATTCTCAAATCCATTATTTTTAATTAAATTATCTTATCGAATTTATACCGACTTTCGATCTTTTGACCGTTTTATCCTTGCACGTGTTCGGGATTAATTTAACCCGACTTCCTTTCATGAATACTCATTTCGTGTTTTAACTAAATTCGGGTTTTACATAAGCCATTGGAGCTCATATCCGATAACATATGTTGGGTCCGGATAGTATTTTCGAAGCATCAAAAGATAGGACACATTGTGGATGCCTGTTAATTCAAGTGGTAACGCCAACCTACAGGTCTTATCTCCCACTTGTCCAATATCTCTATCCGAATCTCGTTACGTCTTTAAGATAAGAAACCGCCAACAATAATGATTCACCCTCGGTGAATTCCAATGGTTTTCTATCTCTTGTCAGCATAGTTTTTCTGTCTACTTTGAGGTGTTCTTAATCTTTCAGAATTCAACTGAACATCCTTAGAGTTTTATCTTTACCAATTTGGAAACAACTCTCTATCTGTCATCCACTTCTTCTTATCCAAGTCAGGGAATAACTCCCTACGGCCATACAATTCCTCATAAAATGTCATCCCGATACTCAAGTGACAACTGTCATTATTGACGAATTTGATTAGTAACAACTGATCATCCCATGAGCTTATAAAATCAGTGGCACACACTCTCATCACATCCTCCAGAACCTGTACAGTCCTCTCTGACTGACCATCTATCTGAGGATGGAAGTTGTGCTAACACTCAATCGGGTTCCCATAGCTTCCTGAAAAATATTCCCAGAAATGGAAAATGAAGCGGGAATCCCTATTTGATACCATGCTCACTGGAACGTTACATAATGTTCCACAATTTTTCGTACACATAAATCTGCCACGCACTCAGAGTATATGGGGATTTCCATAGCCAGAAGGTGGGTAAACTTAATCAATCTATCGACTATCACCCATATAGCCTCGTGATTCATTTGGGTCCTCTATAACCCATCACAATATTCATGGTAACTTGTTCCCATTTTCGTGTCGCTATAGGTAAAGGCTACAATAACTCTGCAGACTTCTCGTACTCTGCCTTAATCTGCTGACATACGAGACACTTTTCCATAATCTCTATAAATTTTTTTTTTCAAATCTGACCACCAATACCCTTTTCAGAGATTTCGATATATTTATCACTTCCCGGATGCACTGTATATCCCGAAGAGTAAGCTCTTGACAATAACACTGTCTCAGCAACTATGGCCCTGGGGAGCACTTATACTGTCTCTGAACCTCTGTAAGTCATCATCATTCACTGTGAACTTTGTCACTGTATCCTTCTGAATCTGACCCACACTATCGACACCATGTCGATCATCACGCTAAGCCTGGCAAATCCGGTCACTCAAATCCGGTTCTAACCTCAGGCTAGCTGTCACAAAATCACCATCATCATCAGAAGGGATCATATCACTACTGAGGCTCACAACTGCTCTAGCAGCTCACGCTCCTTAGCCATCATATGTGATACCATCCAGAGGCTCTTTCTGTTCAAGGCATCAGCCATTACATTAGCCTTTCTTGGGTGGTACAATGTTCACAATCATAATCCTTAGAAGCTCTAACCCTCTTGGTTATCTCATATTCTGACTCTTTCTGTGAAAACAAATACTCGAGGCTTTTACGATCAGTGCATACTCGAAATTTCTTACCATTTAAGTGGTGGCGCCTTTCAGTGTAAACGCTACGGCTGCTAACTCTAAATCATGGGTCGGATAGTTTTCTCTCATGGTCCTTGAACTATCTGGATCCATAAATGACTATCTTCCCATTTTACATCAATGCACAGCCCAATCTTTATTTTGAGGTATCCATACACACTGAAACCTCTTGAGCTGTTAGGTATGGTGAGATTAATTACGGTGGTCAGTTCATTACTTCAATACACCAAAACTCACCGAAACCATTTACATACTTATCATACCACTTGTATGAAATGTTTTTCCAAACGAGACGTGTCAACTGAGCAGTCAATTTTGAGAAACTTTCAACACTCGTTTATAAGACAGTTTCCTATTGCTACTTATGCTCTTCCCTGGACTTTGAATACATCAAAATATCATGGCTCAAGATGACAACCACTCGGTCCAGGTAAGGTTTAAATACCTCATCATAATTAAGTTCCACTCAATATTTCAATTTCCCATATCCTTGACCTATGTACTCATAAACGTATAATGTCGTTTCGAAATCGTTTTTGTTCAAGCTACTAACCCGCGTCATTTCCTTTTTTTCTTATATTAACAGCTTTTATAAAATTTTAAATTTTTAAACCTTCATGATTAATCAAATTCTATATTTCTTTATCTTACCAGTAAAGGTACCCAAATTTTAAATGTATATATTATGACTGTCGATTTCAATTTATAGGTTATGTGTGCGCTTCTAGACGCTGTCAAGTCTTCAGGCAGGGAAGTATTTTGAAATACTTTTATCAACCCTCAGACTTGACCACATAGACTGGTTATGGATATATCTTCCTCTTATACTTGGTCGTAATCCATATTTACTACATATCGCTTAATCCAAATTACTTTACACTTTTCAGGGATGTTTTCACCCCTATTTTCAACTTACAATCTCTATACCCATATTCAGTTAGTGATAATCATCTAAGCATCATCATCTTGCTTAAGGGTACAGGCTTCACATCTTCCACTAGCTTATAAGCAAATGAAGGCGGTATGATTAAATGCGTGGTACTAGGATCAATTAAAATAATTACTTCATTATTCACAACCAGTGTGGTATCTTCCACCACATCAGATGAAACATCAATAGTGTCCTGGTCTAAGGCATACACTCGCCCTCGTTCAACATTTTATTTCTGTGGTAACTACCACACATCCTACACTGTTCACACTTGCTTACACTATTACACTGCTCTCACTGCTACATTGCTCTCACTGCTACGGAGCAGGTCGGGGTCCTCAAATCACAATACCACTCGTAAGTATTGAAACTGAATACACTAGGGCCTTACTAATCATCTTACCCCGTGACTCATTAGCTATAATCTTTTACAAAACTACCTTTTTCCTGTTCTGACATCTTTGTCATTCTCTATTCTCTTTTATCTCTATTTCGACCCTTACTACCTTTTCCCAATCTCAGAGGCATGCAACAGGTGATCTTATTCATACAACGGTAGTCTGCGCACTACCTCAGCATAGGTAGTGATATCTAACGGGCTAATCGGACTCTAATTGACAATTTGAGCCCTTCATGAACTTTCAGACAGCTCGACTCTCACTGTTCATCGTGTCCGAGTCATATTTGCCCAGGAATATAAACTGAGTTTCATACTCATCAATCAACCAGTTCCTCTGGGTCAGAGTAAATAATTTAGCTGTAATTTCCTTTAAGCAGTGTCCGAGATATTTTGTCACCGAAATACATCTAAAATTACTTTTCCTATCCATTTTGGATGTCTAACTCTTGGGATGGGTCGAGCAGACTTCCACCAATACTCCCACTCGCCCTCAAATCTCATGCATACTCTGAGCAATTAGCTTGTAAAATAGTCTCCACACTTCGCTCCAACCTTGTGGAGCGTGCTTCAATACTGTATGATCTCTCTGTCAAACTCTGTCCGATCTCTCTCTCGGACTCTATGGGGCATACTCAATACTAGCCTCTACGTCAGTCTCATCTTGAGTCTCATATGGTGACTCAGTACGACTCTCAGGCCTACCTCTATGGTCTCGAGCTCGTGTACTCGCCTCTCTGTCATAGCGACTATCAGTTAATAAGTCTATTCTTGCATTCAAAACCAACTTCTTAGCTGCACTTTCATCTCGATATACACAATTGTATCTAAACAATGCACAGTACATGGGGATGTAAACTTCCTTAACCACTAACACTGACTCATATCAGGCCAACTCAGCCTGATACCATTAAACCTGTCACGACCCAAATTACCTAAAAATCAGAGTAACTGTTTTTTGCTTTTTCGTTTATTATTTAATTCTTACCTTTCTCTCATCGTGACCATCCTACAAACAGTTGGGCTATGATTCGGTGTTAGTCACCTCTCACCTATTACCAATCTATCTCCATAATCACATTCACACATCAAAGTTTTCTATCTTTTGACTTTAACTGAATACATACACAATGGTATTTATAACTCTACATCCCTGACATCATATCCGTTTACAATACTGTGCATTACATATTTAGATACAACACTATACAAATGTGTATACCTATCTCTCGATGGGAAGCAGCAGATACCAAGATGCAAGTCCTCAGCCGCTTACTAATTTCTGTGAGTGCTCTGAAAAGATGGAAAAATAAGCGGGTGAGCAAACCACACGCTCAATAAGGTAACTATGTAAGTAAGTAGATAGCTCCACTATCTACATGCTCATAATGCCATGCCATTAAAATCCATTTCTTTTCATTAAAATCTCAAGCACAAAACCATGCATATATCATGACATAGTTTATCCAAAACTATTTGTGTATATAGAAAAGCATGTAATTCATGCATCAATAGCATTTTATGTGATATCAATAAATCATACTTAGCATGAATTTAATCAAAATCCTGCATTATTTCATGCGATATAAAACAAATCATGATATACAATCCTTTTATGAATTTATCACTAAAGCATGGAAAACACATCATGCTACTGCATTTAAATCATTTCATTAAAATTGCAGTATAAACTAACCCTTCTGGGTCAATCATCTCATAAAACAATTTATTAAAATTTATTATCACAGTTCAGTTATAAAATCACCCTTCTTTCAGGGTCACATATCATAAAAATCATAAAATCGGGGGCCTAACCCCTCTCTCGGGTCTACCCTGGTCTATCGACCAATAGTTATATCATGTGAGACAAGTAGGTGACTATCAGTAACAACATAGGACTATGGCCATAAGCTCGTGATCCCTGGCAACACGGTACCTAGTGTGCGGGGTATCACACCTGAAACAGGAGGTGGGTCGTCCTACCCGCTAGAACGACATAACACCAAGATTGCGAGGGCAAGGCTTGCTGCCTCGTGGCTAATGCCACTCCACTCCAATAATCTCCACGGTACAGTGTACTCCGCGTGACATACACAGTACAACGTACTCCATGAACCCAAGCTCAATCAGGGGTACCTGCAATAGGTCTTATCCACCCATATCATCTTTGTCTCAGTATGCATGTGTGAGCATATCATCTCACTGTGACACACAGTCTACAGGAGGCTCCAACACGGCTATATGCATGTCATATAAATCCCTGTGCGAGCGAAGCTTAAGCACAGCTCCATGCATATTCATGATATCAGAAAATCTCGTGCGAGTGAAGCTCTAGCACGGTTTCATAGAAATTAATGAAATCTGCATACGAGTAACACTCCAGTACGACTTTAAAATGAGTTATAAATCTATATAAAATCATGTGCGAGCAATGCTCTAGCACAAATGAATGCTCAAGTAAATCAAAAATTCATACGAGCAACGCTCCAGTACGACTTTATGCATAAATACGACAAATCTCGTGTGAGTTACACTCCAGCACGGCTTTATGAAATTAAATCGATTAAATCACGTACGAGCAAGGCTCCAGTACAGCTTTATGCAATTAAATATCAAAACTGGATGCGAGCTAAGCTCTAGCATCTCTCATGCATATCAAATCATAAAAACTAGTGCGAGCAATCGCTCCAACACCTTTTATGCATACCAAGTTAAAACACGTCAAAACATGTCAAAACATATCAAAACAGAGTGCGAGTTAACTCCAGCACCTCTCATTTCACAATAATAAAAATCAGTATGCGCATCCTGCTCTAGCACATTTCATGCATATGATGTCACACAAGTCAGTGCGAGCAACCGCTCAAGTACATTTATGCACACTCACAAACGCAGATATAGTGCGAACTATATGCCAACACTATCTATTTTCATATAAACTTAATATTTGGCCGTTTTCCAAAGAAATTTCATTTAAATATAAATAACACCTTACTGGTCAATCTACCAATTTGCTTTGATTAAAACCAATCAAATTCTTTAATTCAGAAAATTCCTTAAATCATGCATTTCATGCATGTCATGCTTTCACCATCCTTAGGTGAACTTCCCTCAATAGGGGTAAAATAGTCTTTTCCTATTTCGATCCTTAAAATCATTTAAACCACCTTTAGGACCTTTATACAATATCAGTGTATACATACATATTCAATGTATACAAAAACTATTTAAAGTACGCGTAGCTACCTCTAGCTACTCACACAATTCCCTTACCTCATTTTTCTATACAGTCTGACCTTTCCACTGATGAATCGTCACGCAGTCCGATTTGCTCCCAATCCAATCTTTGAAACTGCGGATAAATATACATCAGGTCAAATACAATACAATTAATTATATTTCATATTTCTCTGGGCTTAATTTAAATCATTGGAAACGTGGAAAAATGGGCTATTTTTTTTTTATCCTTTACTTAAGTTGTATTCCTATCAGTGCTAATTTCTTAATCTTTCGTTAATGTACCGAGACGCAGTTTATAATCGAAACCAGTTAATTTCAATGTCTTTTCTTCTACTTATCAGTACGTCTATTCTCATTCCCACACTTTATATATTCAAAATATACAGTAAGGTTTAAACTGTGTTACTACTACTTTAGTTACATTCATATTTCTTATTTTACATCCCAAAACATTATTACAACATTGTCTATGCTTTACAAGAAGTCTGGTAGATAAAGTAAAATATATCTTACTAGTACTGAGGATAGCCTAGAAGGGCTGAGTCCGCCTGTCCACGACTATTGTACGGCAGGTAGATGTGACAATTTACTTAAGAAAATCTGTGAGGTAAAAATAAAGGGGTAAGCTCTTCAAGCCCAGTAAGACATGCATTTAAGGCAGTCTTAGCATTAAAACATGTAAATGCAAAATATTGTGATATAAGCTTTATAAAATATCATGCACGTGAATATTAACCGAAACATATTTAGTTTCGAAAGACAAGTTAAAGTACTTGTGATATCATAATGGTAGCATGTAATTTATAAATCATGCATCTTATAAATCACGTAGCATGTAAAACATGTAACAAATATCCCGTAGAAAATCATTCACATAGCATATATCACATAGCTCATTTAAAGAGCAAATCAAGTCAGAGTACATAATATTTAAATCATAAAATTTAGTACTCTTTCTTTCAAATAATACTGATTCTTTTCATGGAGACTAGGCAACATTTTCATTACGACAAGAGTCGTATTCATGTATACATTTCACATTGGAAATTTGCATAGATGCTTCACTTATACTTAGTACTGATGGCCATGGTAAGGGACTGTAGACTGGATCAAGGTCGTACAGAGCCCCTCGCCACTATACATATATTTCCTTTAACGGAGAGTGGCATAAACATCGCACCGAGTGGTACAATACTCGACGTAGTTCAACATGCACCACAAGGGACTAAACGTACACCAAGTGGTATGAGACATGTTCCACGACGGTCCAGACCCCACACAACAATTTAAGATAGCTCTCATAGCTTACATATAGCCTTAGTCTCAAAACATTTCTTTGAAATTATTTCTCGGGTCTGTTCACCCGTAAACTTTTAAATCATTTCTCGGGTCCATTCACCCGTGAACTTTTAAATCATTTCTCGGGTCCGTTCACCCGTGAACTTTTAAATCATTTCTCAGGTCTGTACACCCGTAAATTCATAGAAATCATGTTTTTAATCGTATTTTGGGTCCGTTCACCAGTAAACTCGTAGAAATAATGATTTAATCATATTTCAGGTCCGTTCACCCGTAAACTCGTAAAAATCATTTTTTTATCATAATTCGGGTCCTTTCACCCGTAACTTGTAGAAATAATGAATTCTCATTTTCACATAACAAATTTTATTTAAAAACATTTCGCAGATATGAAAAGTATATTTTAAAGAGCTTAAAAAATAGGGCTTTTCATTCGAGTTTCTCGATTTTTGAGTGCATAGTAATTTTTTTTTGGGTTCGGAATTATTATTCGTAAAAACTAACATGTTCAACACATTTTTAAGCTGAATTAAGGTATTTGAATACCAATACTACTTTAAATCACATCCCTTACCTCGTAAATCGTAAGGTAGCGTAAACTTGTCGGGTCTCGAGATTGCCTCAATTTGTGTATCAAATTCTCGAACTGCCCAAAACAATATTCATTCATCATTTATTGATCAATTTCATCTTAACATACTCAATTTTAATTTATCTTCACGAAGTTTGACCAATTTTGACTTTTCGATCAACTTTTTCGATTTTCTCGATTTTACCGATTTAGTGCCGTTTTTTGGCAAATTTTGTTATTCTAATTTCTCATTTCATTACTTCATTAACCTTATGACTCATTCAAGTTCATAAATCAAGCTAGTCACTTTGTAAAATTTTTAATTCTTTCATTATTTGGTTTTACAATGAGTCAAACTATAAATCGGGCTTTCTCGGTATAAATTTAACCGTTAAAAACCTTAGATCCATCAAATTTTTCACATAAACACATCAACACCTTGCTTTCCAGATCTCAAATCATTCTTAGAAGTTAAATCATCCAAGTCCGCTTAACTAAAAATCTTTCAACAACACCAAATAACAACATATATGAACTTCATCATCATCCATCAACTTTACCTCGAGTTTGACCAAGGTTAACCACATTTTTTATTCTTCCAATTGATCATAAACTGTTATTTAACATGTATAGAGCTTAGAATCATCAAAAAGTACAAGAAAACTCAGCCAAAGAATCAAAAATTCCAAGTTCTTCACGTACCAAAAACAGGGCAGATTCGTCGACCGTTTTGGTTTTGCATTTTTCACCTAGTAAATGAACTTCTTTTGTGGCTGAATTGTTTATATGTAGGACTAGATGCAAAAGATTTTATCCTTCTTGGCTGACACCTAAATATGACCGAAAAGTTGCTGGAAAAATCACGCACTGAGGGAAAATAGAGGACGCCTACGGGAAGAAAGTGATGGGGATATCTCTCGGCCTGAAAGTCCTTTGGGGTTGATTTTTATGCCCACTAAAAGATCCTTAAGTCTAATTTCAGACTTGAAAAGCTTGGCTCAAATTGAATACCAGAAGGTCTTCAAATTTGACAAACATGTTGGCTGGGTCGGCAAGCTGAAGGGGACAGATTTTTGTCCTCTTCTAGAAGAATTCAAGAAAAATTATTCTAGTCCAATTTTCTCCAAATTTCCACTTCTAAAGTGTTATAATATGTCTATAGTATGTTTCATAAAAATTTGAGGGTCACTTGTTTAAGAAAAATTACCCGATTGAACCTATTTTGCGCGATTTGGTCAATACCGAGTAAAATGGCTTAAAGTTTTCAATTTACCTTAAAAATTAATTCGATCACTGAAACCTCCATATTTCCACTTGATTTTGATTTCTCAAATAAATTTCATCTTATATTAATTTTCTATGGCCTCAGAATAATTTTTGAGAATTTTTAGAATTTATTCCGGATTTATTCTCTTTTTCGAGCCTATTTGCTCGATTTAGTGCAAAACCCGAACCTTACTAACTTTTTCACTTTCAATTCCTTAGTTTTCATTTCTACACATCAATTCATACTTGAACATGTAATTCTTAAGAAATTCTCAGGCTTAAAGCCTTACCTCGATTTACGTGCTAACGGGCCCTACGTCACTAACCCGAGTGTTTTGGTGGTTTCGGGCCTGCATAATATTATTTTGGGTTCTCAATTACTTCTTAATTTTTCAAATAAGAAATAAAGTGAGAAATATTTGGGTTTCACATTTCTCCCCACTTTTTAGGAATTCGGTCCTCCAAATTCAAACTGGTCCATCAAATAACTGCGAGTACTTCTCTTTCATGTGGCTCTCTAGCTCCCATGTAGCTTCTTCTGTCGAGTGGTGTCGCCAGAGAATCTTTACCAGTGGAATCGTCTTAGATCGAAGTACCTTATCTTTTCTGTCGAGGATCCGAATCGGTTGTTCAATATAACTCATATCTTCATGAATCTCCAATGGTTTGTACTCTATGACATGAGAAGGGTCCGGATAATACTTCCTCAACATGGAAACGTGAAAGACATCATGTATAGTGCAAGTCAGTATGCAACGTCTCCCACTTTCTCCAATATTTCAAATGGACCAATGAAGCGAGGACTGAGCTTCCCTTTCTTTCCGAAATGTGTGACACCTTTCATCGGAGACACCTTTATAAATACAGAGTCCCCAACTTGAAATTTCAGAGGACGTCTTCGCACATCTACATAACTCTTTTGCATACTTTGTGTTGTCCTCAATCTATCACAGATTAACTAAACTCCTTTAGCTGCCTGTTCAACTAGTTCGGGAGCAAGTATTTTCTTATCACCCACTTCTTCCCATGCAATCGGGGATCTACATCTCCTGCCATATAGAACTTCATAAGGAGCCATACCAATGCTAGCATGATAACTGTTATTATAAGCAAATTCAGCAAAAGGCAAATGATCATCCCATAAGCCCTTAAAATCTAGTGCACATGCCCTTAACATATCCTCTAAGGTCTGAATAGTCCGTTCGGACTGACTGTCTGTCTGAGGATGATAGGCAATGCTCAAATTCAGTCGAGATCCCATGGCTTCCTGAAAACGAGTCCAAAACCTTGAAGTGAATCGAGAATCTCTATCAGAGATAATACTCACAGGAGCTCCATGTAATCGTGCCACCTCTCGGACATACAGTTCTGCTAGCTTATCTAGAGAATCAGTGCTCTTAATTGCAAGAAAATGGGCACTCTTTGTCAGTCTGTCCACAATTACCCAGACTGCATCATGACCTCTCTGGGTCCTGGGTAACCCCATAATAAAATTCATAGTAATATGCTCTTATTTCCAAGTAGGCACTGGTAAAGACTTAAGCAGTCCTGCTGGCTTCTGGTGCTCAGCCTTAATCTGTTGGTAGACTAAACATCTAGCCACAAAATCTGTCACATCTTTCTTCATTCTTGTCCACCAATACACTTTTCAGAGATCATGGTACATCTTAGTACTACCTAGGTGTATGGTGAATCGAGAACAATGAGACTCTTTTAAAATACTCTGTCTCAGGGTGTCATCATGGGGTACACGAATACGGCCACAAAATCTCAACAACCCATCATCACTGACCAAGAATTCTGACTGCGATCTCTCCTCAGCCTGACTAACCATATTCAATAATTTCTTATCATTCCTTTGTCCTGCTCTAATTTAATCCAGTATACTGGGCTCTATCTATAGGCTAGCCATAAACTCATCAACACTGAGTCTGAGCTCGGCAAACTGCCCTAACAAGTCCCATTCTCTAATTATCATATAGGACATCATACCCTTTCTACTGAGGGCATCTACTACCACATTCACCTTGCTCGGATGGTACAAAATCTCGCAGTCATAATCCCTTAGGAGCTCTATCCATCTCCGCTGTCTCATATTCAGCTCCTTCTAATCAAAAATATACTTGAGACTCTTATGGTCGGTGAAAATCTAAAATTTTTCACCATACAAGTAATGCTGCCATATCTTCAGTGTAAAAATTACTGCAGCAAACTCCAAGTCACGAGTGGGATAGTTACGCTCATGGTCCTTTAGCTGGCGAGACCCATAAGCAGCCACTCTACCATTCTGCATTAGCACACAGCCCAAACCCTGGTAGGAGGCATCACTGTAAACTGCAAATCCTTCTGAATCGCTCGGAATGGTCAAGACTTGTGCTGTGGTCAACCGGTGTTTGAGCTATTGGAAGCTCCGCTCACACTAGTCAGACCACTCAAATGGGACATTCTTACGGGTCAATTTAGATAGTGGAGCTGCAATCCGGGAAAATCTTTCGACAAACCTTCGGTAGTATCCTGCTAATCCCAAGAAACTTCGAATCTCTGTCACTGTCCTTGGTCTCTCCCATTTTAATACTGCATCCACTTTGGATGGATCCACAGACCCCCCATCCTTAGATACTATGTGTCCGAGGAAGGCAATCGGTTCAAACTAGAATGCACATTTACTGAATTTTTCATACAGTCTCTTCTCACGAAGAGTTTGGAGCACAATTCTCAAATGCTGCTCGTGCTCCTCCCGAGACTTAGAATAAATCAGTATGTCATCAATGAACACAATCACAAATTTATCCAAATATTCTTGAAAAACATCATTCATCAAATTCATAAAGGCAGCAGGGGCGTTTGTCAGCCCAAAGGGCATCACCAAAAATTCATAGTGCTCATATCGGGTCCGAAAAGTTGTCTTCGGTACATCAGCCTCCTTAATCCTTAACTGATGACAACCCAATCTCAGATCTATTTTGGAGAACACTGATGCCCCTCTTAATTGATCGAATAAGTCATCTATCCTTGGTAGAGGATACTTATTCTTTATCATTGCCTTATTCAACAGTCTATAATCAATACACAGACGAAGACTGCCATCTTTCTTTCTGAAAAACAGTACCAGAGCACCCCATGGAGACAAACTCGGCCTAATAAATTCCTTATCGAGCAATTCTTGTAACTATTTTTTCAATTCCTCTAATTCGACCAATGTCATTCGATAAGGTGGCTTGGAAATAGGCTAAGTGTCGGGCACCATATCAATTGCAAATTCAACTTCTCTCTCTGGTGGTAGCCCCGGTAAATCTTCTGGAAAGACATCGAGAAACTCACATACAACCGGAACATCTTGAATACTTGGTGGTTCCCGACTGTTGTCAGAAATAAAGGCAATATAACCTTCATATGAATCATATTGTTAGCAACTTTTTAATTTATTACCCAATAACTTCGTAAGATTTAACACCATGCATTTTATTTATTCTTAACAAAACTTACATCAAACTTTTCGGGTGAGGAGAAAGTCAGGAACTTAGTGTAGCAGTCTAAACTTACACGATTAGCAGCTAGCCAATCTATACCCAAAATTACATCAAAACACGACATATTCAGTAAAATTAGATCTGCTAACAACTTTCTACCTCCTACCACAATTTCACAATTTTTACATATCATATCCGTCAATTGAGAGTCATGCATAGGTGTACTGATACGTAACATGGGATTTAAGGATTCAGGTTTTAAATGCAATTTACAAGTAAATTGTGGGGAAATAAAAGAGTGTGTAGCACCTGAATCAAATAAAACATGTGCGTAGCAATTACAGACCATAAGCGTACCTCTAATAGTATCGGAGGAGATGTCAATTGTCTCTTTGTCTATCGCTCGCACATGTCCATGTGCAATGGGCCTCTTACCCTTCTCTGCAGCTGTTGCTCTCTGTTGCGGGACCTGTCTTTGGGAATATGCACTTACCTCTTAGGCTGTTTTAGTTGTTCCCGAGATTCATAAGGTCTCATTAATAGGCAATCCTTAATCATGTGCCCTGCCTCTCCACACCTAAAACAAACATTAGTAGCCCAACGACATTCACCAGCATGTATCTCGCCACAGTTCTTGCACCGTGGTAATACTGTTCCAGGGCTTCGAGCAATGGCAGCACTACTCATGTAGATCTTGGGCTTCCCAGCCCATGTCTGAGGCTCATATGTTCTTTGCCTCTTCAGCTGGCTCTTTCTCATATCATATCGAGATGCTTGTATCCCTTTTCCTTTATCTTGATCCTTGGCTTTGTACCCATGCTCAGCTCGAGTCAAATCTAAGCCCCTTTCAACTTCTTGAGCCCGACCTAGAGCATCCTTAAAATCCTCAAATCGGAATCCCAATAATCTGTCCCAGATCCCTGATCTCAGACCTGCCAAGAATCTCTCAATTCAGCGCTCTGGATCCCTAAGGGTGTCAGGCTCATATCTCAAAAGGGTAGTGAATCGACTTTCATACTGATCAACAGTCGAACTGCCCTCAGTCAAATTTAAAAATTCCGCATGCATCTTCTTTTGTGCTATAAGCGAAATATACTGGGCTTTGAATGCATCTAGAAATGCCTCCCATGTAATATCTGCTGGATTATCAGCTAAGGTTTTCTGTGTGGTCTTCCACCAAAATTTAGCCTCTTCCTTGAGCATATAGCTGGCCATAGTCACTTTTTCTTCATCCGTGCAACCCAAATACTAAATACCGAATCAAGGTCTATTAACCATTCCTCAGCCTTAATCGGATCCTTTACCCCTGTAAATTCTGGGGGACTCATTTTTAAAAATTCTCGTAACCTTTGGGTATCTCTAACATCTCTAGGTTGTGGAGCTGCAGGCTGAGATGCTGGGGCTGTCGGAGGATTCTATGGTGGGGGAGGAGGAACTTGTGCTGGTGCAAGAGTGGCATCAGCACCAGGGGTATTTGCCCCAAACTGCTGGGCAATAATGGCAGTCAATGCATGTACTGTTTCCTCGAGCCTCCTATTCTCTCAGTGGGGCTCTAAGGTTGAGGGGGAGATGGCGGAGCAGGTTGTGCTTGTCTCCTTGGACGGCCTTGTAACGACCCAACT
The DNA here is from genome assembly GCA_033439115.1 of Firmiana major. Classification (NCBI taxonomy): domain Eukaryota; kingdom Viridiplantae; phylum Streptophyta; class Magnoliopsida; order Malvales; family Malvaceae; genus Firmiana; species Firmiana major. The sequence continues at coordinate 26,975,853 of CM065910.1, forward strand.
TACCTAAAAATCAAAGTAAATTTTTCGCTTTTTTTCATTTATTATTTAATTTTTACATTTCTCTCATCGTGACCATCCTACAACACAGTTGGGCTATGATTCGGTGTTAGTCACCTCTCACCTATTACCATTCCATTTCCATAATCATATTCATATATCAGAGTTTACTATCTTTTGACTTTAATTAAATACATACCCAATGGTATTTATAACTCTACATCCCCGACATCATATCCATTTATATTACTGTGCATTACATATTTAGATTCAAAACCATACAAATGTGTATACCTGTCTCTCGATGGGAAGTAACAGATATCAAGCATGCAAGTCCTCAGCCGCTTACTAATTTCTGTGAGTGCTCTGAAAAGATGGAAAAATAAGGGGGTGAGCAAACCACATGCTCAGTAAAGTAATTATGCAAGTAAGTAGATAGCTCCACTATCTACATGCTCATAATGCCATGCCCTTAAATCCATTTTTTTCATTAAAATCATCAAGCACAAAGTCATGCAAACATCAATGACTTAGTTTATCAAAACTGTTCGTGCATATATAAATCATACTACTTATGCATCAAAGCATTTTATGTGACATGATTAAATTATAATAAGCATAAATTTAATTAAGATCATGCAGTCTTTCATGCCATGTAAGACAAATCAAGGATTTCAAATGAAAGCATAGAAAACATAATCATGCTACTGCATTTAAATCAATTCATTAAAACTGCAGTAAAAACTAACCCTTCCAGGTCAATCATCTCATAAAACAATTTAGTAAGGTTTATTATAAAACTCCAGTTATAAAACCACCCTTCTTTCAGGGTCACATATCATAAAATCATCTGAAATCTCATATCACAGTATAAAATCATAAAATCGGGGGCCTGACCCCTCTCTCGGGTCTACCCTAGCCTATCGACCAATAGTTATATCATGTGAGACAATCAACTGATTATATCAGTAACATCGAGGACTATGGTCATATCCTAGTGATCCCTGGCAACACGGTACCTAGTGTGCAGGGTATCACACCTGAAACGGGAGGTGGGTCGTCCTACCTGCCAGAACAGCATAACACCAGGATTGCGAGGGCAAGGCTTGCTGCCCCGTGGCTAATGCCACTCCACTCCAACAATCCACACGGTACAGCGTACTCCGCATGACATACACGGTACAACGTACTCCATGAACCCAAGCTCAATCACGGGTGCCTACAATAGGTCTTATCCACCCATATCATCTCTGTCTCAGTATGCACATGTGAGTATATCATCTCACTGTGACACACAGTCTACAGGAGACTCCAACACGGCTATATGAATGTAATATAAATCTCTGTGCGAGCAAAGCTTTAGCACTGCTCCATGCATATTCATGATATCAGAAAACCTCATGCGAGCGAAGCTCTAGCACGGTTTCATAAAAATCAATAAAATCTACGTACGAGCAATGCTCCAGTACGACTTAAACTGATTATAAATTCAAGTAAAATCCACGTACGAGCAATGCTCTAGTACGGATATGTATAAAAACTCAGTGAAAACCTTGTACAAGAAAAACTCCAGTACGACATTCAAATGAATTATAAAACCATATAAAACTTTGTGCAAGCAACGCTCCAGCACAAATAAATGCTCAAGTAAATCAAATCTCGTGCGAGTTACACTCCAGCATGGCTTTATGCATAATTAAATCAAATCTCGTGCGAGTTACACTCCAACACGGCTTTATGCAATATCAAATCAAAACAGGATGCGAGCTAAGCTCCAGCATCTCTCATGCATGTCAAATCATTAAAACTAGTACGAGCAATCGCTCCAGCACCATTTTATGCATACCACATCAAAACAAATCAAAACATGTCAAAACAGAGTGCGAGCTAGGCTCCAGCAGCTCTCATTTCACAATAATAAAAATCAGTGCGAGCACCATGCTCTAGCACATTTTATGCATATGGTGTCACACAAGTCAGTGCGAGTAAGCGCTTAAGCACATTTATGAACAATCACAAACGTAGATATAGAGCGAACTACGTGTCGGCACTATCTGTTTCCATACAAACTTGATAGTTGGCCTGTTTTCCAAAGAAATTCCATTTAAATATGAATAACACCTACGTAGTGTTATCTTGTGAAATTTATGCAGTTTCTGGCCAATCTATCGATTTGCTTTGATTACAATCAATAAAATTCTTTAACTCGAAAAATTCCTTAAATCATGCATTTCATACATGTCATGCTTTCACCATCCTTAGGTGAATTTTCCTCAATAGGGTAAAATAGTCATTTCACCTATTTCGATCCTTAAAATCATTTAAACCACTTTTAGGATCTTTATACATAATCAAGGTATACATACATAATCAGTGTACAGAAAAACTATTAAAATACGCGTAGCTACCTCTAACTACTCACACAATTCCCTTACCACATTTTTCTGTACAGCCTGACCTTTCCACTGATGACTCGTCACGCAGTCCGATTTACTTCGAATCCAATCTTCGGAACTGCGGATACATATTCATCAGGTCAAATACAATACAATTAATTGTATTTCATAATTTTCTGGGCTTAATTAAATAATTGGGCCTGCTTACCCATATTGGGCCCGATTGCACCACAATGGGCCTTAATCGGCTTTAAGCCCGTTTACCACACTTTATCGAGGCCTATTGGGCTCATTGGGCCCATCAGTAATTTATTTAGCCTTATTCTAAATTTTCAGATATCTCAATTTAGTATTTACGACAATTTATCCAATTTTCCAAAATATAATCCATTTATGCGGATATTAAATCCGTAATTCATCAACACGCATAACAACGCAAATTGTCGTAAATAAGGGTTACTTACCCGAGATTCCATGATCGTACACAAATCGAGGCTGTCTCGAGCTCTCGGTGGATGCCAATTGTCGAGCTACACAATTTAATATTTTTTCGAGTAAATTTCCAATCGGATAATAATCAAATTAAATATTTCAAAAATTAAATCGGTCAATTCGACCGCTTACCGACTTACCTGAAGCTCGATTGCATCACTAGAATTTTTCCCAATTTTTCCTCCTTTTCTTTTTCCCTTTTTCTTCCTTTTTTTCCCTTCTCTTTTTGGCTGAACCGGTCTGGTCCGGTTCAACCCGGTTCAGACCGCCGGTTCGGTCCGGTTCAGTTCGGCCGGTTTAGTTCGGTTCGGTCTGTTCAGTCATCCTCTGGTCGTTCCGGTGCCTTCTGGTCGGTTCCCGACATGATTTCGCCACCAATCGGCGCGCCACGGCCTGGGCTTCCTAAATCGGGCCTCGACTGGGGTCAAAACGGCGTCGATGGCCGCCAATCGGGGCTCCTCTTTCATGGCTTCTCCCCCCATTTTTGGCGTTTTTCGGTGTGATCCACGACGCATCTTGGTCGCTGTGATGTCGCCCGGGGTCGGGCAGTCTTCGCCGGCCCTCGTCGGCCCCTAGGCCTCGCCGGTGCTCGCCGGTGACGAACCTCTTTCCTCGGGTTCGGCTTCCATTCTTTCCTCTTCATTTTCTCTGTTTCGTTTCACAGATTTCGTTTTTTTTAACTTTATTTATTTATTTATAATTAAATTTTATTATTATTTTATTCAATTAAATATTATTAAATATCAAAATATCCGAAAAATATTCATATTAAATTCATTTAATCCGTAAATGAATTTCTCAGTCCGATTTTACCTTTTCGGTATATTTTTCGATTATTTTCGGGATTATTTTTCGATACGAAAATTTCAGTTTATTCCAATAAATTCATATCTTGATCAATTTAACCCGAAATTTAATTATTTCTTCGTTATTGATCAAGATTTCTCAATCCCATATTTTTAATTAAATTTTCTTGTCCCGATTAATATCGAATTTTGGTCTATTGACCATTTTGCCCTTGCACATGTTCGGGAATACCTTTTCAATCCTTTTGCATTTTTAAATGCACTCATAAATTTCTACTCATTCCCTTTTTGCTCTTACGATAAAATCGGGTCTTACAATCTCTCCCACTTAAGAAATTTGGTCCTCCAAATTAGAACCAAGTAATATGAGTCCATAAATAACTCCGGGTACATCTATTGTATTATATACAGTCATCCTCAAGTGACTTTCTCCGGAGTGTAATACTACCCACATACTTAACTAGGGAGATCATCTTAACCCTCAACACTTTCTCCTTCCGTCTAATACCTGAATCGATTTTCCAATAATATGTTATACTTTATTGAGCTAAACTGTTGAAGCTCATATCCGATCACACATGTCGGGTTTGGATAATATTTTCGAAGCATCATAAGATGGGACACATTGTGGATGCCTGTTTATTCAAGTGGTAATGCCAACATACAGGTCTTACCTTCCACTTTATCCAATCTTTCCGAATCAATCTAACGAAACTTGATTTACCTTCTTTTCAAATCTCGTTATGCTCTTAGGACAAATAACTGCCAACAATACTGATTCACCCTTGGTGAATTCCAATAGTTTTCTGTCTCTTGTCAGCATAGCTTTTTTTTTATCTGCTCTGAGGTGTTCTTAATCTCTCACAAATCAACTGAACATCCTCAGAGGTTAGTCTTACCAATTTGGGAACAATTCTTTATCTGTCACCCACTTTTTCTTATCCAAATCGGGGAACAACTCCCTACGGCCATACAATGCCTCATATAACATGTTATCCCGATACTCAAGTGACAACTGTCATTATTGGCGAATTTCATTAGTAACAACTGATCATCCCAGAAGCTCATAAAATCAATGGCACATGCTCTCATTACATCCTCCAGAACCTGTACAGTCCTCTCTGACTGACCATCTGTCTAAGGACAGAAGCTGTACTAACACACAATCGAGTTCCCATAGCTTCCTGAAAAACATTCCCAGAAGTGGGAAGTGAAGCGGGAATCCCTATTTGATATCATGCTCCCTGGAACGCTACATATTGTTCCACAATTTTCCATACATAAAAATCCGCCTACACACTCAGAGTATCTGGGGATTTTCATAACTAGAAGGTGGGTAAACTAGTCAATCTATCGACTATCACCTAGATAGCCTCATGATCCATTCCAAGTCCTCTATAACCCATCACGATATCCATGGTAACTTGCTCTCATTTTCGTATCAATATAGGTAGAGGCTGCAATAACCCTGCAACTTCTTTTGCTCTACCTTTATCCGCTGGCATAGGAGACACTTCTCCACAATCTTTACAATGTCTCTTTTTGTCAGACCCGAGTTTTTTGATTTACGTATGTAGCTTGTACCTTATGATTCCTATGTGTACGAACGTTATATTTCATAGTTGAATCATAAGAAGAGTATTTACTATCGTGCAATCGATTTTTTGAGAATTAAAAATGCATGTAAGCTACATAACAGCGAGATAAGGGTGCAGTTTAATTTCGAGTAAGTACAGGGGTAAAACGGTCAATTGACCAAATTCGATATAAATCCGATGAGAAAATTTCATTAAAAATATGAAATCGAGAGATCTTGATCAATAACGAGGAAAATATTGAATTTCGAGTCCAATTGATCGAGATATGAATTTAATTAATATTTTTGGAATTTTTGTCTCGAAAAACGAGCCCAAAAATAGTGGAAAAATATACCGAAAAAGTAAAATCGGACTGATAAATTCATTTACGGACTAAATGAATTTAATTGGAATTTTTGAGAATTTTTGAGATATTTTTGGGATATTCTAGGATTTTAATATTATTTTAAGGATTAAAATAATATTAAAAATATATTATAAAGTTAAAAAAAAAAAAAAAAAAAAAAAAAAAAAAAAACGAAACAGAAACGGATTGAAGAAAACGCGGGGAGAGAGAAGGAGAGAAACCGAGCAGACCCGAGGAGAGGAGAACCACCGGTTCAGCCAAGGAGAAAAGGGGAAAAAGAGGAAAAAAAGAAAGAAAAAGGAAAAAGAAAATTTTTGGGAATTCACCGGACTTCGGGTAAGTCGATACGAGGTCAAAAGTGACCAATTTAATTTCTGATAAATTTATTTAAATTATATTTAATCAGAAATTGACCCGGAGTTAAATTTACGAAATTGTGCAGTTCGACGATTAATTCCGAACGGAAGCCCGATCGAACTCCGATTCGCGCACCATCGCACAATCTCGGGTAAGTAAAGCTCATTTACGACAATTTATGTGATTTATGCGTATTTAAGATTTAATTTACGCATTTCGGATTAAATTTTGGATTTAGTGAATTATATTCAAAAAATTGAATAAAATGTCGTAAATGATATACGGGCTATCCAAAGAGCTTGGAATAAAGCCCAATGGGTATTGATAGGCCCAATGAGTCGATAGACCTTGATGAACGGGCTTAATACGGATTAAGGCCCGATTAACGTAATTAAGGCCCATTAAGCGTAAAAGGGCCAATTTAAGTGAAATAAACTGTATTAAATGTGTAATACAGTAAGAAAAGTGTAATTAATTCAGTGAATGATTAAATGCAGTTCCAGAGTCATATTGAGAGTTGACCGGACTGCGAGATTAGACAGCACAGAGGAAGAGAGGTCACACGACGTGATCCGAGGTAGGGGACTCTTGCAAGTAGCTAGAGATATCTGTGCATATTTTCGTTGGATTTTACATTCACTGAAATTGTTTGAGGGTCAGAGAAAATCTATAATAATTATAGGGACCCGATATGGGTAAATTACGATTTTGCCCCTAGTTAGGCAAAAAGTGAAATTTTGGGAAAAGTGGTAGAAAGCATGGAAATGATGTTTTGAGTGGTTTTTACTGCTGTGTAGCAGAAGAGTAGGTGGATGGGCTAATGTTTTGAGGTCGATGTAAATTAAGCACACTTTATAGTGCTGATTTTAGTGATTTTTAACATCCCTATTTTTAAAGAGCCATCTACCGAATTATGTGGAAACAATCGTGCTAGAGCATAACTCGCACTTGATTTCAGATGTTTTTCACATACATTAGTGCTGGAGGTTGACTCGCACTACATTTATTTGACATGCATGATAGAGTACTGGAGCATTGCTCGTACTCAGTTTTTATGTGATTTGTGCATGATAGAGTGCTGGAGCGATTAGCTCGTACTCGAGTTTTACATGAGATGCATGACCTGGTGCTGGAGGTTCACTCGCACTAGTGTTGATATTTTGACATGCATATACAGTGTTTTGAGGCGGAGTGTTGACTGTGTGTCACACTCAAGACGCGCACTGTAGTTTTTCGTGATATACACACATGTTAGAAAACCGTGACGATTTCCTCCGTGTAGACTGAGTGTCACATTGTTGAGATGTTCTCACGTGAATTTAGAGACGTGGCATTTATTCCATGGTTTCGAGGGCTAAAGACCCTGGCTATGAGGTTTTCCATGGTTTCGAGGGCTAAAGACCCTGGCTATGAGGTTTTCCATGGTTTCGAGGGCTAAAGACCCTGGCTGTGAGGGTCCACGGGTGTACTGTGTACCGTGTCTGAGTGGCACGAGGTGTACACTGTACCGTGTGTTACGTAGCTGGCGACTGATAGTGGACTGACCCCCCACCCGTTACAGCAGTGATTACCCCGCACACCGAGTACTGTGTTGCCTGGGATCACCATTGTTAGGATATGGCCATAGTCCGGAGATACTCTCTTACGGTAAGATCCTTAAGCCCAACATCCTTAAGCCTGTTCGGCGGGGAGGCTCTGTTTGGCGGGGAGGCTCTCTTACATAGTCTAGAGAGATTGCATTTAGCCACTGAGTCTCGCAAGGTATATCACATGTATTTTATGATACGGGTAGACCTAAGGGATGGGTCGAAACCCAGTTTATTTGTGTTGTGATGAGAAATGCCATATTTACTGTGTTTTGAATGTAAATGGCATATTTTATATAAAGGCATTCTTAAATGATTTAATATGCACTGTTTTGCATGAATGCCTCTGATTGATAAACCAGCATGTGTTTAGTACATGGGATTTTAAATCTGCACTATATTATATATATTTTAAACATGCTTTTGAAATGAGAGAAGGAAAGGCAAAGCACTATTTTCAAGTAGATAGTATGGATGTCTACTTGCTTGCCTGATTTCCTTACTGAGCGCGTTGATAGCTCATCCCATTCATTTTCCCCCCATCTCTACAGATTCTCATCAGTAGATCGAGTCGGCCAGGGTATTGCATTCCTTTGATCCGCTGCCACTCCCCATCTAGCGAAAGGTATACACACGCGTACTCTTTTGTATCTGAACAATGTATAAACACAGTGATGTACACGTTTTAATATGGGGGATGTAATGATGTAATTATATTTAAGAATACGAATTTACTTATGATATAAATGTCATGTATGTATGGTACGAAAAAGAATGGTAAGGTATGCATGGATGAGGAGACTAATGCCTATTCACAGCCCAACTGTTGAGGAGATAAAGGTAAGTAAAAAGCGAAAAATTTATTGTGGTTTTTGGTAAAGTCGCGTGTGGGAGGAGGGCGTGACAAGAGTGGTATCAGAGCCTAGTTGGTCTGATGTGAATAGGTGTTAGTAATTAGGAAAATGTACATCCCCATATCACTGTGTTTATGTTCAGTTACAATTGTGTATATAAGATGGGAGTTGGACAAATTAATGGTTGTGAATGCAGGAATTGAGCCATTATGGCTAATACCCGCCGTGGTAGAGGGGCGAGAGGTAGGGCTGGAGGCCGTAGAGGTAGGCCGACTAGCCAGGGTGAGTCTTCGACTACCCATACACCCCCAGGTACTGCTGAGGTACCAGATACTACTGAGGCACGCTTCACGAGGATAGAGCGTAGCCTAGAGGCGATAGTAGGGCTGTTGGCACAGACTTTGCCAGGTACACAGAGACAGGATGCAGAGACTGCGACTGGAGAGGCAGTTGCACCTGATACACCTACGCAGCCTGTACAGATGCCACAGACTACTGATACTCCTACACCCCCACCAGCTCAGGTTAGTAGAGGATATGGGTGTGATTTGGATCGGTTGCGACAGTTCCAGAAGCTTGGACCTCCATCTTTTCGAGGGGTCAAGGACCCAGCCAGTGCTGAGGAGTGGATTGGCGAGATGGAGAAGTTGTATGATATTTTTGAGTGTACGACTACTGAGAGAGTCGCATTTGCTGCGTTCCTACTGAAGGGAACGGCAGAGCATTGGTGGAAGTCCACCAGGCCGATATTGAGAGCCCGACATGCTGAGATTAGTTGGGAGATGTTTCTAGAGGCCTTCAGGAGGCAGTTTGTTCCTGATACTGCGCAGCGTAGACTGCAGGCTGAGTTTTTGGGATTGAGCCAGGGGAGTCTCACAGTGGATGAGTATGAGACCAGATTTTTGGCCCTGGGGAGATATGATCCCGATACCATGTACAGCGAGACCAGGAAGGTCCGCAGATTTATTGACGGATTGAGACCGGTGTTGCGGTCTAAATTGGTACCACTAGACATTGGTACATATGATGAGGCAGTGCGCAGAGCGCAGCTTTGTGAGCAGGATTACGAGAGAAATGCCTCTGAGTTTGGGAAATTCAGTCGGAGCCGAGATAGAGAGAGGAAGAGGCCGGTTAGAGATAGAGGGTTCAGTTATCGAGGAGGGAGGAGACTCTTCGGTAAGGGACCACGGATAGAGGAGGTGCGAGAGCGACCAGTCAGACCTCCTATATACCCGGCCATAGCTCCGGCGAAGGGCATTGTGATTGGAGGACCGAGGCCTACTACTGATCAGTGCAGCCGATGTGGCAGACATCATGGCGGTAGACCTTGTCCGTTGAGCCCTGTTGTGTGTTTTCGATGTGGGAAACATGGGCATATGGCTAGAGAATGCCCAGAGACATATGTGATTGCCCCACAGAAGGGCAGGGAGCAAGATAGAGCTCCAGCTGGTACGTCTGCTCAGAGAGGTAGAGCGACGGCAGAGGAGAAGGGTAAGCAGGTGATGGGTCGAGGGCGAGTACATGCTTTGGACCAGGACACAGCTGATGCTTCTACGGATGTGATTCGAGGTAACATCCTGATTTATGATTTAGAAGCATATGTTTTAATTGATCCTGGCGCCACACATTCATTTGTATCACCATCATTTGCATGTAAGTTAGAAAAGCATGTAAGTGTACTCCTTTAAAGATGATGATGTTGATTTGTACGCCTATGGATTCCAGTCAGCTAGTTGAGCATGTGTATAACGATTGTAAGTTAAGAGTAGGGGAAAAGGATATGACAGCCAATCTAATATTGCTAAGTATGAGTGACTTTGATGTAATATTAGGTATGGATTGGTTATCTGCAAACCATGCTGTTTTAGATTGTTATGCTAAGACAGTTATGTTTCCTAACCCTACGAAAGTTATTGTAAAGTTTGATAGGAAGAAATGAAAGAAGTAAATATGTTGTTAATAAATAAAAATATTTTGCTGACTGAGAGATAAATATCTTGAAGGTTTCATTGCATACGTAGTGGATACGGATAAGGTACATCCGGAGTTGGTAGATATTCCTGTGGTCAGTGAGTACCCAGATGTTTTCCCGGATGAGTTGCCAGGGTTACCACCAGACAGAGAGATGGAGTTCTGTATAGATTTGGTGCCTGGTACTGAGCCTATTTCGAGACCACCGTATCGCATGGCCTTAGTTGAGCTGGAGGAGCTCAAGAGACAGTTGCAGGAGCTGTTGGATAGGGGTTTTATCAGACCGAGTGTTTCACCGTGGGGAGCACCGGTTCTGTTTGTGAGGAAGAAGGATGGGAGCCTCCGATTGTGTATAGACTACAGATTGTTGAATAAGGCTACCATAAGGAATAGATATCCCCTTCCACGCATTGACGACTTACTGGATCAGCTTCGGGGAGCGCAGGTCTTTTCTAAGATTGATCTGAGGTCTGGGTATCATCAGTTGAGAGTTCGGAGTGGAGATGTACCCAAGACAGCATTTAGGACTCGATATGGCCATTATGAGTTCCTAGTTATACCATTCGGACTGACGAATGCTCCCGCAGCTTTCATGGCTTTGATGAACGATGTGTTCAAGCCATATTTGGATCAGTTTGTTATCGTATTCATCGATGACATATTAGTATATTCGAGATCCGAGGAGGAGCATGAGGAGCACCTCAGGATCATATTGCAGACTCTACGAGGGCAGCAGTTGTATGCTAAACTCAGCAAGTGTGATTTTTGGTTGACAGAGATCTCGTTTTTGGGACATGTAGTGTCGAGGGATGGTGTATCAGTAGATCCATCCAAGATTGAGGCTGTAGTTCAATGGGAACAGCCGAGGACAGTTACCGAGATCAGGAGTTTTCTGGGTTTAGCAGGGTACTATCGGAGATTCGTTGAGGGATTTTCGAAGTTGGCTGCTCCGTTGACACGTCTCACTCGAAAGAATGTTGCATTCGTGTGGGACGAGGATTGTGAGAGGAGTTTTCAGGAGCTGAAGAGTCGATTGACCACCGCTCCGATTCTCACTATTCCTACCAGCTCAGGAGGATTTTCAGTGTATACCGATGCTTCGCATCAGGGACTGGGCTGTGTGTTGATGCAGGATGGGAGGGTAGTTGCTTATGGATCCAGACAGTTGAAGGACCATGAGAAGAACTATCCGACCCACGATTTAGAGTTAGCAGCAGTAGTGTTTGCGTTGAAGGTATGGCGCCACTACTTGTATGGTGAGAAGTTTCAGATTTTTACCGATCACAAGAGCCTCAAGTACCTGTTCTCACAGAAGGAACTAAACATGAGACAGAGAAGATGGCTAGAGCTTTTGAAGGATTATGATTGTGAGATACCTTATCATCCGGGTAAGGCTAATGTTGTAGCAGATGCTTTGAGTAGGAAGAGCCTTGGGATGGTATCGTATATGATGGTCAGGGAGCATGAGCTGCTAGAGCAGTTTGCTAGCCTCAGTTTGGGAGTTGTGCCTTCGGACAGAGATGCAGATTGTATGATTGCGAGTTTACGCTTAGAGCCAGATCTGTTGGATAGGATCAGACAGGCTCAGCAGACAAATCTGCAGTGCATCGATGTGATTGGTCAGATGCAGAGGGGCACAGCGATAGATTTTGAGTTGAGTTCTGATGGACTACTGAGGTACAGAGGGAGATTGTGTGTTCCCGAGGACCCAGAGCTCAGGAGATTGATATTGTCAGAAGCTCATTCATCGAGGTACACGTTGCATCCAGGGAGTGGCAAGATGTATCAGAACCTCCGGAAGGTGTACTGGTGGTCAGGTATGAAGAGAGATGTGGCAGATTTTGTGACGAGATGTCTCGTATGTCAGCAGGTGAAGGTAGAGCATCAGAAACCTGCAGGATTGTTGCAGCCTCTACCTATACCGACATGGAAATGGGAGCATATCACCATGGATTTCGTGATGGGTTTATCGAGGACCCGGAGGAATCACGATGCTATATGGGTGATCGTTGATAGACTGACGAAGTCAGCCCACTTCCTAGCTATGAGAGCTACCGATACTCTGAGTACATTGGCAGGGTTGTATGTACGCGAGGTAGTGAGGTTGCATGGTATTCCAGTGAGCATTGTTTCGGATAGGGATTCCCGCTTCACTTCCCACTTTTGGGAACATTTTCAGGAAGCTATGGGAACCCAGTTGAGTTTGAGCACAGCTTTCCATCCTCAGACAGATGGTCAGTCAGAGAGGACGATACAGACTCTGGAGGATATGTTGAGAGCATGTGTGCTGGATTTTAGAGGCTCCTGGGATGATCATTTGCCACTAGCCGAGTTCGCCTACAACAACAGTTATCATTCGAGTATCGGGATGGCACCGTATGAGGCCTTGTATGGCCGTAGATGTCGTTCCCCTATTGGGTGGGAAGAAGTGGGTGACCGTAAGATTTTTGCTCCTGATATGGTTACACAGGCTTCTGAGGATGTCCGGTTGATAGTTGAGAGATTGAGGACAGCTCAGAGTCGACAGAAGAGTTATGCTGACAGGAGACGTAGGCCACTTGAGTTCGCAGTTGGTGAGTCTGTGTTTCTGAAGGTTTCTCCTTCCAAGGGTATAGCGAGGTTTGGGAAGAGAGGTAAGTTGAGTCCTCGCTACATTGGACCCTTCGAGATACTTGATCGAGTGGGAGATAAGGCTTATAGGTTGGCATTGCCACCAGATTTGTCAGGCGTGCACAACGTCTTCCACATTTCGATGCTTAGGAAGTATCACCCGGATCTGGCACATGTGATTAGTTATGAGCCTTTGGAGCTCAGTGAGGACATGTCATATGTTGAGAGGCCGATTCGAATACTGGATAGGAAGGAGAAGGTTTTGAGATCGAAGACTATCGAGTTAGTGAAAGTACTATGGCAGCATCACACTTCCGAGGAGGCTACTTGGGAGTTAGAGAGTTTGATGCGAGAGAAGCACCCCCAGTTGTTCGAGGATTGATTTGGTTCTAATTTGGAGGACCAAATTCTTTTAGTTGGGGAGGATTGTCAGACCCGAGTTTTTTGATTTACGTATGTAGCTTGTACCTTATGATTCCTATGTGTACGAACGTTATATTTCATAGTTGAATCATAAGAAGAGTATTTACTATCGTGCAATCGATTTTTTGAGAATTAAAAATGCATGTAAGCTACATAACAGCGAGATAAGGGTGCAGTTTATTTTCGAGTAAGTACAGGGGTAAAACGGTCAATTGACCAAATTCGATATAAATCCGATGAGAAAATTTCATTAAAAATATGAAATCGAGAGATCTTGATCAATAACGAGGAAAATATTGAATTTCGAGTCCAATTGATCGAGATATGAATTTAATTAATATTTTTGGAATTTTTGTCTCGAAAAACGAGCCCAAAAATAGTGGAAAAATATACCGAAAAAGTAAAATCGGACTGATAAATTCATTTACGGACTAAATGAATTTAATTGGAATTTTTGAGAATTTTTGAGATATTTTTGGGATATTCTAGGATTTTAATATTATTTTAAGGATTAAAATAATATTAAAAATATATTATAAAGTTAAAAAAAAAAAAAAAAAAAAAAAAAAAAACGAAACAGAAACGGATTGAAGAAAACGCGGGGAGAGAGAAGGAGAGAAACCGAGCAGACCCGAGGAGAGGAGAACCACCGGTTCAGCCAAGGAGAAAAGGGGAAAAAGAGGAAAAAAAGAAAGAAAAAGGAAAAAGAAAATTTTCGGGAATTCATCGGACTTCGGGTAAGTCGATACGAGGTCAAAAGTGACCAATTTAATTTCTGATAAATTTATTTAAATTATATTTAATCAGAAATTGACCCGGAGTTAAATTTACGAAATTGTGCAGTTCGACGATTAATTCCGAACGGAAGCCCGATCGAACTCCGATTCGCGCACCATCGCACAATCTCGGGTAAGTAAAGCTCATTTACGACAATTTATGTGATTTATGCGTATTTAAGATTTAATTTACGCATTTCGGATTAAATTTTGGATTTAGTGAATTATATTCAAAAAATTGAATAAAATGTCGTAAATGATATACGGGCTATCCAAAGAGCTTGGAATAAAGCCCAATGGGTATTGATAGGCCCAATGAGTCGATAGACCTTGATGAACGGGCTTAATACGGATTAAGGCCCGATTAACGTAATTAAGGCCCATTAAGCGTAAAAGGGCCAATTTAAGTGAAATAAACTGTATTAAATGTGTAATACAGTAAGAAAAGTGTAATTAATTCAGTGAATGATTAAATGCAGTTCCAGAGTCATATTGAGAGTTGACCGGACTGCGAGATTAGACAGCACAGAGGAAGAGAGGTCACACGACGTGATCCGAGGTAGGGGACTCTTGCAAGTAGCTAGAGATATCTGTGCATATTTTCGTTGGATTTTACATTCACTGAAATTGTTTGAGGGTCAGAGAAAATCTATAATAATTATAGGGACCCGATATGGGTAAATTACGATTTTGCCCCTAGTTAGGCAAAAAGTGAAATTTTGGGAAAAGTGGTAGAAAGCATGGAAATGATGTTTTGAGTGGTTTTTACTGCTGTGTAGCAGAAGAGTAGGTGGATGGGCTAATGTTTTGAGGTCGATGTAAATTAAGCACACTTTATAGTGCTGATTTTAGTGATTTTTAACATCCCTATTTTTAAAGAGCCATCTACCGAATTATGTGGAAACAATCGTGCTAGAGCATAACTCGCACTTGATTTCAGATGTTTTTCACATACATTAGTGCTGGAGGTTGACTCGCACTACATTTATTTGACATGCATGATAGAGTACTGGAGCATTGCTCGTACTCAGTTTTTATGTGATTTGTGCATGATAGAGTGCTGGAGCGATTAGCTCGTACTCGAGTTTTACATGAGATGCATGACCTGGTGCTGGAGGTTCACTCGCACTAGTGTTGATATTTTGACATGCATATACAGTGTTTTGAGGCGGAGTGTTGACTGTGTGTCACACTCAAGACGCGCACTGTAGTTTTTCGTGATATACACACATGTTAGAAAACCGTGACGATTTCCTCCGTGTAGACTGAGTGTCACATTGTTGAGATGTTCTCACGTGAATTTAGAGACGTGGCATTTATTCCATGGTTTCGAGGGCTAAAGACCCTGGCTATGAGGTTTTCCATGGTTTCGAGGGCTAAAGACCCTGGCTATGAGGTTTTCCATGGTTTCGAGGGCTAAAGACCCTGGCTGTGAGGGTCCACGGGTGTACTGTGTACCGTGTCTGAGTGGCACGAGGTGTACACTGTACCGTGTGTTACGTAGCTGGCGGCTGATAGTGGACTGACCCCCCACCCGTTACAGCAGTGATTACCCCGCACACCGAGTACTGTGTTGCCTGGGATCACCATTGTTAGGATATGGCCATAGTCCGGAGATACTCTCTTACGGTAAGATCCTTAAGCCCAACATCCTTAAGCCTGTTCGGCGGGGAGGCTCTGTTTGGCGGGGAGGCTCTCTTACATAGTCTAGAGAGATTGCATTTAGCCACTGAGTCTCGCAAGGTATATCACATGTATTTTATGATACGGGTAGACCTAAGGGATGGGTCGAAACCCAGTTTATTTGTGTTGTGATGAGAAATGCCATATTTACTGTGTTTTGAATGTAAATGGCATATTTTATATAAAGGCATTCTTAAATGATTTAATATGCACTGTTTTGCATGAATGCCTCTGATTGATAAACCAGCATGTGTTTAGTACATGGGATTTTAAATCTGTACTATATTATATATATTTTAAACATGCTTTTGAAATGAGAGAAGGAAAGGCAAAGCACTATTTTCAAGTAGATAGTATGGATGTCTACTTGCTTGCCTGATTTCCTTACTGAGCGCGTTGATAGCTCATCCCATTCATTTTCCCCCCATCTCTACAGATTCTCATCAGTAGATCGAGTCGGCCAGGGTATTGCATTCCTTTGATCCGTTGCCACTCCCCATCTAGCGAAAGGTATACACACGCGTACTCTTTTGTATCTGAACAATGTATAAACACAGTGATGTACACGTTTTAATATGGGGGATGTAATGATGTAATTATATTTAAGAATACGAATTTACTTATGATATAAATGTCATGTATGTATGGTACGAAAAAGAATGGTAAGGTATGCATGGATGAGGAGACTAATGCCTATTCACAGCCCAACTGTTGAGGAGATAAAGGTAAGTAAAAAGCGAAAAATTTATTGTGGTTTTTGGTAAAGTCGCGTGTGGGAGGAGGGCGTGACACTTTTTCATACCTGACCACCAATACCCTTTTCAGAGATTTCAATATATTTATTATTTCTTGGATGCACTGTATATCCCAAAGTGTGAGCTTCTGACAATAATACTATATCATCAACTGTGGTCTTGGGGAGCACTTATACTGTCTCTGAACCTCTGTAAGTCATCATCACTCACAGTGAACTTTATCACAATACCCTTCTAAATCTAACCCATACTATCGACACCATGCCGATCATCACACTAAACCTAGAAAATTCGGTCACTCAAATCCGGTTCCAACCTCAGGCTAGCTGTCACAAAATCACCGTCATCATCACAAGGGATCACATCATTACTAAGGTTCACAACTACTCTAGCAGCTCTCGCTCCCTAACATCATATGTAATACAATCCCGAGGCTCTTTCTGTTCAAGGTATCAGCCATTACATTAGTCTTTCCTGAGTGGTACAGTTTTCACAATCATAATCCTTAGAAGCTCTAACCCTCTTGATTATCTCATATTCGACTCTTTCTGTGAAAACAGATACTCGGGGCTCTTATGATCAATGCATACCCGAAATGTCTCACCGTATAAGTGGTGGTGCCATACTTTCAGTATAAACGCTACGACTGCCAACTCTAAATCATGGGTCTGATAGTTTCTCTTATGGTCCTTGAACTAATTGGATCCATAAATGACTATCTTCCCATTTTACATCAATACACAGCCCAATCCTTATTTGGAGGTATCCATACACACTGAAACCTCTTGAGTTGTTAGTCATGGTGAGAATACTTACGGTGGTCAGTTCATTACTTCAATATACCAAAACTCACCGAAGCCATCTACATACTTATCATCCCACTGGCATGCAATCTTTTCCCAAATAAAATGTGTCAACTGAGCAGCCCATTTCGAGAAACTCACAACACCTCGTCTGTAAGGTAGTTTTCAATTACTACTCATGCTCTTCCCTGGACTTCGATACATCAAAATATCATCACTAAAGATGACAACCAATCAGTCCAGGTAAAGTTTAAATACCTCATCGTAGTTGAGTTCCACTCATTATTTCAATCACCCAATTTTCTTGACCTATGTATGCATAAACGTATAAAGTCATTTCGAAATCACTTTCGTTCGGGATATTAATCCACGTCATTTCATTTTTCTTATATTAACGGCTTTTATAAAATTTTAATTTTAAAACTTCATGGTTATTCAAATTCTATATCTCCTACTCAGGATCTATCACATCTCAAAGCTTATCAATTTTCATATATCACTTATAATAACTCTTTCATTACTTGTTACACGTACAATACACATTTCAGTGATGTTTTCACCCCTATTTTCAACTTACAATCCCTATACCCATATTCAGTTAGTGAAAATCAGCTAACCATCATCCTCATGCCTAAGGGTACAGGCTTTACATTTTTCACTAACTTATAAGCAACTGAAGGTGGTATGAATAAATGCGTGGCACCAGGATCAATTAAAATAATCACTTCATTATTCTTAACCAGTGTGGTATCTTCCACCACATCCTATGAAACATCAATAGTGTCCTGGTCCAAGGCATACACTCACCCTCGTCCAACATTTTATTTTCGTGGTAACTACCACACATCTTACACTGTTCACACTGCTACTCTGTTATACTGTTACGTAGCAGGTCGGGGTCCTCAAATCACAATACCCCTCAAAAGTATTGAAATTGGATACACTGGGGCTTTACCAATCAACTTACCCCGTAACGCCTCAACTCAAATCTTTTACCAAACTACATTTTTCCCACTCTGACATCTCTGTCATTCTCTATTCTCTTTTTTCTCTATTTCGACCCTTACTACCTTTCTCAATTTCAGAGGCGTGCAACTCATGATCTTTGTCTCAAAACTGTAGTCTGCGCACTGCCTTGTCATAGGTAGTGATATCTAACGGGCTAATCGGACTCTAATTGACAATCTGAGCCCTTCCATGAACTTTCAGACATCTCGACTCTCACTGTTCATCATGTCCGAGTCACATCTGTCCAGGAATATAAACTGAGTTTCATACTCGTTAATCAACATGTTCCTCTGGGTCAAAGTAAAGAATATTATCTGTAATTTCCTTTAAGTAGTGTTTGGGATATTCTGTCATCGAAATACATCTAGAATTACTTTTCATGTCCATTCTGGATGTATAATTCTTCAAATAGGTCGAGCAAACTTCCCCCAATGTTTCGACTCTCCCTCAAATCTCATACATACTCTGAGCAATTAGCTCTATAATATTCTCCACACTCCGCTCCAACCTCGCGAAACGTGTCTCAATACTGTCTGATCTCTCTGTCAGACTCTTTTCGATCTCTCTGTCGAACTCTGTGAGGCATGCTCAACATCAGCCTCCACGTCAATCTCATCTCGAGTCTCATGTGGCGACTCAGTACAACTCTCAAGCCTACCTCAATGGCCTCGAGTTCGTGTACTCGCACTTTTACCATAGTGGCTAACAGTTCATGAGTCTATACTTGCATTTAAAACCAAATTCTTAGCTGCACTTCCATCTCGATAGACACAATTATATCTAAACAATGCACAGTACACGGGGATGTAAATTTCCTTAACCACTAACACCGACTCATATCAGGCCAACTCAAGCTCTGATACCATTGCCTGTCACGACCCAAATTACCTAAAAATCATAGTAAATTTTTTGCTTTTTTCATTTATTATTTAATTCTTACATTTCTCTCATCGTGACCATCCTACAACACAGTTGGGCTATGATTCAGTGTTAGTTACATCTCACCTATTACCATTCCATTTCCATAATCATATTCATATATCAGAGTTTACTATCTTTTGACTTTAATTAAATAATACCCAATGGTATTTATAACTCTACATCCCCGACAGCATATCCATTTATAGTACTGTGCATTACATATTTAGATACAAAACCATACAAATGTGTATACCTGTCTCTCAATGGGAAGCAACAGATATCAAGCATGCAAGTCTTTAGCCGCTTACTAATTTCTGTTAGTGCTCTGAAAAGATGAGAAAATAAGGGGGGTGAGCAAACCACACCCTCAGTAAGGCAATTATGCAAGTAAGTAGATAGCTCCACTATCTACATGCTCATAATGTCATGCCCTTAAATCCATTTCTTTTCATTAAAATCATCAAGCACAAAGTCATGCAAACATCAATGACTTAGTTTATCAAAACTATTCGTGCATATATAAATTATACTACTTATGCATCAAATCATTTTATGTGACATCATTAAATCATAATAAGCATGAATTTAATCAAGATCATGCAGTCTTTCATGTCATGTAAGACAAATCAAGGATTTCAAATGAAAGCATGGAAAACATTATCATGCTACTGCATTTAAATCAATTCATTAAAACTGCAGTAAAAACTAACCCTTTCGGGTCAATCATCTCATAAAACAATTCAGTAAGGTTTATTATAAAACTCCGGTTATAAAACCACCCTTCTTTCAGGGTCACATATCATAAAATCATCTGAAATCTCATATCACAGTATAAAATCATAAAATCAGGGACCTGACCCCTCCCTCGGGTCTACCTGGCCTATCGACCAATAGTTATATCATGTGAGATAATCAGCTGATTATATCCGTAACATTGAGGACTATGGCCATATCCTAGTGATCCCTGGCAACACGGTACCTAGTGTGCGGGGTATCACACCTGAAACGGGAGGTGGGTCGTCCTACCCGCCAGAACAGCATAACACCAGGATTGCGAGGGCAAGGCTTGCTGCCTCGTGGCTAATGCCACTCCACTCTAACAATCCCCATGGTACAGCGTACTCCACGTGACATACACGATACAATGTACTCCGTGAACCCAAGCTCAATCAGGGGTGCCTGCAATAAGTCTTATCCACCCATATCATCTCTGTCTCAGTATTCACGTGTGAGCATATCATCTCACTATGACACACAATCAACAGGAGGTTCCAACACGGCTATATGAATGTAATATAAATCCCTGTGTGAGCAAAGCTCTAGCACGACTCCATGCATATTCATGATATCAAAAAACCTCGTGCGAGCGAAGCTCTAGCACGGTTTCATAAAAATCAGTAAAATCTGCGTACGAGCAGTGCTCCAGTACGACTTAAACTGATTATAAATTCAAGTAAAATCCACATACGAGCAATGCTCTTGTACGGATATGTATAAAAACTCAGTGAAAACCTTGTACAAGAAAAACTCCAGTACGACATTCAAATGAATTATAAAACCATATAAAACTTTGTGCGAGCAACGCTCCAGCACAAATAAATGCTCAAGTAAATCAAATCTCGTGCGAGTTACACTCCAGCACGGCTTTATGCAATATCAAATCAAAACAGGATGCGAGCTAAGCTCCGACATCTCTCATGCATGTCAAATCATTAAAACTAGTACGAGCAATTGCTCCAACACCATTTTATGCATACCACATCAAAACAAATCAAAATAAGTCAAAACATGTCAAAACAGAGTGCGAGCTAGGCTCCAGCAGCTCTCATTTCACAATAATAAAAATCAGTGCGAGCACCATGCTCTAGCACATTTCATGCATATGATGTCACACAAGTCGGTGCGAGCAAGCGCTCAAGCACATTTATGCACAATCACAAACGTAGATATAGTCCGAACTACGTGTCGGCACTATCTGTTTCCATACAAACTTGATAGTTGGCCTGTTTTTCAAAGAAATTCCATTTAAATATGAATAACACATACGTAGTGTTATCTTGTGAAATTTATGCAGTTTCTGACCAATCTATCAATTTGCTTTGATTACAATCAATAAAATTCTTTAACTCGAAAAATTCCTTAAATCATGCATTTCATGCATGTCATGCTTTCACCATCCTTAGGTGAATTTCCCTCAATAGGGTAAAATAGTCATTTCACCTATTTCAATCCTTAAAATCATTTAAACCACTTTTAGGATCTTTATACATAATCAAGGTATACATACATAATCAGTGTACAAAAAAACTATTAAAATACGCGTAGCTACCTCTAACAACTCACACAATTCCTTTACCTCATTTTTCTGTACAGCCTGACCTTTCCACTGATGACTCGTCACGCAGTCCGATTTGCTCCGAATCTAATCTTTGAAACTGCGGATACATATTCATCAGGTCAAATACAATACAATTAATTGTATTTCATAATTTTTTGGGCTTAATTTAAATAATTGGTCCCATTTACCCATATTGGGCCCGATTGCACCACAATGGGCCTTAATCGGCCTTAAGCTCGTTTACCACACTTTATCAAGGCCTATTAGGCTCATTGGGCCCATCAGTAATTTATTTAGCCTTATTCTAAATTTTCAGATATCTCAATTTAGTATTTACGACAATTTATCCAATTTTTCAGAATATAATCCATTTATGCGGATATTAAATCCGTAATACATCAACACGTATAACGATGCAAATTATAGTAAATAAGGGTTACTTACCTGAGATTCCATGATCATACACAAATCGAGGCTGTCTCGAGCTCTCGGTGGATGCCAATTGTCGAGCTACACAATTTAATATTTTTTCGGATAAATTTTCAGTCGGATAATAATCAAATTAAATATTCCAAAAAGTAAATCGGTCAATTTGACCACTTACCGACTTACCCGAAGCTCGACTTGCTTCACTTGAATTTTCCTCAATTTTTTCACTCTTTTTTCCCTTTTTCTTCCTTTTTTTCCTTCTCTTTTTGGCTGAACCGGTCCGGTCCGGTTCAACCCGGTTCAGACCGTTGATTCGGTCTGGTTCGGTTCGATCGGTTCAGTCTGGTTTGGCCGGTTCAGTCATCCTCTAGTCGTTTCGGTGTCGTCCGATCGATTCTCGGGATGATTCTGCCACCAATCGACGTGCCACGGCCTGGGCTTCCTAAATCGGGCCTCGGCTGGGGTCAAAACGGCGCTGATGGCCACCAATCGGGGCTCCTCTTTCGCGGCTTCTCCCCCCATTTCTGGCATTTTTCGACGTGATCCACGGCGCGTCTTGGCCGCTGTGATGTCGCCCGGGGTCGGGCTGTCTTTGCCAGCCCTTGTCGACCCCTAGGCCTCGCCGGTGGCTCGCCGGTTGTAAGACCCGAAATTAAATCGTAAATTTTATGAGGTAGAAAAATGCTCACAAATTTAAAGGAATGGGATTCGGACTGAAAATAAGAATTCAAATCATAAAATGAATGAGTGTTCGTGAAGGAAAGTTTGATTAAATTAATCCCGAACACGCGCAAGGGCAAAATGGTCAAAAGATCGAAAGTCGGGATAAATTCGATAAGAAAATTTAATTTAAAATAAGGATTTAGAATATCTTGATCAATAATGAGGAAATTATATAATTTTGAGTCAAACTGATCAAGATCCGAAATTTTTAGAAATACCGAAAAGTCACCCGGGACAATGTCCGGAAAATACGGAGAAATTATACTGAAAAAATGATTAAAAATATAATAAATAAATTAAATTAAATTAAATTAATTTATTTGGAATAAATTAATAGATTTTTGTAGATATTTTACAATATATTTGAATATTTTAATGAATATTTTAATAATAAAACAAATTGTTAAAAAAAAAATCAGAAAATGAAAACTATCGGGGAGAGAGAAGAACCAAGGAAAACGGAGAGGGAGACGTGCGTGGCTCGTCCGATCGACAGCCACCGGGCACCGACGACCTCCGACGAAGGGCAGAACAGCAAGAGGAGAGGTCGGTGAATCCATTGGCACCGGTGACACGCGCCGACAATGGCCATGTCCGGCGAACGGAGGACGAGAAGGCCGCGAGGAAAACGGAGTCGGTACCGGCGATCCACGGCAGCTGGGGGCGAACGGCGGGTACCAGCGTGATCAGGAGGAGGAGCCGGTCCTTTTGAGACCAGTACCGGCCGACGAAACCTTCGGAATCCGCCGGATCGGGAGGAGACAGTCGGGGGGAGAAGGAGGAATTCACCGACGATGGTCGCGTTTTGACCCCAACCGAGGCCCGATTCTGAATACCCAGGTGTAGCCGAGCCGAACGGCACCGAAATCGCAACGGGAACCGGCCGGACGGCGCCGAAATGAGCAAATGGGGATTGAACCAGTCGAACCGGCCTGAACCGGCCAAAACTGAACCGAACCGGACCGAGCTGAACCGGCGGTCTGAACCGGTCTGAACCGGATTGAACCGGTTCAGCCAAAAAGAGAGGAAAAAAGGAGAAAAAGAGGAAAAGGAAAAAGGGAAAGGATTTTCGGGGATACACCGGACTTCGGGTAAGTCAATATGAGGTCAAAAGTGACCGAATTGATTTTTGAGAAATTTATTTAAATTATATTTAATCGAAGAGTAACCCGGGATTAAATATAATAATTGTGCAGTTCGACGATAAAGCCCGAACGAGAGCCGATTGAGCTCCAATTTTCGTATCCCGCATCGTATCGGGTAAGTACAGTTTAATTTCGGCAATTAGAGTCCTTTAATACAGAGTTTCAATTATTTTACAGAATTTACGGATTAATTCTGTATAAAAGGAATATTAATCGGAATTACAACGTAATTACCGTAAATGGTATACGGGCTATCCAATGAGTTTGGAACGAAGCCCGATAATTATTGGTAAGCTGAATGAGCCCAGTAAACCCGAAGAAGGGATTTAAACAGTATAAACGGGCTGAAAATGGGTGGAGGCCCATTAAAGTGCAATCGGGTCCAATAGGGATAAATGGGCCCAATGATTTAAATTAAGCCCAGAAAGTATTAAATACAATTAAGTTGTATAATATCTGACCTGAGGAATATTATTACGCAGTTCCGGAGGTTTGATTGGGAGCAGATCGGACTGCGCGACGTGACAACAGTGGAAAAGGAAAGGTCAGACTCGACGAGAATCGAGGTAAGGGAATTTTGTAGGTGCATAGAGATAATTATGCGTATTTTGAGAGGGGATTTACAGGGCTTAGAAATTTCTTAAAGCATCTAGAAATAAAGTAATAATTTTTACGAAAACCGGGGCTTAGATAAATAGAGAAAAAGGATGATTTTGCCCCTGAGAGTAAAATTTGCAAAAAGGGTAGTAAGGCAGGTAAATTGCATGATTGTATATATTTACTGCTTTATATGGACATATTGCTTTGATTTAAGCAAATATGCACATAGGTGGGCTGTTGATTTCGTGAATTTTATGAAAAGGTACCGGTTTGTACCGGTTACTATTTTAAAAGATGTTTCATTAAAAGTGAGCCACCTATCGTAATTACATGAATAAAAAAAGAGTGCTAGAGTCTTACTCGCACTCAAGTTTACTGATTTATTTATCATGAAAAGCCGTACTGGAGCATTGCTCGTACGAGAAATTTGTGTGTGCACAAAACCGTGCTGAAGCTTCGCTCGCACGAGATTTTAGATATCATGATATGCATAGCGTGGTGCTGGAGTTCCGTAAGCCTGTGACCTGGTGTGGGGTGGGCAGCTGGATGCTCACATAAACGCACTAGACGCGAGTTGACATGCATATAGTCGTGCGGAAGTCTCCTGTAGACTGTGTGTCACAGAGAGTTGAGATGCTCGCACATATACTTTGAGACATGGGTTGGTTATCGACATAGTATTGGGCTGGATAAGACCTACGGCAGGCACCCCCAGACTATGATATGGGTCCACGGAGTACGATGTACCGTGTATGTCACACGGAGTACGCTGTACCATGCAGTCATGATGACTCTACGATGTTACTCGATATTCTGGCGGGTAGGACTTGACCCCACCTCCCGTTGCAGTTGTGATACCCCGCACACCGGATCCGTGTGCCTGGGATCACAGGGACATAGTATGGCCATAGTCCTCGATTTTTCATACAGTAACCTACATGCCTCACATGATATCATACGGTCTGGATAGCCAGGACAAACCCGATGGAGGGGTAGTCTCGATTTATGTTTTTAAAAGAGATTTGATTTGATGAATCAAGGTATTCCCGAGAGATGGGTTTGACCTTGATGAAGTTGTTTTATAATGAAACAAATGAGTTTTAAAGTGAGAGTTTATGATGAAATAAATGAGTTTTAAATGAGATGAATTTATAATGAAACAAATAAGTTTCAAAGTGATGAGTTTGTGATTAAACAAATGAGTTTTAATGTGACGAGCATGAGATGTCATACATGATGATTTTCCATGTGTGCTTTATATGTCGATTTCATGATTTCTTGTATATGATATATACATTCATGTGGCATTGTTTTAATCTTACCTCATGCTCCGAAAGTAAACGATTTTTACATCATGACATTATCAGCACGTAGATAGTATAGTTATCTACCTGCTTACATTATTGCCTTACTGAGCACGTTTCGCTCACCCTTTCATTTTTCACCCCACAGGGTACACTCAGTAGAAGAGAGCGACAATAGCTTCGCAATTCGGTTATCCGCTGCTTCTTATCAATATCAGGTATACACATTTATATAATTTCGTATCTGAACATATAGATGCACAGTACTATATATGATGTAATATTGGGGATGTATTCAGTTTAAATAAATTGAATGGTAAATAGGGGAGAGGTGACTAACACCGAATCATAGCCCAACTGTTTAGTAGTGTAAAGGTTCACGACGAGTAAGGAAATGAAAAAGCGAAAAATTTGTAGGGATTTTTAGGTAATTTGGGTCGTGACAAATTTAATGGTATCAGAGCAGAGTTGGCCTGATATGAGTCGGTGTTAGTGGTTAAGTAAATTTACATCCCCATGTACTGTGTATTGAAGTTTAAGATGATCTCCCTAGTTAAGTATGATGGTAGAATTACACTCCGGAGAAAGTCACCTGAGGATGACAGTATATGATATGATAGATGTACTCGGAGTTAATTATGGACTCATTTACTTGGTTCTAATTTGGAGGACCAAAATTCTTAAGTGGGGGAGATTGTAAGACCCGATATTTTCAAGTGCATTTAAAAGTGCAAAAGGATAGAAATGGTATTCCCGAAAACATGCAAGGGTAAAATGGTCAAAAGACCAAAATTCGATATTAATCGGGATAAGAAAATTTAATTAAAAATATGGGATTGAGAAATCTTGATCAATGACGAAGAAATAATTAAATTTCGAATTAAATTGATCAAGATATGAATTTATTGGAATAAATCAGAATTTTCGTATCGAAAAATAATCCCGAAAATAATCAAAAATTTTATCGAAAAGGTAAAATCGGACTGATAAATTTATTTATGGATTAAATGGATAAATATAATTTTTTTAAATATTTGTGGATGTTTAATATTATTTTATTGATTAAAATAATATTAAAATAAATTATAAATAAATAAATAAGTTAAAAAAAAACAGAAATGAAATCTGGAAAACGAAAGAAACGAAACAGAGAAGGCGAAACGTGAAGAGAGAACCGAGGGAACCAATTCCCTCCGTCCGACGAGCCACCGGCGAGGCCTAGGGGCCGACGAGGGTCGACGAACGTAGCTCGACCTCGGGCGAACCCACAGGCAGCCACGACGCAAGGCGAAGTGGCCGAAAAATGTCGAAAAATGGAGGAGATGCTGGGGGGAAGAAATCACGATTCACCGGCGATGGCTGCGATTCGACCCCATGTAAGACCCGATATTTTCGAGTGCATTTAAAAATGCAAAAGGACTTAAATGGTATTCCCGAATACGTGCAAGGGCAAAATGGTCAAAAGACCAAAATTCGGTATTAATCGGGACAAGAAATTTAATTAAAAATATGAGATTTAGAAATCTTGATCAATAACGAAGAAATAATTAAATTTCGGGTTAAATTGATCAAGATATGAATTTATTGGAATAAACCGGGATTTTCGCATCGAAAAATAATCCCGAAAATAATCGAAAAATATACCGGAAAGGTAAAACCGGACTGAGAAATTAATTTATGAATTAAATAGAAATTTTTTATAATATTTTGGGATATTTTGTAATTTTAATAATATTTTAATGAATAAAATATTATTAAAAATAAATTATAAATAAATAAATGAAATTGTAAAAAAAAAAAAAAAAAAGAAACGAATCTGGAAAACGAAACGAAAGTCAGAAAACGAAACAGAAGCAAAACGCGAAGGAAGACCCGAGGAAGAGAGATCGCCGGCAGAGCCACCACCGGCGACCGAGGAGGTTCGATACCCACCGGAAAAGGAAGCCCGAACTCGGGCGAACCTCCAGCAACCCAGACGCGCGCCGAGAACGGCGAAAATCGTCGGAAACGGAGGAGAAGCCGCGGGGGAGAGAAGCCCGATTCGCCGGCGATGGGGCCGATTCGACCCAGGTCGAGGCCCGATTTGAGAAGCCCAGTCCATGGCGCGTTGAATGGCACCGGAATCGGCCAGAGAACCGGCCGGACGGCGCCGGCACGACCAAAGGGAGCCTGGACCGGCCGAACCGGACAGAACCGGCCGAACCGGACCAGACCGAACCGGCGGTCCGAACCGGGTTGAACCGGACCGGACCGGTTCAGCCAAAAAGAGAGGGAAAAAAGGAAGAAAAAGGGAAAAAGAAAAAGAGAAAAAATTGGAGAAAATTCCTGTGATGCAATCGAGCTTCGGGTAAGTCGGTAAGCGGTCAAATTGATCGATTTAATTTTTGGAATATTTAATTTGATAAATAATCGACTGAAAGTTTACCCGAAAATATATTTAATTGTGTAGCTCGACAATTGGCATCCACTGAGAGCTCGAGACAGCCTCGATTTGTGTACGATCATGGAATAACGGGTATGTAACCCTTATTTACGACAATTTTGCATCGTTATGCGTGATTGATATTTAACGCATAAATTATGGATTTAATTTTCGCATAAATGAATTAAATTCTGAAAATTGGATAAATTGTCGTAAATAATTCATAAGCTGTCTGAGAATTTAGAACGAGGCTAAATAAATTACTGATGGGCCCAATGAGCCCCATTGGCCTCGATAAAGTGTGGTAAAAGGGCTTAAGGTCGATTAAGGCCCATTAAGGTGCAATCGGGCCCAATATGAGAAACGGGCCCAATGATTTAAAATTAAGCCCAGAAAATTATGAAATACATTAAATTGTATTGTATTTGACCTGATGAATGTGTATCCGCAGTTTCGGAGATTTGATTTGGATTCGGAGCAAATCGGACTGCGTGACAAGACATCAGTGGGAAAGGTCAGACTGTACAGAAAAATGAGGTAAGGGAATTGTGTGAGTAGCTAGAGGTAGCTACGCATATTTTAATAGTTTTTCTGTACACTGAGTATGTATGTATACATGGATATTGTATAATGATCCTAAAAATGGTTTGAATGATTTTAAGGATCGAAATAGGTGAAATGTCTATTTTACCCCTATTGAGGGAAGTTCACCTAAGGATGGTGAAAGCATGACATGCATGAAATGCATGATTTAAGGATTTTTGATGATTAAGAAATTTTATTGGTTTTAATCAAAGCAAAGCAATAGATTGGCCAGAAATTGTTTAATTTCACAAAATAACACTACGTAGGTGTTATTAATAATTAAATGGAAATTTCTTTGGAAAACGGCCAACTATCAAGTTTATATGGAAACAGATAGTGTCGACACGTAGTTCGCACTATATCTGCGTTTGTGAATGTGCATAAATGTGCTTGAGCAATTGCTCGCACCGACTTGTGACATCATATGCATGAAATGTGCTAGAGCATGGTGCTCGCACTGATTTTTAATATTGTGAAATGAGAGCTGCTGGAGCCTAGCTCGCACTCTGTTTTGACATGTTTTGACATGTTTTGATTTGTTTTGACGTGGTATGCATAAAATAGTGCTGGAGCGATTACTCGCACTACTTTTAATGATTTGACATGCATGAGAGATGCTGGAGCTTAGCTCGCATCCTGTTTTGATTTAATATTGCATAAAGCCGTGCTGGAGTGTAACTCGCACGAGATTTGATTTAGTTATGCATAAAGCCGTGCTGGAGTATAACTCGCACGAGATTTGATTTACTTGAGCATTCATTTGTGCTGGAGCGTTGCTCGCACAAAGTTTTATATGGTTTTCATAATTCATTTGAATGCCGTACTGGAGTTTTTCTCGTACGAGGTTTTCACTGAATTTATATACATATCCGTACTAGAGCGTTGCTCGTACGTGGAATTTACATGAAATTATAATCAGTTTAAGTCGTACTGGAGCGCTGCTCGTACGCAGATTTCACTGATTTTTATGAAACCGTGCTAGAGCTTCCCTCGCACGAGATTTTCAGATATCATGAATATGCATGGAGCCGTGCTTGAGCTTCGCTCGCACAGGGATTTATATTACATGCATATAGCCGTGTTGGAGCCTCCTGTAGACTGTGTGTCACAGTGAGATGATATGCTCACACGTGCACTCTGAGACAGATATGATATGGGTGGATAAGACCTATTACAGGCACCCCTGATTGAGCTTGGGTTCACGGAGTACGTTGTACCGTGTATGTCACGCGGAGTACGCTGTACCGTGGGGATTGTTGGAGTGGAGTGGCATTAGCCACGAGGCAGCAAGCCTTGCCCTCGCAATCCTGGTGTTATGCTGTTCTGGCGGGTAGGACGACCCACCTCCCGTTTCAGGTGTGATACCCCGCACACTAGGTACCGTGTTGCCAGGGATCACTAGGATATGGCCATAGTCCTCGATGTTACTGATACTTACCTAATTGTCTCACATGATATAACTTGTGGTCTATTAGACCAGGGTAGACCCGAAGGAGGGGTCAGGCCCCCGATTTGACGATTTGACGATTTTATGATTTTATGAAATGTGACCCTGAAAGAAGGGTGGTTTTATAACCGAGTTTTATAATGAATTTTAATGAATTGTTTTATGAGATGATTGACCCGGAAGGGTTAGTTTTTACTGCAATTTTAATGAAATGATTTAAATGCAGTAGCATGATGTGCTTTTCCATGCTTAAATGATAAATTCATGAAATGATTATATCCCGCGATTTGTTTTATATCGCATGAAGTAATGCATGATTTTGATTTAATTCATGCTGAATATGATTTAATGATGTCACATAAAATGCTTTGAATGCATGAGTTACATGATTTATATATGCACAAATAGTTTTGGATAAACTATGGCATTGAATATGCATGACTTTGTGCGTGTAAATTTTAAATGAAAAGAAATGGATTTAAGGGCATGGCATTATGAGCATGTAGATAGTGGAGCTATCTACTTACTTGCATAATTGCCTTACTGAGCGTGTGGTTTGCTCACCCCCCTTATTTTTCCATCTTTTCAGAGCACTTGCAATAGATATTGAGCGGCTGAGGACTTGCATGGTTGATATTTGCTGCTTCCCATCGAGAGACAGGTATACACATTTGTATGGTTTTGTATCTAAATATGTAATGCACAGTACTGTAAATGGATATGATGTCGGGGATGTAGAGTCATGCAAATACCATTGGGTATGTGTTTATTTAAAGTCAAAAGGATAGTAGACTCTGATATATGATTATGGAAATGGATTGGTAATAGTGAGAGGTGACTAACACCGAATCATAGCCCAACTGTGTTGTAGGATGGTCACGACGAGAGAAAGGTAAGAATTAAATAATAAATGAAAAAGCGAAAAATTTACTCTGATTTTTAGGTAATTCGGGTCGTGACAGGTTTAATGGTATCAGAGCTTGAGTTGGCCTGATATGAGTCGGTGTTAGTGGTTAAGAAAGTTTACATCCCCATGTACTGTGCATTATTTAGATACAATTGTGTATATCGAGATGGAAGTGCAGCTAAGAATTTGGTTTTAAATGCAAGAATAGACTCATTGACTGATAGCCGCTATGGTTGAGAGGCGAGTACACGAGCTCAAGGCCGTTGAGGTAGGCCCATGAGTTGTACTGAGTCGCCACATGAGACTTGAGATGAGATTGACGTGGAGGCTGGTTGATCATGCCCCACAGAGTCCGATAGAGAGATCGGATAGAGTCTGACAGAGAGATCGGACAGTATTGAGATACGCTTCGCAAGGTTGGAGCGAAGGGGGAGAATATTTTGAGAGCTAATTACTCAGAATATGTATGATATTTGAGGGCGAGTTGGAGCATTAATTGAAGTTCGCTCGACCCATTTGAAGAGTTAGACGTCCAGAATGGACATGGAAAAAAATTATATATGTATTCCGATGACAGAATATCCCGGATATTGTTTTAAAGAAAATTACAGATGATATTATTTACTCTGACCCAGAGGAATTGGTTAATTAATGAGTATGAAACTCAGATTATATTCCTGGGCAGATATGACTCGGACACTGAACTGTGAGAGTCGAGATAGCTGAAAGTTCATGGAAGGGCTCAGATTGTTAGAGTCCGATTAGCCCGTTTGATATCACTACCTATGCCGAGGCAGTGCGCAGACTATAGTTGTATGAATAAGATCACGAGTTGCATGCCTCTGAGATTGAGAAAGGTAGTGAGGGTCGAAATTTAGACAAAAAGAGAATAGAGAATGACAAAGATGTCAGAACAAGAAAAGGTAATTGGTAAAAAGCTTAGAGCTGATAAATCACGGGGTAAGTTGATTGATAAACCACAGTATATCTAATTTTAACACTATTGAGGGGTATTATGATTTGAGGACCGCAACCTGCTACGGAGCATTGTAAACAGTATAACAGAGTAGCAGTGTGAACAGTGTAAGATGTGTGGTAGTTATCACGAAAATAAGATGTTGGACGAGGGCGAGTGTATGCCTTGGACCAGGACACTACTGATATTTCATTGGATGTGGTGGAAGATACCACACTGGTTGTGAATAATGAAATAATTATTTTAATTGATCCTGGTGCCACGCATTTATTCATACCGCCTTCAGTTGCTTATAAGTTAGTGAAAAATGTGAAGCCTGTACCCTTAGGCAAGAGGATGATAGTTAGTTGATTTTCACTAACTGAATATGAGTATAGGGATTGTAAGTTGAAAATAGGAGTGAAAATATCACTGAAAAGTGTATTGTAACTTGACAAGTAAGGAAAGAGTTTGCCATAAGTGATATATGAAAGGAGATAAGATTGGAGATGTGATAGATCCTGCATACGAGATAAATTGGAATAAAAGGCATATGCAAGGTAAGGATATCATTGATATGCAAAGTAATTTGGATTAAGCAATATGTAGTGTATATGGATTGCGACCAAGATAAAGGGTAGATATATCTACACCCAGTCGATGTGGTCAAATCTGAGGGTTAATAAAGGTATTTCAAAATACTTCCCTGCCTGAAGATTTGACAGCGTCTAGAAACGCACGCATAATCTATAGATTGAATTCGACGGTCATAATATATACATTAAAATTTGGGTACCTTTGCTGGTACGATAAAGAAATAAAGAACTTAATTAATCATGAAAGTTTAAAAATTAAAATTTTATAAAATCCGTTACTATAAGAAAAAAGGAAATGACGCGGGTTAGTAGCTTGACCAGAAGCTATTTCAAAACGACTTTATACATTTATGCGTACATAGGTCAAGGATATTGGTGATTGAATAATGAGTGGAACTCAACTATGATATGGTATTTAAAGCTTACCTGGACCGATTGGTTATCGTTTTTAATGATGATATTATGATGTATTCGAAGTCCAGGGAAGAGTATGAGTAGCAACAGGAAACTGTCTTACAAACAAGGTGTTATGAGTTTCTTGAAATGGGCTGCTCAGTTGACACGTCTCGTTTGGAAAAAGATTTCATACGAGTGTTATGATATATATGAAAATAGCTTCGGTGAGTTTTGGTATATTGGAGTAATGAACTGACCACCGTAAGTATTCTCACCATGACTAACAGCTCAAGAGGTTTCAGTGTGAATGGATACCAAAATAAGGATTGGGCTGTGTATTGATGTAAAATGGGAAGATAGTCGTTTATGGATCCAAATAATTCAAGGACCATAAGAGAAACTATCCGACCCATGATTTAGAGTTGGCAGCCGTAGCGTTTACATTAAAAGTATGGCGTCGCCACTTAAATGGTAAGAAATTTCGGGTATGCACTGATTGTAAAAGCCCCAAGTATCTGTTTTCACAGAAAGAGTAGAAAATGAGATAACCATGAGGGTTAGAGCTTCTAAGGATTATGAGTGTGAACATTGTACCACCCAGGAAAGGCTAATGTAATGGCTGATGCTTTGAGCAGAAAGAGCCTCGGGATGGTATTACATGTGATGGTCAGGGAGCGTGAGCTGCTAGAGCAGTTGTGAACCTCAGTAGTGATGTGATCCCTTCTGATGATGACGGTGATTTTATGACAGCTAGCCTGAGGATAGAACCGGATTTGTGTGACCGGATTTGCCAGGCTTAGCGTGATAATCGGCATGGTGTCGATAGTGTGAGTTAGATTCAGAAGGGTGTAGTGACAGAGTTCACAGTGTATGATGATGACTTACAGAGGTTCAGAGAAAGTATAAGTGCTCCCCATGACCACAGTAGATGAGATAGTAGTATTGTCAGAAGCTCACTCTTCGGGATATACAGTGCATCCGAGAAATAATAAATATATTTGAATCTCTGAAAAGGGTATTGGTGGTCAGATATGAAAAGAGATATTGTAGAGAATTGCGGAAAAGTGTCTCGTATGTCAGCAGAGTAAGGTAGAGTAAAAGAAGTTGCAGGGTTATTGCAGCCTCTACCTATATTGACACGGAAATGGGAACAAGTTACCATGGATTTCGTATGGGTTACAGAGGACCCGAATGAATCTCGAGGCTATCTAGGTGATAGTTGATAGATTGATTCAGTTACCCACCTTCTGGTTATGAAATCCCCAGATACTCTGAGTGTGTAGGCGGATTTATGTGAATGAAAAATTGTGAAATAATATGTAGCGTTCCAGGGAGCATGATATCAGATAGGGATTCCCGCTTCACTTCCCACTTCTGGGAATATGTTTTTGGAAGCTATGGGACCCTGATTGTGTGTTAGCACAGCTTCCACCCTCAGACAGATAGTCAGTCAGAGAGGACTGTACAGGTTCTGGACGATGTGATGAGAGCGTGTGCCATTGATTTTATGAGCTCCTGGGATGATCAGTTGCTACTAATCAAATTCGCCAGTGATGACAGTTGTCACTTGAGTATCAGGATGAGATTATATGAGGCATTTTATGGCCATAGGGATTGTTTCCCTGACTTGGATAAGGGAAGTGGGTGACAGATAGAAAATTGTTCCCGAATTGGTAAGACAAACCTCTGAGGATGTTCAGTTGATTTGTGAGAGATTAAGAACACCTCAGAGCAGACAGAAAATTCATGCTGACAAGAGACAGAAAATCATTGGAATTCACCGAGGGTGAATCATTATTGTTGATAGTTACTTGTCCTAAGAGCATAAGGACGTAACGACATTCGGATAGAGATATTGGACAAGTGGGAGATAAGACCTGTAGATTGGCGTTACCACTTGGGTAAACAGGCATCCACTATGTGTCCTATCTTATGATGTTTCGAAAATATTATCCGAACCCGATATATGTAATCGGATATGAGCTTCAACGGTTTAGCTCAATGAAAATATAACGTATGATTGGAGAAATCGATTCGGGCACTAAATGGAAAGAGAAAGTGTTGAGGGTTAAGATGATCTCCCTAGTTAAGTATGATGGTAATATTACACTCCGGAGAAAGTCACTTGAGGATGACAGTATATGATGCGATAGACATACCCGGAGTTGTTATGGACTCATATTACTTGGTTCTAATTTGGAGGACCAAATTTCTTAAGTGGGGGAGATTGTAAGACCCGATATTTTCGAGTGCATTTAAAAATGCAAAAGGACTTAAATGGTATTCCCGAATACGTGCAAGGGCAAAATGGTCAAAAGACCAAAATTCGGTATTAATCGGGACAAGAAATTTAATTAAAAATATGAGATTTAGAAATCTTGATCAATAACGAAGAAATAATTAAATTTCGGGTTAAATTGATCAAGATATGAATTTATTGGAATAAACCGGGATTTTCGCATCGAAAAATAATCCCGAAAATAATCGAAAAATATACCGGAAAGGTAAAACCGGACTGAGAAATTAATTTATGAATTAAATAGAAATTTTTTATAATATTTTGGGATATTTTGTAATTTTAATAATATTTTAATGAATAAAATATTATTAAAAATAAATTATGAATAAATAAATGAAATTGTAAAAAAAAAAAAAAAAAAAAAAAAAAAGAAACGAATCTGGAAAACGAAACGAAAGTCAGAAAACGAAACAGAAGCAAAACGCGAAGGAAGACCCGAGGAAGAGAGATCGCCGGCAGAGCCACCACCGGCGACCGAGGAGGTTCGATACCCACCGGAAAAGGAAGCCCGAACTCGGGCGAACCTCCAGCAACCCAGACGCGCGCCGAGAACGGCGAAAATCGTCGGAAACGGAGGAGAAGCCGCGGGGGAGAGAAGCCCGATTCGCCGGCGATGGGGCCGATTCGACCCAGGTCGAGGCCCGATTTGAGAAGCCCAGTCCATGGCGCGTTGAATGGCACCGGAATCGGCCAGAGAACCGGCCGGACGGCGCCGGCACGACCAAAGGGAGCCTGGACCGGCCGAACCGGACAGAACCGGCCGAACCGGACCAGACCGAACCGGCGGTCCGAACCGGGTTGAACCGGACCGGACCGGTTCAGCCAAAAAGAGAGGGAAAAAAGGAAGAAAAAGGGAAAAAGAAAAAGAGAAAAAATTGGAGAAAATTCCTGTGATGCAATCGAGCTTCGGGTAAGTCGGTAAGCGGTCAAATTGATCGATTTAATTTTTGGAATATTTAATTTGATAAATAATCGACTGAAAGTTTACCCGAAAATATATTTAATTGTGTAGCTCGACAATTGGCATCCACTGAGAGCTCGAGACAGCCTCGATTTGTGTACGATCATGGAATAACGGGTATGTAACCCTTATTTATGACAATTTTGCATCGTTATGCGTGATTGATATTTAACGCATAAATTATGGATTTAATTTTCGCATAAATGAATTAAATTCTGAAAATTGGATAAATTGTCGTAAATAATTCATAAGCTGTCTGAGAATTTAGAACGAGGCTAAATAAATTACTGATGGGCCCAATGAGCCCCATTGGCCTCGATAAAGTGTGGTAAAAGGGCTTAAGGTCGATTAAGGCCCATTAAGGTGCAATCGGGCCCAATATGAGAAACGGGCCCAATGATTTAAAATTAAGCCCAGAAAATTATGAAATACATTAAATTGTATTGTATTTGACCTGATGAATGTGTATCCGCAGTTCCGGAGATTTGATTTGGATTCGGAGCAAATCGGACTGCGTGACAAGACATCAGTGGGAAAGGTCAGACTGTACAGAAAAATGAGGTAAGGGAATTGTGTGAGTAGCTAGAGGTAGCTACGCATATTTTAATAGTTTTTCTGTACACTGAGTATGTATGTATACATGGATATTGTATAATGATCCTAAAAATGGTTTGAATGATTTTAAGGATCGAAATAGGTGAAATGTCTATTTTACCCCTATTGAGGGAAGTTCACCTAAGGATGGTGAAAGCATGACATGCATGAAATGCATGATTTAAGGATTTTTGATGATTAAGAAATTTTATTGGTTTTAATCAAAGCAAAGCAATAGATTGGCCAGAAATTGTTTAATTTCACAAAATAACACTACGTAGGTGTTATTAATAATTAAATGGAAATTTCTTTGGAAAACGGCCAACTATCAAGTTTATATGGAAACAGATAGTGCCGACACGTAGTTCGCACTATATCTGCGTTTGTGAATGTGCATAAATGTGCTTGAGCAATTGCTCGCACCGACTTGTGACATCATATGCATGAAATGTGCTAGAGCATGGTGCTCGCACTGATTTTTAATATTGTGAAATGAGAGCTGCTGGAGCCTAGCTCGCACTCTGTTTTGACATGTTTTGACATGTTTTGATTTGTTTTGACGTGGTATGCATAAAATAGTGCTGGAGCGATTACTCGCACTACTTTTAATGATTTGACATGCATGAGAGATGCTGGAGCTTAGCTCGCATCCTGTTTTGATTTAATATTGCATAAAGCCGTGCTGGAGTGTAACTCGCACGAGATTTGATTTAGTTATGCATAAAGCCGTGCTGGAGTATAACTCGCACGAGATTTGATTTACTTGAGCATTCATTTGTGCTGGAGCGTTGCTCGCACAAAGTTTTATATGGTTTTCATAATTCATTTGAATGCCGTACTGGAGTTTTTCTCGTACGAGGTTTTCACTGAATTTATATACATATCCGTACTAGAGCGTTGCTCGTACGTGGAATTTACATGAAATTATAATCAGTTTAAGTCGTACTGGAGCGCTGCTCGTACGCAGATTTCACTGATTTTTATGAAACCGTGCTAGAGCTTCCCTCGCACGAGATTTTCAGATATCATGAATATGCATGGAGCCGTGCTTGAGCTTCGCTCGCACAGGGATTTATATTACATGCATATAGCCGTGTTGGAGCCTCCTGTAGACTGTGTGTCACAGTGAGATGATATGCTCACACGTGCACTCTGAGACAGATATGATATGGGTGGATAAGACCTATTACAGGCACCCCTGATTGAGCTTGGGTTCACGGAGTACGTTGTACCGTGTATGTCACGCGGAGTACGCTGTACCGTGGGGATTGTTGGAGTGGAGTGGCATTAGCCACGAGGCAGCAAGCCTTGCCCTCGCAATCCTGGTGTTATGCTGTTCTGGCGGGTAGGACGACCCACCTCCCGTTTCAGGTGTGATACCCCGCACACTAGGTACCGTGTTGCCAGGGATCACTAGGATATGGCCATAGTCCTCGATGTTACTGATACTTACCTAATTGTCTCACATGATATAACTTGTGGTCTATTAGACCAGGGTAGACCCGAAGGAGGGGTCAGGCCCCCGATTTGACGATTTGACGATTTTATGATTTTATGAAATGTGACCCTGAAAGAAGGGTGGTTTTATAACCGAGTTTTATAATGAATTTTAATGAATTGTTTTATGAGATGATTGACCCGGAAGGGTTAGTTTTTACTGCAATTTTAATGAAATGATTTAAATGCAGTAGCATGATGTGCTTTTCCATGCTTAAATGATAAATTCATGAAATGATTATATCCCGCGATTTGTTTTATATCGCATGAAGTAATGCATGATTTTGATTTAATTCATGCTGAATATGATTTAATGATGTCACATAAAATGCTTTGAATGCATGAGTTACATGATTTATATATGCACAAATAGTTTTGGATAAACTATGGCATTGAATATGCATGACTTTGTGCGTGTAAATTTTAAATGAAAAGAAATGGATTTAAGGGCATGGCATTATGAGCATGTAGATAGTGGAGCTATCTACTTACTTGCATAATTGCCTTACTGAGCGTGTGGTTTGCTCACCCCCCTTATTTTTCCATCTTTTCAGAGCACTTGCAATAGATATTGAGCGGCTGAGGACTTGCATGGTTGATATTTGCTGCTTCCCATCGAGAGACAGGTATACACATTTGTATGGTTTTGTATCTAAATATGTAATGCACAGTACTGTAAATGGATATGATGTCGGGGATGTAGAGTCATGCAAATACCATTGGGTATGTGTTTATTTAAAGTCAAAAGGATAGTAGACTCTGATATATGATTATGGAAATGGATTGGTAATAGTGAGAGGTGACTAACACCGAATCATAGCCCAACTGTGTTGTAGGATGGTCACGACGAGAGAAAGGTAAGAATTAAATAATAAATGAAAAAGCGAAAAATTTACTCTGATTTTTAGGTAATTCGGGTCGTGACACCCCAGCCGAGGCCCGATTTAGGGAGCCCATGCGACGGTGCACCGAACGGCGGTGGAATCACGTCGGGAACCGGCCGGAAGACGTCGGCACGACCAAAGGATGACTGGACCGGCCGAACCGGACTGAACCGGCCGAACCGGACTGAACTGACCGAACCGAACCGAGCTGAACCGGCGGTCCGAATCGGGTTGAACCGGACCGGACCGGTTCAGCCAAAAAGAGAGGGGAAAAAAGGAAGAAAAAGGGAAAAAGAAAAAGAGAAAAAATTAAGGAAAATTCCAGTGATGCAATCGAGCTTCGGGTAAGTCGGTAAGCGGTCAAATTGACCGATTTAATTTTTGGAATATTTAATTTGATAAATAATCGACTGAAAGTTTACCTGAAAATATATTTAATTGTGTAGCTCGACAATTGGCATCAACCGAGAGCTCGAGACAGCCTCGATTCACATACTATCATGGAATCTCGGGTAAGTAACCCTTATTTACGACAATTTTGCATCGTTATGCGTGATTGATATTTAACGCATAAATTACGGATTTAATTTCCGCATAAATGAATTAAATTCTGGAAAATTAGGATAAATTGTCGTAAATAATTCATAAGCTGTTTGAGAATTTAGAATGAGGCTAATTAAATACTGATGGGCCCAATGAGCCCAATAAGCCTCGATAAAGTGTGGTAAACGGGCTTAAGGCCGATTAAGGCCCATTATGGTGCAATCGGGCCCAATATGGGTAAACGAGCCCAATGATTTAAATTAAGCCCAGAAAATTATGAAATACAATTAAATTGTATTGTATTTGACCTGATGAATGTGTATCCGCAGTTCGGGAGATTTGATTTGGATTGGGAGCAAATCGGACTGCGTGACGAGTCATCAGTGGAAAGGTCAGACTGTACAGAAAAATGAGGTAAGGGAATTATGTGAGTAGCTAGGGGTAGCTACACGTATTTTAATAGTTTTTTTGTACGCTGAATATGATTGTATACACGATTATTGTATAAAGGTCCTAAAAGTGGTTTAAATAATTTTAAGGATCGAAATAGGTGAAAAGTCTATTTTACCCCTATTGAGGGAAGTTCACCTAAGGATGGTGAAAGCATGACATGCATGAAATGCATGATTTAAGGAAATTTATGGTTTAAAGAATTTCTTGGTTTTTAAGCAAAGCAAACCTATAGATTGGCCAGAAATTATATAATTTCGTAAAATAACACTACGTAGGTGTTATTAATATTTAAATGGAAATTTCTTTGGAAAACGGCCAACTATCAAGTTTATATGTAAACAGATAGTGCCGACACGTAGTTCGCACTATATCTGCGTTTGTGAATGTGCATAAATGTGCTTGAGCGCTTGCTCGCACCAACTTGTGTGACATCATATGCATGAAATGTGCTAGAGCATGGTGCTCGCACTGATTTTTATTATTGTGAAATGAGAGTTGCTGGAGCCTAGCTCGCACTCTGTTTTGACATGTTTTGACATGTTTTGATTTGTTTTGACGTGGTATGCATAAAATGGTGCTGGAGCGATTGCTCGCACTAGTTTTAATGATTTGACATGCATGAGGGATGCTGGAGCTTAGCTCGCATCTAGTTTTGATATGATATTGCATGAAGCCGTGCTGGAGTGTAACTCGCACGAGATTTGATCTACTTAAGCATTCATTTGTGCTGGAGCGTTGCTCGCAACAAGTTTTACATGGTTTTCATAATTCATTTGAATGTCGTACTGGAGTTTTTCTCGTACGAGGTTTTCACTGAATTTCTATACATATTCGTACTAGAGCATTGCTCGTACGTGGATTTTATTTGAAATTATAATCAGTTTAAGTCGTATTGGAGCGCTGCTCGTACGCAGATTTTACTGATTTTTATGAAACCGTGTTAGGGCTTCGCTCGCACGAGATTTTCTGATATCATGAATATGCATGGAGCCGTGCTTGAGCTTCGCTCGCACAGGGATTTATATTACATGCATATAGCCGTGTTGGAGCCTCCTGTAGACTGTGTGTCACAGTGAGATGATATGCTCACAGGTGCATTCTGAGACAGAGATGATATGGGTGGATAAGACCTATTACAGGCACCCCTGATTGAGCTTTGGTCCTCGGAGTACGTTGTACCGTGTATGCCACGCGGAGTACGTTGTACCGTGGGGATTGTTGGAGTGGAGTGGCATTAGCCACGAGGCAGCAAGCCTTGCCCTCGCAATCCTGGTGTTATGCTGTTCTGGCGGGTAGGACGACCCACCTCCCGTTTCAGGTGTGATACCCCGCACACTAGGTACCGTGTTGCCAGGGATCACTAGGATATGGCCATAGTCCTCGATGTTACTGATAATTACCTTATTGTCTCACATGATATAACTTGTGGTCTGTTAGACCAGGGTAGACCCGAAGGAGGGGTCAGGCCCCCGATTTGATGATTTGATGATTTCAGATGATTTTATGATATGTGACCCTGAAAGAATGGTGGTTTTATAACTCAAGTTTTATAATGAAATATAACAAATTGTTTTATGAGTTTTGAGATAATTGACCCAGAGGGGTTATTTTATACTGCGTTTTAAATGAATTGATTTAAATGCAGTGGCATGATGTGTTTTCCATGCTTTCATTTGAAAACCTTGAATTGTCTTACATGACATGAAAGACTGCATGATCTTGATTAAATTCATGCTTAATATGATTTAATGATGTCACATAAAATGCTTTGAATGCATGAATTACATGATTTATATATATGCACAAATAGTTTTGGATAAACTATGGCATTGAATATGCATGACTTTGTGCTTAATGATTTTAATGAAAAGAAATGGATTTAAGGGCATGGCATTATGAGCATGTAGATAGTGGAGCTATCTACTTACTTGCATAATTGCCTTACTGAGCGTGTGGTTTGCTCACCCCCTTATTTTCTCATCTTTTCAGAGTACTTGAAATAGTTATTGAGCGGCTAAAGACTTGCATGCTTGGTATCCGTTGCTGCCCATCGAGAGACAGGTATACACATTGGTATGATTTTGTATCTAAATGTGTAATGCACAGTACTGTAAACGGATATGATGTCGGGGATGTAGTGTTATAAATATCATTGGGTATGTATTTATTTAAAGTCA
The DNA here is from genome assembly GCA_033439115.1 of Firmiana major. NCBI lineage: Eukaryota > Viridiplantae > Streptophyta > Magnoliopsida > Malvales > Malvaceae > Firmiana > Firmiana major. Next base: position 27,018,490 of record CM065910.1, read on the forward strand.
AAGGATAGTAAACTCTTATGTATAAACTTGATTATGAAAATGGAATTGGTAATAGTGTGGGGTGACTAACACCGAACCATAGCCCAACTGTTTGTAGGATGGTCACGATGAGAGAAAGGTGAGAATTAAAGAATAAATGAAAAAGTGAAAAATTTACTCTGATTTTTAGGTAATTCGGGTCGTGACACATTTAATCTGTAAATGAATTTCTCAGTCCGATTTTACCTTTTCGGTATATTTTTCGATTATTTTCGGATTATTTTTTGATACGAAAATTCCAGTTTATTCCAATAAATTCATATCTTGATCAATTTAACCCGAAATTTAATTATTTCTTCATTATTAATCAAGATTTCTCAATCCCATATTTTTAATTAAATCTTCTTGTCCCGATTAATACCAAATTTTGGTCTATTGATCGTTTTACCCTTGTACGTGTTCGGGAATACCTTTTCAATCCTTTTGCATTTTTAAATGCACTCATAAATTTCTATTCATTCCCTTTTTGCTCTTATGATAAAATCGGGTTTTACAAGCCTCTTCTACCACTCATATTTTCAGTAATCGTTTACTTGCACGTACACCCAAAATTTTAATCATGACTTAACAAATATACTTACTTTACAACTAAACAAGCATAGACAATTTGGGATGTAATCTAACTTTTTGATTTGACACTGACAATACTAGACAACTTTTGCTCTGATACCAAGAAAACTGTGACGCCCCTAAAACGTGAAAAAGTGGCTATTTTTTTTTATCCTTTACTTAAGTTGTATTCCTATCAATGCCAATTTCTTAATCTTTCGTTAATGTACCGAGACGCAGTTTATAATCGCAACCAGTCGATTTCAATGTCTTTTCTTCTACTTGTCAGTACGTCTATTCTCATTCCTACACTTTATATATCAAGAATATACAGTAAGGTTTAAACTGTGTTGCTACTACTTTAGTTACATTCATATTTCTTATTTTACATCCCAAAACATTATTACGACATTGTTTATGCTTTACAGGAAGTCTGGTAGATAAAGTAAAATATATCTTACTAGTACTGAGGATAGCCTGGAAGGGATGAGTCCGCCTGTCCACGACTATTGTACGGTAGGTAGATGTGACAATTTACTTAAGAAAATCTGTGAGGTAAAAATAAAGGGGTGAGCTCTTCAAGCCCAGTAAGACATGCATTTAAGGCAGTCTTAGCATTAAAACATGTAAATGCAAAATATTGTGATATAAGCTTTTATAAAATATCATGCACGTGAATATTAACCGAAACATATTTAGTTTCGAAAGACAAGTCAAAGTACTTGTGATATCATAATGGTAGCATGTAATTTATAAATCATACATCTTATAAATCACGTAGCATGTAAAACATGTAACAAATATCCTGTAGGAAATCATTCACATAACATATATCACATATCTCATTTAAAGAGAAAATCAAGTCAGAGTACATAATATTTAAATCATAAAATTTAGTACTCTTTCTTTCAAATAATACTGATTCTTTTCATAGAGACTAGGTAACATTTTCATTACGACAAGAGTTGTATTCATGTATGCATTTCACATAGGAAATTTGCATAGATGCTTCACTTATACTTAATACCGATGGCCATGGTAAGCGACTGTAGACTGGATCAGGGTCGTACAAAGCCCCTCGCCACTATACATATATTTCCTTTAACGGAGAGTGGAATAAACATCGCACCGAGTGGTACAAATACCCGACGCAGTTCAACATGCACCACAAGGGACTAAACGTACACCAAGTGGTATGAGACATGTTCCACGACGGTCCAAACCCCACACGACAATTTAAGATAGCTCTCATAGCTTACATATAGCCTTAGTCTCAAAACATTTCTTTGAAATTATTTCTCGGGTCCGTTCACCCGTAAACTTTTAAATCATTTCTCGGGTTCGTACTCCCGAAAACTTTTAAATCATTTCTCGGGTCCGTACACCCGTAAATTCATAGAAATCATGTTTTTAATCATATTTTGGGTCCGTTCACCTATAAACTCATAGTTTTAATGATTTAATCATATTTCGGGTCCGTTCACCCGTAAACTCGCAAAAATCATATTTTTTTATCATAATTCGGGTCCTTTCACCCGTAACTTGTAGAAATAATGAATTCTCATTTTCATATAACAAATTTCATTTAAAAACATTTCACAGATATCAAAAGTATATTTTGAAGAGCTCGAAAAATAGGGTTTTTCTTTTGGATTTCTCGATTTTTGAGTGCATAGTAATTCTTTTCTGGGTTCAAAATTATTATTCGTAAAAACTAACATGTTCAACACATTTTTAAGCTGAAGTAAGGTATTAGAATACCAATACTACTTTAAATCACATCCCTTACCTCATAGATCATAGGGTAACGCAAACTTGTCAGGTCTCGAGATTACCTCGATTTGTGTGCCAAATTCTCAAACTGCCTAAAACGATATTCATTTATCATATATTGATCAATTTCATCTTAACATACTCAATTTTAATTTATCTTCTCAAAGTTTGACCAATTTTGACTTTTCGGTCAACTTTTTTTATTTTCTCGATTTTACAGATTTAGTGTCGTTTTTGGCAAATTTCGTTATTCTAATTTCTCATTTCATTACTTCATTAACCTTATGACTCATTCAAGTTCATAAATCAAGCTAGTCACTTTGTAAAATTTTCAATTCTTTCATTTTTCGATTTTACAATGAGTCAAACTATAAATCCGGCTTTCTCGGCATAAATTTAATCGTTAATAACCTTAGATCCATCAAATTTTTCACATAAACACATCAACACCTTGCTGTCCAGATCTCAAATCATTCTTAGAAGTTAAATCATCCAAGTCCACTTAACTAAAAATCTTTCAACAATACCAAATAACAACATATATGAACTTCATCATCATCTATCAACTTTACCTCGAGTTTGACCAAGGTTGACCACATTTTTTATTCTTCCAATTGATCCTAAACTGTTATTTAACATGTATAGAGCTTAGAATCATCAAAAACTACAAGAAAACTCAGCCAAAGAATCAAAAATTCCAAGTTCTTCACTTACCAAAAACAGCGCAGATCCGTCGACCATTTTTGTTTTGCGGTTTTCACCTAGTAAATGACCTTATTTATGGCTGAATTTTTTATATGTTATATATGACTGGATTGGTAAGATCTTATCCTTCTTAGACAACACCTGAATCTGACTGAAAAGGTGGCCGAAAAAATCACGCACTTAGGGCAAATGGAGGATGCATGCGGGAAGAAAGCGAGGGAGATATCTCTCGGCCTAGAAGTCCTTTGGGGTTGATTTTTATGCCCACTGAAAGATCCTTAAGTCTACTTTTAGACTTGAAAAACTTGGCTCCAATTGAATACCGTAAGGTCTTCAAATTTGACAAACATGTTGGCTGGGTCGACAGGCTGAAGGGGACAGATTTCTGTCCTCTTCTAGAAGAATTCAAGAAAATTATGCTAGTCCAATTTTCTCCAAATTTTCACTTCTCAAGTGTTATACTATGTCTCTAGTATGTTTCATAAAAATTTGAGGGTCACTTGTTTAATAAAAATTACCCGATTGAACCCATTTTGCTCGATTTGGTCAATACTGAGCAAAATGGCTTAAAGTTTTCAATTTACCTTAAAAATTAATTCGATCATCGAAACCTCCATATTTTCACTTGATTTTGATTTCTCAATTAAATTTCATCTTATATTAATTTTCGATGGCCTCAGAATAATTTTCGAGAATTTTTAGAATTTATTTCGGATTTATTCTCTTTTCCGAGCCCATTTGCTCGATTTAGTGCAAAACTCGAACCTTACTAACTTTTTCACTTTCAATTCCTTAGTTTTAATTTCTACACATCAATTCATACTTGAACATGTAATTCTTAAGAAATTCTCGGGCTTAAAGCCTTACTCGATTTACATGCCAACGAGCCCCACGTCACTAACCCGAGCCTGCTTCACCGACCCTCGCCTGGGGTTCCTGGCCACCGGTGAGTCTCTTCTTCCTCGGTCATTGGCCTTCGCTTCTCTATTTCATTCTTCCGTTTCAGACTTTCGCGATTTTTCTGTTTTCCAATTTCTTTTTTTCTACATTTACTTTATTTTATTATTTATAATTAAATTTTATTATTATTTTATTCATTAAAAATTTATATTAAATTCATTTAATCCGTAAATGAATTTATCAGTCTGATTTTACCTTTTCGGTATATTTTTCGATTATTTTGGAGATTATTTTTTGAAGTGAAAATTTCAATTAATTCTAATAAATCCATATCTTGATCAATTTAATCCTAAATTTAATTATTTCTTCGTTATTGATCAAGATTTCTCAATCCCATATTTTTAATTAAATTTTCTTGTCTCGATTAATATCGAATTTTGGTCTTTTAACCGTTTTATCCTTGCACGTGTTCAGAAATACCATTTAAATCCTTTTGCATTTTTAAATGCACTCGAAAATTTCTATTCATTCCCTTTGCTCTTATGATAAAACTCGGGTCTTACAATTTTCTAAATTCATATCTACAAAAATCGTCAGAAAATACGTGCATTCATCTCTATAGCACACTGTAATTTTCCTTACAGTAAAATATTTCCTAAATTTATGTCTAAAAAAATTCAGAAAATACGTGCATACATCTTTATAGCACACCGTAATTTTTCTTACCTCGGTGTCTGCAAGTACTCCTAGATGCCTTACGTCTGGAGTTAGTGGACTCGGTCCACTCGGTTAATTTTTATTTTCGGAACTCTTTTTACCGGATTTTCCCAAATTTAAAAAATTTTGTGCCTCTCTCTATCTCCAAATATATATTTTGTAAAATATAAAAAATATCTCTTTTTTTCCTACTTTGAATTTGGTGCCTTCGCGCCAAATTCTTTTCCCTTCTTCTTCCTCTTTCTTCTTCTTCTTCCTCATTCTCCCTCTCGGTTTCCCATTCCACTGGTTACCCGAGGAGGCTGCTCACCACCTCCTTCCTCTCCTCGGTGCAACCACCATCCTCATCACCTCTATTTCTTGCTCCGGCCACCATCGTCATCATCATCATCATCGGCTTCTAGCAAGCTTCTGTTCTCTATTTCCAACCCGCCATCACCAACTTCTCTAGCTTGTTTCTGCCCCTATATACTCTCAGTTCTCCACCGTTCTCGGCCTCCACCATCACCGGCGTTAGGCCTCTGCCATCATCACCGGCCTTGGGCCTCGACCATCATCACCATCGTCATCACCCCTCTTTGCTAGCCCTATGTTCTCCTCTGTTTCTCCCTCTCTTCATTGTTCCTCACGCCCAGCTCCCTTCCTCTCTCTCGTTTCCTGGTTCGTTATATGCATACAGTGGGGAAGAGGTGGGAGTGCAGGGGTGTGAAGTGTAGGGGTGTTGCTGGTGTCAGGCAGTGTGCAGCATTGGTGCAGGGCTGGGTGCAAGAAGGTGCAGGCTTGGGCGTGGGGCAGAGGTGCATTGGGGCTGGTAGAGTGGGTGTGCAGGAGTGTGCTGAGGTGCAGGGTCTGGTGTGTGCAAATTGCAGCTCAGTGTGGGTATACAGGCGTCTGGCCTGGTTGTTGCGTGCAGACATTGTGCAAGTCAGCCGCTGGGCGCCTGGGGTGGTCGAGAGCGCAGAGCGGGCAGGCGAGGGGTGCAGCGAGCGCGCAGGGGCGCTGAGGCGCATAGGGCAGGCTGGTACGCGCCTGACACTGTGCGTGCAGGCGCTGGCCTGGAGCGAGGCACACTGGTACATGGGCACTGCCCCTGTGCCAAAACGCCTCGTTTCACTTTTCATTTTTTTAATTTAATTTAAATTTAAACTTAAATTTAAATTTTTATATTAATATATATATATATGTATATTTATATAATCAATACAAATGTATATTACAAAATTAAAGAATAATTCAAAATATTTGTATTTTATATATATAAACATTTTATAAAATCAAAATAAATATATTCATATATATATATATATATATATATATATATATGTACACACACTTTTGCATTTATATAATCAAGGTAAATGTATATTCTTGTAATTAAAATAATATCCAATTACATGCCTTTATATATACATATATATATATATATTTTATATAATCAAAATAAGTATATATTTATATAATCAAAATATATTCATTTATATATACCTTTATACATTAAAATAAATGTATAATTATATAATCAAAATAAAATCAATATATATATATGTAACCACCCTAAATTTCTACGTACTTGGTTTTATCAATAAATGTCAATTAAACTAATGGGATTAAGAATGCGTTTCCTGGTAAAGAGTCAAGTTGAATCATATTTTAAATATGTGGAACTTAGGGGAATTCTAATTAATCCGAGAGTAAATAAATAAAATAAATTTTTAGCAAGCTAGATTATGGTGTGAATATCCCTTGTGATAAACAGATACGAATATTAGATTAAATTTAAATTCTAATTTCGTAAGGAAGACTTTTGTAATATATAGATATATATTTATATATATAGTGTAAATTTTTATTCATCAGATAAAGACTATGGGTGTATACGAATGTATATGTGTAGGTATACATATGCAAACCCAATCCCGAGAGCTCCCATGAACGACACATATAAGTGTGTGTGTATATATATATAGATATATATATATATATAGATATATATATATATATAGATATATATATATATATATATATATATATATATCTAAGGAATACATTGTAGGAGAATGTCATGAAGGAAATATTGGTGGTCGGTGGTGTCACGACCCAATTCCATTCTCTTTAACCGAAATCACTGAAAATTTTTTTCGCGTTTTACTATTACCTTACCCAGTCGTGAACTAAGCTAACCACACACTGTTGGGCTGTGAGTCAATAATAAACACCACATCTCATTCATTCTCAATTAATTAAAACGATGTCATACATGTGCATTTAATCGTGTATTTATACGAATACATGTTTTACTGACATCTACATCCCCCATAAGTACAACTCAAAAGAATACTGTGCTTTTACATTGTTTAGATACAAAAAGAATCACTGTGTATATACCTCTTAGCGATGGAGATGCAGCGGAGTCCAAAATAATACGCCTCAGTCCTCACTGGGCTACTATGCACGCTCTGTAGGGGGGGAAATAGAGTGGGATGAGCAACCACACGCTCAGTAAGGCAATAATGCAAGCATGGTAGATAACTACTCTATCTACATGCTGATAGTGTTATGCATAAATCGTTTATAGTAGGAGCATGAGGAATAAAACTATGCCATGTGAATATACATATATATCATGTATCAAATCATGTGCATCGGCATATAAAACATGGTAGAGACATCATGTATAAAACATCTCATGCTCAAACTCATTTAAATTCATAAAAGGGCAATTCATTTAGAAACTTCCTTTTTGAACCAACAACATAACACCACCAAATCAACTCACAATCACAACCATATTTACATTCCACAATTCACGCATGTGTATAAATCTAGGTCACTATATCAAAAGTGCCTATGTGAATCATTATATCATAAATCATCCCAGACCACACGCATCCAGGTGTGCGGGGTATCATGCTGGCACGAAGATGAATTATCCCTCGCCAGACTTTCTCATCACATAACCATCATGCGGTACATCGTACTCCATGTGATATACACGGTACATCGTACTCCGCAACTCATATCATGATTGGGGGTGCCATTCCTAGGTCTTATCTACCCCATACCAAGAGTTTTCCATATTCCATGAAGAAGAGCCTCCCTGCCGAACAGAGCCTCCCCGCCTAACAGAGCCTCCCTGCCTCCTCGGGCTTAAGGATGTTAGCTTGAGGATGTAGGGCTTAAGGGTTCTTTTTGTAAGAGAGCCTCCCCACCGAACAGAGCCTCCCCGCCTAACAGAGCCTCCCTGCCTCTTCGGGCTTAAGGGTTCTTTTCGTAAGAGAGCCTCCCCACCGAACAGAGCCTCCCCGCCTAACAGAGCCTCCCTGCCTCTTCGGGCTTAAGGATGTTAGATTGAGGATGTAGGGCTTAAGGATCTTACCTTTTTCCATACCCATGTAGGAGAGCCTCCCTGCCTAACAGAGCCTCCCCGCCTCTTTGGGCTTAAGGATGTTGGCTTAAGGATCCCACCGTAAGAGAGCCTCCCCACCAAACAGAGCCTCCCCGCCTAACAGAGCCTCCCTGCCTCCTCGGGCTTAAGGATGTTAGCTTAAGGATGTAAGGCTTAAGGATCTTACCCACTTTCACAACCCTATACGAATCCCATTGTACAAGCTTGTGCGAGTAAAACTCTAGCACGACTCATGCATCATGCATCTTCTCATAAAGAGGCGCGTACGAGCATAGCTCTAGTACGGTTATACTCATAAGATAACCATTCACAATCCACGTACGAGCAGAAGCTCCAGTACGATTTATAAACATCATCACAATTCAATTTCAAAGTGCGAGCTAAGCTCAAGCACGTTTCACACAAGTGAAAACATAGAAATCTCGCGCGAGCGAGGCTCTAACGCGAATTATATCACATACACGCGATAGGCGGCTTATGTGCATTCAAAACATCACTTAATATGCTTAGTGCCTCATATGGGCTATTTCACAACATCATTCAAGTACCAGCCAGCCTATCCTTTTATTTGCTCAAATCAAAGCATTGTGTTTTGTAAAAGCATTCAAAACACATGATTTATGCAATTATTAGCCTTACTATCCCTTTTTCATAACATCCACTTCAAAACCAAAACCACGCATATACCCATCATCTTTCACAAATACCATCAACATTTATTTGAGCAATTCATGCATTTCATACAACACCCAATATTCACCCAGTTCAAAATACGAGCAGCTATCTCTATATACTCACAAAATTCCCTTACCTGGAATTGCGATGCGTGATTCCACTTCCTTAAGCTGCTTACTCGTACTATTTGGTTCGCCTTCAACGAACTCTTCGGGACTGCACAAAATCGTATCCCGCATTATATTCGACCCATATATTGCAACCCTTGTGCTTGCTATAGTCACTTTAATCTATAGCCTCTATTAAAGCTTATTTGGCCTCGTTTCATTACTTTATCCATAACTCGAGTCTATGGATTTTCTTAGGCCTATTAACTCATTCAAAGTCGATATCAAATCGACATTAAACTCATAGTGTTCATACTTCATGAATTCCCTCATTATGGCATTTATCAAGCATATTCATACCCATTTCCACAATTCTTCCAAACTCACAATGTAATCTCACTTAACCATCTAAAATCATAAACAATACCCCAATAACAACTTTAGCATGCCACAAATCATAAACTCATTCAATCCCACATATCCTCACACTATACCCATTTTAGATTTCTAGGTCACACCACTTCCACTACATTCTTAGGTAGTTTATCCATCAATACTCACACCAATCAACTCCAAAATCAATTAAATAGCTAATGCATTTAGATTGGAGTGTTAGAATCTTACCAATCTGATTTCTCTTCTTGCTCCAATTGGTAAAGCCCTTAACTCCTTCAACTCTAAGAATGGGAAATTGCCCTCCCACTATGTTGTTCTCCTCTTTGATAGGAACAACTTTGCCTCTAATGATCTCTCTTCAAATCTCACTGAAAATGGTTGATTTTTAGAGAGGGAAAATTAGGTTTTTGGGGTTGAAGTTTTAGGGTTAAGTGTTTTCCGAGATTTCCAGATTTTTCAGCTCTCCTTATATAGAAATGACTTGAGGAGATCGATCTGGTCCAAGAGGAGATCGATCTGATCCCTTAAAATCCCTCTTTTTCACGGCATTTTTAAGCCTGAGATCGATCTGTCGAAGCAATGAGATCGATCTGTTGAGGCATGAGATCGATCTGTCGAAGCATGAGATCGATCTGATCCCAAACAGAGAGCTAAGGAGATCGATCTGGCTGCTTGAGGATCGATCTTTTCACTTACAGGATGCTTGGCAGATCGATCTGGCTCCATTGGAGATCGATCTGCTCCATTTGTTCACCCAAATAAGAGCATTCTGGCTCTTCCAGATCGATCTCTCATCCTATGGGATCGATCTGGACCTCATGTTTTCCAGATTTCCTGCAGTTTCATTGCTGCAACTCATACCAACACACCCTCAATCTATTGCCATGGCCATTTCCTCATCCATCCACCTCTATAACTTGAAAATGGCATCCATTCATACCTTATGCACATTGAAACTTGTGTGCATTCATTGTATGTTCAAAGGTATGCTACATACAACCAAATGGAAGCATAACTCCATTCCATTTTACCACACTACTCATTTTGAGTCTCAATCACATCCATCACTTGCCATATCTCATTTCTTCGCATTCATACTCAATGAAACTTGTATGTGCGTTACAATTTATATTACACATACATACATTAAATCCATGGACTTACATCAATCATACTTTACATCACAAGTCCATTCATATTATTTAATCCAAGTACACACATTACCCTTATACATATATGGGGTCTTACATTCTCCCCTCCTTCAAGGAATTTGGTCCTCCAAATTAGAACCAAGTCACTCTTCAAACAGTTGGGGGTACTTCTCCCGTATTAAGTTCTCCAATTCCCACGTGGCCTCTTCCGCCGTGTGGTGTTGCCAAAGCACTTTCACCAAGGGAATTGTCTTATTCCGCAACACTTTCTCTTTTCTGTCCAATATCCGAACCGGCTTCTCAACATACGTCATACTCTCGTGGAGCTCCAACGGCTCATATTTTATCACGTGTGCCGGGTCCGGGTGATACTTCCGAAGCATCGAGACGTGGAAGACGTTGTGGACATTTGCCAAGTCCGGGGGCAATGCCAATCTATACGCCTTTTCTCCCACTCTCTCTAAAATCTCGAAGGGTCCGATATACCTAGGGCTCAGCTTACCCTTCCTACCGAATCTCATAATACCCTTCGATGGTGATACCCTCAGAAATATCGACTCACCCTCATCAAACTCCAGTGGTCTTCGTCTCTTGTCAGCATAACTCTTTTGCCGGCTCTGAGCTGTCCGTAATCTCTCACATATCAACTGGACGTCCTCAGATGCCTGCTGCACTAAGTCCGGAGCAAAAATTTGTCTGTCACCAACCTCTTCCCATCCAATAGGGGAACGGCATCTACGCCCGTATAATGCCTCATAGGGTGCCATCCCGATACTAGCATGATAGCTATTATTATAAGCGAACTCGGCTAACTGCAGGTGGTCATCCCAGGAGCCTCTATAATCCAGCACACATGCTCTCAACATATCCTCGAGGGTCTGTATAGTCCTCTCTGACTGCCCATCTGTCTGAGGATGAAAAGCGGTGCTAAAACTCAGTCGGGTCCCCAGCGCTTCCTGAAAGTGTTCCCAGAAATGGGAAGTGAAGCGGGCATCCCTATCAGAAACAACGCTCACTGGTACACCATGTAGCCGTACTATCTCTCGGATATACAGGTTCGCCAACTGACTCAGTGTATCGGTAGCTCTCATAGCCAAGAAATGGGCGGACTTAGTCAACCGGTCCACAATAACCCATATGGCATCATGACCTCTACGGGTCCTCGGCAACCCCATCACAAAGTCCATGGTGACATGCTCCCACTTCCATGTCGGTATCGGTAGAGGCTGCAATAATCCTGCAGGCTTCTGATGCTCTACTTTCACTTGCTGACAAACGAGACACTTAGCGACATATTCCGCAATGTCTCTTTTCATTCCAGACCACCAATAAACCTTCCGAAGGTTTTGATACATCTTGGTACTTCCCGGATGTATCATATATTTCGATGAGTGAGCCTCTGATAAAATCGTTCTCCTGATCTCAGGATCCCTGGGAACGCATACTCTGCCTCTGAACCTCAATAAGCCATCAGCACTCTGCTCAAAATCAATACCCACACCTATCTGTATCTGCCTCAGCCAATCGATACACCGTCGATCGCTCTGCTGGGCTTGCCGAATACGACCAATCAACTCTGGCTCTAGTCTCAAACTAGCCATGATCTCAAGTCTCTCAGATCCAGGTGGGGTTACATCCAAACTGAGGTTCGCAAAGTGTTCTAACAATTCATGTTCCCGTACCATCATATAAGACACCAACCCAAGGTTCTTTCTACTCAAAGCATCGGCAACCACATTTGCCTTACCCAGGTGGTACATGATTTCACAATCATAGTCTTTCAGGAGTTCGAGCCATCTCCTCTGTCTCATATTCAGCTCTTTCTGAGAGAACAGGTACTTAAGGCTCTTATGATCTGTGAACACCTGAAATTTCTCACCATAGAGATAGTGGCGCCATATTTTCAAAGCAAATACTACGGCCGCCAACTCTAAATCATGTGTCGGGTAGTTCCTCTCATGATCTTTCAACTGTCTAGATCCATAGGCAACTACCTTCCCATCCTGCATAAGCACACAGCCCAGTCCCTGGTGTGATGCATCCGTATACACCGAGAATCCTCCTGAGCTGGTAGGAATGGTGAGAACTGGAGCAGTCGTCAATCGACGCTTAAGCTCCTCAAAACTCCTCTCACATGCCTCATCCCATGTAAACTTAACATCTTTACGCGTGAGGCGTGTCAACGGAGCAGCTAGTCTCGAGAAACCCTCTACAAATCTCCGATAATATCCTGCCAATCCCAGAAAACTTCTGATCTCAGTTACTGTTTTGGGCTGTTCCCACTGCATCACTGCTTCTATCTTGGATGGATCCACTGATACCCCATCCTTTGACACAACATGCCCCAGAAATGAGATCTGTTCCAACCAGAAGTTACACTTGCTGAGTTTGGCATACAGTTCTCTCTCTCGGAGGGTCTGCAGAACTATCCTCAAGTGCTCCTCATGATCTTCCCTGGACTTGGAATACACCAAAATGTCATCTATGAAAACAATCACAAACTTGTCCAGGTATGGCTTAAATATATCATTCATCAATGCCATAAATGCTGCGGGAGCATTCGTCAATCCGAATGGCATCACTAAAAACTCATAGTGACCATAACGGGTACGAAATGCTGTCTTGGGTACATCTCCACTCCTGATCCTCAACTGATGGTACCCTGACCGCAGATCTATCTTAGAAAATACCTCGGCTCCCTAGAGCTGATCCAACAAATCATCGATTCTTGGAAGGGGGTACTTGTTCTTAATGGTGGCCTTATTCAACAACCGGTAATCTATACACAGTCGGAGGCTTCCATCCTTCTTCCTTACAAATAGTACCGGTGCTCCCCAAGGTGAGACACTCGGTCTAATAAACCCCTTCTCCAACAACTCTTGCAGTTGTTTCTTCAGCTCTTCCAATTCTATCGGAGCCATTCTATAGGGTGGCTTCGATATCGGCTCTGTACCAGGCACTAACTCAATATAAAATTCCATTTCCCTTTCAGGTGGTAGCCCTGGTAATTCATCCGGAAAGACATCGGGGTAATCTGCAATTACGGGTATGTCCCTCAATTCCGGGGGTGCCTCATCTATATCGACCACGTATGCAATGAACCCTTCACATTATCCTCTCCATCGTTAGTAACATAACCCATCACTCCACATTCAACATTTATCATAATAAGTGATTTATCTCTCAAGCATTATGCCTTTAAAATCATACTCCTTTACTTACCACAAGTATACAAGTTTTCATATCATTTCTTTTCATCAAAATTTACAATAAGATTGTCTAGTCCTGAAAACATTAACGTTTTGGCATGACAATCCATCACAACACGATTGGTAGCCAACCAATCCATTCCCAAAATTACATCAAAATCATTCATATTTAATAAAATCAGATTGGCTATCATTTCCTTCCCCTCTATCTTTAATTTACAATCCCTACATACATGCTCAGTCAATTGACTATCATTCATGGGTGTGGAAATCATCAACATTTTATCCAACAATGTTGGTTTCACATATTTCAACAATTTATGTGCAAAGGAAGGTGATATGAAAGAATGTGTGGCACCAGGATCAAATAATACCAATGCTTCTAAATCAAAGATTCGGATGGTACCTTTTATCACATCCGTCGAAGCATCTGCGGTGTCCTGATCCAGTGCATGTACTCTTCCTCTGCTCACACCTGCAGCCTGTTTCCCTTTTTCCTCAGCTGTAGCCCTCCTCCTCGGGGCTGCTGTCTCAACTGGAGCTCCCTCAGGCTCCTTGCCCTTCTGTGGGGCAATCTCCATCTTCTCGGGACAATACTTAGCCATATGTCCTGGTCTCTCGCATCTAAAACACACCATAGGGGTCATCGGACAGGGTCTATTCCCATGGAATCTCCCACATCTCCTACACTGATCAGTAGTAGGTCGTGGTCCCCCAATATTCATGCCCCTCGGCGCAGTCAAGGCTGGGTATACGGGAGGTCTAGCAGCTCTCTCCCGCACCTCTTCAATCTTTGGCCTCTTCTCGAAAAATCTTTGGCCATCTCTCTTGGCCACTCTTCCAAACCCGGATCTCTTCCGATCCTTGTCCTTTTTAACACTGACTCTCCCAAGCTCGGAGGCATTTCGCTCAAAGTCTTGTTCACATAACTGAGCCTTATGTACCGCCTCCTCATAAGTCATAATATCGAAGGGAGCTAGCTTAGTCCGGATGGCAAATCTCAATCCATCCATGAACTTCTGAATCTTTCGGGTCTCACTACCCATCGTGTCCGGGTCATATCTCCCCAAGGACATAAACTTGGACTCATACTCGTCCACAGTACGGTTCCCCTGAACCAAATCCATAAATTCCATCCGCAGTCTCCTCTGTGCGGTAGCTGGAATATATTGCCTCCTGAAGGCCTCTAGAAATATCTCCCACGAGATCTCAGAATGTCTGGCCCTCAAAATAGTCTCGGTGGACCTCCACCAATGCTCGGCCTCGCCTTTCAGCATAAACACGGCGAAGGCAACCTTCTCACTTGAAGTGCATCGGAAAAACCTATACAGTTTCTCCATCTCATACACCCAATCCTCCGTAATCACTGGGTCCTTCACCCCTCTGAACACTAGGGGTTTCAGCGCTTGAAACTCTCGCAACCTGCTCAGGTCGCAGTCATAACCCACATCACTACCGCTCTGCTCTGGAGCGATAGGAGAATCTGTATCCTGGGCTGGAGGTGGTGTAACTGTAACTGTCTCAGCAGTCTGAGGTCTCTCCGCCTCTGCAGCTGCCTGTTCAGTAGTAGGCTGTGCCGCGGGACCTCGTCTGTCACCGGCGCCCAAGGCCTGCGTGACTATCTCCACCAGACTCTCAATACTCCGCTCTAATCTAGCGAAGCGAGCCTCAGTATCACCTGCTCTCTCAGCAGGGTTCTGTGGAGCCTGCTCAGTCTGTGGCTCCGCACGGCTCTCAGGCCTACCTCTACGGCCTCTAGCACGTGCTCTCACCCCTCTACCTTTGCGTGTAACTGGCATAGTGCCTAACTCCCTGTATTATAGTAATTTATTAAGCTCAATCCATCACAGTATACACAGTTATATCTAAACAAAAGCACAGTACTATGGGGATGTACTTTCCTACATTTTATTAATGACTCACATCAGGCCAACACAGCTCTGATACCAATCTCTGTCACGACCCAATTCCATTCTCTTTAACCGAAATCACTGAAAATTTTTTTCGCGTTTTACTATTACCTTACCCAGTCGTGAACTAAGCTAACCACACACTGTTGGGCTGTGAGTCAATAATAAATACCACATCTCATTCATTCTCAATTAATTAAAACGATGTCATACATGTGCATTTAATCGTGTAGTTATACGAATACATGTTTTACTGACATCTACATCCCCCATAAGTACAACTCAAAAGAATACTGTGCTTTTACATTGTTTAGATACAAAAAGAATCACTGTGTATATACCTCTTAGCGATGGAGATGCAGCGGAGTCCAAAATAATACGCCTCAGTCCTCACTGGGCTACTATGCACGCTCTGTAGGGGGGGAAAATAGAGTGGGATGAGCAACCACACGCTCAGTAAGGCAATAATGCAAGCATGGTAGATAACTACTCTATCTACATGCTGATAGTGTTATGCATAAATCGTTTATAGTAGGAGCATGAGGAATAAAACTATGCCATGTGAATATACATATATATCATGTATCAAATCATGTGCATCGGCATATAAAACATGGTAGAGACATCATGTATAAAACATCTCATGCTCAAACTCATTTAAATTCATAAAAGGGCAATTCATTTAGAAACTTCCTTTTTGAACCAACAACATAACACCACCAAATCAACTCACAATCACAACCATATTTACATTCCACAATTCACGCATGTGTATAAATCTAGGTCACTATATCAAAAGTGCCTATGTGAATCATTATATCATAAATCATCCCAGACCACACGCATCCAGGTGTGCGGGGTATCATGCTGGCACGAAGATGAATTATCCCTCGCCAGACTTTCTCATCACATAACCATCATGCGGTACATCGTACTCCATGTGATATACACGGTACATCGTACTCCGCAACTCATATCATGATTGGGGGTGCCATTCCTAGGTCTTATCTACCCCATACCAAGAGTTTTCCATATTCCGTGAAGAAGAGCCTCCCTGCCGAACAGAGCCTCCCCGCCTAACAGAGCCTCCCTGCCTCCTCGGGCTTAAGGATGTTAGCTTGAGGATGTAGGGCTTAAGGGTTCTTTTCGTAAGAGAGCCTCCCCACCGAACAGAGCCTCCCCGCCTAACAGAGCCTCCCTGCCTCTTCGGGCTTAAGGGTTCTTTTCGTAAGAGAGCCTCCCCACCGAACAGAGCCACCCCGCCTAACAGAGCCTCCTTGCCTCTTCGGGCTTAAGGATGTTAGCTTGAGGATGTAGGGCTTAAGGATCTTACCTTTTTCCATACCCATGTAGGAGAGCCTCCCTGCCTAACAGAGCCTCCCCGCCTCTTTGGGCTTAAGGATGTTGGCTTAAGGATCCCACCGTAAGAGAGCCTCCCCACCAAACAGAGCCTCCCCGCCTAACAGAGCCTCCCTGCCTCCTCGGGCTTAAGGATGTTAGCTTAAGGATGTAAGGCTTAAGGATCTTACCCACTTTCACAACCCTATACGAATCCCATTGTACAAGCTTGTGCTAGTAAAACTCTAGCACGACTCATGCATCATGCATCTTCTCATAAAGAGGCGCGTACGAGCATAGCTCTAGTACGGTTATACTCATAAGATAACCATTCACAATCCACGTACGAGCAGAAGCTCCAGTACGGTTTATAAACATCATCACAATTCAATTTCAAAGTGCGAGCTAAGCTCAAGCACGTTTCACACAAGTGAAAACATAGAAATCTCGCGCGAGCGAGGCTCTAACGCGAATTATATCACATACACGCGATAGGCGGCTTATGTGCATTCAAAACATCACTTAATATGCTTAGTGCCTCATATGGGCTATTTCACAACATCATTCAAGTACCAGCCAGCCTATCCTTTTATTTGCTCAAATCAAAGCATTGTGTTTTGTAAAAGCATTCAAAACACATGATTTATGCAATTATTAGCCTTACTATCCCTTTTTCATAACATCCACTTCAAAACCAAAACCACGCATATACCCATCATCTTTCACAAATACCATCAACATTTATTTGAGCAATTCATGCATTTCATACAACACCCAATATTCACCCAGTTCAAAATACGAGCAGCTATCTCTATATACTCACAAAATTCCCTTACTTGGAATTGCGATGCGTTATTCCACTTCCTTAAGCTGCTTACTCGTACTATTTGGTTCGCCTTCAACGAACTCTTCGGGACTGCACAAAATCGTATCCCGCATTATATTCGACCCATATATTGCAACCCTTGTGCTTGCTATAGTCACTTTAATCTATAGCCTCTATTAAAGCTTATTTGGCCTCGTTTCATTACTTTATCCATAACTCGAGTCTATGGATTTTCTTAGGCCTATTAACTCATTCAAAGTCGATATCAAATCGACATTAAACTCATAGTGTTCATACTTCATGAATTCCCTCATTATGGCATTTATCAAGCATATTCATACCCATTTCCACAATTCTTCCAAACTCACAATGTAATCTCACTTAACCATCTAAAATCATAAACAATACCCCAATAACAACTTTAGCATGCCGCAAATCATAAACTCATTCAATCCCACATATCCTCACACTATACCCATTTTAGATTTCTAGGTCACACCACTTCCACTACATTCTTAGGTAGTTTATCCATCAATACTCACACCAATCAACTCCAAAATCAATTAAATAGCTAATGCATTTAGATTGGAGTGTTAGAATCTTACCAATATGATTTCTCTTCTTGCTCCAATTGGTAAAGCCCTTAACTCCTTCAACTCTAAGAATGGGAAATTGCCCTCCCACTATGTTGTTCTCCTCTTTGATAGGAACAACTTTGCCTCTAATGATCTCTCTTCAAATCTCACTGAAAATGATTGATTTTTAGAGAGGGAAAATTAGGTTTTTGGGGTTGAAGTTTTAGGGTTAAGTGTTTTCCGAGATTTCCAGATTTTTCAGCTCTCCTTATATAGAAATGACTTGAGGAGATCGATCTGGTCCAAGAGGAGATCGATCTGGTCCCTTAAAATCCCTCTTTTTCACGGCATTTTTAAGCCTGAGATCGATCTGTCGAAGCAATGAGATCGATCTGTTGAGGCATGAGATCGATCTGTCGAAGCATGAGATCGATCTGGTCCCAAACAGAGAGCTAAGGAGATCGATCTGGCTGCTTGAGGATCGATCTTTTCACTTACAGGATGCTTGGCAGATCGATCTGGCTCCATTGGAGATCGATCTGCTCCATTTGTTCACCCAAATAAGAGCATTCTGGCTCTTCCAGATCGATCTCTCATCCTATGGGATCGATCTGGACCTCATGTTTTCCAGATTTCCTGCAGTTTCATTGCTGCAACTCATACCAACACACCCTCAATCTATTGCCATGGCCATTTCCTCATCCATCCACCTCTATAACTTGAAAATGGCATCCATTCATACCTTATGCACATTGAAACTTGTGTGCATTCATTGTATGTTCAAAGGTATGCTACATACAACCAAATGGAAGCATAACTCCATTCCATTTTACCACACTACTCATTTTGAGTCTCAATCACATCCATCACTTGCCATATCTCATTTCTTCGCATTCATACTCAATGAAACTTGTATGTGCGTTACAATTTATATTACACATACATACATTAAATCCATGGACTTACATCAATCATACTTTACATCACAAGTCCATTCATATTATTTAATCCAAGTACACACATTACCCTTATACATATACGGGGTCTTACAGGTGGGAAAAGAAAACAAGTTGGAAATGAAAGATAATGGTGTCGACAGCCTAGGAAATGTAAATAAAATAATATTAAAATAAGAGTAGGTGGGAGATAGTCCTTAGCAAGAAAAAAACATAAAGGAAATAGATACATATATATAGTAAGAATGATGGCCATTGCGGGAAAAAGAAGCAAGAAAAGTGAGGATGTGGTCTAACCAAAACAGAGAAGACACGTCAAGCTGCAACATTTCAGTGAGGTCTGAACTGAAAAGAGGCATAGAGAAAAGACGAAGCATGTTGAGAGGGTAAATCGAAGTGATAGGCGCTCAGTGAAGGGTGTATGGCTGGCTGGCACAGGAAATAACTGTGAAAAAAATTAAAACAACAACTGGAAACCGAGAAGCAAGGCAGTATTCTGCTATTGAAGATGGTACTAAACTGAGGATAGTGATAAGAAACAGAAAGCATAAGAGGGAAGGTCAAAAGCCAGAGTGCAAAACATTAAATCATGCCTTCATTTCTCTTCCTCGATGCTGAACAGTATGGAGGAGCGTAAGGCCGGGGCGTGATCAAGAAGACAAAGGCGATCGTGTGTAGCCTCTGGTGTAAAAAGGAATCTGAACCAAGCCACCCGGAAGTAAGAATGAAAGGGTGATGTATGAGGGTTATACACAAGGAGCTTTTGAGATATAAATAGTTGAAGCAGCGGCATGACGCGACATACTAGTGTGAAAAAAACCATGAACCGTGAACAATGGAGTTAAGTGAGCTGGAACAGAGGACATGAACAACGGAACAAACAGGGGCATGGGTGTGCAGCACCAGCAAACTGAGAGCTTGGCTGCAGGGGGAGAAGTTTCCTACCGTGAATAAGCCATCGAGAAACCGAAAATAATGGAAACAGTGTCAAAACAGAGATTAACACTGGTGATCGAGAGAGGTAGAAACGGTGGCAAACAGAAGAGATGATGACAGACTAGAAATAGAGGGGGAAAGATGGTATCATTGAAGGAATCATGGTGATGGGCAACGATGCCGAGAGAGGACGTGAACAGTGATGCTCGGTGAAGAAAGAAAAAGAATTTGGTGGGAAGCCAAATTCGAAAAAAAAAGGGAGAGTAATATTTATATATATATATATATGTATATTTGGAGGAAGGAAAAAAGATATCGAGAATTTGAGAAAACCCTGAGGAAGATAATTCAGAAATATTTATTCGAAAATATCGGTTCGAAATTTTGGAAAACACTGGTACAAAATTCTGGGAAAATTAATCGAGTGGACCAGATCCCCTGACCCACACCACTGAGGCATCGAGGATTACAGGCAGACACCAAAGTAAGGAAAATTCTCGTTGCTGCTAGAGATAAATATGCGTAATTTCTATATATTTATATATATATATAATTTTAGGCTGAATTTTACTGTACCGAAATTACAGAAAAAAATCTAAGCTGAATTTTTATGGCTCTGAAAATTATAGATTTTAGCCTAGCTCATCAGCCTAATTTTACTGGTCGAATTTAAGGAAGATTTTAAACTCCAAAAATTGGCTAGCTATTGATATAGATTTATTTGGTTTATTTAGACAAAAATCTTGGTAATTATGATTATTGATTTTAAATCAAAATTTCCTAGGTTTACTCACCATAGCCTATTTATTGGCATTTGTAATCGAGAGAAAAAGGCTAGTCAGCCTCTTCTGAATTGTTTTACAAAATGAACTGAATTTATAAGCTATTTAAAGGAAATGATTTGCTTACAAAGTTATTCTGGTGATATGTGCTTGAGCGCGTATTGACTGTGTGTCGTACGATCCATCTCGCACTAATTTTGAGACGAAGGCGTTAGTGAGATCAAGCTGCATTTTGTCTATTCTGTATCTGTTTCTGTATCTATGGTCCACGAGTACGATGTATCGTGTTTCTGATTCTTTTTATAGTCTTCGGACATTATGATCTGTGATCCAATTGGGCAGTTGACCATTCCCACGACGATTAACATTCCGGCACACTTGGCCTGTGAATTACCTGGAGTCACCAACATTAGTCAATAGTCATTTTTGATATCTGATATAGCATGTCTGCCTTGTCTTGTCTATTTGAATTTTTTCGATGTGATTATGTGAACCAGTTTGACTGTATGAAACTGTGTTTATTTCTATTTCATAAAGACACTGTGGGGGCCACCTCTTGAATCCTATGGGAGCAAAGTGCCACACAGTTTTCGCTTTAAAAGCTATTTTAAAGTTTTAGAAACGGTATTAATTTCAGTTCCATGTTTATACTGAATTTGCCATGGATTTTTCGACTTTTGATTTTTTTGGAACTGGTAATGTCTGTGTTTATTTGAAATATTTTTTGAATTGTCTAAATGGATCGAGATATTCTAGAAATCTGTTTATTTTACAACTGGAAGCTCTGAAATTTTTTGTATTTACCACAATAAAAGATTACACTACCAATACTAAAATTGTTTTCCGAATTCTAACTCTGGTATTTAAGAAATTACCAAATCATCTGTATACTTTTATGAAAATGTTTCGGATTGGCAAATATAAAAATATATATTTAGGTAGTGTATTTATCTCCCTGCTATGGGGTTATTCTTACTGACCATGTTGAGCTCATCTCCTTACTTTCCTCTACAGAGCCCCATTATAGTTTGGATCGCTTCCGTTAGTAAGACATTTCACACAGTTATGATTTCGCGGAGCATATTTCTACATCAAAGGTATACTCAGGTTTAAACAATTCTTTTGTATCTAAATTTTTTTTTTAAGTACAGTAATGCATACAATATGTGTATGAGGAATGTGAATATATATATTGTTTAAAATTTATTACTAAGAAAGAAAATTAATCAGACTGATTTATTGCTTCTGACCTAATATCGACTTGTAGTCCAACCGAAATTTTCTTAAATTTAGGTTGTTACAGAGTTGGTATCAGAGCCAGGTTGACCTGATACGAGTCGATATTAAAAGCGAAAAAGACTTAGAAAGTTCATATCCCCAGCGTTACTGTACATTAATTAGATACAAACGGGTATACCTTGTTGTGCTTTATTGAAATGTGTCATTGAATGAAGAGAAATTGATAGATATGGCCGGTTGGTATTATAGCCATACTAGTAGTTGGAAATGAACTGTTCCTCGAGATGGTAGAGATAGGCCCGAGAGGTGTAGTGAACCCTCGTCTGAGTGAACACCTTATATTTTCACTGAAAAATTTTTGGCGTCCGCTTCGTAAAAAATTGAGCGGGACATGAAAATAATGATGACATTGTCGATTCAAGTGAAAGTGGCTCCGTGATAATGATAACGATTAAGGTGTGACAAGAAGCAAGACTGAGATAACTTCGAAAATAATGTACTATTAAATACTGGAGTCAAAATTCAAATGTAATAGAAAACTGGAATAAATGAATTGGAAGAATTTATATGGATTCGTTGGGTACGATTGTAAACCTAATAGAGGCAACTTCAAAAGTTTAAACCTCCATTTTTCAATAAGGTTAAGAATTTAGTGATTCAGAAGGTTGGATGAATAAGATAGAAAAGCTTGATGATTTTAGAAGTAACTCTACCGAGAAAGTTGTTTTTGCAACTTTTATGTTAAGAATTGGAGAAGCTACACGAATTTTTAGACTGCACTACTATAAAGAAGTAGTTTTTGTAGCATCAGTATCGAAATAGAAAGTTGAGCTCAGAAGGAAGTTCCTTGATTTAATCTGAGAGTCGATATCAAAAAATTTCATGAATATGTTTATTTAAGCACTTAGACGGTAACACATTTCGGATGAAACAAAGTGGCAATTATAGATGAAATTATTGCAATTGGACATAACAAGTTTGTGGATGAATATGAAATTAAATTTATAGCCTTGGAAGAAGAATAATCTAAATAAATGGAGATGTGAAATGGAGAAAGTCTAGGAAACTCGTATGAGGTACTAAGATCCTCAATCGAGCTAAATTAGCCCCATTGGATGTCATTTTGAGGAAGCAGTGCGTAAAGCGCAACTGTGATGATGTAAAATGTATATTTCAAGGTTATTAAGAAAATGAAAAGGTAAAGAGAGTGACAGAAAAAGGATATACTAAGGAAGTAGTTAGAGTTATAGAGTTAAGCCACTATAACTGAAAAGATGAATCACATAACTAAAAGCATAAGTAAAGGTCACACTGCTTATATAAAGATAGGGTGTGTTTGGAGTAAAGAGACACCCTAATAGACAGAGGAATTTTCGATATGTATTCGGATGATCTATCAAAGTTACCACAAAATTGAAACGTGAAGCTTTGAAATTGATTTAGCACTGGCACCGAATCAAATATTCAGACCACTGTATTTAGTGGCTTTGATGGAATTAGAAATGCTGAAAAAACAATTACAAGGATTACATTAAAAGGAGATTATCGAACCAAATTATCCACTTTGGGGTGTATTGGCATTAATTGTTAAGGAGTTTCGGAGTCTTCTAGGTCACTTTGTATCAAAAAAGGGAGTCAATTGGATCCTCCCAAAACAGAGGTTATGGATCAGAGGGAAAGACCTAAAACTATTTAGAAAATTCATAGTTTTGGGGGTATAAAGAGACTTTGGAGTATGAAATACGTTTCAAATCTAAGGATTTTAATTTATGTGTGCTTGTGTTTTGAATACGAGACTTAATTTGAATAAGGAAAGGGTTTCGTTATAATGGATGTATGAAATAAGACAAGTTTCGAAGTGTGATAAATTTGGAATGTAGGTTATAATTTGGATAAGAGATGTATATGATGTATGCTTCTAGTGTCCAAAGGATTCGGATCAAGTGATAGGAACTAATAATGAATTGTGTCCAAAGGATAAATGAGAATTGCGATAAATTTTGGTATCATACTTTCAATTGGGACTAAATCTTGAACCTATATGTCCATAACTAGTTTGTGTGGTCAGGTTTGATGGCTAAAAAAGGTATTTCAAAATACCTCCCCGCCTGAGAGACTTAACAGCGTCTAGAAATACCTTGATCCTTAACCCATAAACTGGAGTTAACAGTTGTAATATTCGTGTTGGAAATCAGGATACCATTACTTGTGCGGTGAAGAATTATGGAATCCTACTGATCAAGAAGGTTTAAATATTAAATCTCACAAAGGCCGTCTAATATATAAAAAAGGGAGTGACTCGGGTTAGTGCCTTAAGCAGAAGTGATTTCAGGATGGCGTTATGTATATTGGTCAAGGACATTAGTTATTAAAATAATTTGTAAGCCACAACTTAGATGTTGTCCATTTTCGACACTGACATTCATTACATGGTAGCTAGCCTGAGAGTTGAAATTGGACTTGATTAATTGAATCGAACAGACACAGTGAAATGATAAACAATGTATTGATGTGGCTGGTCATACTCAAATGGGTGCTCCAATTAGCTTGAGTATTGGTACTAATAATTTATTGAGATTTAAAAACATAATTGTGTACCAAATGATCTATAGTTAAAGGAATTGATGTCGTCAGAGACTCATTTACAGAGATATACCCTATATCCGTTTATAGTACTGTGCATTTACATGTTCAGATACAAAACTATACAAATGTGTATACTTGTCTCTTGAAGGGACGCAACGGATACCAAAGATGTAAGTACTCAGCCGCGCTCAAACTACTGAAAGTACTCTGTAGAGGAGGAAAATAAGGGGAGTGAGCAACCACACACTCAGTAAGGTAATTATGCAAGTAAGGAGATAGCTCCACTATCTACATACTCATAATGCCATGCCCTTAAATCCATTTCTTTTCTTTTAAATCTCACGCACGAAATCATGCATACATCAATGCCATAGTTTCTAAAAACTATTCGTGCATATAGAAATCATGCAACTCATGCATCAAAGGTATTTTATGTAAAATCATAATTCGCATGAAGTAAATCAAGATCATGCATTATTTCATGTCATGTAAAACAAATCATTAGAGACAATTCTTTTCATGAATTTATAATTTAAAGCATGGAAAACTTCTTCTACTACTGCATTTAAATCACTTCATTAAAGCTCAGTATAAAATAACCCCTCCGGGTCAATCATTTCATAAATCAATCTCAAACTCATTAAAAATTCATTATAAAATTCTGTTGTAAAATCACCCTTCTTTTAGGGTCACATGTCATAAAATCCTCTGAAAAATCTAGCATCATAATAGAAAATCACATCTCGGTGAAAATCACAAAATTGGGGGCCTAACCCCTCCCTCGGGTCTACCCTGGTCTATCGAGACCAAAAGTTATATCATGTAAGAGATATAGGTTACTATATCAGTAACATCGAGGACTATGGCCATGTCCTAATGATCCTTGGCTACACGGTACCTAGTGTGCGGGGCATCACACCTGAAACAGGAGGTGGGTCAATCCTACCGCCAGAATAACATAAATACCAGGATTGTGAGGGTAAGGCTTACAGCCTCGTGGCTAATGCCACTCCACTCCAACAATCCCCATGGTACAGCGTACTCCGCATGACATGCACGGTACAACTGTTCACTCTACGAATTTTCTAACATTCGATTTTAATTTTGAATATTCCTCTATGTCAAATAAGTATAAATATTAGACTAATCATACTTTGAAAATAATACATGATATAAAAATTATTATGTAATTATATCAAATATAATAATAATAATAAAATAATTATAATAATAATAATAATAAAATAAAATAAAAAGATAAGATAAAAAAAATGATGTTTGAAATGATGGTTTAACAAAAATATAGAAAGAAACGTTGGCTTAAGGAAATGATAATGATGTTGCTCGGAAACATGAAGAAAACAATAGAAATAATGGCAATTAAAAAAAAGTGAAAGATAATGGTGGCCATACATTTGGAATGGAAAAGTCAAAGGTGATGGTATGTATATATTTGTAAAAAAAAAAATTATATATATATGAATGAATGAAAAGTGATGAAAGTGAAAGGATGATGATAGAAACGTGAGTGGTGGTGAAGATATGCATATATAATAAACATAAATGAAAAGGGGAGGAAGCCCACGGTAGAAAGAAATGATAAATGAAGTGTAGACATAAATGATGAGCAGAATAGCAGTGGAGCAGGTAGATTTGGAATAAAAAAATAAAAATAAAAAAAAAAGAGAGAAGAAATGGAAATGGAACTGTTCCTTAGCAGCAACAATTCAAATTAAAGGGAAAAGATAGTGCACAGTAAGAGAAAAATTCCCACCAAACCTACAGTGCTTTGCCAGTGGCCTTCACCTATCCCATCTCTCTCTCTCTCTCTCTCTCTCTCTCTCTCTCTCTCTCTCTCTCTCTCTCTCTCTCTCTCTCTCTCTCTCTCGCGTCTCTCACAAGTTTCAGTTGCCATCATCATCTCGCCAACCCTTTGTCTCTCATTTGAATGTCGAAAGAAAAGGAAAGTGAAAAGGGTATTAAAGAAGCTGTAAGAGGATTGAAGGCCGAGAGAAAGATTACAAAACTAAAGGAAAGAACAAGAATGGAACTGTTGGCTGAAACAAAACAGAGGAGAGATCCTTTCTGAATGAGAAAAATCGTCAAGAGAAAGCAGGGAACGAGCGACGCGAGTGAGAACTGGAAGAAACAAGGGAGAGTACAGCTGAAGAGAAGGAAAACTTGGGACTGATTTCCAGTTCTTGAAGGTTTCAGTGAAGAGAAACCGAGAGCATCAACGTCTGAAAACTGAGGCTTCTCCGTTTGCTCCAACTCCTTCAGGCTGTCGAAAGAAAGATAGAAATGATGAAGAGCAGTGGAGGGCAGTAAAAACAGAAGGCTGGAGCATGAAACCGAACTGAGAGGAAGAAAGCTAAATGCAGACCGAAGTTGGAACTGAGGCAAACCAAGAGGGAGATTGCAGCTAACTGATGGAAGTGAGTAGGGACTCGGGGAAGCCAAAGCAAAGGAAGAAATCGGTAAGGAGGTGAAGATGATATAGCAGCAGATGAAGAAGAAAGAAAAAAACAGTGAGCCCGTGAGCAGTAGCCGATGGAAGAAAATGAAGAAGAAAAAGGAAAAAAAGAAAAAGGCAAAAGAAAGAAAAAAAAAGAAGAGAAGCTGGAAATTGAAGAAAGAAAAAGAGAAGGTAAATATATATATAATGTATATATATGTTATGTTTATAAGCATGTATGTGTAAATTAAAATAGGTGTAAAATAAAAAGGGGAGAAATAAGAAAGTAGAGAAAAAATAGATAATATATATATATACTCATGTATATTTATATATATATATATATATAATATGTGTGTTGGTATAAGTGCATATGAACAAAATGTATATACTTATTTTTGCCTAGGTATGTACAATTGAATACACACACAATGAAGTAACATATAGGGAATTATATAAGCTCATAAGAGAAAGGGATAACTTATGTAGGAATGTAGCTAAGACTGTGTGGTTGGATTGAATTTCTGTATGTATGATGGAACGGGAAGAAAAGAGAATATTTGGTGAACTCAATGGGGTTAAATAAGCATGTTTGGATGCAAAGTATATTCTTCCTAGGCAAATAAGGTTATGATTTTGAAGTATTGTAGGTAATTCGAATAAATAGAATACTAAAAATATGAATTTTGGTGTAGGAAAATAGTAGGAGGATATAAGGGAGATATTTGGAGGCGTCACAATACAAACTTGGAACTTTCGATAAATCGAGGTAAGGGGGTGTAATTTAAAATGGTAATAGTTTACTTTCTGAACCGTGATTAAGGAAGATGCTTGAATTTTCAACACGTTCGACAAACGTTTAAAAAAGTTTTTATTGTTAGACCGCTCTTCAGCTCAGGATTTTGTTTGACTATATTTTGAATTCAAGGAAAACCTACAAAGATTTGAACTATGATTTTCGAGCATGTTTTCTGCTTTTGTCTTCTGAGTAAGAGCGTGATTTCTGAATTGGTTTTCTGAATAAAAGCATGTTTCTGAATTTGTTTTCCGAATAAGTGTATGCTTCTGAATTTGTTTTTTGAACAAGAACATGTTCTCTAAATTTGTATTCTGAATAATTGCATATTTCTGAATTTGACTTCTGAACCAAAGCATGTTCTCTGAAATTTTCTTTTGAATAAGATGGTTGTATTTTGATTTTTTTATATATGAAAACTATAGTATGTTTTGAGACAAAAGGCTACTTATGTTGTATGCTAATGCTTATCATGCTCGCTTTTGTGGCGTCTGAACTTCACTTTTGTGGCGTCTGAACTTCGCCTTCGTGGCATCTAAACTTCGCCTTTGTGGCGTCTAAATTCCACCTTCAGGTGTCTGAACGCTGTACAACCTTGATCACGTCTACAGCGCTACCATGGCCATAGGTTCTGAATTCCCTCTACAGAGGATGATTTTGTTACTGATGCATGATAATCATACGAGCCAGTGTAGTCTCTATCTGAACTAAACTCTGTTTTCAGATTTGACTCTGTGATATGTGATTTATATACAAATATGTTTTTAAAATTCCAAATATACGAAAGATTTTGTTATGACTGTTAAGTTCAAGTACTTAAAGATTCATGTTTTGATTGATGATGTTTCCAATTCCTTAAATTCGAAGGTCTTTTATAATAGTTGTAGAGAGAAGTCATTTTACGTATTATTATGTTTTTTTTGTATATTTTAATCACTATGATCGTTTTAAATACACTTTCTTACTGGGCTTTTTCCCGAAAACTCACCCCTTCACCTCTCAGATGTGTTGCAGTGAAACTACAGTGATAAATGCTGCGTAGACGACGTAGGCTGGCGGATATGAGTTTTCCCAGACTACCTTTTGTACATGCGTGAGGTATACATTTCTATCTCTTTACCAGACCATTTGTATGCACATACATCTATTGAAAATAATGTGTCGGGATGTAATCTGTATAAGGATAAATGAAATATTTTTAAGGATTGATTTTTGGGAGTAACTAGATGTGTTTTGGAATATGTAGAATGATTTGATGATATGACTTGGAAAGCATGTTTGATAGTTGTGGATATCTAAGATTGTTAAAAACATATGGTTTGCAGGTGGGTAGGCTTATATATAAGTCGTTATGCTGCCGAAATTTCTATCGGCCATATAAATTTGGATGTGAAACTTAATTATGATTACGGATAAAGAAGTAAGAAAATGAATTGACACTGCACAGGAATACAACCTAAGTGAATAAAGGGATTAAGCTGCAAGCTGAAGTTTAAAACAAAAATTCTCGAATTCTTATAGGTCACAGGTCGTTATAGTTTAAGGTGGTGTCAGAGTGAAGGTTGTCTAGTACTGTCAGTGTTAATAATAAGGATAAGATTACATCCCAAATGTTAGTGCTTGTCTTGTTGTAGACTAAGTATACCAAATGAAGTTAAGACATAATGTTTGGTTTACGTGAGGAATTAGATCACGGGCTAGAGACCGCATAGGTAGGCCTGAGAATTTTGCAGAGTTGTCGTATGAGACTCATAAGTGACACTGAGATTGAAACTGATGTTGAGCATGCTTCATCAAGTCCTGTAGAAAGGACAGATGGTACTGAGATACACTTTGCTAAGATTGAGCAGAGTATTGAACATACGATAGAAAAAATTGGGACACAAGCTATGTTAGGTGATGGGATAGACGAAAGAATAGACATGCAAATTACTCTCGATACTCCCACTCAGCCTGTAGAGATATTTCAGAACTACAAATATGCCTGCTCCTGCAGCTCCATAATAGAATGATGATGACTTGGGTTAGGAGTAGGAGCTACACAAGATTAAGGAAACTACGAATGAAATTTATGGGTCTAGCACAAGGAAATCAATCTGTCAATGTATGGGCTATGATTTATATCCCTGGAAAGGTATGAGCCAACGTTATGAACAATGAAGTCAAGAAATGTCTGTAAGTTCACTAACAGATAGAGACCGAGCTGATTACGGAGGATAGTATGCTATTACATACTGAAGTCAAAAATCCAATTGTAATGAAAAACTGAAAAATTAAGTTGGAAAACTTGTAGGGATTCTTAGAGTATGACTATGAGCTTAATAGATTGGGGGCAGTTTCAAGAGTTTAAGCCTTCGTTTTTCAACAAGGTTAAGAATTCAGTGATTCAGAGTGTTGAATGAATGAGATAGAAAAGTTTGATGATTTTAGAAGTAACTCTACCGAGAAAGTTGCTTTTGCAACTTTTATGTTAAAGAATTGGAGAAGCTACATAGATTTTCAAAGTGTGCTACTATAAAGAAAGTAGCTTTTGTAGCATCAATATCGAAATGGAAAGTCAAACTCGAAAGGAGGTTCCCCGATTTAATCCGAGAGCCGACATCAAAAAAGTACATGGCATATGTTTCTGAAGGCCTTTAGACGACAACACTTTTCGAATGAAATAAAGTGGCAATTATGGATGAAATGATTGCAATCGGACATAGAGTAACAAGTCTATGGATGATTATGAAATTAAATTTATAGCTTTGGAAGAAGAATAACCCGGATAAGTAGAGATGTGAAACAGAGGAAATCCAAGGAACTCATAGGAGGTACTAAAATCCTCAATTGAGCTTAATCAGCCTTATTGGAGGTTATATTGAAGAAGCAGTGCGTAAGGCACAACTAAGAGAATATGAGATATATACTCTTGAGGTCACTAAGGAAATAAAAAGGTAGAGTGAGTGACAAGAAAAGTTATGTACTAAGAAAGCAGTGAGAGTGATAAAGTGGAGTCACTGAAACTGAAAAGGTGAATTACAGAATTAAAAGTATAAGTGAAGGTCACACTGCTTATAGAATTGATAAAGTTAGTGCGTGTTCAGAGTAAAAAGACACCCCAGTAGACAGGGGGATTTTCGACAAGTATTCGGATGATCTATCAGAGTTAACACTAAAATTGAAAGGTGAAATTCTGAAATTGATTTAGTACCTGACATCGAATTAATTATTCAGACCACTGTACTGAATATCTTTGATTGAATTAGAAATGCTGAGAAAACAATTATAAGGATTACATGAAAAGGAGATTATTGGACCAGGTGATTCACTTTAGGCATTAATTGTTAAAGAGACCCGGAGTCTTCTGGGTCACGATATGTCAAGAACGAGAACTAATTAGATTCTCCCAAAGCAGAAGTTATGGATCAGTAGGAAAGACCCAAAACTCTTAAAGATGATTCAGAGTTTGAGATATAGGGAGACCTTGGAATATGAATTACGTATCGAGTCTACAGATTGTAAACTGCTCATGCTTATATTTCTAATGCGAGACTTAATTGGAATAATGAAAGAGTTCTGATATAATTGATGTACAAAATGAGACAAGTTTGAAATGTGATAGATTTTGAATAAAAGTTACATTAGAATAAGAGGTGTACGTAAAGTAAGAATATCTCTGTTATGTGAAGTGATTCAGAATCAAGTGATATGAATTGAGCATAAGTTCTGACTAAAGGATTAATGTGAAATTGCGATAAGTTATGGTATCCTACTTTCTATTGGGACTGAACCTTGAATCCTTATATCCATAACCAGTTTATGTGGTCAAGTCTGATAGCTAACAAAGGTATTTCAAAATACCTCCTCGCCTGAGAGACTTGACAGCGTCTACAAGTACCCTAACCCATAACCTATGAATTGTAATTGACAGTCGTCACATTCGCGTTTGAAGTCAGGATACCATTTCTTGTGCGGTGAAGAATTATGGAATTCTACAAATCAAGAAGGTTTAAATACTAACTTTTACAATGTCCGTTTAATGCAAGAAAAAGAGAATGACTCGGGTTAGTGCCTTTAGCAGAAGTGATTTCGGGATGGCATTATGTATATTGGTTAGGGACATGAGTTATTGAATTTTTGGTAGACCTCGACTTAAATGTGGTCCTTCCCTGACACTGACATTCGTTACATGGTGGCTAACCTGAGAGCTAAATGGGACTTGATTGATCGAATCGAACAGGCACAACGAAATTATAAATACTGCATTGATGTGGTTGGACAGACCCAGATGGGTGCTGCAACTAGCTTGAGTATTAGTACTGATAATTTATTGAGATTTAAAAACAGAATTGCGTACCAAATTATCTATAGTTAAAGGAATTGATGTCGTTAGAGACTCATTTATGAAGATATACCCTACATTCGGAGAATAATAGGATTTATAAAATCTCCTGAAGATATATTGGTAATCAGTCACAATAAGAGATATAATTGAAAATGTAACAAAAAAAACCTCAAATGTCAGCAGCATAAAAATAGGGTATAACAAGATTTAGCAAGAAGGGAAAACTGGGTTCCCGCTATATTGGATCATTCGAAATCTTAAACCTAGAGGAATACAAAGTGCACAGGTGGGCGTTACCACCGGAATTAGTGAATATTCTTAATGTTTTCCATAATGTCTTCGACGTTTCAATGCTACACAAATATCATCCGGAACCGACGCATATGATTAAGTATGAACTTCTGGAATTGTAAGAGGATATGACGTAGATGGGATATCGGTTCGGATACTGGATAGGAAAGAGAAGATATTGCAGTCTAAGACGATTCCTCTGGTCAAAGTTTTGTTGCAGTACCACTCTTCAGAAGAGGCCACGAGGGAATTGAAGAGCTTGATGTGAGAGAAGTACCCGCATCTGTTTAAGGACTAAGGTACTCCGAAATTTGGGGACCAAATTTTCTAAGGTGGGGAGAATGTAAACTCTACGAATTTTCTAACATTCAATTTTAATTTTGAATATTCCTCTATGTCAAATAAGTATAAATATTAGACTAATCATACTTTGAAAATAATACATGATATAAAAATTACTAAGCAATTATATCAAATATAATAATAAAAATAAAATAAATATAATAATAATAAAATAAAATAAAAAGATAAGATAAACAAAAGGAAATGATGTTTGAAATGATGGTTTAAAAAATATATATATAGAAAGAAATGTTGGCTTAAGGAAATGATAATGATGTTACTTGGAAACGTGAAGAAAACAATAGAAATGATGGCAATTTAAAAAAAAAAAAAGTGAATGATGATGGTGGTCGTACGTTTGGAATGGAAAAGTCAAAGGTGATGGTATGTATATATTTGTAAAAAAAATAAAATATCATAATATATATATGAATGAATGAAAAGTGATGAAAGTGAAAGGATGATGATGGAAACGTGAGTGGTGGTGAAGATATGCAAATATAATAAACATAAATGAAAAGGGGAGGAAGTCCACGGTAGAAAGAAATGATAAATGAAGTGCAGACGTAAATGATGAGCAGAATAGCAGTGGAGCAGGTAGATTTGGAATAAAATAATATAAAATAAAATAAAATAGAAGAAATGGAAATGTGACTGTTCCCTCAGCTGCAACAATTCAAATTAAAAGGAAAGGATAGTGCACAATAAGAGAAAATTTTCCACCAAACCTACAGTGTTTTTCCAGTGGCCTTCACCTATCCCATCTCTATCTGTCTGTCTGTCTGTCTCTTTCTCTCTCTCTCTCTCTCTCTCTCTTGCGTCACTCACAAGTTTTCGTTGCCATCATCATCTCGCCAACCCTCTGTCTCTCATTTGAATGTCGAAAGAAAAGGAAAGTGAAAAGGGTATTGAAGAAGCTAGAAGAGGATTGAAGGGCGAGAGAAAGACTACAAAACTAAAGGAAAGAACAGGAATGGAACTGTTAGCTGAAACAAAATAGAGGAGAGATCCTTTCTGAATGAGAAAAATCGTCGAGAGAAGGAGAGAAAGCAAGGAATGAGCGAGCAAGTGAGAACTGGAAGAAACAAGGGAGAGTACTGTCAGACCCAGATTTTTTGTAGCTTATTTCCTTATGATTTCTATGTGTATGAACACTATGTAATTATGGTTGAATCATAAGAAGAGTATTTATTAGACTTAAAGTGTTATTGAAATGAATTAACACGCTAAAGCTACATAAAATGCCTAATGTGAGCAATGAGTATCACAGGCTAAACCGAGTCATTCTAAATCATTCTGACTGAAAATAAGAACTTAAAATAAGAGAGCATAGAGAGCTCATGAAGGAGAGTTAGCTAGATTTAGACCCGAACATACAAAACGAGAATAAAAGCTAAAAAGGGTAAAATGGACCTTTTCGGCGAGAAAAGCAGTTTCGGGTGAAATTATCCACCGAGAGCGGTTGGAATATAAAGAAGAGAGTGTAAGACATGATATAAAACACTTTCGAAAATTAAAGAAAAAGTCAACTTAGTCAATGGTTAAGAAAAAAGTCAACTATAGTTAAAAAAGTGGACTTTTACCATAGTTGACTAATCAAGGTTAGAAATTAACCTAAGTGTGGAGAAAAATTTGGGGAAAAATATTCTTGGCCAGAATACAAGATAATCATCCCCGGAAGTAAGGAAAATTTATTCGGAAGGATTCCGGAATAAATTTAATGGTTAAAAACGTAATGGGCCTAAGGTGAAAATTTTAAAGCCCATTAAGGTATACTAAATGTATATCGAAAATGTTAGGTCCTTTAGACGGAATTGTTGGACCAATTGATCGGCCAAATTTTGAGACAATAAAAGGCCCGAGGTATAGTAAAAATTTCAGCCCGAAAGCCCATTAGGAAAGCCCAAACCGAGAAGCCCAATTGGAAAAGCCCATGAGATAAATATCTAACTATAGTTAAAGTTAACTATGACTCATAAGGTGACTCATAAGGTGACTCATGGTTCAGATTTGGAAAGTCAAGCATAGTGGCTGAAAAGTAAGGCTTAATGGCTAAGTAAGTGGCTTATAAATGCAGCCACACCTTGGTCATCTTCATCACACATTTCCGGCTAGAGAAGAACACCATTGAAACATAACCATTCAAGCTTTCTCTCACTAGAAATCACTAGGAATTAGTCATATTTGGAACTTGCATCCTTCATGAAAGTTGTTCCAAATTGAAAGGAGATTAACATATGTTGGAATTGGCTATCAAGGAGCCATAGAGTGCAAACCGAGAGCCTCCAAAGTTTCGGCCAAAGGGTGAACACAACAATTGGTATATTTTCTAATTTCCAATTTCATATATGTTAATGTATGAATGATTTTAAGTATGTTGATATATGTTTTAAGCATTGAAACATATTAAATCACCATGAAGAGGGTTAGGTCGAGAGTGATCAATGAGATATTGAAATATGTCAATTGGATTTTAAGACATAAATGGATTAGTACACATGTATTAATGTTAATGGTATAATTAGAATTAATCAAATTGATTAATTAATACATGTAAATTGTTGGCAACCAAAGGTGTTTGATAAAATGCCTAAATGAACTATAGGATGATTGGTAATGTTGCCTACCAAGTGTTTGTGAAAATGCCTAAGTGAAAATGCTTAGGAAATAGGCATGTAAGGCATGCCATGGTGGAAACCGAGAATGGCTAAGCTCTCGGCCATGGCATGTGGCCGAGAGGCCCAATGGGCCAAACCCAATATTTTTAGGCCCAATAGGGTGTAATGGGCCTAAGACAAGCCCAATAAGAGTTGGTGGGCCCCACAAGCTTAATAGGCCCAACAAAAGTGAATAGTAAAATGAAAATGGACTTAAGGCCTAGTTAAGGCCCATTAAGGATTTTAAGGCCCATTAAGGGAAAATTAAACTGTATTAATGTGTAATACAGTAGAAAAATTATAATTAACCTGAGGAATGGTTATTTACAGCTCCGGAGTTTACATTGAGAGCTGATCGGACTGCGGGAATTAGCAGCACCGAGGAAGTGAGGTCACGAGACGTGATCCGAGGTAAGGGACTTTTGCGAGTAGTTAGAGATACCTGCACGTATTTTCAACTGCTTCTGCATTCACTTAAAAACTCTGAGGGTCAGAGAAAGTGAATAATAATTATTGCGACCCGATAGTGGCAAATTACGATTTTGCCCCTAGTTAGTTAAAAAGTCAACTTTTGTGAGAAGTTGCAAAAAGCATGGAAAATACTATTGTGAGTGTTTAAATGCTATTAGCATGAAAATAAATAGATGGGCTAATGATTTTAAGGTTGATATGACTTAAGCACACTTTTAAGTGCTGATTTTACTATTTTGTAAACAATCCCTTTTAAATAGCCATCTATCATATTATGTGAGAATGAATCGTGCTAGAGCATAGCTCGCACTGGGATTCATATGTTTTCCACATAACATTAGTGCTGGATTTTGATACGCACTAGATTTTCATGACATGCATGATAGAGTACTGGAGTTTTACTCGTACTCAGCTTTGAATGATATATGCATGACAGAGTGCTAGAGTGTGACTCGTACTCGATTCTTCATGGTTTATACATGACATAGTACTGGGAGCGATTGCTCGTACTTGATTTTGATATTGTGCATAGCATAGTACTGGGAGCTATTGCTCGTACTTGATTTGATACATAAACTATGCATTGACCTAGTTGCTGGAGGTTTACTCGCACTAGAGTTGAGTTTTATGATGTGAAACAGTGTTGAGCGGAGTGACGACTGTGAGTCGCACTCAAGACGCACACTGTATGTGATATGTAATACATGTTGAAACCCATGCCTGATTCCTTGTGTGACTGTGTGTCATAGCTAGAGAGGATATCCGCATGAGGTTGATATAGACGTGGTATACTTATTTCCATGGTTTCGAGGGCTAAAGACCCTGGCTATGAGGATTTCCATGGTTTCGAGGGCTAAAGACCCTAGCTGTGAGGGTCCACGGGTGTACTTTGTACCGTGCCCGGGGCACGAGGTGTACGCTGTACCGTGTGTTACGTAGCTGGCGGTTGACATTGGACTGACCATCCTCCCATTACAGCAGTGATGCCCCGCACACCGAGATCTGTGTTGCTTGGGATCACATTTTCGGATATGATCATAATCCAGGATACTATTTGCATAAACCACAGAGTCTCACATGTTATATCACATTGATTAACTTCTTTAAACTGCGGACAGACCTGAGGGATGGGTCGGACTCCGATTTGTGTTGTGAATCATTTGATGCCATATTTATATGTGATTTAAATATACATGGCATGATTTACATAAAGGCATGATTTATATATAAATGCATTGTGTTGTACTACATGCCTACTTTTGAGAAATAAAGCATGATTTCTGTACATGGGATTTATTCTGTACAAGTACATATATATTATATTTCAAGACATGCTTTTAAAGTGAGTTAAGGAAATAATGTTTTCAAGGCATAGCACTATTTTGAGTAGATAGTGTGGATATCTACTTGCTTGCCTGATTTCCTTACTGAGCGCGTTATGCTCACCCCTTTTCTTTACATCTCTCTACAGAGCGTCAGTAGAGCGAGAGTTATCGTGGGAGAGTGGCCTAGAGTCCACTGCTAGTTCCTATCGATTCATCAGGTATACTTATTATGTACAGTTGTGTATCTAAACATAGAAACAGCACAGTGATGTATACGTTATATATTATGGGGAATGTAATCGTATTAGATTTTATAAAATCTTACATGTATAATAAAAGCAACTACAGTCAGAATTAATATATTGACATGTATGTATGAGAATGGATATTATGGTAAGTGAAGACTCTGACATCGAATCACAGCCCAACCAGTGAAGAGAGAAAAGGTAAGTTAAAAATGCAAAAAATTTATTGTGGTTTTTGGTTAAAGTCAAGGATTGAAACTGGGGTCCTGACAGGATGGTATCAGAGCAGAAGTTGGCCTGATGTGAGTCGGTGTTAGAAAATAGAAAGTGTACATCCCCATAGTACTGTGCTGTGTTTAGATATAACTGTGTATACCGGATAGGAGATGGACTAATTCATTATTATAAATGCAGGGACTTTGCCTATATGGCAAATACGCGTAGTGGTAGAGGTATGAGAGGTAGGGCTCGAGGCCGGGGGGAGAGACCCGAGGGACGAGCCGCTGCCAGGCCATTACCTACGCGTGAGACTGCAGGTGCTACTGAGGCACCCGATTGTGCTGAGACGCGCTTTACGAGATTAGAGCGTGGTATCGAGACTATTATTGAGATACTGGCACAGACGATGCCAGGTAGGCAGAGACAGGAGGCAGGAGCTGCTACTGGAGAGGCAGTTGCCCCTGATACACCTACGCAGACAGCTGATACACAGAGGACAGTAGATACTCCTACACCCCCACCGGTTTCGGGTGGCAGTGGATTAGGATATGTATGTGACTTGCATCGGTTGAGGGAGTTCCAGAAGTTCAGACCTCCATCATTTAGTGGGGTCAAGAACCCCGTAGCTGCTGAGGAGTGGTTGGCAGAGCTAGAGAAGCTCTATGGATACTTCGAGTGCACGACCTCGGAGATGGTCGTGTTTGCTACGTTCCTACTGAAGGGAGCCGCAGAACATTGGTGGAAGTCCACCAGACCTATATTGAGATCCCGACATACAGATATCACTTGGGATACATTTCGGGAGGCCTTTAGGAGGCAGTTTATTCCTGACACCGCACAGCGGAAGTTACATGCAGAGTTTCTGAGACTCAACCAGGGGAGTTTATCGGTGGACGAGTATAAGACTCGATTCCTATCCCTAGGAAGATACGACCCGGATACTATGTATAGTGAGACCAGGAAGGTCCATAGGTTTATCGACGGGTTGAGACCGGTGCTACGGCCCAAGTTGGTTCCGCTGGACATAGTGACCTATGAGGAGGCAGTGCGCAGGGCGCAACTATGTGAGCAGGACTATGAGAGGAATGCTTCCGAGTTTGGGAAGTTTAGCCGTAGCCAAGACTTGCAGAAGAAGAGGCCGGCTAGAGATTTTAGTTATCGAGGGGGGAAAAAACCCTTCGGTAAGAGATCACGGATAGAGGGGACACCAGATAGATATGTTAGATCTCCTGCTTATCCGACTGCAGCCCCAGCGAAGGGCATTATGATAGGAGGACCGAGACCTGCTACAGATCAGTGCAGAAGATGCGACAGATTCCATGGAGATTGGTCGTGTTCACAGGGTGCTATAGTATGTTTTCGATGTGGGAAACAGGGGCATCTGGCTAGAGATTGCCCATTGCCGTATGCGACTGCACCACAGAGGGGCAGGGAGTTTGATAGAACCCCAGCTGGTACGTCTACTCAAAGAGGTAGAGCCGCGGCAAAGGAGAAGGGGAAACAAGTGATGGGTCAAGGGCGAGTACATGCTTTGGACCAGGGGACAGCTGATGCTTCATCGGATGTGATTCGAGGTAACATCCTGATTTATGATATTGAAGCATATGTTTTAATTGATCCTGGTGCCACGCATTCTTTTGTATCGCCTTCATTTGCATGTAAATTAGAGAGACATGTAGAGCGTACACATTTATGTATGATGATGTTAATCAGTACGCCTATGGATAGTAGTCAAGTTGTAGAATATGTATATAATGACTGCAAGTTGAGAGTAGGGGATAAGGAGATGACAGCCAATCTAATATTACTAAGCATGAGTGACTTTGATATAATATTAGGAATGGATTGGCTATCTGCAAACCATGCTGTTTTAGACTGCTATGCTAAGACAGTTATGTTTCCTAACCCTACTAGATATGTTGTAAAGTTTAATAAAGATAAATGAAAGGAGTAGATATGATTATTACATGACTTCTGATTTAGAAAACCTTCAACATATCAAGGTTTCATTGCATACGTGGTAGATATGGATAAGGCACATCCGGAGTTGGCAAATATCACTGTGGTCAGTGAGTACTCAGATGTTTTCCCAGATGAATTGCCAGGGTTACCACCAGACAGAGAAATGGAGTTCTGTATAGATCTGGTACCTGGTACGGAGCCTATTTCGAGACCACCTTATCGCATGGCCTTAGTCGAGCTGGAGGAGCTCAAGAGACAGTTA
Source organism: Firmiana major (assembly GCA_033439115.1). Lineage (NCBI taxonomy): Eukaryota > Viridiplantae > Streptophyta > Magnoliopsida > Malvales > Malvaceae > Firmiana > Firmiana major. The sequence goes on from CM065910.1 coordinate 27,058,617, forward strand.
CAGGAGCTGTTGGATAGGGGCTTTGTACGACCGAGTGTTTCACCTTGGGGAGCACCGATTTTGTTTGTGAGGAAGAAGGATGGGAGCCTCCGATTGTGTATAGACTACCGATTATTGAATAAGGCCACCATCAAGAATAGATATCCCCTTCCACGCATTGACGACTTGCTAGATCAGCTACAGGGAGCACAGGTCTTTTCCAAGATTGACCTAAGGTCTGGGTATCATCAGCTGAAGGTTCGGAGTGGAGATGTACCCAAGACAGCATTTCGTACCCGATATGGCCACTATGAGTTCTTGGTTATGCCATTCGAATTGACGAATGCTCCAGCTGCTTTCATGGCTTTGATGAACAATGTGTTCAAGCCATACTTGGACCAGTTTGTTATTGTCTTCATCGATGACATATTGGTGTATTCGAAATCCAAGGAGGAGCATGAGGAGCACCTCAGGATCGTGTTGCAGACGTTACGGGAGCATGAGTTATATGCTAAGCTCAGCAAGTGTGACTTTTGGTTGTCACAGATCTCGTTTTTGGGACATGTTATATCGAGAGATGGTGTATCAGTTGATCCATCTAAGATAGAGGCTGTAGTTCAGTGGGAACAGCCGAAGACAGTCACCGAGATCAGGAGTTTTCTGGGTTTAGCTGGATACTATCGGAGATTCGTTGAGGGATTTTCGAAGTTGGCTGCTCCGTTGACACGTCTTACTCGGAAGAGTACACCGTTCATATGGAACGAGGATTGTGAGAAGAGTTTTGAGGAGTTGAAGCGTCGATTGACCACCGCTCCGATTCTCACTATCCCTACCAGCTCAGGAGGATTTGCAGTATATACCGATGCTTTGCATCAGGGACTAGGCTGCGTATTGATGCAGGACGGGAAGGTAGTTGCTTACGGATCCAGACAGCTGAAGGATCATGAGAAGAACTATCCGACCCATGATTTGGAACTAGCAGCAGTAGTGTTTGCGTTGAAGGTATGGCGCCACTACTTGTATGGAGAGAAGTTTCAGATATTTACCGACCACAAGAGCCTCAAGTATCTGTTCTCGCAGAAGGAGCTGAACATGAGACAGAGAAGATGGCTAGAGCTTCTGAAGGACTATGACTGCGAGATACTTTATCATCCGGTAAGGCTAACGTTGTAGCCGATGCCTTGAGCAGGAAGAGCCTGGGGATGGTATCGTATATGATGGTTAGGAAGCATGATTTGCTAGAGCAGTTTGCCAGCCTCAGTTTGGGAGTCGTGCCTTCTGACATGGATACAGGCTATGTGATAGCTAGTCTACGCTTGGAGCCGGACCTGTTGGACAGGATCAGAGTGGCTCAGCAGACTGACCCATTTTGTATGGATGTTAGTAGTCAGATGCAGAAAGGCACCGTGACTGATTTTGAGATGAGTTCTGATGGACTACTGAGGTTCAGAGGCAGATTGTGTGTTCCCGAGGATCCAGGACTTAGGAGATTGATATTGGCGGAAGCTCATTCGTCGATGTATACGTTGCATCCGGGGAGTAACAAGATGTATCAGAACCTCCGGAGGGTATACTGGTGGTCGGGCATGAAGAGAGATGTGGCAGACTTTGTGGCAAAGTGTCTTGTATGTCAGCAGGTGAAGGTAGAGCATCAGAAACCTGCAGGATTGTTGCAGCCTCTACCTATACCGACATGGAAATGGGAGCATATCACCATGAATTTCGTGATGGGTTTACCGAGGACCCGCAGGAATCACGATGCTATATGGGTGATCGTTGATAGACTGACGAAGTCAGCCCACTTCCTAGCTATGAGAGCTACCAATACTCTGAGTTCGTTAGCAGAACTGTACGTACGCGAGGCAGTGAGGTTACACGGTGTACCAGTGAGCATAGTCTCTGATAGGGATTCCCGCTTCACATCCCACTTTTGGGGACATTTTCAGGAAGCCATGGGAACCCAGTTGAGTTTGAGCACCGCTTTCCATCCTCAGACAGATGGTCAGTCAGAGAGGACTATACAAACTCTGGAGGACATGTTGAGAGCATGTGTGCTAGACTATCGAGGCTCCTGGGATAACCACCTACCACTAGCCGAGTTCGCCTACAACAACAGTTATCATTCGAGTATCGGGATGGCACCGTATGAGGCTTTGTATGGCCGTAGATGTCGTTCCCCCATTGGATGGGAAGAAGTGGGTGACCGTATGATTTTCGCTCCTGACTTGGTTACGCAAGCATCTGAGGATGTCCGCTTGATAGTAGAGAGACTGAGGACCGCTCAGAGCAGACAGAAGAGTTACGCTGACAGGAGACGTAGGCCACTAGAGTTTGCAGTTGGCGAGTCCGTATTTCTGAGAGTTTCTCCTTCCAAGGGCATAGCGAGATTTGGGAAGAGAGGGAAACTAAATCCTCGCTATATTGGACCCTTTGAGATACTTGATCGAGTGGGAGATAAGGCATATAGGTTGGTATTGCCACCGGACTTATCAGGTGTCCACAACGTCTTCCACATATCGATGCTTCAGAAGTATCACCCGGATCCGTCACATGTGATTAGTTACGAGCCTTTGGAGCTCCGAGAGGACTTGTCATATGTGGAGAGACCGATTAGGATATTGGATAGAAAGGAGAAGGTATTGAGATCGAAGACCATCGGATTAGTGAAGATTCTCTGGCAGCATCATACTTCAGAGGAAGCTACTTGGGAGCTAGAGAGTCTGATGCGAGAGAAGTACCCTCACCTATTTGAGGACTGACTTGGTTCTAATTTGGAGGACCAAATTTACTGAGTGGGGGAGGATTGTCAGACCCGGATTTTTTGTAGCTTATTTCCTTATGATTTCTATGTGTATGAACACTATGTAATTATGGTTGAATCATAAGAAGAGTATTTATTAGACTTAAAGTGTTATTGAAATGAATTAACACGCTAAAGCTACATAAAATGCCTAATGTGAGCAATGAGTATCACAGGCTAAACCGAGTCATTCTAAATCATTCTGACTGAAAATAAGAACTTAAAATAAGAGAGCATAGAGAGCTCATGAAGGAGAGTTAGCTTGATTTAGACCCAAACATACAAAACGAGAATAAAAGCTAAAAAGGGTAAAATGGACCTTTTCGGCGAGAAAAGGAGTTTCGGGTGAAATTATCCACCGAGAGCGGTTGGAATATAAAGAAGAGAGTGTAAGACATGATATAAAACACTTTCGAAAATTAAAGAAAAAGTCAACTTAGTCAATGGTTAAGGAAAAAGTCAACTATAGTTAAAAAAGTGGACTTTTACCATAGTTGACTAATCAAGGTTAGAAATTAACCTAAGTGTGGAGAAAAATTTGGGGAAAAATATTCTTAGCCAGAATACAAGATAATCATCCCCGGAAGTAAGGAAAATTTATTCGGAAGGATTCCGGAATAAATTTAATGGTTAAAAACGTAATGGGCCTAAGGTGAAAATTTTAAAGCCCATTAAGGTATACTAAATGTATATCGAAAATGTTAGGTCCTTTAGACGGAATTGTTGGACCAATTGATCGGCCAAATTTTGAGACAATAAAAGGCCCGAGGTATAGTAAAAATTTCAGCCCGAAAGCCCATTAGGAAAGCCCAAACCGAGAAGCCCAATTGGAAAAGCCCATGAGATAAATATCTAACTATAGTTAAAGTTAACTATGACTCATAAGGTGACTCATAAGGTGACTCATGGTTCAGATTTGGAAAGTCAAGCATAGTGGCTGAAAAGTAAGGCTTAATGGCTAAGTAAGTGGCTTATAAATGCAGCCACACCTTGGTCATCTTCATCACACATTTCCGGCTAGAGAAGAACACCATTGAAACATAACCATTCAAGCTTTCTCTCACTAGAAATCACTAGGAATTAGTCATATTTGGAACTTGCATCCTTCATGAAAGTTGTTCCAAATTGAAAGGAGATTAACATATGTTGGAATTGGCTATCAAGGAGCCATAGAGTGCAAACCGAGAGCCTCCAAAGTTTCGGCCAAAGGGTGAACACAATAATTGGTATATTTTCTAATTTCCAATTTCATATATGTTAATGTATGAATGATTTTAAGTATGTTGATATATGTTTTAAGCATTGAAACATATTAAATCACCATGAAGAGGGTTAGGCCGAGAGTGATCAATGAGATATTGAAATATGTCAATTGGATTTTAAGACATAAATGGATTAGTACACATGTATTAATGTTAATGGTATAATTAGAATTAATCAAATTGATTAATTAATACATGTAAATTGTTGGCAACCAAAGGTGTTTGATAAAATGCCTAAATCAACTATAGGATGATTGGTAATGTTGCCTACCAAGTGTTTGTGAAAATGCCTAAGTGAAAATGGCTAGGAAATAGGCATGTAAGGCATGCCATGGTGGAAACCGAGAATGGCTAAGCTCTCGGCCATGGCATGTGGCCGAGAGGCCCAATGGGCCAAGCCCAATATTTTTAGGTCCAATAGGGTGTAATGGGCCTAAGACAAGCCCAATAAGAGTTGGTGGGCCCACAAGCCCAATAGGCCCAACAAAAGTGAATAGTAAAATGAAAATGGACTTAAGGCCTAGTTAAGGCCCATTAAGGATTTTAAGGCCCATTAAGGGAAAATTAAACTGTATTAATGTGTAATACAGTAGGAAAATTATAATTAACCTGAGGAATGGTTATTTACAGCTCCGGAGTTTACATTGAGAGCTGATCGGACTGCGGGAATTAGCAGCACCGAGGAAGTGAGGTCACGAGACGTGATCCGAGGTAAGGGACTTTTGCGAGTAGTTAGAGATACCTGCACGTATTTTCAACTGCTTCTGCATTCACTTAAAAACTCTGAGGGTCAGAGAAAGTGAATAATAATTATTGCGACCCGATAGTGGCAAATTACGATTTTGCCCATAGTTAGTTAAAAAGTCAACTTTTGTGAGAAGTTGCAAAAAGCATGGAAAATACTATTGTGAGTGTTTAAATGCTATTAGCATGAAAATAAATAGATGGGCTAATGATTTTAAGGTTGATATGACTTAAGCACACTTTTAAGTGCTGATTTTACTATTTTGTAAACAATCCCTTTTAAATAGCCATCTATCATATTATGTGAGAATGAATCGTGCTAGAGCATAGCTCACACTGGGATTCATATGTTTTCCACATAACATTAGTGCTGGATTTTGATACGCACTAGATTTTCATGACATGCATGATAGAGTACTGGAGTTTTACTCGTACTCAGCTTTGAATGATATATGCATGACAGAGTGCTAGAGTGTGACTCGTACTCGATTCTTCATGGTTTATACATGACATAGTACTGGGAGCGATTGCTCGTATTTGATTTTGATATTGTGCATAGCATAGTACTGGGAGCTATTGCTCGTACTTGATTTGATACATAAACTATGCATTGACCTAGTTGCTGGAGGTTTACTCGCACTAGAGTTGAGTTTTATGATGTGAAACAGTGTTGAGCGGAGTGACGACTGTGAGTCGCACTCAAGACGCACACTGTATGTGATATGTAATACATGTTGAAACCCATGCCTGATTCCTTGTGTGACTGTGTGTCATAGCTAGAGAGGATATCCGCATGAGGTTGATATAGACGTGGTATACTTATTTCCATGGTTTCGAGGGCTAAAGACCCTGGCTATGAGGATTTCCATGGTTTCGAGGGCTAAAGACCCTGGCTGTGAGGGTCCACGGGTGTACTTTGTACCGTGCCCGGGGCACGAGGTGTACGCTGTACCGTGTGTTACGTAGCTGGCGGTTGACATTGGACTGACCATCCTCCCATTACAGCAGTGATGCCCCGCACACCGAGATCTGTGTTGCTTGGGATCACATTTTCGGATATGATCATAATCCAGGATACTATTTGCATAAACCACAGAGTCTCACATGTTATATCACATTGATTAACTTCTTTAAACTGCGGACAGACCTGAGGGATGGGTCGGACTCCGATTTGTGTTGTGAATCATTTGATGCCATATTTATATGTGATTTAAATATACATGGCATGATTTACATAAAGGCATGATTTATATATAAATGCATTGTGTTGTACTACATGCCTACTTTTGAGAAATAAAGCATGATTTCTGTACATGGGATTTATTCTGTACAAGTACATATATATTATATTTCAAGACATGCTTTTAAAGTGAGTTAAGGAAATAATGTTTTCAAGGCATAGCACTATTTTGAGTAGATAGTGTGGATATCTACTTGCTTGCCTGATTTCCTTACTGAGCGCGTTATGCTCACCCCTTTTCTTTACATCTCTCTACAGAGCGTCAGTAGAGCGAGAGTTATCGTGGGAGAGTGTCCCAGAGTCCACTGCTAGTTCCTATCGATTCATCAGGTATACTTATTATGTACAGTTGTGTATCTAAACATAGAAACAGCACAGTGATGTATACGTTATATATTATGGGGAATGTAATCGTATTAGATTTTATAAAATCTTACATGTATAATAAAAGCAACTACAGTCAGAATTAATATATTGACATGTATGTATGAGAATGGATATTATGGTAAGTGAAGACTCTGACATCGAATCACAGCCCAACCAGTGAAGAGAGGAAAGGTAAGTTAAAAATGCAAAAAATTTATTGTGGTTTTTGGTTAAAGTCAAGGATTGAAACTGGGGTCCTGACAAGTACAGCTAAAGAGAAGGAAAACTTGGGACTGATTTCTAGTTTCCTGAAGGTTTCGATGAAGAGAAACTGAGAGCATCAACGTCTGAAAATCGAGGCTTCTCCGTTTGCTCTAACTCCTTCAGGCTGTCGAAAGAAAGACAAAAATGATGAAGAGCAGTGGAGGGCAGTAAACAGAAGACTGGAGCATAAAACCGAACTGAGAGGAAGAAAGCTAAATGTAGACCAAAGCTGGAACTGAGGCAAACCAAGAGGGAGACTGCAGCTAACTGATGGAAGTGAGCAGGGACTCGGGGAAGCCAAAGTAGAGGAAGAAATCGGTGGGGAGGTGAGGATGATGTAGCAGCAGCTGGAGTAGAAAGAAAAAAAACAATGAGCTAGTGAGCAGTAGCCGAGGGAAGAAAGGGAAGAAGAAAAAGAAAATAAGAAAATAAGAAAAAGGAAAAAGAAAGAAAAAAAAAATAGAAGAGATGCTGGAAATTGAAGGAAAAAAAAAAGATAAGGTAAATATATATATATATATATAATGTACATATATATATATATGTTGTGTTTATAAGCATGTATGTGTAAATTAAAATAGGTGTAAAATAAAAAGGGGAGAAATAAGAAAGTAGAGAAAAAAATAGATAATATATATACTCATGTATATATATATATATACTCATGTATATATATATATATATAAATATATATATATATAATATGTGTGTTGGTATAAATGCATATGAACAAAATGTATATACTTGTTTTTGCCTAGGTATGTACAATTGAATACACACACAATGAAGTAACATATAGGGAATTATATAAGCTCATAAGAGAAAAGGGATAACTTATGTAGGAATGTAATTAAGACTATGTGGTTGGATTGAATTTCTGTATGTATGATGGAACAGGAAGAAAAGAGAATATTTGGTGAACTCAATGGGGTTAAATAAGCATGTTTGGATGCAATATTAAGAAGTTAGAATTAAATTTCAAGTATATTCTTCCTAGGCAAATAAGGTTACGATTTTGAAGTATTGTAGGTAATTCGAATAAATAGGATACTAAAAATATGAATTTCGGTGTAGGAAAATCGTAGGAGGATATAAGGGAGATAGTTGGAGGCGTCATAGCACGAACTTGGAACTTTCGATAAATCAAAGTGTCACGACCCAAATTACCTAAAAATCAGAGTAAATTTTTCGCTTTTTAATTTCCTTACCCGTCGTGAACAGTTACACTACTAAATAGTTGGGTTATGATTCGGTGTTAGTTACCTCTCACCTATTTACCATTCCATTTTTAAATTTCATTTACATATCAATTTATTTTAAATAAATACATCCCCAATATTACATCCATGTACAGTACTGTGCCTCTATATGTTCAGATACAAAATTATACAAATGTGTATACCTGGTTTTGATAAGAAGCAGCGGATATGACTACTGTCGTTCTTTTCTACTGAATATACCCTGTGGGGTGAAAAATGAAAGGGTGAGTATAAATAGCTCAGTAAGGCAATAATGTAAGCAAGTAGATAACTATACTATCTACGTGCTGATAATGTCATGATATAAAATCGTTTACATTTAGAGCATGAGGGAAGACAAAAACGATGCCACATGTATGTATATATCATATAAGAGAAATCATGAAATCGACATATAAATCAAACATGGAAAAATCATCATGTATGACATCTCATGCTCATCACATTAAAACTTATTTGTTTCATCATAAACTCATAACGTTAAAAACTTATTTGTTATATCACAAAATAACCACATCAAGGTCAAACCCATCTCTCGGGAATACCTTGATTCATTAAATCGCATCTCATTTAAAAACATAAATCGGGACATTACCCCTCCTTCAGGTTCGTCCTAGTCTATTCAGACCGTATGATATCATGTGAGGCATGTAGGTTACTGTATGAAATCGAGGACTATGGCCATACTTTGTCCCTGTGATCCCAGGCTACACGGATCCCGGTGTGCGGGGTATCACAACTGTAACAAGAGGTGGGGTCAAATCCTACCCGTCAGAATATCAAGTAACATCATCGAGTCATCATGACTGCACGGTACAGCATACTCCGTGTGACATACAAGGTACATCGTACTCCGTGGACCCATATCATAGTCGGGGGTGCCTGCCATAGGTCTTATCCACCTCAATACTATGTCGATAACCAACCCATGTCTCAAAGTATACGTGCGAGCATCTCAACTCTCTGCGATACATAGTCTACAGGAGGCTTCCGCACGACTATATGTATGTCAAATCATGTCTTGTGCGAGTGAAGCTCCAGCACCACGCTATGCATATCATGATATCTAAAATCTCGTGTGAGCGAAGCTCCAGCACGGTTTTGTGCACACACAAATTTTTCATACGAGCAATGCTCCAGTACGGCTTTTCATGAGTAATAAATCAATAAACTTGAGTGCGAGAAAGACTCTAGCACTCTTTTTACTCATGTAAATATGATAGGTGGCTCAATCTTTATAAAACATCTTTTAAAATAGTAACCGGTCCAAATCGGTACCCTTTCGTATAATTCACAAAATCAACAGCCAACCTATGTGCATATTTACTTAAATCAAAGCAATAAATTTATATAAAACATTAAAATAGGATAATCATGCAATTTATCTGCCTTACTACCCTTTTTGTAAATTTTACTCCCAGGGGCAAAATCATCTTTTTCTTTATTCACCTAAGCCCCGATTTTTGTAAAAATTATTATTTCGTTTTGTTAGATACTTAAAGAATTCTAAGCCCTATAAATCCCCTCACCAAATACGTATAGAAATCTCTATGCACCTATAAAATTCTCTTACCTCGATTTACGTGTAAAATTATCTCGTCTCGATAATATCCGATCTCTCAGTCCAACTGTGCGTCAACCAAATCTACGAAACTGCATATAATTACATATTTTGGCTTAATTCACTTATCTTTATCAGTATATCACATTTACTGATCGAATCTAACGTATTGGGCCCGTTTTACTTTATTGGGCCCGATTGCACTTTAATGGACCTCGACCCATTTTCAGCCCGTTTATATTATTTAAATCCCTTCTTCGGGTTTACTGGGCTCATTCAGCTTATCAATAATCATCGGGCTTCGCTCCAAACTCATTGGATAGCCCGTATACTATTTACGGTAATTATGTTGCAATTTCGATAAATATTCCTTTTTATACAGAGTTAATCCATAAATTCCGTAAAATAATCGAAACTCTATATTAAATGACTCATATTATCGTAATTAAAACATACTTACCCAATACGATGCGGGGTACGAGAATCGGAGCTCAATCGGCTCTTGTTCGGGCTTTGTCGTACAACTGCACAATTATATATTTAATTACGGGTTAATTTTCGATCAATTATGATTTAAATAAATTTTTTGAAAATCAAATCGGTCACTTTTAACCTCTTACCGACTTACCTGAAGTCCGGTGTATCCCCAAAAATTCTTCCCCTTTTTCCTTTTTCTCTTTTTCTCCTTTTTTCCCTTCTTTCTTGGCTGAATCGGTTCAGTCCGGTTCAAACCCGGTTCAGACCGGTCCGATTCAGCCAGTTCAATCCAGTTCACCTCTTGCTGAACTGGTCCGTACCGGTTCAAACCTTTTCACCACCATTCATGGTGTTTCCGGCCAGTTCTCGGCTCGTTTCTGGCGCAAAACGGTACGCCTACACTGGGGGAGTGTTCGGCTGGGGTCGGGGTTGGTCGAATCACGCCGGTGGCCGCCGAATTCGTCTTCTCCCTCCACAGCACTCTCCCTCTCTATTCGTCAGATTTCGGTGGTTTTGCCGGTCGACATCGGTCTCAAAAGAACCGCATCCTCTTCCCGATCATGCCGACGTCCTCCGTTCGAGCCCAACTGTTGTGGATTGTCGGAATCGAGCTCCTTTCTCCCATCGGTTTCTCCTCCTCCATTCGTCGGATTCGGCGGTCCTTGGCGTGCGTCATCGGTGCCCACAAGATCGCCGACCTCTCCTCTTTCTCCTCGGCTGTTCGTCGTAGTCGTCGGTCGTCGGTGGCCGTGGATCAGACCGACCACGCGCGGGTCGTCTTCCTCGGTTTCCATTTTCTTCTCTCTCCCCGACCAATTTTCTGATTCTTTCTCTCTCTTTTTTTTTTACAATTATTTTTATTTTTATTTATTATTATTTATAAATTAGTTTATTATTATTATATTCATTATTTTATTATTATTTTGCCAAAAATATCTAAAAAATTATATTTTATTCTAATTGATTTATTTAATTTATTTAATCTATTTTTTCAATTTTTCGGTATATTTTCTCCGTCTTTTCGGGATATTATCCCGAGCGAAAATTTCGATTAATTTCAGTAATTTATATCTTGATCAATTTAACCCAAAATTTAATTATTTCTTCGTTATTGATCAAGATTTCTTAGTCCATTATTTTTAATAAAATTTTCTTATCGGGTTTATACCAAATTTTGATCTTTTGACCATTTTACCCTTCACATGTTCGGGATTAATTTAACTTGACTTCCCTTCACAAATACTAATTCATTTCGTGTTTTTAAATAAATTCGGGTCTTACAAAATCTCCCCTACTTAAGAAATTTGGTCCTCCAAATTAGAACCAAGTTAAATGAATCCATAAACAACTCCGAGTACGTCTATTGTATCATATACTGTCATTCTCAAGTGACTTTTTTCCGGAGTGTAATACTACTAACATACTTTAATTAGGGAGATCATCTTAAATCTCAACACTTTCTCCTTCCTGTTTTAATACCCGAATCAAGTTTTCAATCATACGTTATACTTTCATTGAGCTAAATTGTTGGAGCTCATATCTGGTTACATACGCTGGGTCCGGATAATATTTTCAAAATATCATAAGATGGGACACATTGTGGATGCCTGTTTATTTAGGTAGTAGCGCCAACCTACAGGTCTTATCTCCCGCTTTGTCCAATCTCTTTCCGAATCTCGTTACGTCCTTATGTTATGTCCTAAGAAATGTAACTTTCAACAATACTAATTCACCCTCGATGAATTCCAATGGTTTCTGTCTCTTGTCAGCATAGCTTTTCTATCTACTCTGAGGTGTTCTTAATCCTTCACAATTAACTGAACATCCTCAGAGGTTTGTCTTACCAATTCGGGAACAATTTTCTATCTGTCACCCACTTCTTCTTATCCAAATCGGGGAAACAACCCTTACGGCCATACAATGCCTCATCTGAAGTCATCCCGATACTCAAGTGACAACCGATATTATTGGCGAATTCGATTGATAACAATTGATCATCCCAGGAGCTTATCAGATAAATGGCACACGCTCTCATCATATCCTCCAGAACCTATACAGTCCTCTCTGACTGACTATCTGTCTGAGGATAGAAAGCTGTGCTAACACTCAGTCGGGTTCCCATAGCTTCCTGAAAACTTTCCCCAAAGTGAGAATTGAAGCGGGAATCCCTATATGATACAATGCTCCTTGGAATGCTATATAATGTTCCACAATCTTATACATAAATCTGCCTATACACTCAGAGTATCTAGGGATTTCATAATTAGAAGGTGGGTAGACTTAGTCAATTTATCGGCTATCACCCAAATAGCCTCGTGATTCATTCGGGTCTTCCATAACCCATCACGATATTCATGGTAACGTGTTCCCATTTCCATGTCGATATAGGCAGGAACTGCAATAACCCTACAACTTCTTTTGCTCTACCTTACTCTGCTGACATACGAGACACTTTTTCACAATCTCTACCATGTCTCTTTTCATATCTGACCACCAATACCCTTTTTTTAAAATCTCGATATATTTATTACTTCTCGGATGCACTGTATATTCCAAAGAGTGAGCTTCTGACAAAAACTCTACCTCATCTCTGTGGTCCTGAGGAGCACTTATACTGTCTCTGAACCTCAGTAAGCCATTATCTCTCTTTGTGAACTCTGTCACTGTACCCATCTGAATCTGACCCACACTATCGACACCCTGCCAATCATCATGCTAAGCCTGTCAAATCCGGTCACTCAAATTCGGTTCTAATCTCAGGCTAGCTGTCTCACAATCACTGTCATCATTAGAGGGGATCACATCACTACTGAGGCTTACAACTGCTCTAGCAGCTCACGCTTCCTGACCATCATGTGTAATACTATCCCTAGGCTTTTTCTGTTCAAGGCATTAGCCATTACATTAGCCTTTCTTGAGTGGTACAATTTCCACAATCAAAATACCTCAAAAGCTCTAACTCTCTCTTTTTTTTTATATCTGACTCTTTCTGTAAAAACAGATACTCGGGGCTTTTATGATCAGTGCATACCTGAAATTTCTCATCGTATACATAGTATTGTCATATACTCAATACCACTATCGCTGTCAACTTTAAATCATGGTTTGGATAGTCCTTTCATGATCCTTGAATTGTCTGGATTCATAATCGACTATCTTCCCATTTTGCATCATTACACAGCCCATTTATTATTTTGAGGTATCCATAGACTCATGAGAAACCTCTTAATCTGTTGGGTATGGTGAGAATAAATGCGGTGGTCAGTTTATTACTTCAGTACACCAAAACTCCTGTCACGTCTATCATCCCATTCAAATACAACTTTTCTCAGTTAAACGTGTCAATAAAGTAGTCCATTCTGAGAACTCTCAACAAATCATTTGTAAAAACAATCTCCAATTGTTGCTTATGATTTCGCTGGACTTTAAATACACCCAAAATATCATCAGTATGGATGATAACAAACTAGTCCAGGTAAAGTTTAATTAACTTGTCGTAGTTGACTTCCACTGAATATTTCAATCACTCATATCTTTGACCTATGTGCGCATAACGTATAATGTCCTTTCAAAATCGCTTCCATTGAAGCTACTAACCTGCGTCATTTCCTTTTTCTTATATCAACATCTTTTATAAAATTTTTAACTTTTAAACCTTCTTGATTAATCGAATTCTATATTTCTTATCGTACCCGTAAAGGTACCCTAATTTTAAATGTATATATTACGACTGTCGATTTCAATTTATAGATTACGTGTATACTTTTTGACGCTGTCAAGTCTTCAGGAGGGGAGGTATTTTGAAATACCTTTATTAACCCTCAGACTTGACCACAATTACTTTACATATCAGTCCATGTGATCACAATTCATATTCTCTACTAATTGCTTTAATCCTAATTACTTCACTTATCATAGATATTTGTACCTTGCATATGCCTCTTATTGCAGTCTATCTCTTTTCGTATATCATTTATAACAAACTCTGTCATTACTTATTCCGTGAGTACAATCATTTACTTCTTTAATTTCAATCGCTACACCCTTTTTATTAGTTGTCAAAACTTACAGTATACTTTCCAGTGATGTTTTCACCCCTATTTTCAACTTACAATTTCTTCATAATTATTTCGTTAGTTAACCCTCCTTCCTTGGGGTGCTAACTATCAACATTGTACCCAAGAGTGTAGGCATTCATGTCTTTTACTCACTTACATACAAGTGAAGGCGGTACGACTAAATACGTGGCACCAGGATCAATTATAATAATTACTTCTTTATTCATAACTAGTGTGGTATCTTTCACCACATCATCTGAAACATCAGTAGTGTCCTGGTCCAAGGCATACACTCCCCTTTGTCCAACAGCCTACTTTCCCTTTTCTCTTCGGCTGTGGCCTCCTTTTTCGGTGCAGAGATATCAATAGGATTTTCTCTGTCTCTTTGCCCTTTTGTAAGGCAGTCTCACCCAACTCTGAGCAATCATTAAATAATTGACCCGTCTTACCATACTTAACGCTTATTTTAGTCAATAAAGTGTAGGTGTAGGCCTTACTTCCGTGGTATCTACCACACATCCTACACTGCTTACACTGCTACATTGCTTATACTGCCACACTGCTATACTGCTCACCCTGCTAACATTGCTCCACTACTCACCCTGCTTACCCTGCTACAGAGCAGGTCGGGGTCCTCCAATCATAATACCCCTCATAAGTACTGAAATTGCATACACTAGGGCTTTACCAATCATCTAACCCCGGACTCATCAGCTGTAATCTTTTACTAATTGGTCTATTTTCCGCTCTGACATCTCTGTCATTCTCTATTCTCCTGTCTCTATTTCGGCCCTTACTACATTTCCCAATCTCAGAGGCGTACAACACATGATCTTCTTCATGCAACTGTAATCTATGCACTGCCTCGACATAGGTAATGAGCCAATCGGACTCTAATCGACAATTTGAGCAATCCATGAACTTTTGAGCTTTTCGACTCTCACTTCCCATAGTGTCAGGGTAATATCTAGGCAGGTATATAAATTGAGATTCATACTCGTTAATCAACCAATGTCTACAGGCAGTGTAAGAAATTTACATGTAATTTCCTTTAAGTAGTGTTCGAGATATTCTGTCACCAAAATACATCTAGAATTATTTCTCATGTCGACTTTCGATGTCTAACTATTCAGATGGGTCGAGCAGACATCCACCAGTGTTTCGCCTCGCCCTCCAACATAACCATATTTAAAAGTCACTTTCTCGGTCGACATACACCGAAAGAATCCATACAACTTCGCTATCTTATTCACCCAGTCCTCAGTAATTATTTGCTTCTTTACTTCGCTATATATCGGAGGGGTGTGAAAATCTCTATAGTCTGAGGCATCTGTTTAGGCTTTACCCTGCCTATCCTCAACTACCTGCATAGACTGAGTAAGCAACTCCAAAATATTTTCTACACTCCACTGCATCCTCTCGGAGCGTGTCTCAATACTGTTTGGTCTCTTTATAGGACCCTGTAGAGTATGGTCATCATCAGCCTCCACTTCACTCTCATCTTGACTCTCATGTGACGACTCATTCGACTCTCAGGCCGATCTCTATGGTCTCGAGCATATATACTCGTCTCTCTACCTAGTGGTTATCAGTTATAAAAACTATATTCTTGAATTCGAAACTAAATTCTTAGCTGTTGTTCCACCTTGATATACACAATTGTATCTAAACAATGCACAGTACATGGGGATGTAAATTTACTTAACCACTAACACCGACTCATATCAGGCCAACTCTGCTCTGATACCATCTTTTCTGTCACGACCCAAATTACCTAAAAATCAGAGTAAATTTTTCGCTTTTTAATTTCCTTACCCGTCGTGAACAGTTACACTACTAAACAGTTGGGCTATGATTCGATGTTAGTCACCTCTCACCTATTTACCATTCCACTTTTAAATTTCATTTACATATCAATTTATTTTAAATAAATACATCCCCAATATTACATCCATGTACAGTACTGTGCCTCTATATGTTCAGATACAAAATTATACAAATGTGTATACCTGGTCTTGATAAGAAGCAGCGGATATGAGTACTGTCGTTCTCATCTACTGAATATACCCTGTGGGGTGGAAAATGAAAGGGTGAGCTAAACAGCTCAGTAAGGCAATAATGTAAGCAGGTAGATAACTATACTATCTACATGCTGATAATGTCATGATATAAAATCGTTTACATTTGGAGCATGAGGTAAGACAAAAACGATGCCACATGTATGTATATATCATATAAGAGAAATCATGAAATCGACATATAAATCAAACATGAAAAAATCATCATGTATGACATCTCATGCTCGTCACATTAAAATTTATTTGTTTCATCATAAACTCATAACGTTAAAAACTTATTTGTTATATCACAAAACAACCACATCAAGGTCAAACCCATCTCTAGGGAATACCTTGATTCATTAAATCGCATCTCATTTAAAAACATAAATCGGGACATTACCCCTCCTTCGTGTTCGTCCTGGTCTATTCAGATCGTATGATATCATGTGAGGCATGTAGGTTACTGTATGAAATCGAAGACTATGGCCATACTTTGTCCTTGTGATCCCAAGCTACACGGATCCCGGTGTGCGGGGTATCACAACTACAACGGGAGGTGGGGTCAAATCCTACCCGCCAGAATATCAAGTAACATCATCGAGTCATAATGACTGCACGGTATAGCGTACTCCGTGTGACATACATGGTACATCGTACTCCGTGGACCCATATCATAGTCTGGAGGTGCCTGCAGTAGGTCTTATCCACCCCAATACTATGTCGATAATCAACCCATGTCTCAAAGTATACGTGCGAGCATCTCAACTCTCTGCGATACACAGTCTACAGGAGGCTTCTGCACGACTATATGCATGTCAACTCACGTCTTGTGCGAGCAAAGCTCCAGCTCCACGCTATGCATATCATGATATCTAAAATCTCGTGTGAGCGAAGCTCTAGCACGGTTTTGTGCACACACAAATTTCTCGTACGAGCAATGCTCTAGTACGGCTTTTCATGAGTAATAAATCAATAAACTTAAGTGCGAGAAAGACTCTAGCACTCTTTTTACTCATGTAAATATGATAGGTGGCTCAATCTTTATAAAACATCTTTTAAAATAGTAACCGGTTCAAACCGGTACCCTTTCGTATAATTCACAAAATCAACAGCCAACCTATGTGCATATTTGCTTAAATCAAAGCAATACATTTATATAAAACATTAAAACAGGATAATCATGCAATTTATCTGCCTTACTACCCTTTTTGTAAATTTTACTCCCAGGGGCAAAATCATCTTTTTCTTTATTCACCTAAGCCTCGATTTTCGCAGAAATTATTATTTCATTTTCTAGATACTTAAAGAATTCTAAGCCCTGTAAATCCCCTCACTAAATATGTATAGAAATCTCTATGCACCTACAAAATTCTCTTACCTCGATTTACGTGCAAACTTATCTCGTCTCGATAATATCCGATCTCTCAGTCCAACTGCGCGCCAACCAAATCTACGAAACTACATATAATTACATATTTTGGGTTAATTCACTTATCTTTATCAGTATATCACATTTACTGATCGAATCTAACGTACTGGGCCCGTTTTACTTTATTGGGCTCGATTACACTTTAATGGGCCTCGACCCATTTTCAGCTCGTTTATATTATTTAAATCCCTTCTTCGGGTTTACTGGGCTCATTCAACTTATCAATAATCATCGGGCTTCATTCCAAACTCATTGGATAGCCCGTATACTATTTACAGTAATTACATTGCAATTCCGATAAATATTCCTTTTTATACAGAGTTAATCCATAAATTCCGTAAAATAATCGGAACTCTATATTAAATGACTCATATTATCGTAATTAAAATATACTTTACCAATATGATGCGGGGTACGAGAATCGGAGCTCAATCGGCTCTTGTTCGGGCTTTGTCGTACAACTGCACAATTATATATTTAATTTCGGGTTAATTTCGATCAATTATGATTTAAATAAATTTCTCAAAAATCAAATCGGTCACTTTTGACCTCTTTTCGACTTACCCGAAGTCCGGTGTATCCCCAAAAATTCTTCCCCTTTTTCCTTTTTCTCTTTTTCTCATTTTTTCCCTTCTTTCTTGGCTGAACCGGTTCAGTCTGGTTCAAACCCGGTTCAGTCGGTTCAGTCCAGTTCACCTCTTGCTGAACCGGTCCGTACTGGTTCAAACCTTTTCGTGGCCGTTCATGGTGTTTTCGGTCGGTTCTCGGCTCGTTTCTGGCGCCAAACAGTGCTCCTACACTGGGGGAGTGTTCGGCTGGGGTCGGGGTTGGCCGAATCACGTCGATGGCTGTCAGATTCGTCTTCTCCCTCCGCGGCACTCTCCCTCTCGATTCGTTGAATTTCGGCGGTTTTGTCGGCCGACATCGGTCTCAAAAGAACCGCATCCTCTTCCCGATCACGTCGTTGTCCGTCGTTCGAGCCCAGCTGCCGTAGATCACCGGAATCGAGCTCATTTCTCCCGTCGGTTTCTCCTCCTCCGTTCGTCGGATTTGGCGGTCCTAGGCGCGCGTCACCGGTGCCCACAAGATCGTCGGCCTCTCCTCTTTCTCCTCGGCTGTTCGTCGGCGTCGTCGGTCGCCGATGGCCGTGGATCGAACGGGCCACGCGCGGGTCGTCTTCCTCGGTTTCCATTTTCTTCTCTCTCCCCGACCAATTTTCTGATTCTTTCTCTTTTTTTTTTACAATTATTATTATTTTTATTTATTATTATTTATAAATTAGTTTATTATTATTATATTCATTATTTTATTATTATTTTGTCAAAAATATCTAAAAAATTATATTTTATTCTAATTAATTTATTTAATTTATTTAATCTATTTTTCCACTTTTTCGGTATATTTTCTTCGTCTTTTCGAGATATTGTCCCGAATGAAATTTTCAATTAATTTCAGTAATTTATATCTTGATCAATTTAACCCGAAATTTAATTATTTCTTCGTTATTGATCAAGATTTCTCAATCCATTATTTTTAATAAAATTTTCTTATCGGGTTTATACCAAATTTTGATCTTTTGACCGTTTTACCCTTCACGTGTTCGGGATTAATTTAACCTGACTTCCCTTCATAAATACTAATTCATTTCGTGTTTTTAAATAAATTCGGGTCTTACAGTAAGGGGGTGTAATTTAAAATGGTAATAGTTTACTTTCTGAACCGTGATTAAGGAAGATGCTTGAATTTTCAACACGTTTGACAAACGTTTAGAAAACTTTTTATTGTTAGACCGCTCTTCAGCTCAGGATTTCGTTTGACTATATTTTGAATTCAAGGAAAACTTACAAAGATTTGAACTATGATTTTCAAGCATGTTTTCTGCTTTTGTCTTCTGAGTAAGAGCGTGATTTCTGAATTGGTTTTCCGAATAAAAGCATGTTTCTGAATTTGTTTTCTGAATAAGTGTATGCTTATGAATTTGTTTTCTGAAAAAGAACATGTTCTCTGAATTTGTATTCTGAATAATTGCATAGTTTTGAGTTTGACTTCTGAACCAGAGCATGTTCTCTGAAATTTTCTTTTGAATAAGATGATTGTATTTCAATTTTTTTTTTTATATATGAAAACTATAATATGTTTTGAGACGAGGGGCCACTTATGTTGTATGCTATTGCTTATCATGCTCGCCTTTGTGGCGTCTGAATTTCGCATTTGTGGCGTTTAAACTTCACCTTCGTGGCATCTGAATTTCACCTTTGTGGCGTCTGAATTCCACCTTCAGGTGTCTGAACGCTGTACGACCTTGATCACGTCTACAGCCCTACCATGGACATAGGTTCTGAATTCCCTCTACGGAGGATGATTTTGTTACTAATGCATGATAATCATATGAGCCAGTGTAGTCTCTATCTAAACTAAACTTTGTTTTCAGATTTGACTCTGTGATTTGTGATTTATATGCAAATAAGTTTTTGAAATTTTGAATATACGAAAGATTTTGTTATGATTGTTAAGTTCAAGTACTTAAAGATTCACGCTTTGATTGATGATGTTTCTGATTCCTTAAATTCGAAGGTCCTTTATAATAGTTACAGAGAGAAGTCATTTTACGTATCACTATGATCGTTTTAAATGTACTTTCTTACTGGGCCTTTTCCCGAATGCTTACCCCTTCACCTCTCAAATGTGTTGCAGTGAAACTACAGTGATAAATGTTGCATAGACGACGTAGGATGATGGATACGAGTTTCCCCAAACTACCTTTTGTAAATGCGTGAGGTATACATTTCTATCTCTGCCAGACCATTTGTATGCATAGACATCTATTGAAAATAATGTGTCGGGATGTAATCTGTATAAGGATAAATGAAATATTTTTAAGGATTGATTTTTTGGAGTAACTAGACGTGTTTTGGAATATGTAGAATAATTTGATGATATGACTTGGAAAGCATGTTTGATAGTTGTGGATATCTAAAATTGTTAAAAACATATGGTTTGCAGCTGGGTAGGCTTATATGTAAGCCGTTATGCTGTCGAAATTTCTATCGGCCATATAAATTTAGATGTGAAACTTAATTATGATTACGGATAAAGAAGTAAGACAATGAATTGATACTGCACATGAATACAACCTAAGTGAATAAAGGGACTAAGTTGCAAGCTGAAGTTTCAAAAAAAAAATTTTGAATTTTTATAGGTCACAGGTTGTTACAACAACGTACTCCATGAACCCAAATCATAGTCAGGGGGTGCCTGCCATAGGTCTTATCCACCCAACCTGTCATGACCCATTTTTACTAAAAATCGCTACAAATGTTTTGCTTTTTCCTTTCTTTTCTCAATCGTGAACATTCTCACCACAAAACAGTTGGGCTATGAGTCAGTATTAATCACCCTTTACCAATTACCATGACATCTATCTTTTAATTTATTTAAATTCAAACACGAATACTTTATAATTGAGACTCTATACTTGTACATGTTTACTAATATTTGCATCCCCCATTTTACATTCCAAATTGATTACTGTGCTATTACATGTTTAGATATAATATCATACCAGGGTATATACCTTTCAATGATGGGAAGCAGCGGATACCAAAAATGCAAGTCCTCAACCGCTCACTAATTACTGCAAGTGCTCTGAAAAGAGGGAAAAATAAGGGGAATGAGCAAACCACGCGCTCAGTAAGGCAATCATGCAAGCAAGTAGATAACCACACTATCTACATGCTCATGATGCCATGCATTAAATCATTCTCTTTCGAAATCGTTCTTAAATACGAAATTCATGCATACTTTTATGTCAGGTAAAATAATTCGTATAAAATAATTTATTTCGTGAAATGGCAGATAAAGCATGGAATTATACTTTATGCTATTTAAATAATGCACATTATGTCAAAACATGCCATTTATTTCAAATTGGCAATTCATTGCGTGAAATGGCAGATAAAGCATGGAATTATGCGTCATGCTATTTAAATAATGCACATTATATCAGAACATGCCATTTATTTCAAATCCACATCAACCCCAAAATCATCAGGACTCAGTCCCACAATATAAAATCATGAAATCACAAAATCAAGTAATGAGTAATATGCGATTTCGCAAGTAAGTGACATGCAATTTCATAAAGTAAGTGACATGTGAGACTAGGCAAGAACAAGGGTAATGACTCTAGGATTATGGCCATATCCTGTGATCCTAGGCTACACTGATCAGGTGTGCGGGGTATCACATCACATCTGAGGCTGCCCCAGGAGGTGGCAACCAAACCATCCCGCCAGCCAATCAGATCCCTACTCTGAAGACTACACATCATATATCATGGCACGGTACAACGTACTCCATGCTGTAAGCACAGTACAACGTACACCCCATGCCCACATCATCTTTGTAACGACCCTTGAAAATCGAGGGATTTTTTTATAAAAAAAAATTAATTTACCCACTTATTCCCTTATTCACTTAGGCTGTATTCCTGTTCAATGTCAATCCTTAAAAATATTTCATTTCATTTATTCTTATACAAGTTTCATCCCGACACATTACTTTCAATAGATGTTTGTGCATACAAACGGTCTGGTAAAGAGATAAGAGTGTATGCCTCACGCATGTACAAAAGGTAGTCTGGGGAAGCTCATATCCACCAGCCTACGTCGTCTACGCAGCATTTATTAACTGTAATTCACTGTAAAAATCTGAGAGGTAGAGGGGTGAGCTTTTGGAGAAAAGCCCAGTAAGGTAATGCTCTTAAAGTAGTTCTGATATATAAAAACATTTGAAGTTGTTCATAGAACGAAACTTAATGCAATACATAAATTTTCATTTCATGCATAATCGTCATAAAGCATGCGTGTCTTTAAAACAAAACACATGCTTAACCATTTTACAACTTTTCATAAATCTTTCATGAACATTTTATAAATCATTTCGTAAACATTTCATGAATATTTCATAGTCATTTCGTAAACATCTCATGAAGCAAATCGGTCGTAACCAATTATCATATATATCATGAAAACACATATTCATTCATCATAGTCGATTTTCATAATCAAATCGAGGAGACTATGCTATAACTAAGTCATGCGATACGTGTCATTCTCCGTTGGAGAGTCATCATACCTATGGCCATGGTAAGGGGGCTGTAGAATGGATCAGGTTCGTACAGCAATAATAATTATAAACATGGATAGTATCTTCTTATTTCTTGTCATATACTAGCACATAGCTAGGGCACGGGCACCTGTGGCACTCACCGTGCGGGGAACATTCATCCGTGCTGCGCGAGCACGAAATACTACCAAAACATCATCGTAAACCACCAGTAGTACGACATCTTCCACAAAGGTTGAGTCAAGTGCTAAAGGGGCCAACGTACCGGCACCCCAAGTGGTGCAGTCGGAACACCACAAGAAGTAACCATGCATGAAGCCTATAGTCTCAAAACAGAGTTTCAAAATCTTTCTTGGGTTTCATAACCCATAAACTCATATCGAGTAATAAAATCGAATTCCTTGAAATCTGAAACTCTTTCATAAAACAGAAAAACTGTGTGGCACTTTGTTCCCGTAGGACTCAAGAGGTGGCCCCCACAATCCCCTTTCGAAAATAATTTCTTTTCTTAAATGCTTTTGAAATTGTCGAAGTTTCTTTAACAGTATGGATATAAAAACATAAATAAATGTAAAACATCCATACACTTCATAACTTAGGAAATTCATTTCACAACATGGAAAATACTCGGGGAACATTTCGACAATTTAGAACATGCTTCGCAAGTATGAAAGCAATGATAAATCATTTCAAATCATATGCTCTTTCATAAGATCATTTAT
The DNA here is from genome assembly GCA_033439115.1 of Firmiana major. Classification (NCBI taxonomy): domain Eukaryota; kingdom Viridiplantae; phylum Streptophyta; class Magnoliopsida; order Malvales; family Malvaceae; genus Firmiana; species Firmiana major. Next base: position 27,081,965 of record CM065910.1, read on the forward strand.
CGGTGAAACAAATATGCATTATCAGAACTAAGTTAAATAATACCCCTTACCTCGATTTATCGAATATCCCGAATTCGAACGGTGACGCCTCCTAGTACCTCCTTTCATTCCTTCTACAATCACCTACACCGAAATTGTATACTTAGCACCCTATTCATGCGAATTATCCGAATTGCGTTAAAATCGTAACCTATCGTTACTACTGCATGTGTACGTATTATTGTATATACCTAGGCCAACACGCACGTTATATATTTTCTTTACTATTTATATATTTTGGACCTACGAATATTAACATATACCTTTATCATATACATCTACATGTATAAACACATAAATACATATATATATATATATATACAGTCCTATATGTATATATATACTTTTATTTGTTTTCATGTTTCCCTATCTCATATATATACATTCTTTGTATATACATATACTAGTACAAATTCATCTTATATACACCTATATGTATATACCCAAATATATATATATTCACATGAATACATATATATTATTACTTATTTCCATTATTCATCATCACATAAATATATATACATATATATATATATATATCTATATATACATATATATATATATCTATATATACATATATATATATATATTTATATATACATATATATATATTTATATATATATATATATATATACATATATACATTGTTTTTTGTCTATTATTCATCTCTCTCATTTTTATTTTTATTTCAGATCTAGTTTAAAATCTACACTAACATGCTTGTATCTACAACATATATATACATGTATATTAAAAATACATATATACATAAATATCTTACCTTTTCTTTTCTTTTTCTCTTCTTTCTTTTTTTTTTCTTTCTTTCGGTTACTGTTCACTCACCCCATTTTTTCTTTCTTTTTTGAATCATTTTCTTCCCGCCATTTCCTTATCTTCTCCATTCTTATCCTTTACTGAGTACCCGAGGCACTGTTCCTCTTCGTTCTCAAAACAGGACTCAATCTCAGCTCCCTTTTACTGGCGAGGTTACCCTCTCCACCATTCATTCCCGATTTCCACCACCTTTCACCTCTTTCTCCAGTCTATCATCATCATCACCATTCTCCTTTCAGTTCTACCCCAGCTACCATTCTCCTCTCTCTCGGTGCTGCTATGTTTTCTCCCTCCTTTCTTTATTTCTCCTTCTGTTTCCAGTACCCATAGTTACAGTTCATCGTCATCGTCGCCGTTTCCTCGATGCCATCCTTCCTCCTCCAAGTCACCCCGTTCCACTTTCAACAAGCGAGACAGAGGTGCTCTGCCTCTGTTTTCTGGCCTCGAATTATGCCATCAAGAACCGAGAGTCTTCAACCAACTTTCACCATCAGCAGCATCTTCACGTCCAGGACAAGGAGTTCTCCTTGTTCCAGTCGTGACCAACTTCACTGCTCTCGGTTTCTCACATTTCCACCATTCCATTTTCACATTTCTGATTCCCTTCTTTACTGCTTCAGTCACTGCTTCAAGCACGGCTCTCGACTCGAGTTTCATTTTTCTAGCACCCATCTCTGTTTCTCCAACAGCCATGATTGTTTTCCCCCCATCCACCCTTCTCTCTCAGTCACCTGCTCAGTCCTCAGTTTCCTAGTCTCCCACGTAGGCCTCTGTCCTCCAGCACGTCCTACTTCAGTTTCTTATTCAATCAGCCTTCCACCTTCCTCAGCCATGCATCAACCCAACTCAAAGGTACCCAAGCAGCTCTCAAGCATGCGCCTATCCTATTTCGTTTTCTCCATTTCTTGGTCTCGTTTTTACCACCAAGAAAATCGAGAGCCTTCAGTTGACCTCCAGTCTTTTACTTCAGTTACACCAGAGCTGCTGCTTTGGTCTTCCAATACCACCTACATATAAGTCATCCTTGTCGGTATATATATATACACACATAAATAAGCTTTGGTTTCTCTGTTTGGTGGCTCTGCCCTCACGCACTTTGTCTCTCCATCGACAGCTACTACAGTTTCCTTTTCCATGCAGTAGTCTTTGTTCCAGCTTTCTTTAATTTCTACCACTGCACCTCTTCCCCTATCCCTTTGTTCCTGCATTTCACTTCATTCTCTTTCTTGCTCTCTTGTCTTCTGCTTGAATCATGGGCTGCTGCAGCTTTCCAGCCTCCATACAGGTCTCTGCCTCAGCCCTCCATGTCATGCCTTTATTCCATTTTTTTTGTTCAGCGACCCATCCCTTATTATTATTTTTTTCTCTAGGGTCGGTACCCATCGTCATCACTCCTCGTGCTTCAGTTTTCTGTTTCATTCCAACCCCCCTATTATTTTCGAATTCAGTCATTACTTCCTCTGCTACCAAGTTTCACGTTTTCCTATTTACCTTGACTATTCTGTTTTCATTCATTTGTCTCAAAACAGAATGGTGCACTTCACACCAACCAGCCATCACATCTGTAATTACTAGTAAGAGTCTTGGGACTATTGCCACTGACTTCTCCTCCTTTCACCTAAACTATAGGTGCTGACACTTCTGTCACTTCTTATATCTGTTGTTCATGGGATTCCGGGATTGCGTGTTGTTTTTTTTTCTTTTGTGTAGGTTATAACTATCACACACCCACTTTCTTCTGTTTTCAGTCCATTTCAGTTGCTTCAAACTCTGGCATTCTCATTTCATTCATTTTTTTTTTTTGGTTGCAGCTAATGAAACAATATGCTATCATCACTTCTCATTTCCTTTGTTGTACCACGTCTTCACTATTATTTGCTATCTACCAAGCAATGTCTTCCCAATTACTTTACATGGTTTTTCGGTTTGTTTAAAATAAGCAGAGTAAAAAAAAATTATTACATAACACTAAGAATGATAATACTATATAGTATATTGGATTGCACCCCACTTGGTAATAGAGATATTTATACTCATTTATACTATCAAATTGGATATTTTATTTTAATTTAATTTCCCTCAAATTTCTCATGTCAATTACGAATTCAATTAATTATCCTCCAATAAACACATATTAATTTCCAATTAGTTCATTTAAATTGAATTCAGGAAAATTTCGTGGGGTTTACAAAAAATCAGAGTAAATTTTTTGTTTTTTCATTTATTATTTAATTCTTACCTTTCTCTCATCGTGACCATTCTACAAACAGTTGGGCTATGATTCGGTGTTAGTCACCTCTCACCTATTTACCATTCCATTTCCATAATCACATTCACATATCAGAGTTTACTATCTTTTGACTTTAACTAAATACATACATAATGGTATTTACATAACCTTACACCCCCGACATCATATCCATTTACAGTACTATGCATTACATATTTAGTTACAAAACTATACAATTGTGTATACCTATCTCTCGATGGGAAGCAGCAGATACCAAGAATGCAAGTCATCAGCCGCTCACTAACTACTGCGAGTGCTATGAAAAGATGGGAAAATAAGAGGGAAAGCAAACCACACACTCAGTAAGGCAATTATACAAGTAAGTAGATAACTCCACTATCTACATGCTCATAATGCCATGCCTTTAAAATCCATTTCTTTTCATTAAAATCTCAAGCAAAAAATCATGTATGTCATCAATGAATTAGTTTATAAAACTGTTCGTAAATATATAAATCATACTACTTATGCATCAATGGCATTTTATGTGACATCCTTAAATCATAATTAGCACGAAGTAAATCAAGATCATGCATTATTTCATGTCATGTAAGACAAATCATGAATTTGAAATGAAAGCATGGAAAACATCATCATGCTACTGCATTCAAATCATTTCATTAAAACTGCAGTATAAACTAACCCTTCCGGGCCAATCATCTCATAAAACAATTCATTTAAAATTCATTATAAAACTTCGGTTATAAAACCACCCTTCTTTTTGGGTCACATATCATAAAATCCTCAAAAAGATATATTAGCATAGTAGAAAATCATTAAATCGGGGGCCTGACCCCTCCCTCGAGTCTACCCTGGTCTATCGAGACCACAAGTTATATCATGTGAGACAAGTAGGTGACTATCAGTAACAACATAGGACTATGACCATAACCTAGTGATCCCTGGCAACACGGTACCTAGTGTGCGGAGTATCACACCTGAAACGGGAGGTGGGTCGGTCTTATTCGCCAGAAAAGTATAACATCAGGATTGCGAGGGCAAGGCTTGCTACCTCGTGGCTAATGCCACCCCACTCCAACAATCTCCACGGTACAGCGTACTCCATGTGACATACACGGTACAATGTAATCCATGAACCCAAGCTCAGTTAGGGGTGCCTGCAATAGGTTTTATCCACCCATATCATCTTTGTCTCAGTATGTACGTGTGAGCATATCATCTCACTGTGACACACAGTCTACAGGAGGCTCCAACACGGCTATATGCATGTCATATAAATCCCTGTACGAGCGAAGCTCTAGCACGGCTTCATGCATATTCATGATATCTAAAAATCTAACGATCCTTGACCCTTGAAAATCGGGGGAAATTTTTTTTTGAACTTAATTTACCCACTTATTCCTTTATTCACTTAGGTTGTATTCCTGTGCAGTGTCGAAACACTTTTCCTAATTCTTTATCCGTAATTATACTTAATTTTCATATTTTGACATATATGGCCGATAAAAATTTCGGCAGCATAACGGCTTATATATGAGCTACCCACCTGCAACTCAATTGATTTAACAATCTTAGATATCCATAACTACCAAGCATGCTTTCCAACAATCCTAAATATCTACAACTACCAAGCATACTTTTCAAATCCACATTTACAGCTCAATACATCCATTTCGATGTAATACTAATCATATTAAAACCTAATCCCAAAAATAATATTCTTTACATCGTTTTCCTTACAAATTACATCCCAACAAAAAGTTTCCAATATATGTCTGTGCATACAAATATATCTGGTACAGGAATGTAATTATATACCTTTTTGAATGTACAAAAAGTAGCTTAGGGTAGCTCTTTCCCACCAGCCTACATCGTGTACGTGGCAGGTAACACCTATAGATTCACTGCAAATGATCTGAAGGTAGAGGGGTGAGCTTTTAGGGAAAAGTCCAGTAAGATAATACTTTTAAAACAGTTCTGATATATAAAAGCATGTGAAATTGTTCATAGAACGAAACTTTAATGAAATACATAAATTGTCATTTCATGCATAATCATCATAAAAAGTCATAAAGCATGCGTGTCTTTAAAAAAATAACATGCTTAACCAATTTACAACTTTTCATTGTTCATGAATGAGTTCTTAAAACTATCGGGTTCATAAACGTTCCGTAAACATTTCATAAACCTTTCGTAAATATTTCGCAAACATTTCATAAATATTTCATAATCATTTCATAAACATTTCATGAACATTTCATAAACATTTCATGAAGCATATCGGTCGTAACCAATTATCATATATATCATGAAAACATATATTCATTCATCATAGTCGATATTCTTAATCAAATCGATGAGACTAGGCTATAACTAAGTCATACGATACGTGTCATTCTCCGTAGAGTGTCATCATACCTATGGCCATGGTAAGGGGGTTATAGACTGGATCAGGGTCGTACAGCTCTTTCGTAAAATATTGGTAGTATCTATCTTACGTACATTCACTAGCACCTAGCTAGGACCAGGACATAGGCACCAATGGCACTCTCCATGTGGGAAACATATTTGCGTGCTGCGCGGGCATGAGATACTACCGAAAACATCATCATAAACCACCAGTAGCACGACATCTTCCACACTGGTTGAGTCAAGTGCTAAAGGGGCCCTACGTACCGGCACCTAAATGGTAGAGCCAGAACACCACAAGAAGTAACCATGCATGAAGCCTATAGTCTCAAAAATTCTTTTCTCTTTTCTTGAATACTTTTGAAAATGTCAAAAGTTCCTTTCAAAGCATAAATATAGGTTTTCAAACCATCATAAAACTTCTATGCATTTTTGTACTTTGAAAATTCATTTCATAAATATAGATGTTCTTAGCGAACATTTTGTAAAATGAAATCATGTTTCATAAATCATTCCATACGTATGAAATCAATAATATCTCATTTCAAAACATAGCATTACTTTATAAAAATCTTTTTATCAATGCAATGAATATTCATTATTAGAACTAAATTAAATTATACCCCTTACCTCGATTTATTGAAAACTCTAATTCGAGTAGTGACGCCTCCGGTTATCTCTCTTAAATCCTTCTACGATTCTCCTACACCGAAATTTGTATTCTTAGTATCCTATTTATTCGAATTACCTACGATGCGTCAAAATCGTAATCCTGCTTACCTAGGAAAAATACATTTGCAATCATGAAATACGTATAGTTATCTTTAAAACTTGCATAAATGCCTTACCTCGGTATCTGTTTGTAATCCTTGATTGCTTCGATTTTGCAAGTCGGGGAGCTCGGCGCTCTCGACTTTCACCGAAAATTTCGAATAAATACTTCCGATCACATTTCCCTCAGGTCTTCTCGATTCCTCGATGCCTCTTATTCTATTTTCCATGTGGTTCTATTTATATATATATATATATATTTATTTATATATATAAATCCAAAATAACCTCATTTTCTATTTTATTTTTACTATTCATTTTTCTACTATTCATCTTTTTTTTTAATTTGCTTTCTCTTTTCCCGCGCTTTTCTTTCTCCTCCTTCTCTTCTTCTTTTCTTCTTCACTAGCTACGATGACCCTATTCCACCAGACTCGATGCTGCCATTTCTCCCTTCATTGTTCACTATTCCACCGTCTTTCTCCACCCCTTTCGGCACCACCATCATCTCTGATCACCATCTTCAGCACCTCTCTAGCTTCCTTTGGAATCGAGGACCCCTATTCATCCAAAATCGAGCTTCATCATGGCTGTCTCCTCTATCACTGACCCATTACTATCCCATGTTGGTGTGGCATCCTATTTTAGTCCATCCTTTAAAACCCGAGAGAAACTGTCGATTCTGCACTTCCACAACAAGCTGAGGTAGCTATGTTACCCGGTCCCTTTGCTTTGCCCTCTGTAGGTTGTACTGTTTCTAACGAAACAGCAGCCTCCAAACCATTCTCGGCCCTCGATTCTTCCTTCTTCAGCTTGTCATGCTTCCTTTTCTTCTTTCAGGCTCTCGATTTTATTTTTTTTTGGCAGATCAGCAACATGCAACAGCTTCAACTAATTTCTGTTTCCAGTTCCTACTAAAGTCCTTATTTCAGTTCACTAAATTTCTTCTTTCCTTCCAGCCACCTGCTCACATGCCCATTTCATGTTTTAAGAAGCTCCTGAACTGCTCACCATCATGGTTTTGTTCACCAAACACGATGGGGTGCAGCAGGCGTTATTCCTGCTTCAGTTGCTCTCATTTCTTGAGTGTCCCATCTTTCCCTTTTTTTCTCTGTTGTATTTCAAATCCAGTTGTATAGCATCATAGATATATATGCACTTTATCCAATATCATTTCTTCATCAATCTCCATCACTGTTCCTTATTGTTTCCATTTTTTTCTTCTGTTTCTTACAACTACCCTCTCATCACGTCATCCCCCTGGTGTATCAGTACTATGACTTTATACATCTCTACCTACACCTAATAGTCCACAATGTCAGGCCAACATTATTGCATTTCGGGTCCATTGCTTCCCAAGCAAATCTTGGGACTCCCGGTCATTCCCTTGTTGTCGCTGCCTTACCAATGCTGCTCTTTTTCTCGAAACTGAATTATGCCAACTATTCTTACTTCTTTTCTTTTATTTTTCCTTTTCCCAATTGTTCATCACATTTCCTATAGTGTCAATTCTCTTCATCGTTACTCTCATGCCTCGGTTTCTCATTCTATTGCTGCTAGCAGCAGCATATACATATGTATATTTCCTAAATGGGCTCTCGGTCATGCTCCCATATATATATATATATATATATATATATATATATATATATATATATATATATATATATATATATGCACTTGGTAAATTTTTCTTATAGTATTTATTTATATATATACATATAAAATGACTTCAATCTAGTAGTTGTACTTAAATTACATGTATATACATTTCCTAGCTCATATGTATATAAATCTTACCTCTATTTCCCATAGATATTCTTCCTTAGAATCAATATAATTTAATTAAATTAATTTTTTTCTAAATCTCTCTCATTTCGCAAATATATTTCTAATTAATTCTCCTCCAATGTGCTCATCCTCAATTCCATTTATCTAATTACTATACATCATTAGATTCGAGTATAAAAATTCGTGGAGTTTACAGAAAACCTCGTGTGAGCGAAGCTTTAGCACGGTTTCATAAAAATCAGTAAAGTCTGCGTACGAGTAGCACTCCAGTACGACTTCAAAATGAGTTATAAATCCATATAAAATCATGTGCGAGCAATGCTCCAACACGAATGAATGCTCAAGTAAATCAAAACTTCGTACGAGCAACGCTCTAGTACGGCTTTATGCATAAATACATCAAATCTCGTGGAGTTACACTCCAGCACGGCTTATATGCAATATCATATCAAAACAGGATGCGAGCTAAGCTCCAGCACCTCTTATGCATGTCAAATCATTAAAACTAGTGCGAACAATCGCTCCAATACCTTTTTATACATATTCAATCAAAACAGTCCAAATCGTCAAAACAGAGTGCGAGCTAGGCTCCAACAACTCTTATGCATATCACAATAATAAAAATCAGTGCGAGCAACCGCTCTAGCACATTTCATGCATATTATGTCACACAAGTCGGTGCGAGCAACCGCTCAAGCACATTTATGCACACTCACAAACATAGATATAGTGTGAGTTATGTGCCAACACTATCTGTTCCCATATAAACTTGATAGTTGGCCATTTTTCCAAAGAAATTCCATTTAAATATAAATAACACTTACGTAGTGTTATTTTGTGAAATTATGCAATTACTGGCCAATCTACCGATTTGCTTTGCTTAAAAACCAAGAAAATTCCTTAATTTAGAAAATTTCTTAAATCATGCATGTCATGCTTTCACCATCCTTAGGTGAATTCCCTCAATAGAGGTAAAATAGTCTTTTCCTATTTCGAGTCCTTAAAATTTTTAAACCATTTTTAGGACCTTTGTACAATATCAATGTATACATACATATTTAGTGTATACAAAAGCTATTTAAAGTACGCGTAGCTACCTCTAGCTGCTCACACAATTTCCTTACCTCATTTTTCTGTACAGTCTGACCTTTCACTGATGTCTTGTCATACAGTCCGATTTGCTCTCAATTAAATCTTCGGAACTGCGTATAAATATACATCAGGTCAAATTCAATACAATTTATTGTATTTCATATTTTCTGGGCTTAATTTAAATCATTGGGCCCGTTTACCCATATTGGGCCCGATTGCACCATAATGGGCCTTAATCAGCCTTAAGCCCGTTTTCCACATACTATTCACATTATCGAGGCTTATTGGGCTATTGGGCCCATCAGTATTTATTGAGCCTCATTCTAAATTCTCGGATAGCTTAATGAATTATTTACGACAATATATCTCTAATTCCATGATATAATTCATTTAATGCGAAATTTAAATCCGTAATTTATGCGGTAAATTTTAACACGCATAATGATATAAAATTGTCGTAAATAAGGGTTACTTACTCGAGATTCCATGATAGTATGCAAATCGAGGCTGTCTCGAGCTCTCGGTTGACACCAATTGTCGAGCTACACAATTTAATATTTTTTTAGGTAAACTTTCAGTCGAATATTAATCAAATTAAATATTTCAAAATTTAAATCGGTCAATTCGACTGCTTATCGACTTACCCGTAGCTCGATTGCATCACTAAAATTTTTTTCAATTTTTCTTCTTTTTCTTTTTCCCTTTTTTTCTTCTTTTTTCTTTTCTTTTTGGCTAAATCGATTCGGTCCGGTTCAACTCGGTTCAGACTGATTCAGTCTAGCCAGTTCAGTCCGGTTCGATCGGTTCAGTGCCTCTCCAGACGGTTCTCCACCGATTTCTGCCGCCAGCAGATCCGCGGGGTGGTCCGGTGCACAGATCTGGGGTCGATTCGGTCCGAGGTCGCCGAAAAGTGGCCGGTCCGGCTCTTCTCTCCTCGCCATCGGTAGCTTTCTCTTTTTACCACCGTTTTCGGCTCTGGCCGCCATTCTACCGGCCAAGGCTACCACCAATCGAGCCATCTGTGCTTGGGGAACGCTCGGCTAGTAGTGGCCGGGCTCGAATCGACGCCGGTCGCTGGGAAATCCTTTTTCTCCCTTTCGGTTCTCTCTCCCTTCGACGTTCGCCACCGTTCGTGGTTCCTTTAGGCCGGTGGTGGCCGCCTCTCGACTGGGCTACCTTCGTCGACCTCGCCTAGTCTTCTCGTCGGTGGCCATCGGGGATGCAGAAGTCGGGCTCTGCTTCGTTTTCTTTCAATTCGCGTTTTGCGAATTCTCACTTTTTTAAAAAAATTATTTTATTTTATTTATTTATTTATAATTTATTTTAATATTATTTTAATCATTAAAATAATATTAAAATCTCAAAAATATCTAAAAAATACTATTTTATTTATTTAATCTGTAAATGAATTTATCGGTATTATTTCGTCTTTTCGGTATATTTTTCAATTATTTTCAGGATAATTCTGTCGAGGTGAAAATTCTGATTAATTCCAATAAATTCATATTTTGATCAATTTAACCCGAAATTTAATTATTTCTTCGTTATTGATCAAGATTTCTCATTTTCATATTTTTAATTAAATTTTCTTGTCACGATAAATACCGAATTTTGGTCTTTTGATCGTTTTACCCTTGCACGTGTTAGGAATACCATTTCAATCTTTTTGCATTTTTCATTTCGTGTTTTAATTAAAATCGGGTCTTACAATCTCCCCACTTGAGAAATTTAGTCCTCCAAATTAGAACCAAGTCAAATGAGTCCATAAACAACTCCGGGTACGTCTATCGCATCATACTCTTTAATTTTCATAGGACTTTTTTCGAAGTGTAATACTACCAACATACTTAACCCGGGAGAACATCTTAAACCTCAACACTTTCTCTTTCATTTTTAATACCCGCATCGATTTTTTCCAACATACGTTACACTTTCATTGAGCGAAGCTGTTGAAGCTCATATCCGATTACATATGTTGGGTCCGGATAATATTTGTGAAGCATTAAAAAATGGGACACATTGTGGATGCCTGCTTATTCAAGTGGTAACGCCAACCTACAGGCCTTATCTCCCACTTTGTCTAATCTCTTAATGGACTCAATCTAACGAAACTCAATTTGCCTTCTTTCCGAATCTCGTTATGTCCTTATGCTATATCCTAAGGGCATGTAACTTCTAACAATACTAATTCACCATCGGTGAATTCCAATGGTTTTCTGTCTCTTGTCAGCATAGCTTTTCTATTTGCTCTGAGGTGTTCTTAATCTTTCACAATTTAACTGAACATCCTCAGAGGTTTGTCTTACCAATTCAGGAACAATTCTCTATCTGTTACCCACTTTTTCTTATCCAAGTCGAGAAACAACTCCCTACGGCTATACAATGCCCCATATAAAATCATCTCGATACTCGAGTGATAACTGTCATTATTGATGAATTTGATTAGTAACAACTAATCATCCCATGAGCTTATAAAATCAATGGCACACGCTCTCATCATATCCTCCAGAACCTGTACAGTCCTCCCTGATTGACCATCTGTCTAAGGACGAAAGCTGTACTAACACTCAATCAGGTTACCATAGCTTAAAAAAAATATTCCCAGAAGTAGGAACTGAAGCGGGAATCCCTATCTGATACCATGCTCACTGGAACGCTACATAATGTTTCACAATTTTTCATACACATAAATCTGCCTACACACTCAGATTATCTGGGGATTTTCATAACTAGAAGGCGGATAAACTTAGTCAATCTATCGACTATCACTCAGATAGTCTCTTGATTCCTCTGGGTCCTCTGTAACCCATCACGAAATTCATGATAACTTATTCCCATTTCTGTGTCACTATAGGTAGAGCTGTAATAATCCTGCAGATGTTTAGTACTCTACCATACTCTGCTGACATACGAGACACTTTGCTACAATTCTACAATGTCTCTTTTCATATCTGACCACCAATACTCTTTTTCAGAGATTTCGATATATTTATTACTTCCCGGATGCACTGTATATCCCGAAGAGTGAGCTTCTGACAATAACACTATCTTATCAACTATGGTCCTAGGGAGTACTTATATTGTCTCTGAACCTCTGTAAGTCATCATCACTCACTGTGAACTCTGTCACTATACCCTTCTGAATTTGACCCATACTATCGACACCATGCCGATCATCACACTAAGCCTGGCAAATTCGATCACTCAAATCCGGTTTTAACCTCAGGCTAGCTATCACAAAATCACTGTCATCATCAGAAGGGATCACATCACTAATGAGGCTCACAACTGCTCTAGCAGATCATGCTCCCTGACCATCCTATGTAATACCATCCCGAGGCTCTTTCTGCTCAAGGCATCAGCGATTACATTAGTCTTTCCTGGGTGGTACAATTTTCACAATCATAATCCTTAGAAGCTCTAACCCTCTTGGTTATCTCATATTCGACTTTTTCTATGAAAACAGATACTCGGGGTTTTTATAATCAGTGCATATCCAAAATTTCTTACCTTTTAAGTGGTGGCGCCATACTTTAAGTGTAAACGCTACAGCTGCCAACTTTAAATCATGGGTCGGATAGTTTCTCTCATGATTCTTAAACTATCTGGATCCATAAACGACTATCTTCCCATTTTACATCAATACACAGCCCAATCCTTATTTTGAGGTATCTATACACACTGAAACCTCTTGAGCTGTTGGTTATGGTGAGAATAATTACGGTGGTCAGTTTATTACTTCCACTTACCAAAACTCACTGAAGCTACTTTCATACTTATAATCCTACTGATATACAATCTTTTCTGAACAAGATGTGTCAACAGAGCAGCTCATTTCAAGAAACTCTCAACAACTCGTCTGTAAGACAGTTTCCTGTTGCTACTCATGCTCTTCCCTAGACTTCGAATACATCGAAATATCATCGCTAAAGATGACAACTAATCGGTCCAGATAAGGTTTAAATACCTCATTGTAGTTGAGTTCCTCTAAATATTTCAATCACCCATATCCTCGACCTATGTACGCATAAACGTATAATGTCATTTCGAAATCGCTTCCGTTCAAGATACTAACTCACGTCATTTCCTTTTTCTTATATTAACGGCTTTTATAAAATTTTAATTTTTAAACCTTCATGATTAATCGAATTCTATTAGTAAAGGTACCCAAATTTTAAATGTATATCTTACGACTGTAGATTTCAATTTATAGGTTATGTGTGTGCTTCTAGACGCTGTCAAGTCTTCAGGCGAGGAACCTTATCCTTGATCGCAATTCTTAGTCACTACATATCGCTTAATCTAAATTACTTTACATATCAAAGATACCCTTACCTTGCATACGCCTCTTATTCCAATATATCTCGTATTCAGGATCTATCACATCTCAAAACTTATCTTCTTTCATATATAACTTATAAAAAACTCTTTCATTACTTATTAAAACTTACAGTACACTTTTCAGGGTTGAAAATATCACTATCTTAAGATAGCAATCTGAACATCATAGTTTGCAGCCGAATCAATCTATTCTTAAATATTATTTCAAATTATTCATATTCCATTGAATAAAATCGGCTGACATATCCTTTTTTCCCTTGTTTTCAACTTACAATCCCTATACACATATTCAGTTAGTAAAAATCAGCTAACCATCATTATCTTGCCTAAGGGTACATGCTTCACATCTTTCACTAGCTTATAAGCAACTGAAGGCAGTATGAATAAATGCGTGGCACCATGATTAATTAAAATAATTACTTCATTATTCACAACCAGTGTGGTATCTTCCACCACATCTGATGAAACATCAATAGTGTCCTGGTTCAAGGCATACACTCGTCCTCGTCCAACATCTTATTTCAGTGGTAACTACCACATATTCTACACTGCTACACTGCTACACTGTTACACCGTTACACTGCTCTCACTGCTACGGAGCAGGTCAAGGTACTCAAATCACAATACCCCTCAAAAGTATTGCAATTTGATACACTAGGAGTTACCAATCATCTTACCCTGTGACTCATCAGCTCTAAGCTTTTACCAAACTACATTTTTTTCTCGTTCGGACATCTCTGTCATCCACTATTCTCTTTCTGTCTCTATTTCGACCTTTACTACCTTTTCCAATCTCAGAGGCATGCAACTCATAATCTTATTTACACAACTGTAGTCTGTGCACTGCCTCGACATAGGTAGTGATATCTAACGGGGCCAATCAGACTCTAATTGACAATTTGAGCCCTTCCATGAACTTTCGGACATTCCGACTCTCACTGTTCATAGTGTCAGAGTCATATTTGGGCAGGTATATAAACTGAGTTTCATACTCGTCAATCAACATGTTCCGTTGGGTCAGAGTAAAGAATTTTATTTGTAATTTCCTTTAAGTAGTTTTTGAGATATTCTTTCACCGAAATACATCTAGAATTATGTTCTCATGTCCATTCTAGACGTCTAACTCTTAAGATGAGTCGAGCAGACTTCCACCAATGCTCTGACTCGCCCTTAATTCCTATGCATACTCCGAGCAATTAGCTCCCAAAATATTCTTCATACTCCGCTTCAACTCGCGAAGCTTGTCTCAATATTGTCCGATCTCTCTGTCGGACTCTGTTCGATCTCTCTGTCGGACTCTGTCCGATCTCCTTATCAGACTCTGTGGGGCATGCTCAACATCAGCCTCCACTTCAATCTTATCTTGAGTCTCAAGTGGCGACTCAGTACGATTCTCAAGCCTACCTCTACGGCCTTGAGCTCATGTACTCGCCCTTCTACCATAGCGGCTATCAATTAATGAGTCTATTCTTGCATTCAAAACCAAATTCTTAGCTGCAATTCCATCTCGATATACACAATTGTATCTAAACAATGCACAATACATGGGGATGTAAACTTCCTTAACCACTAACATCGACTCATATCAGGCCAACTTAAGCTCTGATACCAATAAACTGTCACAACCCAAATTACCTAAAAATTAGAGTAAATTTTTCACTTTTTCATTTATTATTTAATTCTTACTTTTCTCTCATCGTGACCATCCTACAAATAGTTGGGTTATGATTCAGTATTAGTCACCTCTCACCTATTTACCATTCCATTTCTATAATCACATTCACATATCAGAGTTTACTATCTTTTGACTTTAACTAAATACATACATAATGGTATTTACATAACCTTACATTCCCAACATCATATCCATTTACAGTACTGTGCATTACATATTTAGATACAAAACTATACAATTGTGTATACCTATCTCTCGATGGGAAGCAGCGGATATCAAGAATGCAAGTCATCAGCCACTTACTAACTATTGCGAGTGCTCTGAAAAGATGGAAAAATAAAGGGGTGAGCAAACCACACGCTCAGTAAGGCAATTATGCAAGTAGATAGCTCCACTATTTACATGCTTATAATGCCATGCCTTCAAAATCCATTTCTTTTCATTAAAAGCTCAAGTACAAAATCATGTACGTGTAAACCCCACAAATTTTCTACGTTTAACCAGATTATATAAAAATGAAAATAATATATATTAATGAAAATGTGAATATTCGTTGTAGGACTCGAGGACTATAGGGACCAAGAAGCCGGTGGGATGACCGAGAACCCGAGGATACAAGAAGTAATAAGGCGAATGCAAGTACGGAAGGATTAGAAAATTTTAATTTGTTAATCGAAAATTGTTGATGTAAACACTTGTATCAAGAATTTATGAAGAATGATGGAATCCCGATACTATTTTATTTTCGAAATAGGGAAAATCTCATGGAAGACATGATATTATGTCTTTGGATAAATTATATAAGAAAATGTATATATGTAGATATATACCTAGGTGAATATATATATATATATATATATATATATATATATATACATATATACTAGACATTTAAATAAAAGAATAATAATATATAAAGCATAGATATATATATTATTTAGTGTATAGTATTCAATATATAGTATTAACAAATAATACAAACATTAAACAAAAAGACAAACAAACAAAAAATTAAATAACACAAATAATATATAATACACATTTACTAATATAATATATATTAATATATTATATATAATTAATATATAGGTAAAACATAGCATGTACGGAATTGGCTTAGAAAAGCCAATTCTGTCTGCTATGTTTTCGAATTGAGAAAACAAAACAGAGGAGGCTTGGGCGGGAAACAGGAGAGGAGAAGAGAAGGAAGAGCTCGGTCAGCTGGAGAAGGAGGAGGAAGAGAAAGAAGAGAGGGGAAAGGAAAGGAGAAAGGGTCGATTTTGCCGAAAGGGAAAGGAAAGAAAGAAAAGAGGAAACTGTCATGCCGAGGAAGAAGAAAAAGAAAGGAAAGAAAGGAAAGGGAAGCTGTCCAGCCGAGGAAGAGAGGAGAAGAAAAAGGGAAGGAATGGAGGAGAGGAAAAAGATGAGAAGGCTGATCGGGGGAAGCTGGAACAGAGGCAAGGGAGGAGGAAAAGAAACAGAACCGGGACTGAAGAGAGTTAGAATCAAGGGAGATGGAGACCAAATTTGGAGCTGGAATTGTGAGCTGAAGAGAGGGGCTCAAACGAGAGCAGACCGAGGCAAAGGACTGATCGAGAGAGATGGAAACTGAGGGTGTGCAGGGGAGCTGCTGCTGGAGGTGAGACCAGGAGAGGGGGAAGGACAACCGAGGGAGAGGGGATGACTGGCTGGAGTAGAACAGGGGGCTGAAAATCGAGACCAGTAAAGAGAAAAGAAGCAGCAAGTGTCACGCCCCGAAAACGCGAAAAATAGGGCAATTTTAAAACTTTTTACTCATCAATTCTCAATTAAGAGTGCATTCCTGTGCAGTGTCATATATTATCATATTTATCGTACCTCAGGATCTCATCACTAGAAATTATATATCATACACATTACTTAATCTCAAGTTAATTAATCCAATACATCCCATACAATGTTATACATCAAGTGTCTGCAATTATGATAATTGTCTGGGTACATGAAAAGATAAAAGATACCTCAAAATACAATATATGGACTGGAGCTCAAGTCCTCCACTAGCCACTACTCCGTACGTCGCAGAAAGATCCTTTTTCACTTGAAGAAATCTGGAGGGGAAAGAAAACAGGGTGAGTTTCTAAATCGCTCAGTAAAGGGGGTAAGGGACTCATTTCATAAACCAAAATGCACATCACAAAATATTTATTTGTATGTGAAACTCATTAATCTCATTTGAAAACCATAGCATGAAAGTACTCAAAACGACATTCTCATATCTCAAATCATGTGAAAACATGAAGTAAAATGCTTAGTATAGAGCAATAACAAAGCATGTGAAAATAATGCGATAAACGCTTTCTCAATGAACGTGATAAAATCACTGAAATAGTAATGCACGTGGCGCAGCCACTAAACACACATGGCATAGCCACTGATTTAAATTCACACGTGGCACAGCCACTATACTCACGTAGCATAGCCACTGAGTTAAATTTACACGTGGCACAGCCACAGGATAGGGTTTCACGTGGCAACGGCCACCAATTAGGGTTCTCACGTGGCAACGGCCACCAAATAGGGTTCTCACGTGGCAACGACCACCAAATAGGGTTTCTCACGTGGCAACGGCCACCAAATAGGGTTTCTCACATGGCAACGGCCACTAAATAGGGTTTCTCACGTGGCAACGGCCACCAAATAGGGTTTCTCACGTGGCAACGGCCACCAAATATGGTTCTCACGTGGTAACGGCCACCAAATATACGTGGCATAGCCACAGAATGGGTTATTCTCACGTTACCAGAATGGAGAAGAATCGGGCTTACATGCTACCAGAGCAATGCCCGGTGTGTACTCAAAATTACACACCTAAGTCTTAATCACATAAGATTAGTTTGCCTTCACGTAGAACTCATAGTGGTTTTTCTCTCATAAAACTCATTTGAAAACCGTTTTGTACTCAACACAAAACATATTGAAACCGAGTCCCAATCGGCAAAATACGCACACATTTCTCAAATCTCAATATTGCCTTAACGTAGAGCCCAATTATAAACTCATAAAAACATTGGGCTCCAACTGGCTATAAAAATCGTGTGCGATTGTATCACAACACAACACTCAACATGCTTGTTTTATAAATCACAATTCATGTTATAATAGTTCGTAAATCACATACACAAATGGTTTAGTTTCCCTTACCTCTTTGCACCTCGTATAGTGCAATCGTTTCCCCCTTGACACCGACTAGTCTCGCATTCCACTTTGAAACTCTCGAGCTATCCAAACGATGTTAAAACATCAATATTCATCATCACAGTAACCTCAATTCTCAAAAATCGAGCATAATTGCTCATAACACCTCAAATCTCTTGATTCTCGTAACTCTACCCCAAACTACACTCTCATTCACAACATCTCAACGTTCTACATTTCTCATGCCAATTATCTATGCTAATTCACCACATTGTCTAAATTTCTATTTATAGCTCAAATTCCCAAATTGCTAAATATCATTATCACTCCAACCACATTGTAATTTCATCAGTCCCTAATCATTTTTCAGCTATTTCAGCACAATGACAACAACCATTATCATCAAAATCATCTCAGATATCAAGATCGAGGTTTAGAAATTACCCAAAACTTGTGAAGTGCACAACCCACGCCTCGATTCGATTCGTCCTTCGATTTCCAAGTATGTTGTTCTCCCTTTGATGAGGAACAACTTTCCTTCTTGTCACAACTTCTGATTTGGACAGAAATGGGTGCTTTGGATGAGTGAGAAAGCTAAGTTTCGGTGAAAATGGGGGTTGGAAGAGAGAGAAAGTGAGATTGCAGGAGAAAAACAGGAGTTCCTTATATAGGCTGAGGGTAGGAGATCGATCTGGCTCTTGATGAGATCGATCTGCATTTGAATTTTTGGGACGATTTGGGGCAATTTATGCCTAGGAGATCGATCTGTCGAGGGGTGAGATCGATCTCTTTATGGCTTTATGAGATCGATCTGCTCCTTGAGGAGATCGATCTTCTCCCAAACAGAATCATTTGGAGATCGATCTCTTCCTCATGAGATCGATCTTCTCTCAAACAGAATCATAAGGAGATCGATCCTCTTCCATTGGAGATCGATCTGCTCCTTAAATTTCTCCTTCCTTGTCATTTTTAACTCACCAGATCGATCTCTCCTTCTCCCAGATCGATCTGTCCTCATAACTTCATACTTATTTTAAACACTTAACATATAAATCTCCAATTATCATTCTCCAATTCACTTAGCTCAATAAATTATACTTCAAGTCCATATTACATAATTAAAATATGTCTGAAATTCTCAGATCTCACAGCAAGGCAACGGGAACAATCAAGAAGAAGAGGGGCTGGAACCGAGAAAAGAGAAAAGAAAAGGAAAAGGGAGAAAAGAGAAAAGAAAAAAAAAAGTAAAGAAAAGAAGAAAAGAAAAAAAAAAGAGGAAAATAGGAAAGGTAAGATATTTATGTATATATGTATTTTCTTGTTAATATACATGTATACATAGGTGATAGTGTACATAAGCATGTTAGTGTAGATTGGAAGAGAAAAAAAAAGGGGGGGATAAATTTAATGTACAAATATACATGTATGAATATATATGTATACATGCTAGAGATATAGGCTTACTGTGTATTAAGGTGTGTGAAATGAAAATGAAAGGAAAAGAGGTAAAAATCTATATGTATATATGTAAATTTAATTTTACATGTATATATATGTGTGATGGTATATAAGTATGATAAGGTAAATTGAATTAGATGTGAAATAAAAATAAAAATGGGAGAGATGAATAATAGACAAAAAATGTATACATTTATATTTATGTGATGGTGAATAATGGAGACAAGTAATGATATATATATATATATATATATGTATTCATGTGAATATATATATATATATATATTTGAGTATGCTAGTATTTGTACAAAAAATATATGCATGCAAATGTGATAAGGAAAAATGGAAAACAATGATATATATATATATATATATATATATATATGTATATAAAGGAGTGTATATATATATATATATATATATATATATATTTATTTATTTATTTAGGTGCACATACATATGGATGTACATAGGATGAATGTGTGCTAGTATATGTATATACAAAGAATGTATATATATATGAGATAGAGAAATATGAAAAACAAATAAAGGTATATATGTGTATATACAAAGAATGTATATATGTGAGATAGGGGAACATGAAAACAATAAAAGTATATATCTATTTATATATATATATATATATACATATAGGAGTGTGTATATATATATATATATATATATTTATGCGTGTATACATGTGGATGTATATAATAAAGGTATATGTTAATACTTGTAGGAGCAAAATATATAAATAGTGAAGAAATAAATAAACGTGCGCGTTGGCCTAAGGATATACAATAATACGTACACACGCAGTAGCAACGATAAATTACGATTTTAACGCAATTCGCATGAATATGGTGCTAAGTCTACAATTTCGGTGTAGGTGATTGTAGAAGGGATTAAAGGAGGTACTAGCAGACGTCACCGTTCGAATTCGAGATACCCGATAAATCGAGGTAAGGGGTATTATTTAACTTAGTTCTGATAATGCATCCTTGTTTCACTTATAAATGATTTTATGAAAGAGCATATGATTCAAAGTAATTTATCAATGCTTTTATACTTGTGAAACTATTTACGATGCATGTTTTAATTTATCGAAATATTTTTCGAGTATTTTTCATGTTGTGAAATGAATTTCCTAAAATATGAAGTGTATGGATGTTATACATTTATTTATGTTTTTATATCCATACTGTTAAAGAAACTTCGACAATTTGAAAAGTATTTAACAAAAGAAATTGTTTTCGAAAGGAGATTGAGGGGGCCACCTCTTGAGTCCTACGGGAACAAAGTGCCACACAGTCTTTCGAGTTTATGAAAGAGTATTCAGATTTCAAGGAAATTCGATGTTATTACTCGATATGAGTTTATGAATTATAAAACCCAAGAAAGATTTTGGAAACTCTGTTTTGAGACTATAGGCTTCATGCATGGTTACTTCTTGTGGTGTTCCGGCTACACCACCTGAGGTGCCAGTACGTTGGCCCCTTTAGCAATTGACTCAACCTTTGTAGAAGATGTCGTGCTACTGGTAGTTTACGGTGATGTTTTGGTAGTATCTCGTGCCCGCGCAGCACGGATGAATATTCCCCGCACGATGAGTGCCACAGCTGCCCATGCCCTAGCTATGTACTAGTATATGATAAGAAATAAGAAGATACTACCCCTATTTATAATTATTATTGTTGTACGAATCTGATCCATTCTACAGCCCCCCTTACCATGGCCATAGGTATGATGACTCTCAATGACACGTATCGCATGACTTAGTTATAGCCTAGTCTCCTCGATTTGATTATGAAAAATCGACTATGATGTATGAATATGTGTTTTGATGATTACGAAATATTCATGAAGTGTTTACGAAATGATTATTAATTATTCATGAAATGTTTAGAAATGATTTATGAAATGATCATGAAAGGTTTATGAAAAGTTGTAAAATGGTTAAGCATGTGATTTGTTTTAAAGACACACATGCCTTATGATGATTTCGCATTAAATGAAAGTTTATGTATTGCATTAAGTTTCGTTTTATGAACAATTTCAAATGCTTTTATATATCAAAACTGCTTTAAGAATATTATCTTACTGGGCTTTTCCCCAAAAGCTCACCCCTCTACCTTCAAATCATTTGCAGTGAATCTATAGATACTACCTGCCGCGTACACGACGTAGGCTCGTGGGAAGAGTTATCATAGGCTACTTTCTTGTACACGTAGAAAGGTATACATTTACATTTCTGTACCAAACATATCTGTACACACAGACACATATAATAGAAATAATTTGTCGGGATGTAATTTGTAAGGAAATGATGTAAAGAATATAATTCTTGGGATTATGTTGTAAGATGATTGTATAAATCGATATCGATAATGTGGATTGAGAAAGTATGCTTGGTAGTTGTAGATATCTAGGAATGTTGGAAAGCATGCTTGGTAGTTGTGGATATCTAGGATTGTTGGAAGCAACTGAATTGCAGGTAGGTAGGCTCATATATAAGCCGTTGTGCTGCCGAAATTTCTATCGGCCATGTAAGTTAAAATATGGAAATTAATTTTAATTACGAGTAAAGAATTAGGAAAAAAAATGTTTTGACACTGCACAGGAATACAACCTAAGTGAATAAGGGAATAAGTGGGTAAATTAAATTCAAAAAAAAATTATCTCGATTTTCAAGGGTCAAGGGTCGTTACATAAAAATGAAAATAATATATATTAATGAAAATGTGAATATTCGTTGTAGGACTCGAGGACTATAGGGACCGAGAAGCCCGTGGGATGACCTGGAACCTGAGGATACAAGAAGTAATAAGGCAAATCCAAGTACGGAAGGATTAGAAAATTTTAATTTGTTAATCGAAAATTGTTGATGTAAACACTTGTATCGAGAATTTATGAAGAATGATGGAATCCCGATACTATTTTATTTTCGAAATAGGGAAAATCTCATGGAAGGCATGATATTATGTCTTATGATAAATTATATAAGAAAATGTATATATGTAGATATATACCTAGGTGAATATATATATATATATATACATATATATACTAGACATTTAAATAAAAGAATAATAATATATAAAGCATATATATATATTATTTAGTGTATAGTATTCAATATATAGTATTAACAAATAATACAAACATTAAACAAAAAGACAAACAAAGAAAAAATTAAATAACACAAATAATATATAATACACATTTACTAATATAATATATATTAATATATTATATATAATTAATATATAGGTAAAACATAGCATGTACGGAATTGGCTTAGAAAAGCCAATTCCGTCTGCTATGTTTTCGAATTGAGAAAACAAAATAGAGGAGGCTTCGGCGGGAAACAGGAGAGGAGAAGAGAAGGAAGATCTCGGTCAGCTGGAGAAGGAGGAGGAAGAGAAAGAAGAGAAAGAAGAGAGGGGAAAGGAGAGAAGAAAGGGCCGATTCTGCCGAGAGGGAAAGGAAAGAAAGAAAAGAGGAAGCTGTCTTGCCGAGGAAGAAGAAAAGGAAAGGAAAGAAAGGAAAGGGAAGCTGTCCAGCCGAGGAAGAGAGGAGAAGAAAAAGGGAAGGAAGGGAGGAGAGGAAAAAGAGGAGAGGGCTGATCGGGGGAAGCTGGAACAGAGACAAGGGAGGAGGAAAAGAAACAGAACCGAGACTGAAGAGAGGTAGAACCGAGGGAGATGGAGACCAAATTTGGAGCTAGAATTGTGAGCTGAAGAGAGGGGCTCAAACGAGAGCAGACCGAGGCAAAGGACTAATCGAGAGAGATGGAAACCGAGGGTGTGCAGGGGAGCTGCTGCTGGAGGTGAGACCGGGAGAGGGGGAAAGACAACCGAGGGAGAGGGGATGACTGGCTGGAGCAGAACAGGGGGCTGAAAATCGATACCAGTGAAGAGAAAAGAAGCAGCAAGGCAACGGGAACAATCAAGAAGAAGAGGGGTTGGAACCGAGAAAAAGAGAAAAGAAAAGGAAAAAGGAGAAAAGAGAAAAGAAAAAAAAGGGAAAGAAAATAAGAAAAGAAAAAAAAAGAGGAAAATAGGTAAGGTAAGATATTTATGTATATATGTATTTTCTTGTTAATATACATGTATACATAGGTGATAGTGTACATAAGCATGTTAGTGTAGATTGGAAGAGAAAAAAAAAAGGGGGGGATAAATTTAATGTACAAATATACATGTATGAATATATATGTATACATGCTAGAGATATAGGCTTACTGTGTATTAAGGTGTGTGAAATGAAAATGAAGGGAAAAGAGGTAAAAATCTATATGTATATATGTAAATTTAATTTTACATGTATATATATGTGTGATGGTATATAAGTATGATAAGGTAAATTGAATTAGATGTGAAATAAAAATAAAAATGGGAGAGATGAATAATAGACAAAAAATGTATACATATATATTTATGTGATGGTGAATAATGGAGACAAGTAATGATATATATATATATGTATATAAATGAGTGTATATATATATATATTTGAGTATGCTAGTATTTGTATAAAAAATATATGCATGCAAATGTGATAAGGAAAAATGGAAAACAATGATATATTTATATATATGTATATAAATGAGTGTATATATATATATATATATATATATATATAAATATATATATATATATTTATTTATTTATTTATTTAGGTGCACATACATATGGATGTACATAGGATGAATGTGTGCTAGTATATGTATATACAAAGAATGCATATATGTGAGATAGGGGAACATGAAAACAATAAAAGTATATATCTATATATATA
The DNA here is from genome assembly GCA_033439115.1 of Firmiana major. Lineage (NCBI taxonomy): Eukaryota > Viridiplantae > Streptophyta > Magnoliopsida > Malvales > Malvaceae > Firmiana > Firmiana major. The sequence goes on from CM065910.1 coordinate 27,106,604, forward strand.
TATATATATATATATATATATATATACATATAGGAGTGTATATATATATATATTTATGCGTGTATACATGTGGATGTATTTAATAAAGGTATATGTTAATACTTGTAGGAGCAAAATATATAAATAGTGGAGAAATATATAAACGTGCGTGTTGGCCTGAGGATATACAATAATACGTACACACGCAGTAGCAACGATAAATTACGATTTTAACGCAATTCGCATGAATAGGGTGTTAAGTCTACAATTTCGGTATAGGTGATTGTAGAAGGGATTAAAGGAGGTACTAGGAGACGTCACCGTTCGAATTCGAGATACCCGATAAATCGAGGTAAGGGGTATTATTTAACTTAGTTCTGATAATGCATCATTGTTTCACTTATAAATGATTTTATGAAAGAGCATATGATTTGAAGTGATTTATCAATGCTTTTATACTTGTGAAACTATTTACGATACATGTTTTAATTTACCGAAATATTTTCCAAGTATTTTCCATGTTGTGAAATGAATTTCCTAAGGTATGAAGTGTATGGATGTTTTACATTTATTTATGTTTTTATATCCATACTGTTAAAGAAACTTCGACAATTTGAAAAGTATTTAACAAAAGAAATTGTTTTTGAAAGGAGATTGTGGGGGCCACCTCTTGAGTCCTACAGGAATAAAGTGCCACACAGTCTTTCGATTTTATGAAAGAGTATTCAAATTTCAAGGAAATTCGATGTTTTTACTCGATATAAGTTTATGAATTATAAAACCCAAGAAAGATTTTGGAAACTCTGTTTTGAGACTATAGGCTTCATGCATGGTTACTTCTTGTGGTGTTCCGGCTACACCACCTGAGGTGCCGGTACGTTGTCCCCTTTAGCAATTGACTCAACCTTTATGAAAGATGTCGTGCTACTGGTGGTTTACGATGATGTTTTGGTAGTATCTCGTGCCCGCGCAGCACGGATGAAGGTTCCCCGCACGGTGAGTGTCACAGGTGTTCGTGCCCTAGCTATGTGCTAGTATATGATAAGAAATAAGAAGATACTACCCCTATTTATAATTATTATTGTTGTACGAATCTGATCCATTCTATAGCCCCTCTTACCATGGCCACAGGTATGATGACTCTCCAACGGAGAATGACACGTATCGCATGACTTAGTTATAGCCTAGTCTCCTCGATTTGATTATGAAAAATCGACTATGATGTATGAATATGTGTTTTCATGATTATGAAATATTCATAAAGTGTTTACGAAATGATTATGAATTATTCATGAAATGTTTACGAAATGATTATGAAATATTCATAAAATGTTTATGAAATGATTATGAAATATGCATGAAATGATTACGAAATGACTATGAATTATTCATGAAATATTTACGAAATGATTTATGAAATGATCATGAAAGGTTTATGAAAAGTTGTAAAACGGTTAAGCATGTGATTTGTTTTAAAGACACACATGCCTTATGATGATTTCGCATTAAATGAAAGTTTATGTATTGCATTAAGTTTCGTTTTATGAACAATTTCAAATGCTTTTATATATCAGATCTGCTTTAAGAATATTATCTTACTGGTCTTTTCCCCAAAAACTCACCCCTCTACCTTCAGATCATTTGCAGTGAATCTATAGATGCTACCTGCCGCGTACACGACGTAGGCTCGTGGGAAGAGTTATCATAGGCTACTTTCTTGTACAGCAGAAAGGTATACATTTACATTTCTGTACCAGACATATTTGTACGCACAGACACATATAATAGAAATAATTTGTCGGGATGTAATTTGTAAGGAAATGATGTAAAGAATATAATTCTTGGGATTAGGTTGTAAGATGATTGTATAAATCGATATCTATATATTGAGTTGTAAATGTGGATTGAGAAAGTATGCTTGATAGTTGTAGATATCTAGGAATGTTGGAAAGCATGCTTGGTAGTTGTGGATATCTAGGATTGTTGGAAGCAACTGAAATGCAGGTGGGTAGGCTCATATATAAGCCGTTGTGCTGTCGAAATTTCTATCGGCCATGTAAGTTAAAATATGGAAATTAATTTTAATTACGAGTAAAGAATTAGAAAAAAAATGTTTTGACACTGCACAGAAAAACAACCTAAGTGAATAAGGGAATAAGTGGATAAATTAAATTCAAAAAAAAAATTATCTCGATTTTCAAGGGTCAAGGGTCGTTACAGTATGTCATCAATGACTTAATTTATAAAACTGTTCATGCATATATTACTTATGCATCAATGGCATTTTATGTGACATCCTTAAATCATAATTAGCATGAAGTAAATCAAGATCATGCATTCTTTCATGTCATGTAAGACAAATCATGAATTTGAAATGAAAGCATAGAAAACATCATCATGCTACTACATTCAAATCATTTCATTAAAATTGTAGTATAAACTAACCCTTTCGGGTTAATCATCTCATAAAACAATTCATTTAAAATTCATTATAAAACTTCAGTTATAAAACCACCATTCTTTCAGGGTCACATATCATAAAATCCTCAAAAACATATATTAGCATAGTAGAAAATCATAAAATCGGGGGCCTGACCCCTCCCTCGGGTCTACCCTGGTCTATCGAGACCATAAATTATATCATGTGAGACAAGTAGGTGACTATCAGTAACAACATAGGACTATGGTAATAACCTAGTGATCCCTGGCAACACGGTACCTAGTGTGTGGAGTATCACATCTTATCCACCCATATCATCTCTGTCTCAATATGCACGTGTGAACATATCATCTCACTGTGACACACAATCTATAGGAGGCTCCAACACTGCTATATGCATGTCATATAAATCCTTGTGCAAGAGAAGCTCTAGCACGGCTCCATGCATATTCATGATATCAGAAAACCTCATGCGAGCGAAGCTCTAGCACGGTTTCATAAAAATCAATAAAGTCTGCGTACGAGTAGCACTCCAGTACGACTTTAAAATGAGTTATAAATCCATATAAAATCATGTGCGAGCAATGCTCCAGCACGAATAAATGCTCAAGTAAATCAAAACTTCGTACGAGCAACGCTCTAGTACGGCTTTATGCATAAATACATCAAATCTCGTGTGAGTTACACTCCAGCACGACTTATATGTAATATCACATCAAAACAGGATGCGAGCGAAGCTCCAACACCTCTCATGCATGTCAAATCATTAAAACTAGTGCGAGCAATCACTCCAACACCTTTTTTATACATATTCAGTCAAAACTGTCAAAATCATCAAAACAGAGTGCGAGCTAGGCTCCAGCACCTCTTATGCATATCACAATAATAAAAATCAGTGCGAGCAACCGCTCTAGCACATTTCATGCATATGATGTCACACAAGTCGGTGTGAGCAACCGCTCAAGCACATTTATGCACACTCACAAATGTAGATATAGTGCGAACTATGTGCCAGCACTATCTGTTTCCATATAAATTTGATAGTTGATCATTTTTCCAAAGAAATTTAATTTAAATATAAATAACAGTTACGTAGTGTTATCTTGTGAAATTATGCAATTACTGGTCAATCTACCGATTTGCTTTGCTTAAAAACTAAGAAAATTCTTTAATTCAGAAAATTCCTTAAATCATGCATTTCACGCATGTCATGCTTTCACCATCCTTAGGTGAATTCCCTCAATAGGGGTAAAATAGTCTTTTCCTATTTTGAGTTCTTAAAATTTTTAAACCATTTTTAGGACCTTTGTACAATATCAATGTATACATACATATTCAGTGTATACAAAAGCTATTTAAAGTACGCGTAGCTACCTCTAGCTACTCACACAATTCCCTTACCTCATTTTTCTATACAGTCTGACTTTTCACTGATGTTTTGTCATGCAGTCCGATTTGCTCTCAATTAAATTTTTGAAACCGCGTATAAATAAATCAGGTCAAATTCAATACAATTTATTGTATTTCATATTTTCTGGGCTTAATTTAAATCATTGGGCCCGTTTACCCATATTGGGCCCAATTGCACCATAATGGGTCTTAATCGGCCTTAAACCCGTTTTTCACTTACTATTCACATTATCGAGGCTTATTGGGCTCATTGGGCCCATCAGTATTTATTGAACCTCATTCTAAATTTTCGGATAGCTTAATGAATTATTTACGACAATATATCTCTAATTTCAGGATATAATTCATTTAATGCAGAATTTAAATCCGTAATTTATGCGGTAAATTTTAACACGCATAACGATATAAAATTATCGTAAATAAGGGTTACTTACTCGAGATTTCATGATAATACGTAAATCGAGGTTGTCTCGAGCTCTCAGTTGACGCCAATTATCGAGCTACACAATTTAATATTTTTTTGGGTAAACTTTCAGTCGAATATTAATCAAATTAAATATTTTGAAATTTAAATCGGTCAATTTGACTGCTTACTGACTTACTCGTAGCTCGATTGCATCACTGATTTTTTCTCAATTTTTTCTCTTTTTCTTTTTCCCTTTTTCTTCTTTTTCCTTTTCTTTTTGGCTAAACTGGTTCGGTCCGGTTCAACCCGATTCAGACCGGTTCAGTCTAGCCGGTTCAGTCCGGTTTAATGCCTAGCCTGTCGGTTCTCCGTCGATTTTCGCCGCCAGCAGCTCCGCAGGGTCGTCCGATGCACGGATCTGGTGTCGATTCGGTCCGAGGTTATCGAAAAGTGGCCGATCCTGCTCTTCTCTCCTCGTCGTCGGTAGCTTTCTCTTTTTTCTACCGTTTTCGGCGCTGGTAGTCGTTCTACCAGCCAAGGCTGCCACCAATCGAGCCGCCTGCGCTTGGGGAACGCTCGGCTGGTGGTGGCCGAGCTCGAATCGACGTTGGTCGTCGGGAAATCCTTTTTCTCCCTTTCGGTTCTCTCTCTCTTCGCCGTTTGTCGCCGTTCGTGGTTCCTTTAGGCCGGTGGTGGTCGCCTCTCGGCTGGGCTACCTTCGCCGACCTCGCCTGGCCTTCTCGCCGATGGCCGTCGGGGGTGCAGAAGTCGGGCTCGGCTTCGTTTTCTTTCAATTCGCGTTTTGCGAATTTTCACTTTTAAAAAAAAAATTATTTTATTTTATTTATTTATTTATTTATAATTTATTTTAATATTATTTTAATCATTAAAATAATATTAAAATCTCAAAAATATCTAAAAAAAATACTATTTTATTCATTTAATCTTTAAATGAATTTATCGGTATTACTTCGTCTTTCCGGTATTTTTTTCGATTATTTTCGGGATAATTTTTCAAGGTGAAAATTTTGATTAATTCCAATAAATTCATATCTTGATCAATTTAACTCAAAATTTAATTATTTCTTCGTTATTGATCAAGATTTCTCATTTTCATATTTTTAATTAATTTTTCTTGTCACGATAAATATCGAATTTTGGTATTTTGACCGTTTTACTCTTGCACGTGTTCGAAAATACCATTTCAATCTTTTTGTATTTTTCATTTCGTGTTTTAATTAAAATCGGGTCTTACATTAAAAATATTTATACTATTAAAATAATTATACTTTATAGTGAAAGTATTTGTTATTAAAATCGCAAAAAAGTATTATTTATTTATATTTATTATTCTAATATTAATATAAAAATATTTGTAAATAAAAAATAAAAACATTATATTGTGAATTAATATATTAAAAATTATTAAAGAAATAAATATATTATTTATTAGATTAGTATTTATTATTAACTATTAAGATAATAATATAATATTTTTTGCCTTTGAAATATTAAAAATATTTTAAGATTAATAATATCCAACATAATTATTTAAACTTAAAATATTGAAAGATTTTTAATATTAATATTTTAATATTTAAAAATTTTAATTTATTTAAATAAAAAATAAAATAATTATATTTTATGTAGAGTTAAATTAAATAGGAATTTACAAAATTATATCCAAGGTTTAGCTTTAGTAAAATTATATTTACGTGTTTGATGAATAAATTTATACATAAACAATTATTTTTCAAAAAAAGTTTTCTCATTTTATAAAATGTAAGGCAATTTTAAAAAAAGATCTAATTTTTCATTGTTATATTCACGAGTTTAGTAAATAACTTTACATATAGACAATTATTTTTCAAAAAAGTCTTCTCGTTGTTGAAAGAGTAAAATAATTTTTAGAAAAAAGATTTAAATTTTCGTTGAGAAAATCATTTTTCATTGACTAATTAATTTTTTACCAACTAAACAGGGTAAAATAAAAAAAAATTGTTTTTTGAAATTCATTTTTTAGTGAATCAAATGAACTTTAGGTGGCATTTGATGTTTTACATGTAAAGTGATTACAGTACAAAATGATTGCAGGGAATTAAATTGCAGAGAAAGTAATATTGTAATGTTTGGTATGTATTATAAAATGTTGTTTAAATTACAAGGAACGTAACAATGTAGTTTTTGGTAAACTAACATTTTGCTGGTAAAGTAGTGACAAAATTCAAAAAAACTTTTAAGCATAAAAAAAAATTGATACATTATTATTAATTTAAAATATAATTATTATATTAAAATGTAAATAATATGGAGTTATAATTATCAATATCTTAATAAATTTTAATATTAAATTCAATACATTATTAATAATTTAAAATATAAATAATATAAAATTATAATTATTAATATGTTAATTAATTGTAATATAAAATTTGATATATTATTATTAAATTAAAATGTAATTAGATTATCGAATAAATAGAATAAATATTTGGTTTTTTAAGAGAGGAAGATGTTGGTTTAGAAAGGTATTTTGAATCAATTATTTTATTTTGCAACTGAAAAGTAATTTTGCAACCAATTTTGGCTGCAATCAGTTTGTTACCAATTTTGACTACAAAGCAAAGTGATTGTAACGGTAAATCACATTTTAATGCTTTTGTCCTAACTAAATAATGCAATCACTTTCAATCTAATTAAATTACAATGTAAAATATTGACTTTCCTAAAACCAAATGCAATCATAAGTTTAGATCAATAAGTTAACTCTTGAACCCCTTAAGATTATATTTAAAAATAATCATAATTTCAATACGAAATCGCACTACATTTATAATTTTATTTATATTTATTTATTTTTTAATTTTAATAAAATATTTTTAATAATAATTTTATTATTTATCTCATATGTTACTATTACAATTAAATTTAAATATATTATTATTAGACATTAATTTCACAATCATCACTATTTTTAATTTTATAGGAATTAATTGTGCATCCCATCTATCTAAGTCTAAAGAATTTTAAGTTCACCCAAAAAGTAAAGTAATCCAAACCGAACAACTTATGGCCCAACATTCTAACGGGTCGGTTGTCACCCTCACTAGTAGTACCACGTTGTTAACACAACAAAACAGCTTGCCTAATCCTAAAATTCCTCACCGTCCGTTTCAACACATCAGAACTATCGATCACCGTCAATCTACTTTTACTCTGAGACATAATATACCGTATCTCAACCATGATACAGAGTGGCACTTCCGTAAATCTATCCCTTAATTCCAAAGCATCTCTTTTCTCTTTCTTAGTCTTTTTTACATTAACACACGCAGAAGAGCTTTCTTTTTCAATTACATTTACTATCACAAAAATAAAAATCCACCCTCTCTCCCCCCCCACCCCCCCCCCCCTCCCCCACCCCCTTTCTGGATATTACACTACAAAAATAAAAATCCCCCCCTCTTTCTGGATCTCCCTCTCTCTCAAGACCGCGATCTCGATCTAGAGCTTCTTCATCTTTAATTTTTACTGCAAAAATGGTGAGTTAATTTCTTGATCTGTTTGATTCCGCATTAGATCTGGTTCAACTTCCCTTTGATTTAAACTCAATTCTCAGTTTCTGTTTAATTTATGGAATCGGAAATGGGAAGATTTTTGAATCGTGTTTGATTCGAGTTTAACTGGCCGTGGAATGTCGCCGTTTTCTTGTTATCATTTCAGTAGCAGAGCCGGAGAGTTAGGGATTTGAATATAGTTGAGATCTGGCGCGTGATTTTCTTTTTTGGATGCGGCAATTTTGAATTGTCATTTAATTTTTCTTTTTCTGAAGCAGTTTGATATAAGATCTGTAGTTCGGTTTCGACTAATTGAGTTGCTTTTTTTTTTTCAAACAGCCACTCAGACTCGAAATTAAGGTACGTGTTATTCAGTTTTATGTGCGGATTAGATCTTATTATTTTTGGTATGAGTGTTTTGCAAGTTTGTGTGAGTAATGTTCTTAATTGTGATATTTGGATCAGAGGAAACTTGCTCAGAGATCTGAAAGAGTAAAATCCGTAGATCTTCATCCTACAGAACCATGGTAGTTTCTACCCTTTATTCAGTTTCCCATCTATTAGAATTTTTTCTTTTCAAGATCGAAGGCTAAATGTGATCTCTTGTAATTGTTATTGCAGGATTCTAGCAAGTTTGTATTCCGGAACTGTGTGTATCTGGCACTACCAGTCACAGGTATGGGAGTTTTATTGATTGTAATAATGGCTGTCAAAAGTGGAAGTTTTGCCGTGTTCTATGTTAGTGAGATGCCAGAATCTGGAAAAATGGGTGAATAAGTGGATACATTTCATTGTTACAATCAGCATCTAAAATTTAGTCAAATAACTATCTTGTTTGATTCTATTTAACACTTTTATCAATATTAATAATTTTTAAGCATGACAAAAAGGATCAATTTTGAAAAGTTCATTGTAGAGCTTGATTTTATGTTACACATTGAAGCACTATTTTCACCATCTGTCAAAGTGCACTTCCTTGGGTCTTGTGGATTTCTAGGTGAAAAATTATGGTTTGCAGATTAGATGATTATTTTCCCTAATGAATTTTTTCATTTACCTCAATTAACTTAAATGATAATCTATGAGTGTTTTTGTCCATTAGGCTTCATTGAAGGCTTTATTATTTTTGAAAGATCTAGAGGTTCTTAACTCTTAGTTGACTTTATTAAAAAACAGAAAAGAAGTCTTTATCACTCCAAAAAATATGACATAAAAATTTAAAACCTCCTCTCTCTTTACTTGGATTGAAATTTCCTTTATATTAGAGCAACCTTAAACCTAAACATAAAACAAAGTCTGCTACTTGAATTGACTCTTTGTTTTTATTAGCAATAATTCCATTTCTTATTCCATTATTCCTTTTATGATCATCAGTTCTCTTCATTTTAGTCTGAGTGGATATATTGCCGTCTGATGTTACTCGCAGAGCTTTTCATAAACTGTATCCTTCTCTATGACTTTTTGACTTGGTGCTGGTAGTATCTTTCAAACATAGAGCATCTTCTGGAACCTCTCCATTCATTCAAGCACCCCATATACTGCTCCTTAATCCAAAATCTTTAGATTGTAGTTTTGTTTTATGATTAAACTATCATCCTTAGTCTCATCTATGAGTGCAATATTATATCTACAGGCTTAAAACTCTGCTTATATTGGAGGAACACAGACCATGGATCTTTTTAGCTCTATGTATATGGCATATTCTTTATCTGTGATTTTTTTTTTTGTATCTTATTCTTTTTTATTTCTTTTATGAAGAATACATTTTTCTTTCGCACTTTGACATAGTTATTTCATAATATCCTATAGAAGTTGTTAGTAATTTCATGGAATTTAATTGGTACGAGATTTTGAGTTCTTAAATGTTATTTAAATAGTATTAGGCTTACTTTTATCTTTTCTAGTCATGACATGTTGAATTTGAAATGTTTGGATTTTTCACTTATTTTTAAGCGTTAACTTTAATTTTCCTTTTGCACAGACTATGGCTAAGTCCTTTGAGGTCACTGAGTTGCCAGGTTTGTATAATCTGTTTTTATGTTGCAATTTTCTTGGTCTGATGAGATTTGCATTTCTGTTTTCATCATGAAGTCATTACCGTTCTCTGAAGTCGACATATTGCATCTGCAGTTCGGTCAGCCAAGTTTGTTGCACGCAAACAATGGGTTGTTGCTGGAGCTGATGACATGTTTATTCGTGTATACAATTACAACACCATGGATAAGGTCAAAGTATTTGAGGCGCATACTGACTACATTAGATGTGTGGCTGTTCATCCCACTCTTCCATATGTGTTGTCATCATCTGATGATATGCTCATCAAACTTTGGGACTGGGAGAAGGGTTGGGTGTGCACTCAGATTTTTGAGGGACATTCCCATTATGTCATGCAAGTGACATTTAATCCCAAAGACACTAACACTTTTGCCAGTGCATCTCTTGACCGTACCATAAAGGTATAAAGGGCCTTTGATTTGTAATTTTTCATTATATTTCTTACTTCATTTGGTATAGCCATGCTGAATTTTCCTTGGCTTTTTTTTTTCTTTTTTTCTTTTGAAATTTCTAGATCTGGAACCTTGGCTCTCCAGACCCAAATTTTACTTTGGATGCCCATCAGAAAGGTGTAAATTGCGTTGATTACTTTACAGGTGGTGATAAGCCCTATCTAATCACTGGCTCTGATGATCACACTGCAAAAGTATGCAGCTAGTTTTACTGTTTGTATTCTACTATCATTTGATCATAAATAAATGTTAAAGGAACCGTTCACAGATAAATTCCACGGATGCAGGTATGGGACTACCAAACCAAGAGTTGTGTCCAAACATTGGAAGGCCACACACATAATGTTGCTGCAGTTTGCTTCCATCCTGAACTTCCAATTATTATTACTGGTTCTGAGGATGGGACAGTTCGTATCTGGCATGCTACCACTTATAGGTACTTCTTGAGATAGAAAATATTTCTAGTTTGGCATGCTTACCCCTTTCAATTTCCAGTGGTCATTTGTTTTGTGGTGAGTCCGATGTTATCTGGTTCTTTTTCTGAATAACAATTCAAGTCTCCACTTCATTCCTCAACTTTCTGTCTCAGTGTTGTGTTGGTAAAAGTGCAAAAAAAATGCTTTTGATTGTAAAAAATGTTGGCTTGAGCATCATAGATATGGATCTAGAAATTCATGGTCTAGAGCCACATTGGTGCTTGTCCAATAATATTTCTTTCTTATTTGCATAACACTTTAGTGTTTTCTTAAGATATTTTGATCTTAATAGTCTTTGCTGTAAGCAATGATATCTTTGAATTCTTCAACTTTTGACCTTTAACCAATTAATTTGTTTTCAGGCTTGAAAATACGCTGAATTATGGTCTTGAGAGAGTTTGGGCAATCGGATATATGAAAGGTTCACGGAGGTAATTTCTTTTGGATAAATCATGCTATAGTGTATGTTTATTTTCTTTTTTCCATATAACTTTTTTCTAGGTTGTTTGTTTATACTTGAATACTAGAATCAAGTTTTTGGTTATTAAATGCCAAAACAGTGACTTTCATTTTGTTTTGAGTATGTCTATCTGCTCAAAGAATGTTCGAAATCAATTACAATTGTCAGTACATGACCTGACTTCTTTAGTTGCATGTTTCTTTTTGTATGCAAATTGCTCATATCAGGTTTCTTAATTGAGTTCTAGATTAGTATATGTGACTCTTCTTACTTCTAAATATGCTATGGCTCAAACTACTATGCTAATGTCTGTCTTACAGGATTGTGATTGGGTATGATGAAGGAACTATTATGGTGAAAATTGGCCGTGAAGTTCCTGTAGCAAGTATGGATAACAGTGGGAAAATCATTTGGGCTAAGCATAATGAAATTCAAACTGTGAATATTAAGAGTGTAGGAGCAGATTTTGAGGTAGTGTTTTTGTCATAAAACTATTTCTATTTCTGCATTCATGGCATAAGTTTTAATATTGGATTTTTCACCTTAAGGTGATGGTTTTAGTTTTTCTTGTTTGGTTCTTAGGTGACCGATGGAGAAAGATTGCCCTTGGCTGTCAAGGAATTGGGGACCTGTGATCTATACCCTCAAGTGAGTGGATGCTTGCTAGCGTCATTTAAATGAATTTTGGCATAAGATTAAGGGTCACTCCTAAAATATGTGATTAATTTTTCTTGTAAGTTGTGTTTATGTTTGGATTTGTGTACAAACTTTAACCTTCTGTCTTTCGTTCTTCTCAGAGCTTAAAGCATAATCCAAATGGGAGGTTTGTTGTTGTCTGTGGAGATGGCGAGTACATCATATATACAGCTTTGGCATGGAGAAATAGGTCATTTGGTTCAGCATTAGAATTCGTTTGGTCATCTGATGGAGAGTATGCTGTTAGAGAAAGCTCATCAAAGATTAAAATTTTCAGCAAAAATTTCCAGGTTTGCACTATTTTTTCATTTAGATGGTTTCTCATGTTAAAAGATATATTTCTTCATGTAAAGAAGTTTGTGTGCATGCACCCTTTGTTTTCACTTGTTGAAAGATACATTATAAGCAACTGATCTTTTGCAGCTGGAGAGCTGGATTTAATTGGATGAATAAAATTTTTAGTAGGGAAGGAGATTTCAATTTTTAAGAAAATTTTTATTTTTTTTAAAAATTGATTGGCTATTCTATAAATTTATGTAATAATGATTAATAAATTATTATGTGTATTATGGTAGTTTCCATTATGACTGTTGATATTTTGCCTAATGCTACATTCAGTTTTCATTTTTACAAGGTACTGTTATTGACAGAGATTTAACATTTTCAGGAAAAGAGGAGTGTCAGGCCAACCTTCTCTGCTGAACGTATTTTTGGGGCCACCTTACTGGCAATGTGCTCAAATGATTTTATTTGTTTTTATGATTGGGCTGAATGCAGGTTGATTCGTCGAATTGATGTTACTGTGAAAGTAAGTTAAAATAGTTCTATGGACCCCATTTGCTTCTTATTGGCTACCTTGCATCCTAAATGCCATTTTTATGTGAAAACGTCAGAATCTCTACTGGGCTGATAGTGGTGATTTGGTGGCAATTGCCAGTGATACTTCTTTCTATATCCTAAAGTACAATGTAAGTCTCAGTGTAATCTGCTTCTTAGATCTGCAAAATCTTTTGCAGACTGGACTTTTCTATTGTCTGTTTCAAAACTGGATTTGATGTTTTCATGTGGCAGCGGGATGTAGTTCAATCTTACTTGGATAGTGGAAGACCAGTTGATGAACAAGGAGTTGAGGATGCATTTGAGCTTCTTCATGAAACTAATGAACGTGTCAGGACCGGAATATGGGTTGGGGACTGTTTCATTTACAACAACTCTTCATGGAGACTTAATTACTGTGTTGGTGGAGAGGTATTTGTGTTCTGCTTATCATTGGCTTGAAAGTGTTCCATATGCTTATCCATCAGTTTTTGTAGGTTTTGACAGTTTCATTTTAATGATTTAATGATTTTAGGTGACCACAATGTTTCATTTGGACCGTCCTATGTACTTGTTGGGATATCTTGCTAGTCAAAGTCGGGTGTATCTGATCGACAAAGAGTTTAAGTAAGTCAGCTAGTGATTGCTAATTATTACGAAAAATGCACATTAAGTTTTGCTTTGAAAATACATCGTTAATATCTATTTGCCCTCTTCTGTATCATGTTGTACAGTGTTATGGGATACACATTACTTCTCAGCCTGATCGAGTACAAGACTCTTGTGATGCGTGGAGACTTGGAAAGGGCCAATGACATTTTACCTTCAATTCCTAAAGAGCACCATAATAGGTATGCATACACCTTAAAATTTTTTCCTTCCGTTCTTAGAGAATATTGTTGGTCATGTTTCCAGTACTCTTGCAACTGTTCCAAATTGAATTGGACATGTAGAATTCATTTCTTCTCCTTTCCTCTTCTCCTTCATTCATACTTCATTCGAAGTTTTGGTTCTTGATTAGTCATTTTGCTGCCCTTGTGTTTGGAAATTTCTTATCATCTATGGTATTATTTCTTTCATAACTCCACGTGTTGATTGACTTAGAATTCTAAATTTAATCTGTCTCCATAAATAGCTTACAAGAATGCTGGTCCCTTTACCTTTGGGCATTCCTTTACCCCCTTAAGGCTATTTATTTAAAATTTTATTATGTTCGGTTTCTCTGTTTTAAGTTGTGATTATTGAAATATTTCTTGGATTTAATTAATGGTTTTCTTTGATAATAGTGTGGCTCGCTTCCTGGAATCACGTGGTATGATAGAGGATGCTCTAGAAGTAGCTACTGACCCTGATTACAGATTTGAGCTTGCCATACAGCTTGGTAAATTAGAGATTGCTAAGGTAAGAAAGTTGTTTAATCGGTTTGGAATGGAAGTACAACATCTTGATCTTTTCTTTGTTTGAATCTTTGATATTCCATTCTGTTTAAGCTTTGATTGTGCCACTTAACAAATTGTTTATCCTCACTAGAGATTCATTCTCTTTGGTTCAGGAAATAGCCACGGAAGTTCAGAGCGAGTCTAAATGGAAGCAGTTGGGAGAATTGGCTATGTCCACCGGGAAGGTGTTGAGTATTCTCTAATTATCCTAATTTGTTTCAGTTCCTCTCTCTGTTATTATTGTAATTCTTGATTTCTCTAATCACCTTTCTTATTTGCTTATTGCTTCTATATTGGTGTCATGATGTGGTTGTAAATCACACATTGATAATGTTCAATGTCCTTGCTCATGAATGAAATCTTTCGTGAGGATGTAGGAATAAACAGCTTTTCCTTCCAATAAATTATTTCTCGATTTTTCTGAGGTTTGGCTTAGTAGTTTATTTAACTGGAAAATGAAATGTATGAAGACCTTTGTTTATGTTTGCTTGAATGCCTTGTCTAATGCTGGTTGATGTACATTACAGTTTTCTGATGTGGATTTTGAATTTTGCTGCATGCACTAGCTGTTTGTTTTAATGTTGCTCAATGGACATACACATGCCATATAAATTGTTAGTTTTGGACAATGCCTTCTCTGCTTGTTTTTGAATCATTTCTATTAATTATGCTAAATTTGTCATTGCAGCTAGAAATGGCTGAGGTATGCATGATGCATGCAATAGACCTGAGTGGTTTATTGCTGCTTTATTCCTCCTTGGGAGATGCTGAAGGAATATCAAGACTTGCATCCCTTTCCAAAGAGCAAGGGAAGATCAATGTTGCTTTCCTTTGTTTATTCATGTTGGGTAGATTGGAGGATTGCCTTCAGCTTTTGGTGGAAAGGTAATACCTTACCAAGTACCTTAAAGAATAGATTACCCTTCATATAATTATTGTTATGGATATATTGAAGTACTTTTGCAGCAATCGAATACCAGAGGCTGCTCTGATGGCACGATCTTATCTTCCAAGTAAGGTTTCAGAGATAGTAGCAATATGGAGAAAGGACCTCAACAAGGTGAGTTGCCATTACTTGTTTCTTAGGTGCCTTTTTATTTTTTTTTTCTTTCTCTTTATGAGCTGAGCTTGGTTAGCTGCTTTGTAATTTTTGTTCATTTTGGTTTCACTTGTTTGGTAGTTTTACATGATTCAAAATTTTGCACATTTCTATAATAAATACTATAAAGCACTATTCTTCTTCATCTGCCTTCTATTCGCCTTTCTAACTTATCATGCATGAGTATTGTATGTGCTAAACATTGTCCTGAATACCTTTGTCAAAATATCTATTTTTCCCCTATTTATCCCATGTGTGAACTAGTATAGCTTGAGTTTTTACCTTTTTGTTCAATTTGATTGTTAATTTTATTGTATAACATCTTGATATTTGCTGGAAAAGATTGGTTTGAAATCCTTTTTATAGAGCTTTACATCTGAAAGCTAAGGAAAGAATCCTCTTTTTTTTTTCCCAAACATTGCTGCAGTAAAGTACTGCTGTAATCTTTGGTGGGAATCTTTTTCATTTAATAACTCTTTGGTGGTAGACTTGCGTCTTTCTTTGTAATCATACTCAAAACAACCTGTCAAAACACTTCAGTACTCGTGTTATTAATTTTGATTAATGTTCAGGCAAAAAAAACTTTGATTGATTATATAGATTTCAAAATGTCTTGACTTTATATTTACATCATCTGCAGGTTAACCCTAAAGCTGCTGAATCTTTGGCCGATCCTGAAGAGTATCCTAACTTGTTTGAGGATTGGCAACTTGGTCTTACTGTTGAATCTAAAGTGGCAGAAACAAGGTATCTAACAGGCTTTCTTTCTGTTATTTATTGTTATACGGTACCATTTTGTTGGGCAATTTTTTCAGGCAGGTTCCTTCCTGTTATGTTACAGCTTTTGCATGATCTCTTTGGACAAATCATTTTCAGATTCCAATTTTTGGGCCTTTTTTGGTTGCTCTGCAATCTTTTGTACCACTTGCTTTGGTTGCAAATCCCTGTGGTTGGCACATCTTATTTTTGAATTGGTTTGTAGGGGTGTTTATCCTCCCGCAGTGGACTATTTGAACCATGCTGATAGATCGCATATGACGCTTGTGGAGGCTTTTAGAAACATGCAAATAGAGGATGAAGAGCCTCTTGAAAATGGTGACCTTGATCATGAGGTATATAATCCATATGTATCCGTTTTTCTTTTAACTTGGTAACATATTAAATGTAGGAACTGGTTTAAGTGTTCTAGGGCTCTGGTCTGAATTTACTTTCTCCTTTATTTGTGGACATCCCAGGCGGCAGAACCAAATGGACATGATCAGTCAGAGGAGCAGAATGGAGAAGAGGGTAGCCAAGAGGAGGCTGTTGTTGTGGATGCCGATTCTAACGATGGTGCAGTACTCGTTAATGGTAACGAGCCTGAAGAAGAGTGGGGTATGAATAATGAAGGAACCCCGTCAGCCTAAAAGCAATTGGTTGGGCCAGTGTGAAAATCGAAATTTTGTCTCTGGTGATTAATTGTTTCTAAAATGCCATCTCTAACCCCTTTCTCTTTCGAGCCTCTCTGACTCCTCCTTTTATAATTTGTTTTATCGCAACCACTAATTTTAACACTCCAACTGTCAGCTAAATTCTGAACAGTTTTCCTGACTTGTTTTCATCTCGTTTACTATTTGGAATTTGGTACATGTTTTCTAATGATTACTAAATGCAACTTTGATTTTTGTAAATAATGATATTACTAATAGCTCCTTTCTTTCTCGTAGTGACAAATGTGTCCCAAACTTGGGGAAAGGTCAAGTTAATCTGATGACTATTGTTGTTGACTAATATGATGCATATCTATTAGCTTCTAATCCCTCATATTGCCTGTAATTGTTATATAATTTGTGTTTGTGCAATCAATTTATTGCATTCTAGCATCAAATTAATAATGTTTTCTGTATTTTGTATTATGTACACCATAGATCATCAGTGAGTCTTAAAAGTTCGTGTTATATTCTTTTTCGTGTGGTGTTTTTGACAGTTCTTTTATATGGTCATACGTCGATTCTTACTTTCTAATTTTTTCTCCTGATGGCAGTGCTTACAGTTGATCACTAGGTTCCATGAAGACATTCTCTTCGAGTTCCATTCAAGGTGTATTTAAGGTGAGAAACAACTTCTACTATTATTATTATTATTATTATTATTATTATTATTATTATTATTAAAGGAGAAACCGTTATCAGTTATATTAGAATTGGTTTGACACATGCTTGACTTTGGGTTAAGGGCAAAGTAGACATTTTCTTGTCTCATTAATTTGGCCCCTTTAAAGGTGTGCAAACATCTTGACCTTTACAGTGAATCTCTCCAGTATCCCGGATAGTATGTGTTATTTTCCAAATAAGATCTAAATGGAATGCTTCAATAGGATGAGAATTATTTTTCCTAGATTTGGGCCTTTTACTTGTTTATATTTTTTGAAATGTAGATATGACTTGTTTTTAATTATTCTGGACTAGACCACAAAGTAATTTTTTGCCTGTAAGTGTGGTTCATATCATCATCATCATCATTATTATTATTATTATTATTATTATTATTAGAGTTTTAACTTTTTATTTATTTAGCAGATTTTGAAATAGAAGGTAGAAAGATGTGAAATATAAAGGCTGATCGTCTTGCATTCCTGGTGGTTCAGATCTCTGGCACATTGAATTTTGGCTGGGGGCATATACAAGTATTCAGTTAGCTTCAAATTATGATTTTAGTTGCTTGTGTTGAGTTTTAGCATATTCTTTCGAGGCATTTTGTCGTAAAATTTTTTCTTGTGCCATTGTGAATTTAGAAGGAATGAATTTGAGAATTAGTTATGATCACCCAATTCAGCCCATTTAATGTGTTTAAATTTTCGATACTCTTTTTGTTTCGAAACTTGTACTGTAAACATATATCTACATAAAAGGAGTATTGTTCAATTACATCACTTTCTTGCCCTTTCTCCATCAGTTCGCTGTTCTTTATTTGTCATTTTAAAACGAGCAACGATTGTTAAACCAACCTGAAATTTAGAAAAATTTTGGAGATTATTTTCAGCGAAATTGTTTTCTTTACAAATTAATTACTAAGCCCAATTCAACAAAAAAATAAAAGTTTTAATTATAATTATTAGAATCAAATCAAATTTTCATTTAATCATTTTTAAAATATAAACCTTCAGAACTTCAACCTGTGGGTTTTTTTTTTTTTTTTTTTTTGTGTTTGTTTTGTCGTTGGTGGTTTGGCTAAGAAAAAATACCAAAAGATTTCTTTTGATTTTTCATTTAATTAGTTTTTGAAAACCCCCTTTTTTTTTAGTTCGTAGTTTAATATTATATTTATTGCGTTATGGTAATTTTTTGGATGAAACAGAACTTTGAAGTTGGAGGAAATGACGAAAATTTTGGTTTTTGGGAAGTGAATTGTTGATGGTGGGCGTCAGTTGGCAGCGATCATCGACAATCGGCGTGGAGGTTGACCATCGGATTTTGGAAAGAGAAAGAAGAAAGGAGAAATGGATAATTCAAGGGTAATTTTGTCATAAAATCTTAAAAGATAGAATCTAAGAAAAATATTTGGGATGTATATAAAATTTCTTAAATGTATAATTATTTTCTATATCCAATTTTCATAGTTTTAGAATTAATTTTAGATTGTCAAATTAGATATGGTTCTTGAGAAGAGTTTATTGAAAACCTAAAATTTGGCTGAAGTGGTTTTCGTGGCTAAATGAACACATTGCTTATATTATTCATTGTAGTTTTAAGGAAAAGGTGAATTTTTGGGCAATTGAGTTCTTAAAATTTACATGTTTTTGAACCTATTGAGGTGTTGGTGGGACTCAATAGTGGTTCTTCAAGGAGGTGGTGCTAGGCAAGCAAGTCGTTGATTCAAGTCTAGCAAAGGAGGAATTGTTAGTATAAACTTTGTAAGATAATCAGGATTTGTCATGGATGTAAATACTTTATGGTTATTTTTTATGTCATTTATATTAATATGAATTATCACTTTAAGTGTTGATAATAATAATAATAATAATAATAATAATAATAATAATAATAATAATAATAATAATAATAATAATGAAGTATTTCTTTATCCACAAGTCCTAAGAATAATTGTGATTATTATACTTATATAGATAAAACCTATGGAACATAATAGCCCTGCAAGTGAATTGTAATTTGCTACCGTTATTAGATTACTAGATTTGTTCTTAAACTTGTTCTTGGTCATTGTACTATTAAAAATGAGCACTAATAATGCTCAAAGATTGATACATGCTAAGTTTCATACTTGTGAAATATGCAATTGGTCTTATAGGTTGAAATATAGAGATATTTGAGGATAACATCTGGGTACTTATTAGAGAATAAGTTCATTGAATGACTTGTTTTGAGAGTTCTTTTTAATTGTCACTTAAATGTCAATGAAATATACTCTTATGTGACAACAATGTAAGAATCCTTGGACTTGAGATACTATGTTATCTTATATGTGAATTGACATAGTTTAATTTCATCCTTATGAGTTTGGAAGTGGCCAAATGCCTAAAACGAATGTTTTTGGGGTATGTCTCGAAGCATATGAAGGTGGATGAGTAGTCAATATGAGGATTCATTTCCCCAAGTAACACAAAGGGATAATATCTCACATATCCTATGTGAGACCCCGTATATGTAAAGTTGTAATGTGTAATAAATATGAATGGACTTGTAATGTAAAGTATGATTGATGTAAGTCCATGGATTCAATGTACGTATGTGTAATATGATTTGTAACGTACATACAAGTTCCATTGAGTATGAATATGAAGAAATGAGTTCTTATAAGTGATGGATGTGATTGAAACTCAAAATGGGTAGTGTGGTAAAATGGAATGAAGTTATGCTTCCATTTGGTTTTATATAGCATACCTTTGGACATACAATAAATGCACACAAGTTTCAATGTGCATAAGGTATGAATGGATGCCATTTTCAAGTTATAAGGGTGGATGGATGAGAAAATGGCCATGGCAACAGATTAAGGATGTGTTGGTATGAGTTGCAACAAGGAAACTGCAATAAATCTGGAAAACATGAAGGCCAGATCGATCTCATAGGATGAGAGATCGATCTGGAAGAGCCAGAATACTCTTATTTAGGCAATGGAATAGAGCAGATCGATCTCCAATGGGGCCAGATCGATCTCCTAAGCATTCTGTGATGAAAAGATCGATCCTCAAGCACCCAGATCGATCTCCTTAGCTCTCTGTTTGGGACCAGATCGATCTCATGCTTCGACAGATCGATCTCATGCTTCAACAGATCGCTCTCATGCTTCGACAGATCGATCTCATGCTTAAAAATGTCATGAAAAAGAGGGATTTAAGGGGACCAGATCGATCTCCTCTTGGACCAGATCGATCTCCTCAAGCTATTTCTATATAAGGAAGGCTGAAAATCAAGAAATCTCGGGAAAAACATTAACCTTCCACTTTCAACCCAAAAACCTAACTTTCCCTCTCTAAAATCAGTCATTTTCAGTGAGATTTGAAGAGAGACCATTAGAGGCAAAGTTGTTCCTATCAAAGAGAAGAACAACATAGTGGGAATGCATTTTCCCATTTTTGGTATTGAAGGAGTTAAGGGCATTGCCATTTGGAGCAAGAAGAAAAATCATATTGGTAAGATTCTAACACTCCAGTCTAAATACATTGTCTATTTAATTGATTTTGGAGTTGTTTGGCATGAGTATTGATGGATAAATTATCTAGGGATGTGGTGGAATTGGTGTGACCTAGAAAACCTAGAATGGGTATAATGTGAGAATATATGGGTGAATGAGTTTATGATTTATGGGCATGCTAAAGTTGTTATTGAGGTAATGTTTATGATTTTAGATGGTTAAATGAAAGTACATTGTGAGTTTGGAGGAATTGTGAAAATGGGTATGTATATGCTTGATAAATGCCATAGTGAGGGAATTCATGAAATATGAACACTATGAGCTTAATGTTGATTTAATATCGATTTTGAATAAGTTAATAGGTCTAAGAAGATCCATAGACTCGAGTTATGGGTAAAGTAATGAAACGAGGCCATATAAGCGTTAATGGAGGCTATAGATTAAATTGACTATAGTGAACGCACGATGTCATATTATATGGATCGAGTATAATGCGGGATACGATTTTGTGCAGTCCCGAAGAGTTCGTTGGAAACGAATCGAGTGGTACGAGTAGCAGCTTTAAAGAAGTGGAATCACGCATCGCGATTCCAGGTAAGGGAATTCTGTAAGTATATAGAGATAGTTGCTCGTAATTTGTGGGATTATAGGGTGTTTATGAAATGCATGAACGTTTGAGAAATTGGTTACTTGGTATGTGAAATAGTTGTGAATATTGGATGATTTGGTTTTACATGGATGTATAAAAAGGGATAGTAAGGCTAATAATTGCATAAATCAAGTGTTTTGAATGCTTTCACAAAACATGTATTTGGTTTTAAATGAATTGATAAATAGGTTGGCTATTGTGGTTTGATATTTGTAGCACATTTGAAGTGCCAAATATGTTTTAAGATAGCTTTAAAAGCTTATGAGCCGCCTATCATGTTTATGTGAATTAAACCGTGCTAGAGCCTAGCTCGCACCGGATATTAATGTTTTCATTTGTATGAAATGTGCTGGAGCTTAGCTCGCACCTTGATTTGGAAACTATGATGATGTTTATAAACCGTACTGGAGCTTCTGCTCGTACGTGGCTTTTGAGTGGTTTGTCTTATGAGTATAACCGTACTAGAGCTATGCTCGTACGCGTCTCTTTATGAGAGGATGCATGAGTCGTGCTAGAGCTTTGCTCGCACAAGTTTGCACATTGTGATACGTATAAGGTTGTGAAAGTTGGTAAGATCCTTAAGCCCTACATCCTTAAGCTAACATCCTTAAGCCCAAAGAGGCGGGGAGGCTCTGTTAGGAGGGGAGGCTCTGTTCGGTGGGGAGGCTCTCTTACGGTGGGATCCTTAAGCCAACATCCTTAAGCCCTGGAGGGGCGGGGAGGCTCTGTTAGGCAGGGAGGCTCTCCTACATGGGTACGGTAAGATCCTTAAGCTCTACATCCTTAAGCCAACATCCTTAAGCCCGAGGAGGTGGGGAGGCTCTGTTAGGCGGGGAGGCTCTGTTTGGTGGGGAGGCTCTCTTACGGAAGGATCCTTAAGCCCTACATCCTTAAGCTAACATCCTTAAGCCCGAGGAGGCAGGGAGGCTCTGTTAGGCGGGGAGGCTCTGTTCGGCAGGGAGGCTCTCCTTCACGGATATGGAAAACTCTTGGTATGGGGTAGGTAAGACCTAGGAATGGCACCCCCAATCACGATATGAGTCTGCGGAGTACGCTGTACCGTGTATATCACATGGAGTACGATGTACCGCATGATGGTTATGTGATGAGAAAGTCTGGTGAGGGATAATCCATCTTCGTGCCAGCATGATACCCCGCACACCTGGATGCGTGTGGTCTGGGATGATTTACGATGTAGTGGTCCACATAGGCACTTTTGATATAGTGACCTAGTTTTTATACACATGCGTGAATTGTGAAATGAAAATGTGGCTATGATTGTGAATTGATTTGGTGGTATTTATGTGTTGAGAAAGAGGTTTATGATGTTGGTTTTAAAAGGAGGTTTCTTAATGAATTACCCTTTTTATAAATTTAAATGAGATTGAGCATGAGATGATTTATACATGATGTTTTTACCATGTTTTATATGCCAATGTCAATGATTTTAATACATGATATATATATGTATACTCATATGGCATAGTTTTATTCCTCATGCTCCTACCATAAATGATTTATGCATAACACTATCAGTATGTAGATAGAGTAGTTATCTACCATGCTTGCATTATTGCCTTACTGAGCGTGTGGTTGCTCATCCCTCTCTATTTCCCCCCTACAGAGCGTGCATAGTAGCCCAGCGAGGACTGAGGCGTGGTATTTTGGACTCCACTGCATCTCCATCGCTTAGAGGTATATACACAGTGATTCTTTTTGTATCTAAACAATGTAAAAGCACAGTATTCTTTGAGTTGTAATTATGGTAGATGTAGATGTCAGTAAAACATGCTTTTGTATAAGTACAAGATTTAAATGCAAATGTATGACATCGTTTTATTTCACTGAGAATGAATGAGATGTGGAGTTTATTATTGACTCACAGCCCAACAGTGTGTGGTGAGTTAGTTCACGACCGGGTAAGGTAACAGTAAAACGCGAAAATTTTTTAGTGATTTTCGGTTAAAGAGAATGGAATTGGGTCGTGACATCCTACCTCATATTAATTCAAAGTCCTTGGCCAAGACAAGATATGAGTTAGAGTTAAAGTTAGTAGCTCAAGGGTAAAAATGAAAATGTGCATATAATAGACTTTGTATCACGACCCTCAACTTACCAAAATACGTACAAATTTTTTGCATTTTTATGCGTTGTTTATTAATCATCATTGCCTTGATCGTGATCAGCTACACACTCAACAGTTGGGCTGTGTGTCAATGTCTACCTCATCCATCCATAACAATTTAATTTGCAATATAATTTTATAAGTAAACACTTTTATAAATACATCAGAGTTACTGTTTACAAGTGTTTACATTGCTTTACATCCCCAATGTTTACATACAAAATGCTATTGTGCTATGTTTAGTTTAGATACAAAATAATTCAAGTGTGTATACCTTTAGCGATGAGATGCAGCGGGTACCAAAAGGGATAAGCTTCCAGTCGCCCACAATCTATACTCAAAGCTCTGTAGAGAGGGGGAAAATAAGGGGGTGAGCAAACCACACGCTCAGTAAGGCAATCATGTGAACAGATAGATACTGCACTATCTACGTGATCGTGATGCCATGCTCAAAAGCTTTTAGTTCATCATTTTATCTCAAAACATGTGTGTATGATTGTGTTAATGGTATGTAAAGCAATTCATGCTATTAAAATTTAGTGTAAAAAATCCCATTCAAAGCATGACATTAACCATCATGCATATTTCATAAGTAAGGCATAACATTAATCATCATGCATATTTCACAAGTAAAACATGACATTAAACATCATGCATCTGTGCACTTGAAAACCATTAACAAATCAACATCTCAAAACCATCCAACACTTGTCAGGTCTCAATCCCTCCCTCGAACTGTCCTGACCCACAAATCATTTCAAACATGGATTTATTCTCAAAGCAATAGACATGTGAGATAGGCAATTCAATAAGGGTAATAACCTCTAGGACTATGGCCATAACTTGTGATACTGGCTACACAGATCAGGTGTGCGGGATATCACCACTATCTGCTTCCACACTGGAGGTGGGTCAAATCCTGCCCGTCGGTCCATAGCAGATCTCGTCCGAAGACGGCATATCACATCTCAACACGGTACAACGTACTCCATGCTACCTGCATGGTACAATGTACTCCGTGGACCCACATCAACATATCATATCACGCCACATCTCAAACACACGTGTGAGCCTATTTAATCGGTACAACCTCTTGTCTACCCGAAGCTCCTAACACGGCTAATGATAATTCTATATTTTTAAAATTATTTATGCTTAATTTCCTAATTAATTATTTAAATTCCCAATTTATTTTGTTAATTATCCCCTTTATTTAATTAAAATTCTCATGTTTGCAGATAAGTCAAATCCGAATGAATTTTGAATAATTCGGTAGAAAATGGATCGAAATTGGGCTAAAATCGAGATTGGATCACGCCGACAACATGAGCCTAGCACATCCAATTGGACAAAAAGACAGATGACATGGAAATATTATTTTTCAAGGAGCCAATGGTGTGAAGACAAGTGGCCAAACAATGCCAACTCATCTAGGATGAGAAAATTACAATTTTACCCCTAAGTGTGTGTATAAATAGGAAAGGATGGCAATTGAAAATGTATGTAATTTAGGAGTAGGAGTATATGTAATTTTAGGGTAGAATAACTTTTAAGTTAATTTTAAAAAGCTTTCTTTAAAATTTTCGCATAGCTTTTTAGCAAGTTGTTTTACTATTCATTTCCTGTTCTTCATTAGTCTTTGTAAAAAATTTTCATTTCAATGGAAAATCACTTTCATTTCATGCTCTCGGTTTTGTTAACTTCATTTCTTTTACTTTTCAATTTTATTACATAGCTTTATTTCCTAGTTGCTAGTCCCGGGTTGCTTAGTTAGTTGGTTTTATTCCTTTAATTTTCTATAGTTCAGATGGACAGTAAAGAGGGGAAGGAGATGCCGGTGACAGTGGCCATTTCTTCAACTATTTAACTGTGCAACTTCATTAAGATTTCGGTTCTGTCATTAGCTTACTATCTTACTGCCGTTTGTTATTTTTATGCTCAAGTTTCTTCTAGTTTCGATTTAAAATCAAAGTCCTGGTCTGTATTACTTATTACCTTTTCTGTATGATTTTATTTTGTTTTTTGGTCTACATATTTCTCTGTTTCTCGGTATAAGTAATTTACTGTGTTGCTTCATGTTTCTGTATTATTGCAGGACTTTATAGGAGGGAAGATAGGAAAGACAATAACATCCTCTGTTCTGCCCTGTTATGTTGATATGGCATTGTTCATGAGCTTCATTTCTTCAGGAGTGGTGCGGGATGTATTGTTCTTGCTGTGTCCAGCTCCTAGTTTATAGATGCATTTTCAGTGCTTGTATTTTGCCCTTGGGAAGTCTTAGTGTATTTAGTAGAGTAGAGTTTTCTTATATTGTTTTTGCATTTCCTGCTTTGATCTGTTGTTAGTTTTAATCTGTTTTGTTTTATTTTTTTTACTGTGTTGATTAGCCAGCTAGTTCATGTTCACTGCAGGAAAGGTGATACAATGCACGATCGGGAGAGTGGCGTAGCTGATGGATTAACACTGCTTCCATTTGCTGAACCATACCTGGTGTGCTCCACTCTGCTGCAGGAACACCAGTATTTGGCTGCTGCATGAAGGAGAAAGTCGGGTGGCTTGTCGCTGTACGTGAGGTAAGGAATAGATGTGGTACAGCAGAAGTTAGCAGGGAAGGAACAACGGCTTAGGCAGCACTTGCAGCAGTGTAGGACAAAGCAAATCGAGAATACCTGGAGTAGCACCATTGTAGCAGATTATCGAGAGTAGTTTAGAGCACCTAGCAGTAGTTGGAGCAGAAGCCAGAATCGAGAGCTAGCAGGGTGCGGTTCGCACCAGATGAACATGCAAAAACGTACAGGGACAGCAGAGGGCAACCCGTGAGCACAACCTAGAAATAAGCATGGATTTGGAAAGATAATGAACAGTGCAGTATCGGGACACTTTTGGTTTCCAAATTCGGCTAAGGCCTTGTTTGGCCAAATAATATGTTATTTCATGCTTTTACTTTAATGAATTAAATTGATTAATACTTGTTAGTTGTTATTTAGGTAGTTTAACTAATTAATGGTACGTTAGCTTTATTGCTTTGCATGTTAATTTAATTTGTAGTGTTAATTTTTAGTTAGTAGTTAATTTTATATTAAATGTTTTAGGTTTTTATTTTAGTTTAGTGTTTTATGAGTGGCATTTAGAATTAATCTAGATTAAATGTTTTTCATGTATTTTTAACTTAGTTTTCATTTTTATTAGATTTGAGGTTAGTTTAATTTGCAATTGTTATTAGTTTAATTACATGCACTTTTTATTTTAGACTTGTTTAATTTTAGTTTAACTAATCTTGTTTTTTTATTTTCATTTTTGCATTTTATTTTAATTGCGTTAATTAATTTTAACTGTTTTAATTATTTTCGTAGGTATTTGCTTTTAATTGCGTGAAGCTCGGTAAGTAAATCTTAACTCGGTTTTATTTTCCTTATTTTATAGTTTTATTATTTTCAGTACTACTAGCTTTGTAGATCACACATTAAACTTCATAATTTGCTAGGATATACTTAGGGTAAGATTAACCGGTAGTTAATTAGGCTAGTCAACTTCTCTGTGGGACGATAACTCGGGATTCAAATCCCATTATTACTTATACGACCTGTGCACTTGCGGAACATACCCTTTGGGCGTGTCAGCTAACAACATGTCAAAATATCACAAATGCATGTGCGAGCATATTTAATCGGTGTGACACCCAGTCTGCCCGAAGCTCCAAGCACGGCAACAAATAAGGTGGGCATCTAGTGCGAGTTAAGCTCCAAGCACCATGCCAAAACCAGTATGAAATCCATGTGAAAACCAGTGCGAGCTAAGCTCTAGCACTCATGTGTATAAAACACGTTAAATCTCGTGCGAGTCATACTCTAGCACGCATTCATTCTCACGAAAACAATGTAGGTGGCTCATTTCTTTGCAAAGTGTGGTTAACAAACCAAAACAACTCATTTCTTTTGCAATTCATTTCAAATGCTAGCCAACCCACCAATCACTTACTAAAAAGCAATAAAACATGATTTTCCAAAGTATTATGCTTTTATTTTCATGCACATTTCTCAAACACTAACTTTTACCCTTCAATCACCTAATATCATTTTCTAATATCTCATGCATTCTAGCAAAGCATTTAAGTGTCCAAATTGCGCACAGATATCTCTAAGAGTCCACAGAATTCCCTTACCTCAATTTACTCGGGATGCGACTCTCTTTCTTTACGCCTCTCACATTCTTATCTCAACTTGCTCCGGTGTATCCTCGGGAGCTGCAATTCATCCATCAAACAGTTGAGTTAACGCTCTTAACTCTTATTCACTATGCATTTATCCAATGCCTTAAATACACATTTTACCCCTTGTGGTAAATCTCACAATTTATCCCAAACTCAACACCTCGAAATCATACCCACAACCCAATCATCATCTTAAGATAACTTATTCATCCTTAATACTTCTACATTTCACTTTCTCACCCTAGACCATTTCTAGGTCATGGTGGATTCTTTACTTTCTAGGTTGTTCCTATCATTCGTATGTACATTAAACAACTCTAAAATCAATAACCAAACAATGTACTTGAGTTGTTTCATTAGAAACTCACCTAGCTTGATTTCCTCTTTGCTCCAAATGGAAATGCACCTTTTGTCCTTCAATCCAACAAATGGGGAAATGCCTCCAAGCTATGTTGTTCTTCTCTTTAATGTGAACAACTTTGTCTCTAATAGCTTTCCCTCAAATCTTACTAAAAATGTATGGATTTAGGAGTGAGAAAGCTAGGTTTTAGGTTGGAAATGGAAAAGATTGGTTTTGTCTCGAAAAATGCAGATCCAACTGCTCCATATTTATAAAATTAGCTTAATGAGATCGATCTGCCTTGGGTGGAGATCGATCTGGTCCTCTTAAAATCCCTCTTTTCCATGACATTTTGAAGTAGGAGATCGATCTGTCGAGTAGGGGAGATCGATCTGCTTCCAACCCGAGAGCTAAGGAGATCGATCTGTTCCATTAAGGATCGATCTGCATTTTACAGAATGTGTTAGAAGATCGATCTGGCTCCCTTGGAGATCGATCTGCTCTATTCCATTGCTCAAATAAGAGCTTTCTGGCTCTTACAGATCTATCTCTCATCCCATGAGATCGATCTGTCTTGCCTAATTTCCAGATTTTGCTGCAATTTCCTGTAGAAACTTACGCCAAAACATCCTTAATTTGCTGCCATAGTCATTTTTTCATCCAATTACCTTTAAGACTTGAAAATAGCATCTATTCCTACCTTATACACATTAAAACTTGTGTGTATTTATTGTATAACTAAAGGTATACAATACAAACCAAATGGAAGCATAAAGATTCACACCTCTTATGCAACTTCATCCATTTTTACCACACTACCCATATTCCATTCCAGTCATATTCTTCACATGTTTAAGTCCATTTCTTCATACTCATATATAATGTAACTTGTACGTATAATCACAACTCTTATTACAAGTACGTACATTAACTTATGGACTTACATCACGTATACTTCACTTATGAATTCATAGTATAACTCCATTTACATTTCTATGTACATTATACAACTATACATATACGGGGTCTCACATTCTCCCCCACTTAGAAAATTTGATCCTCCAAATTGGAACCAATCATTCTGTGAATAACTCGGGATACTTCTCCCACATCAAATTCTTCAATTCCCATGTGGCCTCTTCCACAATGTGATGTTACCAAAGAAATTTCACCAAGGGAATTGTCTTTGTCCTCAACACTTTCTCCTTTCTATCCAATATCTGGATTGGCTTCTCAACATACGTCATGCCTTCATTGAGCTCCAAAGGCTCATACCTTATCACGTGTGCCGGGTCTGGATGATACTTCCTTAACATGGATACATGGAAGACATTATGCACACTTGCCAACTCTGGTAGCAATACCAATCTATAAGCCTTATCTCCCACCTTATCAAGTATCTCAAATGGCCCTATATATCGATGGCTCAACTTTTCATTCTTCCCGAATCTCATAATTCCTTTCGAAAGAGAAACTTTCATGAACACCGACTCACCCACTTCAAATTCTAGTGGTCTCCATCTCTTATCAGCGTAACTCTTTTGTCGGCTCTAAGCTGTCCTTAATCTCTCACATATCAATCAGACGTCCTTAGATGTCTGCTGCACCAAGTTAGGAGCAAAGATCTGTCTGTCACTGTGAGGTCCCTGTGAGGTTCCGCAGGACACGTCACCGGACACTACACCATAGCTACGTATTGTCCGCTCTTGGTCCCACTGGACCAGCACGGCTTTGATCCCTTTGGAGAAATTCCCCTCAGAATGCGTCCCCCAGGTTTCGAACTCAGGACATAGTCCTTTGTTTGACACCCCTGGTACCATTGAGCCACAGTGAGCTCAATGGTACCAGGGGTGTCAAACAAAGGACTATGTCCTGAGTTCAAAACCTGAAGGACGCGTTCTGAGGGGAATTTCTCCAAAGGGAACAAAGCCGTGCTGGTCCAGTGGGACTAAGAGCGGACAATACGTAGCTATGGTGTAGTGTCCGGTGACGTGTCTTGCGGGACCTCACAAGGACCTCACATAAAAACGAGAAAACTCTGTCACACCCCGGAAACGCGAAAAATAGGGCAATTTTAAAACTTTTTACTCACCAATTCTCAATTAAGAGTGCATTCCTATGTAGTGTCATACATTATCATATTTATCGTACCTCATGATCTCATCACTAGAAATTATATATCATACACATTACTTGATCTCAAGTTAATTAATCCTAATACATCCCATACAATGTTATACATCAAGTGTCTGCAATTATGATAATTGTCTGGGTACATGAAAAGATAAAAGATACCTCAAAATATAATATATGGCCTGGAGCTCAAGTCCTCCACTAGCCACTACTCCGTACGTCGCAGGAAAACCCTTTTCACTTGAAGAGATCTGGGAGGGGGGGGAAGGAAAACAGGGTGAGCTTCTAAATCGCTCAGTAAAGGGGGTAAGGGACTCATTTCATAAACCAAAATGCACATCACAAAATATTTATTTGTATGTGAAACTCATTAATCTCATTTGAAAACCATAGCATGAAAGTACTCAAAACGACATTCTCATGTCTCAAATCATGTGAAAACATGAAGTAAAAAGGCTCAGTCTAGAGCAATAACAAAGCATGTGAAAATAATGCGATAATCGCTTTCTCAATAAACGTGATAAAATCACTGAAATAGTATTGCACATGGCGCAGCCACTAAACACACGTGGCATAGCCACTGATTTAAATTCACACGTGGCACAGCCACTAGACACACGTGGCATAGCCACTGAGTTAAATTTACACGTGGCACAGCCACAGGATAGGGTTTCACGTGGCAACGGCCACCAATTAGGGTTCTCACGTGGCAACGGCCACCAAATAGGGTTCTCACGTGGCAACGGCCACCAAATAGGGTTTCTCACGTGGCAACGACCACCGAATATGGTTTCTCACGTGGCAACGGCCACCAAGTAGGGTTTCTCACGTGGCAACGGCCACCTTAACGGCCACCAAGTAAGGTTTCTCACGTGGCAACGGCCACCAAGTAGGGTTTCTCACGTGGCAACGGTCACCAAATATACGTGGCATAGCCACAGAATGGGTTATTCTCACGTTACCAGAACAGAGAAAAATCGGACTTACATGCTACCAGAGCAATGCCCGGTGTGTACTCAAAATTTCACACCTAAGTCTTATCACATAAGACTGGTTTACCTTCACGTAGAACTCATAGTGGTTTTTCTCTCATAAAACTCATTTGAAAACCGTTTTGTACTCAACACAAAACATAATAAAACCGAGTTCCAACCGGCAAAGCACGCATACATTTCTTAAATCTCGATATTGCCTTAACGTAGAGCCCAATTCATTACTCACACAAAATTCAACAGTTTATAAAGCAATTTCACACTCAGCTTATAAACTCATAAAATAATGGGCTCCAACCGGCTATAAAAATCGTGTGCAATTGTATCACAACACAACACTCAACATGCTTGTTTTATAAATCACAAATCATGCTATAATAGTTCGCAAATCACATACACAAATGGTTTAGTTTCCCTTACCTCTTTGCACCTCGTATAGTGCAATCGTTTCCCCCTTGACACGGACTAGTCTCGCATTCCATTCTGGAACTCTCGAGCTGTCCAAACGATGTTAAAACATCAATATTCAACTATCACATCAACCTCAATTCTCAAAATCGAGCATAATTGCTCATAACACCTCAAATCTCTTGATTCTCGTAACTCTACCCCAAACTACACTCTCATTCACAACATCTCAACGTTCTACATTTCTCATGCCAATTATCTATGCTAATTCACCACATTGTCTAAATTTCTATTTATAGCTCAAATTCCCAAAATTGCTAAATATCATTATCACTCCAACCACATTGAAATTTCATCAATCCCTAATCATTTTTCAGCTATTTCAACACAATGACAACAACCATTATCATCGAAATCATCTCAAAGATCAAGATCGAGGTTTAGAAATTACCCAAAACTTGTGGAGAGCTTATCTCTTGTCTCGATTCGATCCGTCTTTCGATTTCCAAGTATGTTGTTCTCCCTTTGATGAGGAACAACTTTCCTTCTTGCCACAACTTTTGATTTGGACAAAAATGGGTGCTTTGGATGAGTGAGAAAGCTAGGTTTCGGTGAAAATGGGGGTTGGAAGAGAGAGAAAATGAAATTTGCAGGAGAAAGCAGGGGTTCCTTATATAGACTGAAGGTAGGAGATCGATCTGGCTCTTGATGAGATCGATCTGCATTTGAATTTTGGGGACGATTTGGGCAATTTTATGCATAGGAGATCGATCTGTCGAGGGGTGAGATCGATCTCTTTATGGCTTTATGAGATTGATCCGCTCCTTGAGGAGATCGATCTTCTCCCAAACAGAATCATTTGGAGATCGATCTCTTCCTCATGAGATCGATCTTCTCTCAAACAGAATTATAAGGAGATCAATCCTCTTCCATTGGAGATCGATCTGTTCCTTAAATTCCTCCTTCCTTGTCATTTTTAACTCACCAGATCGATCTCTCCTTCTCCCAGATCGATCTGTCCTCATAACTTCATACTGATTTTAAACACTTAACATATAAATCTCCAATTATCATTCCCCAATTCACTTAGCTCAATAAATTATACTTCATGTTCATATTACATAATTAAAATATGTCTGGAATTCTCAGATCTCACAGTCACCAACCACCTCCCATCCAATAGGGGAATGACATCTATGCCCATACAATGCTTTGAGAAAATGAATGTATCAGAAGATAGATTAAGACCCGTTATGACGCCACTGTACAGATTTATGGGCGAGAAAGAGAAGGTCGTCGGGTCTATAGAGTTGCCTATGACTCTAAAGGAAAGCCCAAAGGATGTGACTCGATAGGTATTGCTCATGGTTGTAAGATCAACCTCAACTGCTTACAACATGATCTTGGGAAGACCTCTAATAAATAATATGAGGGCGGTAATATCTTCTTGCTATCTATTAATGAAGTTCCTTACTCCCAATGGAGTCGGACAAGTACGAGGAGATCAAAAGATGGTTCACACATGTTATATCGCCTCTACCGCCGATAAAAGGGTACAAAGAAAGGAGACATTGTATATAACTGACCATCCTAAGCCTCAGCCTGTTGAGGAAACGAAAGCCATTGAGCTAATCAAAAGAGATGAAGAGAAGAAGGCGTTCATAGGGACTCAACTGGAAAAATAAACAAGGAGAGAGATAGCAGAATGCCTACAGAGAAACTTTGATGTCTTTGCTTGGATCCTGGCTGATATGCCTGGGATTAATCTAGAATGATTTACCATAAACTTAATGATCCACCCAGGCATAAGCCTGTCAAACAAAAGAAGAGAAATTTTTCCCTGGAAAGACAAAAGGCGATCATTGAGGAAGTTAATAAACTTTTAGAAGCCAGGTTTATTAGAGAGGTTTACTACCCTGAGTGGTTGGCCAATGTAGTAATGATGAAGAAATCTAATGGGAAATGGTGAATGTGTGTGAATTTCACCGATTTGAATAAAGCTTGCCCTAAAGATTCGTATCCTCTGCCCTGAATTGATAAGCTTGTGGATGAAACATCAGGGTACAAACTCCTCAGTTTTTTAGATGCTTTCTCCGGGTACCATCAAATTATGCTTAATCTAGAAGATGAAGAGAAGACTTCCTTTATAATTGACGATGGAACATATTGTTATCGGGTAATGCCATTCGGTTTAAAGAACTCAGGGGCCACATATCAGCGAACGGTGAACAAATTCTTTAAAAGTCTCCTGGGAAACACTATGGAAGCCTATGTGGACGATATGATTATTAAAAGCAGAGCAGGAGAGTCTCATGCTCATCAAATGTCTAAGGTGTTTGATGTGTTGAGGGAATTCAGTATGAAGCTAAATCTAAAAAAATGTTCATTCGGAGTTAGGTCTGAAAAGTTCTTGGGGTTCATGATCACTAATAGGGAGATTGAGGTAAACCTCAAAAAAGTGCAAGCAATCATAGATATGAAGCCACCAACCACAGTGAGAGAAGTTCAAAGATTAACAGGCAGAATAGCAGCTCTAAAGCATTTTTTTGTCAAAATCTGCAGAAAGGAGCTTGCCATTCTTCAAAACTCTACGAGGTGGAAGGAATTTCAAGTGGCCAGATGATTGGCAAAGAGCTTTCGAAGACTTTAAGGAATATCTGAAGTAGTTACCTTTATTAACAAGGCCTTTGGAAGGAGAACATTTGTATATGTACTTGGGAGTCGGTGAATTCATCGTTAGTACGGTACTACTGAAAAAAGATGAAATTATGAGTCGTCTCATCTATTATTTGAGTAAGGTACTGCTAGACCCGGAGACCCGTTATCTGCTAGCTGAAAAGCTAGCACTGGCCCTTGTGATGGCCTCTCACAAATTGCATTCTTATTTTTAGACGCACCCCATTTCTATCCTAACAGATCAACTGTTAAGGCAAATTCTTCAGAAGCCTGAACACTCCAAGAGATTGATGAAATGGGCAGTAGAACTCGTAGAGTATGATATCACGTTTTAACCCAGGCAAGCCATTAAGGGACAAGCTTTAGCAGATTTCATAGTAGAATGTACTAGCCCAAAGGGCAACATTGAGAAAGAAACTCGACCGTGGCTACTATATGTTGACGGAGCGTCGAGTGCAAATGGTAGTGGGGCCGATATAGTCTTGGTGTCACCAGAAGGGAGATCTTTAGAATATTTTTTGCGCTTTGGGTTCCCTAGTTCAAATAATATAGCAGAGTATAAGGCTCTTGTTGCTGGAATGAAGTTGGCAGAGAGGTTGCAAGTTCGCCACCTAGTGGCGCAAAGTGATTCTCAATTGGTGGTAAACCAGTTTCATGGACAATATGAAATTCGAAAGCCAATGCTGGTCCCTTATCTAAAGAAAGTTCAATCACTAGCTTAAACTTTTGAAAACTTTCATTTGATACAAATTAACCGGTCTAAAAACACACATGTAGATTCATTGTCCAAATTAGCTTCTTTTAATGAGATCGAAGGAAGAATGGTGAAGGTGGAAAAACTTGAGCGGCCTAGCATTGAAGAAGTCAAAGTCTGTAGCATTGAAGAGGGGGACGATTGGAGAACCCCATTCAAACAGTATCTCACTGAAGGTACGTTCCCACAAGACAAGGAAGAAGCTCGTCGCTTAAAGATACAAGGGGCGAAGTTCACACTAATAAACAGGGAACTGTGCAAGAGGGGGTATTCATCACCCTTGTTAAAGTGCCTGGGGCCAAAACAAGCAAACTATGTCTTAGCTAAGGTGCATGAAGGAATTTGTGGTGAGCACTTGGGAGCTAGAGCCCTTGCCTCTAAGATATTACGATTGGGATTCTATTGGCCGACGTTAAAGAAAGACGCGATGGATAAAGCCTACAAGTGTGACAAGTGCCAAAGGTTTGCACCAATAATAATGACCCCAATGGCTCCGCTCCAGAGTACGGTACAACCAACTCCCTTTGCACAATGGGGGTTAGACATTCTAGGACCCTTTCTATTAGCTACGGATCAAAGAAAGTTTCTGTTGGTAGCTACCGATTACTTTACAAAATGGATTGAGGCAGAACCTTTAGCTACAATCACAGAGAAAAAAGTTGAAGCAATGGTATGGAAAGATATTATCTGTCGGTTCAGAATGCCACGCGTCTTAAATGCTGACCACAAAAAGTAGTTTGACTGTGAGGCCTTTCGTGAGTTATACAAGCGCCTTGACATTTAGCTAAGGATTTCTTCTATTTCATATCCTTAAACTAACGAATAAGCCGAAGTTAGCAATCGAACCATCCTTCATAGGTTGAAGACCAGACTGGATAAAGCTAAAGGAGAATGGGTGGATGAGTTGCCTAGTGTCTTATGGGCATATCACACCACTAGTCGAGTATCAACTAGAGAAACGCCATTTAGTCTGGTATACGACACTGAAGCATTGATTCCCATGGAAATTTGAGCACTTTCACCCAGGGTAGTACCTTTAGTGGAAGAACAGAATTCACAAGGGCTAAGGGAAAACCTAGATCTACTTAATGAGCATAGAGAGGCTGCAGCTATCCGACTGGCCTCCTACCATCAAAGGGTAGCTAACTACTATAACAGTCGAGTTAAAGATAGACCGATGTCCGAGGGAGATTTGGTGCTTAGGAAGTCGCACATCACCAATGCCTTGAGCGAGGACGAAAAGTTTAGAGCCAACTGGGAAGGTCCATATCTAATCAGATAGAGGATTGGGCCCAACACATGCATCCTGGAAACTTTACACGGGAAGAAAATAGGGAAGATATGGAACTCAAACCACTTGAAATTATATTGGAGTTAACTATTATGTCTTCTTTCCAAATTTTTATATTCTCGTATTATTATCTGCTTATTTTAAATGCATTGTCACAAGATACTATTATATGATCATTATGCAAATTACTTCTCTATTTTCCTATTATATCTTCAACATTTATGAATATGATCTTGTGACAAAAAATAGATAAGCCGTAAGAACCTAAGGCGCATAGCGTCACTGTGGCCAGGCGTTAAAGACAAATAAGTCATAAGAGCCTGAGGTGCGATAGCGTCACTATGGGCAAGCATTGGAAACGTATAAGCTGTAAGAGCCTGAGGCGCGATAGCGTCACTGTGGCCAGGCATTGAAGACAGATAAGCCGTAAGAGCCTGAGGCGCCATAGCGTCACTGTGGCCAGGTGTTGGAAATGTATAAGCCGTAAGAGCCTGAGGTGCGATAGCATCGCTGTGACCTGTCACTGAAGACAGATTAGCTGTAAGAGCATGAGACGCTATAGCGTCACTGTGGCCAGGTGTTGAAGACAGATAAGCCGTAAGAGCATGAGGCGCGATAGCGTCACTGTGGCTAGGCGTTGGAAACGTATAAGCCATAAGAGTCTGATGCGCAATAGTGTCACTGTGGCTAGGTGATAGAAACGTATAAGCCGTAAGAACCTGAGGCGCAATAGCATCACTGTGGCCAGGTGTTGAAGACAGATAAGTCGTAAGAGTCTGAGGCGTGATAGCATCACAATGGCCAGGCGTTGGAAACGTATAAGCCATAAAAGCTTGAGGCGTGATAGCATCACCGTGGCCAGGCGATGGAAACATATAAGTCGTAAGAGCCTGAGCCACGATAGCATCACTGTGGCCAGGCGTTGAAGACAGATAAGCCGTAAGAGCCTGAGGCGCGATAGTGTCACTATGGCCAAGTGTTGGAAACGTATAAGCCGTAAGAGTCTGAGACACGATAGTGCCACAGTGGCCTAACACTGAAAACAGATAAGCCGTAAGAGCTTGAGACGTGATAGCGTCACTGTGGCCAGGCGATGGACATGTATTAGCCGTAAGAACTAGAGGCGAACTCGCGTCACAGTGGCCAGACATTAGAAAAATGTATGTTTACATGCGTAATTATTTCTAAAAGTGTAAGTCTTTTTACCAAGAATTTAGGGAGCATACGCAGATAAATAAACATATGGGTAAACAAGTATATGAATAAGGGATAATAGCAAACGTTAAATGACCAACATTCATAAACAATATAGAGTATGAATAGATAAACTTTATTCATAAATTCAAAAAGTCTTTACAACGATAGAATATTCAAAAAGAAAAAGAAATCAATCTGCATTTGTATGATCTGGGGGCTGGGGATCAGGCAGCGACTGATCCTCATGTTCTGGGGGCTAAGGATCAGGCAGTGACAAATCCTCTCCATCCAAGTCATCAAGGGTACCGATGGATCCAGGGACATTATCTGGGCTCACGAGCTGCCAAGGATCGATCAGGTTCACAAGGTCATCCCATGCAGCCTTCTTCAGAAACGCATCAGAGGGTTTGGCATCTGGTTCATACTTTGTCCAATCAGGAGCTTCAAATAACATCGCTTCAGGCGTATATAGGAGCTCATGGAACTCTTCACCTTCCCTATGCTTCTCCAACCAAGATCGGGCAAGGTAAAAACCATATTTTACATATGGCACCGGGAAATCCTCTTTCCGACTCAAGCAGTCTTTAGAAAGTCTGTACTCCTTCACAGCTTCTGCCCTGATACTATCAATTTCAACTTGATTAAGAGAAGGAGTGGTTTGACTCTCTAGTTCAGTGATATGTTGTTCTAACTCTTGATTGCGATCTGCTAGCCCATTAAAACTCGTGAATAGGGAGTAATACTTAGACTGGGTATTATCTAGCTCTGCTTGTGCTTGTTGAAAATCTTCATTAAGTTTGCTAGACCTAGCAGTCTCGACAGTAAGATCCCCTTTGGCGCGATTTAAATCATGGAGAGCATTTGAGAGTTGATCTTCTAAATTTTACACCACTCCGGGTAGCCCAGATAATTGGTTGTTAGCATTTGTTAACTCCATAACCTTGTACCTTAATGCCTGAAGCTCTCTATCAATCTGATCCCGATAAGCTCGATGTTAGGCATTGTTAACTATGGTCCTTTAAGCAAGCTGAAAAGAAACACAAAAATTTAGACTCAAAGTAAAGCAAAGAGAAATAAAACGGAAGAGAAACTGAAAATTACCCCCACAGCTTCCACGTCGGCCAAGTCCTCTCCTTTTGAAAAATTTTTAAATAATCGGTGTTCATCCCTTGAAAGGATAGTATGTCAAGACCCTTCATGACTTAACCAAAACTACTACAAATTTTTCACATTTTAACTTACCTTTCCTCTAATCAATGGTTGGGCTGTGATTCGATGTTAGCTTCCTCGCATACCATATCATCCATTATCATACATACATGTCAATATACTATTACTGACTGTAACTTCTTTTATAGTACATGTGAGATCATATAAAATCTAGTACAATTACATTCCCCTTAATATAAATCGTATACATTACTGTGCTATTTCTATGTTTAGATACATAACTGTACAAAATATGTATACCTGTCGATCGATAGGAAATAGCAGCGGACAACAGGAATACTATCCCTCAAGCACACTTGCTCTACGGCTGATGCTCTGTAGAGAGGGAAAATAAAGGGGGATGAGCATACAACGCGCTCAGTAAGAAAATCAGGCAAGCAAGTAGACATCTACACTATCTACTCAAAATAATGCTATGCCTCGAAAATATCCTTTCCTTAACTCACTTTAAAAGCATGTCTTTATATATATATATACTTGTACAGATTAAATCCCATGTACAGAAATCATGCTTGCTTTCTCAAATGTAGGCAAAATAATGCATATTTATAATATCACAATGCCTTTAGATAAATCATGCCATGTATATTTAAATCAAAGTAAATATGGCATTTAAATCATTCACAACACAAAATCGGATTCCAACCCATCCCTCAGGTCTATCCGTATCATAAATAAATCAGTCAGTCAGGTGATATATCATGTGAGACTCTGTGGTGAAATGTAATAATATCCTGGACTATGGCCATATCCTATAATGGTGATCCTAGGCAACACAGATCTCGGTGTGCGAGGCATCACTGCTGCAATGGGAGGGGGGTCAGTTCATCACAACCGTCAGCTATCAACTCCTCAACTCCATAACACCACACAGT
This sequence comes from Firmiana major, assembly GCA_033439115.1. NCBI lineage: Eukaryota > Viridiplantae > Streptophyta > Magnoliopsida > Malvales > Malvaceae > Firmiana > Firmiana major. The sequence continues at coordinate 27,146,403 of CM065910.1, forward strand.
ACAGTGTACTCCATGCCACTCACATGGTACAACGTACTTTGTGGATCCTAGATCACAGTCGGGGTGCCTGCCATACTTTTCCTATTGTATTTCACATTAAATACAATCTATTCCACTTAATGGGCTTTAATAAACCTTAATGGGCCTAACTATACCTTAAGCCTATTTTCATTTTACTACTTATTTTCGTTGGGGCTTTTGGGCTTGTGGGGCCTACCAACTCTTATTGGGCTTATCTTAGACCCATTACATCTCATTAGGCCTAAAATAATTGGGCTTGGCCCATTGGACCTCTCAGCCATATGCTATGGCTGAGAGCACCCCATGCCGTCGGTCACACCTTGGCATGCCATCCATGTCCATTTCCTTAGCCAATTCAATTAGGCATTTTCACAAACACTTGGTTGGCAATGTTCTTAAGCATCACATAGTTCATTTAGGCATTTTATCAAACAACTTGATTGCCAACTTAATACATGTATTAATTAATCAAATTAATTAATTCTAACTATACCATAATCATTAACACATGTATATCAACTCATTTATAGCTTAATATCATATGGGTATTCATCAATATTTCACTACTCACTCTCGGCCTAACCATGATCATAGTAATTTCATACATTAACATATATGAATTTGAAAGCTTGAAAATATACCTAGTACTTGTGTTCTCACTTGGCCAAAACTTTAGAGCCTCACGATTTGCACAATATGGCTTCTTGATAACCAATTCCAACATATGTTACTCTCCTCTCAATTTGGAATAATTTTCATGAAGAATGTAAGTTCCAAATATGCCTAAATCCTAGTGATTTTTAGTGAGAGAAAGCTTGGATAAATGTATTTCAATGGTTTCCTTGTGTAGCCGAGAATGGTACGTTGAAGATGACAATGGTGTGGCTGATTTTATAAGCCATTTACTTAGCCATTAAGCCTTACTTTTCAGCCATTAAAATTGACTTCCTAAGGTTTAGTTATGAGTCACCTAATGAGTCATCTAATGAGTCATAGTTAGCTTTAACTATGATTAGATATTTAATCCTAATGTGCTTTACAATGGGCCTCTCGGTTTGGGCTTTCTTATTGGCCTTTCGGGCTGAAAATTTTACTATACCACTGGCCTTTTATTGTCTAAATATCTGGCCTATCAATCGGTCCAACAATTCGATCTAAGGGACCTAAGAATTTCGATCTACGTTTAGTATACCTTAATGGGCTTTAAAATCTCCACTTTAGGCCCATTACGTTTTTATCCATTAATTTTAATCCGGATTCCTTTCGAATAAATTTTTCTTACTTCCAGGGATGATTATCTTGTATTCTAACCAAAAATATTTTTCTCCAATTTTTCTCCTTTTAAGTTCTTCTCTTCAGTCAGAATGATTCATATCCACTCAGTTTAGCCTGTGACTCTTATAGCTCACATTAGGCTTTTATGTAGCTTATGAGTGCTAAATAATTTCATATACACTATAAATCTAGTAAATACTCTTCTTATGATTCAACTATAATAATAGAGTGTTCATACGCATAGAAATCATAAGGAATAAGCTACATAAAATACGGGTTTGATATAGTAGCCCAACCCAATCGAGACGCCACCCTGGGAGTCTCCAAGGTATCATTATCGCGTACTCCCAAGTAAACCCAAAACTTTGACCCCCTCATTGTGGAACCACCATCTACAGAATATGACCCCTCATCGACGAGAGCCATCTTGGGAAGAATTGCCTTTTCCTCATCACTGATTCAATGTACAAACGCCTCCGATTCTTTCGATGAGGCGAGATTATATTACACTCGACACGCACTTCATACCGAGATCGTCTCGAGGAGCTGAAGTGCTCCTCGAAGGGGAAGGAGCCTTCCCTCTACCTCGAGAGGGATCCCTAGATTCAGTAGGGGGAGGAGTCTCTTGCCTAGAAGGAGACGGAGTCCGAGCTCAGGGTAATGGAGGTAGAACTAATGTCTGACTGGGAACAACATGTGTAAAGCGAGGTCTCTTTCCAGTAGGATCGCTAGACTAACCTTCCTCCACCCTGTGACGTACTAAAGAACGCCTAATGTGGCTCATCTCTACAAAAAAGGAAAAACCAAAGAAATTGTCAAAAACGCAGTCTGAACTAATAATGATAAATTGAAAAGCATGAAAGTTTACCATCAGGAGAATCAAGATGCTCCTAAAGGGACTCTACGTTTAACGTGTCATCATCTCGGAGGACCATAAAAGTGGAACCAAACCTTTCCCAGCCGCTCACATCAGCTAGGGGATAACTCTCAGGGCTGGACTCCCTATTTGTGCTCCCTATATCCCTTTACGACCTTAAATGTTTAGGGTTCGACTAGAAAGGAATAGACGATGGAAGATTTAAAGGAGGAACAGAGGGGCCGGCAACATGAATAGAACCTATACCCTAACCAGCAGACGTTAAATTCTCATTTAACAAAAAAATTATAGAGGTCAATTGGGTTATCAACTAACAGTTTATTAATATCTGAAGACAATTGTCTCCTACGTACATAAATCTGGGGACCCTTAGGGATTTCGCGCCTGGTTTCCTAAAGAGTGGGGAAGTCAAGGCCTTCAGGTGTCTCCACAATGAGCCACTCTGATTCGAATCCGTGGAGTTTATTCGCAGGTTTTTCGAATAACCTATTCTCAAACCCAAGCTTACACACCCACTGAAGGAAATAAGGAACTAAACCAGAGCTACCCCAAAACGTAAAAAAAGTATAAAATAGGGGAAAAGGAGAAACACCCTATAATTGGCAATGCACAGTAAAATCAATTAATTGCATCCAAGCGTGAGGATGTAGCTGTCCGAGAGCAATCCTATACTCTCTAAGGAAAGAAGCTCCGAAGTCAAAAATGGGAAAACGAAATCCTAGCTTTAAGGATATTCTAAAAATAACTACCCCATTGGACACACTACATACGCCACTCTCTTGAGGGCTTGGAAGTCTATAAGGGTATTCCTCAGGCAAAGGAAATCTACACCTAATATCCTGAATGTCAGCCTCCGTCAGATTCGATCTAACGCCTAGCTCTATAAGCTTCCCCGCACAGTGGCTAGCGATTCTAGACTTAAAAAGGACTGCAAAAAACCAATCAGCGACAGAGTTGACACAGAAGATGCGATAGAGTTTTACCTAACATCGTATCAAAGTTACAAAAAAAAGTGGCAGGGTTGAATGCAGACCTGCGATAGAGTTTGGCGACAGAAGTTTTCACGACTGAATAACCGTACCAGAGTGCTGCGACAGAGTTTGCAGTAGAATGTGCTAGAATGATGCGACAGAGTGGCAGGTGATGCGAGAGAGTTGCGACAGAATACTGTGAGAGAGAGTTTCTCAACAATTCGGCAGTATTTGACCTTTATATATATATTCGCCACTAAGGTGGCTAAAGCGTCGCGCATGTACAGTACCCCAAACATATATATAATCTCGGCTGAGGTGACTGAAGCATCCCACATGTACAGTAACCCAAATGTGTGTCGTATCCTTAATAAACAATCCTAGAAAGACACAACCCTATTATTATACTCTTTTGTAGGGAATTTCCCTACGAAAGAGTGGAGAGCAATTGATAGAGGTCATATACATCAAGTCTACAGAGGTAAACATTGGCCAACAGAGGATAGCTACGTGTCAGGTCATAAGCCCACGAGGCATACGCCTCGTGGCAACCAGTGAAAGGTAACGACAAACCTTTATCATGCAACAGAGTATGTTCGGTGACAGAGTTCTGCGCCATAATTCTAACGGTAGAGGTCATCAGACCTTTGTATCCCTGTGCGTTGCGACAGAGGTCCTTAGACCTCTATCGCCCGAAGGTACTTCACCGCACAGCGTCAGACTTCTGCATCATGCGACAGAGCTTCTCAGAACTCTATCGCCTGCCCAGTCGTGCGCCTGGGCCTTAGAACTCGGATAGCCAAAAATGGTAAAGTCTTGGGCCCAAATATTCATAAGCCCTGAGATAATTAAAAGCCACACCAGAAACATTTATAAATACCCTCAGGTATGAGCAAAAAATTTTAGGCTCTACTTTATTGACTAAGACTCTGCTTAAACTTTTTTTTTCTGACTTAAGCATCGGAGTGCGTCGCAGGGACAGATCCCTGCACTCTTCTGATCTTTATTATTTTTGCAGAATCTTCAAAGACACATGGAGGAAACAACAAACGTCACCATTCAATCATTGATTTTGAGTACAAAAACAAAATGTAAATGGGCTTTAACCTTAAGCAATTGGGCCTCTCAGTTTGGGCTTTTCTATTGGGCTTATTTAACTAGAATTTTTATGTCAATTGGGCCTTTAATTATGTCAGACCTGGATTTTATGTAGCTTGTTCCTTATGATTCCTATGTGTATGAACACTCTATTATTATAGTTGAATCATAAGAAGAGTATTTACTAGATTTAAAGTGTTAGTAAAATGATTTAACACACAAAAGCTACATAAAAGCCTAATGTGAACTATAAGAGTCACAGGCTAAACCGAGTGGATCTAAATCATTCTGACTGAAAATAAGTACTTAAAATGAGAAAGTATAGAGAGTTCATGAAGGAAAGTCAGCTTGATTTAGTTCCGAACACAAAGAACGAGAGTAAAAGCTAAAAAGGGTAAAATGGACCTTTTTGGCGAGTTAAGGTATTTAAGGTGTTTCAGGTGTAATTATCTACCGAGAACGGTTGAAACATAAAGAGGAGAGTGTAAGACATAAGATATGACACTTTCAAAATTTTAAGAAAAAGTCAACTTGGTCAATGGTTAAGGAAAAAGTCAACTATAGTTAAGAAAGTGGACTTTTACCATAGTTGACTAGTCATGGTTAAAAATTAACCTAAGTATCGAGAAAAAATTGGGGAAAACTATTCTTAGTCAGAATACAAGATAATCATCCTTGGAAGTAAAGAAAATTTATTCAGAAGGATTCCAGATTAAATTTAATGGTTAAAAATGTAATGGGCCTAAGGTGAAAATTTTAAAGCCCATTAAGGTATACTAAACGTAGATCGAAATTCTTAGGTCCCTTAGACCGAATTGTTGGACCAATTGATCAGCCAAATATTTAGACAATTAAAGGCCCGAGGTATAGTAAAAATTTCAGCTCGAAAGCCCAAACCGAGAAGCCCAAATGGAAAGCCCATGAGATAAATATCTAACCATAGTTAAAGCTAAACATGACTCATAAGGTGACTCATTAGGTGACTCATGACTAAGGCTTAGGAAGTCAAGTTTAATGGCTGGAAAGTAAGGCTTAATGGCTAAGTAAGTGGCTTATAAAATCAGCCACACCATTGTCATCTTCACCACACCATTCTCGGCTAGAATAAGAAACCATTGAAACAAATTATCCAAGCTTTTTCTCACTAGAAATTACTAGAAATTAGGCATATTTGGAACTTGCATTCTTCATGAAAGTTGTTCCAAATTGAAAGGAGAGTGACATAGTTGGAATTGGCTATCAAAGAGCCATAGAGTGCAACCCGTGAGCCTCTAAAGTTTCGGCCAAGTGTGAACACAACTATTGGTATATTTTCAAGTTTTCAATTTCATATATGTTAACGTATGAATGATTTTAAGTGTATTGGTATATGTTTTAAGCATTGAAACATATGAAATCACTATGATCTTTGTTAGGCCGAGAGTGAGTAGTGAAATATTGATTAATGTCCATATGATTTTAAGGCATAAATAAGTTAATATACATGTGTTAATGATTATGGTGTAATTAAAATTAATCAAATTGATTAATTAATACATGTATTAAGTTGGCAATCAAGGTGTTTGATAAAATGCCTAAATGAACTATGTGATGTTTAAGAATGTTGCCAACCAAGTGTTTGTGAAAATGCCTAAGTGAATTGGTTAAGGAAAGGGACATGGCCGGCATGCCATGGTGTGACCGACGACATGGATAGCTCTCGGCCATGGCATGTGGCCGAGAGGTCCAATGGGCCAAGCCCAAATATTTTAGGCCCAATGTGATGTAATGGGTCTAGGACAAGCCCAATAAGAGTTGGTGAGCCCCACAGGCCCAATAGGCCCAACGAAAATAAATAGTAAAATGGAAATGGGCTTAAGGCATAGTTAGGCCCATTAAGGTTTATTAAAGCCCATTAAGGGAAATGGACTGTATTTAATGTGAAATATAGTAGGAAAGCATAATCAACCTGATAAATGGTTATATGCAGCTCCAGAGATTATTGGAGGAGCAAATCGGACTGCTGAAACGAGCAGCGCAGAGAAAGTGAAATTTCTCGAGTAATTGCAGGTAAGGGACTTTTATGAGTAGTTAGAGATACCTGCACGTATTTTCGTCTGCTTTTACATTCACTTAAAAACTCTGAGGGTCAGAGAAAGTGAATAATAATTATTGTGACCCGATAGTGGCAAATTACGATTTTGCCCCTAGTTAGTCAAAAAGTCAACTTTTGTAAAAAGTTGTAAAAAGCATGGAAACCACTATTTTGAGTGTTTTACTACTGTTTAGCAGAAGAATAAATAGATGAGCTAATGATTTTAAGGTTGATGTGAATTAAGCACACTTTATAGTGTTGATTTTGATATTTTATAAATCATCCATTTTTAAAGAGTCATCTATCATATTATGTGAGAATGAATCGTGCTGGAGCACATCTCACACTGGATTTCATATATTTTCCACATATATTAGTGCTAGATTTTGATTCGCACTAGATTTGCATGACATGCATGATAGAGTGCTGGAGTTATTACTCTTACTCAGTTTTATATGAAATATGCATGAGAGACTGCTGGAGCGATTAGCTCATACTCGAGTTTTACATGAGATGCATGACAGAGTGTTGGAGCGTTGCTCATACTCGATTCTTCATTATTTATACATGATATAGTACTGGAGCTATTGCTCGTACTTGATTTGATGATATTGTGCATAGCATGGTACTGGAGCTATTGCTCGTACTTGATTTAATACATGAACTATGCATTGACCTAGTTGTTGTAGGTTTACTCGCACTAGAGTTGAGTTTTTGATGTGAAACAGTGTTTGAGCGGAGTGTCGACTGTGAGTCGCACTCAAAGGCGCGCACTGTATGTGATATATAATACATGTTGAAAACCATGCTTGATTTCCTTGTGTAGACTGAGTGTCACACTATGAGAGGATTCGCATGAGGATACTAGAGACGTGGTATGATATTCCAAGGTTTTGAGGGCTAAGACCTATGGCAGGCACCCCGACTGTGATGTAGGGTCCACGGGTGTACGTTGTACCGTGCATGTGGCATGGAGTACACTGTACCGTGTGTTGTTGTGGAGTTGAGGAGGATATAGCTGGCGGTTGTGATTGACTGACCCCCCTCCCGTTGCAACAATGATACCCTGCACACTAGGATTCCATGTAGCTTGGGATCACATGTCGGATATGATCATAATCCAGGATACTATTTACATTTTCACCATAGAGTCTCACATGATATATCACCTGATTGACTGATTTAATTGCAGACAGACCTGAGGGATGGGTTGGACTCCGATTTTGTGTTGTGAATGATTTAAATGCCATATTTACTGTGATTTAAACATACATGGCATGATTTATCTAAAGACATTGTGATATTATAAAGATGCATTGTTTTGCACTACATGCCTACATTTGAGAAAGAAAGCATGATTTCTGTACATGGGATTTTAATCTGTACAAGTATATATATATTTAAAGACATGCTTTTAAAGTGAGTAAAGGAAATGATGTTTTCAAGGCATAGCATTATTTTGAGTAGATAGTGTAGATATCTACTTGCTTGCCTAATTTCCTTACTGAGCGCGTTGTATGCTCACCCCCTTTTCTTTACATCTCTCTACAGAGCATCAGCAGTAGAGTGAGAGCTATTGAGGGATAGTATTCCTGAGTCCACTGCTATTTCCTATCGATCGACAGGTATGCATATTTTGTACGGTTATGTATCTAGACATAGAAACAACTCAGTGATGTATACGATATATATTATGGGGAATGTAATTGTAGTAGACTTTATATAATCTCACATGTATTATAAAAGAAGCTACAGTCAGTAACAATATATTGACATGTATGTATGAAAATGGATGATATGGTATGCGAGGAAGCTAACATCGAATCACAGCCCAACCATTGAAGAGAGGAAAGGTAAGTTAAAATGCGAAAAATTTGTAGTGATTTTGGTTAAAGTCATGGATTGAGATGGGGTCCTGACAAATTACCCTTAATTTTAGCCCATAAATTGGGCCCAATGTTCGCCCCATTTTGCTTACACATTCGGCCAATTAGTTTTCATGCTTCATGGGCCTTTAAAATTTCAATTCTTGGCCAAATATCTTTTCTTCAATTTCAGCCCAATTAAATTGATCCAAATTTAATTTAATTTATTTTCCATATACTAGAGGTTGAAAATTGACTATTTAAACTAAAAATAATTCTTCCCTCGCTTTAACCTTAGTTGGGTTAAACTTTAACCATGGTTAGTTCTTATGGTCAAAGTCAACATTTTCTAGGATGTTTTGACTTTTCTTGACCTTTGTCTACATTGAATTTTTTCTAAAAATCCCCAAAAGTGAGGGTTTTCATGATTAAGACTCTCATCTTTGCGTTTTTGTCGCTTCTGTGAGGCGAAAACGTTAAAAACAGCTCAAACGATTGATTTTGAGCTTGTTTGGGTCCTTTTTAGCATTTTCAGTACTTCGACTTGATGGGGACAAAACCAAACCAACTTACCTTCTTGACCTATTCTCGTTTGGATGTTTTAAATTCTTATCTTCAGTCAGAATGGTTGGCATCCCTTCGGTTTAGCCTAAGCTCACTTTAGCTCATAATTGGCACTTTTATGCTTTTAAAACATTTTCTACTTTTTCTTGCCTTTATAATTGTAATTCAATATTTCTTATGCTTCTCATACATAAATCATTGTTTACAATAGTGAATCATAAGTAGGACAATATAAAAATACGGGTTTTACATGTTTATACATGAAAAAAGTGCTTCAAAACACGACATGAAAATAGAATGATTTAAAGTATGGCATAATGATCATGTATTTGTGTAGTTATCTACTTGCTTGCATAATTGTCTTACTGAGCTAGTGAGCTCACCTTTTCATTTTCCCCCTTTCTACAAAGCATTTTCAGTAGCTAGAGAGCGACTGAGAACTTGCATTCTGGTATCCGCTGCATTCCGATCGATCGGATGATATACACATACGTATAGTTTTGTACCTAAACATATAACAACACAGTGATAAATACAGATCTAATATTGGGGAAGTAATTGTTGTCCAATGCATAAGGTCATGTAAATTCACGTTACACAATATAAGTATTTACTATTATATGAGATGTGAATGTATGATAAGATAGGTAACATGGTGTGACCAATGTCGAATCATAGCCAACTATTAATAAGATGGTCATGAAGGGAAAAAGGTAAAGAAAAAGCAAAAACATTGTAGTGTTCTTAGGTAAAAAGAGGTCGTGACAATTTCCCCCTCAACCATGGTGTAACCAAAAATGGAAGGAAATTGGCTTGTGAGATTCAATCTCACAAACCACTTAGTTTCTAATTACCAAATTCAATTATGTTGCAGAGGAAGTGGCAAGGAGCAACTATGTAGAAGAAAGTTAGAGTAATAATGGCTAGAAATGGTTATGGAAGTGGCAGCAAAGCTTGAAAATATGGCCACAAATTTTCCTTCCTTTTTCTTATTTTTGGTTGAATTTTGGACAGATTTTTGGCATATTTATCATGTTAGTTGACCATAATCTTTCTAGAACTAAGAAAATTCCAATTTAATGCATAAATGTCTCATACTTAATCTTTGGTCCTAAGCTTATGTTATAAGATACCAAAAATATCTTTTTTGCGTAAATTTTTCACTAAACTTTAATTCAATTGGTGCACTTGGAAATCTCATCGAACTTTTCCATTCAATTCATATAAATCATATTATAGGTGAAATCAGTCAAAAAAATGGAGGTTATTTAATTATAGATGAATTTTACCTAGTTTTACATGTTACAGTCCTTTTAAGTATTTTCAATTAATAGTGTGAAAAAAGATCTGACATGAAAATTAAGGACTTGACATAACTCATAACACACTCCTAATGTATTTCATAGTGTCCACTTGGTCATAGTCGAAAAGTCGATCTATGGACAAAATCGTCATTTATCGATTGTTTGTCATTTACCGAGATATTTCAAAATTTTGAAATTTTAAAGATAATAAATTTACCTAAGGTACAATATCATCATTGGTTAATGATTGGGATAAGTCTGTACAGGTGAGCACTCATATGGGGCCCATAAACTTCTTGTTACGCAAGCAACACTATTTACACCTAAGTAGGTAGAAAAGCCAGTTCAGTGATCTTATGCTATTCTAAAAGCACAAGAAACTGTATAGGTACAAAAATTGCAATTATTACATACTATTACTAATATTAGAAGTGATCATGGCAAAGTGTTTGAAAATCTTTGTTTTGATGAATATTCCAAGTAATTTTTTCGCTACTAAAACAACTTAACAAAATAGGGTAGTTAAAAGAAGAAAAATAATTTTAGAGGAAATAGTTAGAATAATGCGTTAATAAAATAATTTGTCCAAATAATTTTAGGCTAAAGCCATTAATACTTCAGGCTATGTTATTAATAGAGCATTAGTTCAATTCTAAAGAAAACTCCATATGAGCTTTACAGATGAAATAAACTAAACATTAGCTGTTTTCATCCTTTTAGCTGCAAATGTTTTATTTTGAGTAATGGAAAAAATAATATGAGGAAATTTGATGTAAAAAGTGATGAAGGAATTTTCTTGGGTTATTCTTTAAATTCTAAAACTTATAAAATCTTTAGTATAATAATATTTATGGTTGAAGAGTCTATTCATGTGATTTTTGATAAGTCCAACTCTTTATCTAGCAAAAGTAACGTTGATGACACAGAAATATTTGATGAGGTTGTAAGAGAACCCTCACATGTTGATAATGTAAATGAAAAATTAAAGGATCTAGATTTAAATAAGAAAGAGGAGTCAATTGATCAAAAACATGGGGAAAGAAAACCTAGGTGCCCAAGAGAGCATAAGTATGTCAAAGATGATGAAATAGTCGGAATATATGTTAATATGTAGCATTTGTGTCTGTAAGACCTAATTTTAGTTAAAAACACGAAATTAAAAATGCAAAAGGATTGAAATAAAATTCTCGAGCACGTTGAAGGGCAAAATGGTCAAAAGACCGAAATTCGATATAAATTCGACAAGAAAATTTTATTAAAAATATGGATTTGAGAAATCTTGATCAATAAAGGAGAAATAATAAAATTTTGGGTTAAATTGATCAAGATATCAATTTATTGGAATTAATTGGGATTAATCGAAATTTTTACCTCGAAAAAATTTTCTCGAAAATAATCGAAAAATATACCGAAAAGTCAAAATAATACTGATAAATTCAATTAGGGATTAATTGAATAAATTAATAATTTTTTTAGATATTTTTGACAAAATAATAGTATTTTAATGATTAAAATAATAATAAAAATAATTAATAAAATTATAAAAAAAAGAAAAAAGAAGAAACTCAGAATCGTGAAACGCGATTCTGAAAAGAAACAATAGGAAACGAAGTAGAGGCTGAGCCCTTGCTGGCGAACGACGGTCGACGGAGGCCGAGGAAGGGAGCTCGACGAGGGTCGGGCCACCACCGGCCTAAAAGAGCCACGAACGGCGGCGACCGACGAGAGGAACGGCGAGAAAAATGAAACCGAGAGAAGAGAAGGCGATTCTCGATAACCGACGACGATTCGACACCGACCGACCGTCGTTGAACGTTCCCGAGCCCCAGACGATGTGATTGGTGGCGGCCGTGACCGGCGAAACTGCCGACAAATGCCGAAAAGAGGAAATAGGTACCGACGGTGGAGAGAACAGGCTGGACCGATGACTTTTCGGCGGCCTTGGACGAAACCGAGGGCAGATTCATGCTGCGGACGGCCCAACGGAGCTACTGGCGGCGGAAGCCGATGGAGAACTGGTCGGTAAGGCACTGAACCGACCGAATCGGAGTGAACCGGTGGTCCGAATCGGGTTTGAACCGGACCGAACCTGTTCAGCCAAGAAAGAGGGGAAAAAGGAGAAAAAAGGGAAAAAGAAAAGGAGAAAAAAATTGGAGAAAAATCTCGGTGATGTAATCGAGCTACGGGTAAGTCGGTAAGCGGTCGAAATTGACTGATTTAAATTTTGGAATATTTAATTTAATTAATTTTTGACTGGAAATTTACCCGAAAATTTATGAAATTGTGTAGCTCGACAATTGGCATCCAACGAGAGCTCGAGATAGCCTCGATTTGCATACTAGCATGGAATCTCGGGTAAGTAACTCTTATTTACGACAATTTACATCGTTATGTTTGCTTCGGATTTAATTATCGCATAAAATAAATTAAATTATGAAAATTTAGATAAATTGTCGTAAATAATAAATTGTGCTATTTGAGAGTTAGAACGAGGCCTAAGAAATTATTGGTGGGCCCAATAAGCCTTGATAATGTGAAAATTAAGTGGAAAACGGGCTTAAGGTCGGCCCATTAAGGTGCAATCGTGCCCAATAGGGGTAAATGGACCCAATAATTTAAATTAAGCCCAGAAAATATTAAATACAATTAAATTGTATGATATCTGACCTGAAGAATATTTATACGCAGTTCTGGACATTGGATTGGGAGCAGATCGGACTGAGTGACGAGACAGCAGTGGAAAAGGAAAGGTCAGACTCTACAGAAAAATAAGGTAAGGGAATTCTACGGACTGTTAGAGGTAACTTTATGAAATTTCAAAGTCATATGCAGTCTTTTAAATTATTTGAAGGGTCTAGAAGTAAGTTAAAAATTGTAGCGCCCCGAATGGGTAAATTACCAAAATACCCTTGTTAAGGGTAAAATTTTCAATTTTAGGAAAAATTGGGAGGAGCAAGAACAAGAGGTTCCTGCTCGTTCTGGAGATGTTTTGACGCATGCATGAGTAGGCTGGTTAACCTTGAAAGAAAAATGCACAGCATTGCATATTTTCAACAAGGAAATTGTTTTGAAAACTGTTTTGAGGAAACAGAGCCACCTATGTGTTTTTATTGACATGTGACGTGCTAGAGCTTAGCTCGCACGATATTTTTGATTTGGGTGATGCATGCATTAGTGTTGGAGCGAGAGCTCGCACTAGAGTTTTACATGCATGGGTGCTGGAGTCTAACTCGCACATGATTTTACATGATTTTCGTGATACGGTGCTAGAGTCTAACTCGTACCATATTTTTATATGATTTTTGAGACAGGGTGTTGGAGCTTCGCTCGCACCAGATTTTTATATATATATATATATATGATTTTCGTGATGGTTTGCATACAGAGTGCTAGAGCTTAGCTCGCACTAGTTTTACTTGATTTGATGAGAGTGCTGAGCATCGCTCGCACTGATTTTATGAGAACATGAGATGAGCCGTGCTTGGAGCATCGGGTAGACTGTGTGTCACCGATTAAATAGGATCGCACGTGCGTTTTGAGACATGGCATGAGTATAGAGATATGATATGGGTCCACGGAGTACGATGTACCGTGTGGCATCTTCGGATGCGTGGTATCTTCGGATACGTGTGGCATCTTTGGATGTGTGGGATCGGATAAGACCAACGAGATGGACTGACCCACCTCCCAGGCGATTCCCGATCATGGTGAGACCTCGCACACTAGGATCCGTGTAGGCAGAGGGACTCCCGAGGACACATGACCATAATCCTGGTTATTACCGATATACAGATGTTGCCTAGTCTCGTATGTTGATGATTTTGACGAGATTGAAACTGGGTTTTTAAATCAAATGTGCATGATGATTATTTCCATGCTTTTTAAACCCATGTGTGATGTAAACTGATTTTCATGGTTTTTTGTGAGTCAGGACCACCCGAGGGAGGGGTTGAGTCCTGACTTTATTGTGAAATTTTTAAATGAGAAAGAAATGATTTAAAAGGAGTTGCATGTTGAATTTTCCATGCGAACGTGTTTTACATGACATCATGAATCATAGCATCAGTTTTAAAATGTGTGGAGAAAGGGTGGTTTATGCATGGCACCACGTTCATGTAGGTAGTATGGTTACCTACTTGTTCGTAGAATTGCCTTATTGAGCTTGATGTGCTCACCCCTTTTATCTTCTCACACAGATAATCTCCGGTAGATGTTGAGGCGACTGAGTACTGCATTCCGGATATCCGCTGCTGCCCATCATTTAAGGTATATACACTTGTACATATTGTATCTAAATAAGCATAGCATAGTAACATGTTTGTAAGTAACTTTAGGGGATGTATAAATATTGTAAACATTTATAAATGAATGAGAAATAATTAAATTGGTGGGACTGGCATTGACGCATAGCCCAATTGTTAGTGGAGTGTGGTCACGATCAGAGGACAGGTAAGCATGAAAGAAAATAACAAAACACGAAAAATTTACTCTGATTTTTAGGTAGTTTTGGGTCGTGACAGTGTCACAATTAGAACCAAAGAACATAGAAAAGGCTTTGATAGATGATAATTCGATTATGGCAATGCAAAAGAAACTAAATCAATTTGAAAGAAGTAAAGTTTTGAATTTAGCTCCTAGACCTATTAATTATCCTTCCATTGGTACTAAATGGATATTCATGAATAAAATGAATGAAAATAGTGTCATCATTAAGAACAAGGTTTGATTAGTTGCACAAGGTTATATGCAAGAAAAGGGAATAGACTATAATGAAACATATGCTTTGTTAGCTAGATTAGAAGCTATTAAGATGTTACTTGCCTTTGCATGCTTTAAGAACTTCAAGCTTTATCATATGGATATAAAAAGTATATTTCTATATGGTTTTATTAATGAGGCAGTATATGTACAAAAACCTCTCGGTTTTTAAACTCTCAAAAGCTTTATATGTTTTGAAACAAGCTCTTAGAGCTTGGTATGAAAGGCTTTCAAAATTCTTAATTGAAAAAAGGGTTTTCAAGATGAAAGGTTGATATAACCTTATATTTTAAAACCTAAGGTAATGATCTGTTAGTAGTTTAAGTGTATGTAGATTACATTATTTTTGGTTCTACTAATGATTCTTTGTGCCAAGAATTTTCTAAGATCATCCAAAGTGAATTTGAAATAAGTATGATAGGGGAGCTCACCTATTTTATTAGGGCTCTAAGTAAAGAAAACTAACGATGGCATCTTCATCAATTAAGCTAACTTGCTCAAAAGCTTTGGAATGGATGAAACCAAGCCTCAATCAACTCCAATGAGTACATCTTTAAGGTTTGACAAAGATGAAGGAGGTAAGTGTGAAGACACTAAACTATATATGTTTATGATAGCTTCATTGCTTTAGCTTTCCAAGAAGTAGACTCGAAATCATGTTAAAGACACTCATTCCTTAGGTTTGTGGTATCCTAGAGATTTCACCTTTGCACTTCATGCCTATTTTGATGCGGATTTTGGTAGATGTAAATTTGATAGAAAGAACACTTTTGATACATGCCAATTTTTAAGGAATAGGTTAATCTCTTGGTTATCTAAAAAGAAAAATAGTGTAGCTCAATCCATAACTGAGGCTGAATTCATAGCTTCCTGTAGCTATTGTGCCCAAGTGTTACAGATTAAGCAACAAAAAAAGATTATGGAATAGATATGAACCGAATTCCCATAAAATGTGATAATACAAGTGCAATAAATCTCACCAAGTGTAAGATCCAAAATTTGATGTCTATTCCTTAAGGATTCATCATTGTAAACATTGATTATGTTATTATGAATCCTAAGACAATTTATATTTCAATTCCAAGACAAATTGACTTAAGTAACCACTTCAAATGCCTTAAAGTGCAAAAATATGAGCACTGGTGAGCTCGGGTTGAACTAGATGGTATCCGACCAATCCAATAGAATATATTGACTAAGGACATCAAAATATAGGCATGTCAAGAAGGGAAGTTGGTTTGGTTTGGTCCCTTTAATGCTGGAGTGGTGAAAATACCAAAAAAGGGCCAAACGAGCTCAAAATCAATTGTTTGAGCTGTTTTTAGCATTTTCAGCTACCAAATGTAGCCAAAACACAGAGATGAACTAATCAAGCATTGGCATTCATATATTTGGGTTATTCTACATTACTCAAATGTTGTCAATGGTCAAAGTCAAGGAAAAAGTTAGAATTGAAATGTGGACATTGATTAAGTAACCAAACCATGGTTAAACTTAACCCAACAATGGTTAATGCATGGGAGAAATAATCTTAGGCTAGAAAATATAAAATTCAGCACATTTCACTTAGTAAATTGATTAAATGCAATTGGGCTAAATTAAATATGGGCCGAAATGAATAATTGCTAATGGGCTTGACTAGTGAAATTTTAAAGGCCTAATATGCATGAAATAGACATGGGCTTAAACTAGGCCAAATGTGGGCCCATTTAAATGCAAAAATATAGGCCCAAATGAGTGAAAATCCAGCCCAATGAATATGATTTTTAGGCCCAAAACGAAAGCCCATTTGGATTTAAAGATCAAGCCCAAAACTAAAGCCCAAACCTAGTTAAGCCCAAACAAAATTAAAAGCCCAACTTATGGGCAGATTTTTATGGGATTAAATGGCAAGAAATTAAGCTTAAATATCCATATTTCTTATTGCCTCGGCCAATGTCTTCTTCATCACCAAAATAGCCACTATTTTAGTTTAGGTGTTTAATCTTTCTCTCTCTAGAAAACACCTACCTGCAACCATAATTAGAACTAGCTTTCTGCAGCGAAGTTGTTCCATATTACAAGGGGATTAACATATCCAAAAACCAGTATCCAAAAAGTTGAATTGAAGGAGCAAATCAATCCCACTAGTTTCAGCCAAATTGGGAAAAACAAGCTAGGTGAGTTTTCTTTCCACCAATCTTATATATGTTAGTCTAGTGAATTTATGGAGTAGATTGGTATATGAATTGAATTACAAAACAACCTAGAAGCTTGAGATTTAGCTTTAGCTGAAATGGGTATGGTAGTGTAGTGATTCATATGTCATGTGTTTAATGATGGTTATGTGTTGGAAATTACATGTAGATGATGATGGTGTAAATGGGTGAAATCAATTTGTAAGAATGGATGGATTTATCATGCATGCATATAAGGTGTTTGATAAAATGCCTTAATGAACTGGGTTAATGGTTAAGACAAGCATGCCAAGTGTTTGTGAAAATACCTAAAAGAGCTAGAAATGGCTTAAGTTGGCGTGAATGATGCCTATAGGCTATGGCTACCAAGTGCTCGGCAAAACGCCATAATGAGCGAGCTAGTGTAATAGACGACCACCATGGGCCAAGCACAAACCATGGATGGCCCAAGTTATGTCAATGGGGTAATAAGCTAAATGGGCCTTAATGGAAAGAATAGAAAGGTTAAATTGGGCTTAAGATAGAGTTGGACCCATTAAGAGGCAATTCGTCCCAATAAGAGTAATTGGGCCCAAAACGTTAAATTTGCCGTAATTAGCTTATATACGAGTGTATAAGGCTTAATTTACATGATTGATGATATTCTGCAGCTCTGGAGATGTAATTGGAGCTAAACGGACCGAGTGATTAACATCGTTGGAAAATAAGCGCGATCGACCTATATCGAGGTAAGGGATTTATGTGAGTAGCTAGAGATAGCTATACATACACGTTTTAATGTGATTTAACTGAAAATATATAGTAGAATACATAAATATCGAAATGACAAAATTTTAAGCTTAGTGATAAAAATCACCCATTTCAATCTAAATTACATTGCAAATATAAATGCACTGCACCACTACATGAATTGCATATTTTGAAAGTTTTACTCTCCACTACTGTTTATAATTGTATAATGATAGACTAGTTTAAGATTTTATTGTCTGCATTAAACTGCACATTTTCTAAAGTTAAACGTGTTTGTGTGGGAGTAATTCATGGATGGGTGACCAAACGGGAAATTTCACTCTTGCTTCGTTTTTACACAGTTTTATGTAGTGAACTCCGTTTTGAGTACCGTTTTCAATCAAATTGAGCCGTCTATCACTTTTATGAGTGAAACTATGTTAGAGACCTCATGTAGATTGTGTGTCACACTGACTTACCCGCACTGGATTTTGAGACAAAGGCACTGGACATTGATTGATTGAATACTAGGGCACAGAGTACGTTGTACCGTGTAAATAACACGGAGTACGCTATACCATACTTAAGTCTTCAGACTACTGAACTAAACTCACTAGTCGACGGGTTAGATTGAACCCCTCCCTAGGCAACTGGATACCGTCTCACACTCGACCAATGCTGCCTAGGATCACTGACTATGGCCATATGTCCTATATTATTTACTGTGCTTCCTACCTAGTCTCCACTGAACAAGATTTATATTGAGCAAGGTAACGACCTATGAACGGTCGGGGCCTTGATCTATTGTTTAACTGACAGAAAGAAATTGAACTGTACTACATTGTGTATTTTTGAAACAGAACTGAATTTGTTTACTAAACTGATTTACTGTATCGAACTGAACTAACTTACTGTACCGAACCGAGCATGCTTTTCACTGAATGAGCTTTTTATCTATTAAATAGATTTCATGCCAAATTTATTACTACGATTTTAAATGAAAGTTACTATTTTACAGCATGGCATTATGAGCGTGTAGATAGTGTAGTTATCTACTTGCTTACATATTTGCCTTACTGAGCTAGTTGTGTTCACCCTTTCATTTTTCCCCTCTCTATAAAGTACTTGCAATAGTTAGAAAGTCGACGGTAGTCCTGCATTCCTATTGTTCGCAGCTTCCTATCGAGAGCGAAGGTATACACATTTATATAACTTTTGTATATGTAAAAGAACAATTATGTATGCAGATATAATATTGGGGATGTAAACGTATGTGAATATAGCTATGTGATATGTATATATAAATTTTATTCAATGTTGATCCTACTGGTAACGTGATATAAAAACGGATAGTGAGATAAGCAAAGTGATTGGAGTAATGTCGACTCATAGCCCAACCATTTAAACTGTATATGAAATGGAAAAAGTAACAAAATTGTAAGGATTTTAGAGAAAAATGAGTCACGACAGAGATGGTATCAGAGCAGGGTTAGTGTCACGACCCTCTTTACCAGTCCGTGACCTTTACCTTACCACTTACAGTTGGACTGTGAGTCAACATCCGATCCATTTCTCATACATTTATAGTTTAATCATTTCAATTACAGGAAGTAGAATAGAAACTGGACTATTACATATAAGTAAGAAAGCGTTTACATCAGTTTCTATTATATACATCCCTAAAATACGTAATACAAACTATACTGTGCATTAATTTATAGGATAAAATTTTTTTCTCATCACAATGTATACCTCTCTGTACTGCTGGTATGGCTAAAGAAAACATGATAGCAGGGAAGACTACAGTGTACTCACTGCTACGTAGTATCTGCGGAGGGGGAAATAAGGGGGTGAGCATAATACGCTCAGTAAGTAAAGTATGAAAGCAGGTAGATAACTACACTATCTAGAAGCTAAAATACATATATATTCATTTCCCTTATAAAACAATAAACATGTTCTTTAAAACAACTTTCATCAATGCGAAACCATTAATTCGCTAGATAGGTATATGCATATTCACACAGTATCACACCATTTCACATAGCATTAACTATTCACACAGTTCATATATAGAAAATGCTTTATACTTAGTAAATCCATACATGTTGAGACATAAATCATGGGTTAGCACATCTCCAGACACAAAGCAAGGGAAGACATTCGTCACCTCACACAGTAGTGACAATGTCGAATCACTCAGATACATAAAGACATATGGCCATAGTCGGATTCCAGGCTACACAATTAGGTGTGCGGGAATCCTACGCTTGGGGAGGCGGATCAACCATCCCTTCAGTTCATACTCATTTCACGGCACATCGTACCCCATGCCTAACGCTCACGATACATCATGCTCCCGTGGATCCTTATTACCCATTTTCGTTGTCTCAAAATCTCGTGCGAGTAGGTCAGTATTAGGCACATAACAGAACACGATGGCTCAAGCACGATTTATACTCATTACATCACATTCAGAAACCACGTGTGAGCAGGTCAATACAAGACACACAACAATACATGACGACTCTAACATGGTTTTACTCAACACACAACATAATCATGAAAACCTAGTGCGAGCAACTCAGCGTAAGACACACAGCATATCTAAGGCATCAAGCACGGTATTACTAGGAAATTACATGCGAGCATAGTCAGAGCAAGAAACACGGCAATACTCGAAGGCTCTAGCATGATTCCTAAAATCTAGTGCGAATATCTCGAGTGGAACACACAACATCACCCGAGGCATCGAGCACTCTTTCATTTTCTCAAAATCCCTTTGAAAATAATGTGCGAGCAGGGCTGGTCAATCTACCGTTGCCTCTCATGCTCTAGCACGATTTCACATAGAAACGAAATAGAGAGAGCTCCCTGTATAGTCAAGAGTGAGAGGGTAAATTTCCCTTCAATCACTCTTCAAAACCATTTCATGCAATAGTTAAACCATAAGCCCGTCTACTATTATTCTTTCTCAAAACATTTGTAAAAACCTCTTTTCACAACAATCATAGAAGCTATGCTACTCATAGTGTGGACTTATTCTCATACGTAGTCTTCTACCTAGATATATTAATATCTATGAATTTATCGCATACATTCGAACACAGCAGGTAAGAAAACATATGTATAGTTATCTCTATAGCTCGCATAAGTCCCTTACCTCGAATCAGGCTTGAATCGTTTTGCTTGATTCCAATAGCTTGTGATACGGTCTTGTCAACTCTGCTTATATCTCTGGGAGCTACAAGTGTTCATGATTTAGATCAATATACTCCTTTACATTTAATTTCACTTTCATGATATTCAAATCAATGCATTTTGGCCATTTATATCTCATTTGGCCTTTTTATATCATTTTTAGACCTTATTCTTCCTTAACTCCATTTTAAGTATATAACTAAATTTTAAGAATCTTTCAGACTCTTCAAGTCTATTGATTCGTATTAAACCAGTATTACACTTATAATACCTCAAGTTCATGATTTTCATTTCATTGGGGCATTTCATCAAACACCACATATACTCAATTTTGACCATTTTCCATTTCTAAAACATGGACTTCATCAAATCATTTTACAACATATAAACATGCTCAATAACATCTATGCATGCTCAAATCATCTTTAAACCTATGCCTACTCAACATTTCCTCATTTTGGCATATTTAACCATTTTATAGGTTATGGAAAGTGTAGCATTTTCTAAGATGTTTCGATCATACATCTATATACCAATCAACTCATACACGTATATAGATTAAGATATATGAGATTAGGGTATTAAAATCTTATCGATCTAAACTTTTCTCCACTTTGCACAATTTGGGGAAACTCTGTTTCTCCTTGAATGGCTCAACTCAACCTCTAGTTTCCAACTATGTTGTTCTCTTCCTCTATAGTAACAACTTTACACAAATAAGTTTCCCTCCAATCTCTGTGGAATGGGTTATGAATTCAAAGAGAAAATTTAGGTTACTTTTCTTCAAAACGAAAGAGGATGGTTGTTTCTCGTGAAATGCTGCTCAGCAGCTTTGTTTTTATAGAAATTGCTTGATGAGATCGATCCCCATAAGTTAAGGATCAATCTTCCCCTATTTTAAGCCTTTCAGAATGCCATTTTAAGCCTATGACATCGATCTATCGGGACATGAGATTGATCTGTTCATTGCTATGAGATCGATCTGCTCTGAAGGATTGGATTGATCTTCTCCAGGCAGAGAGCTAAACAGATCAATCTGGCATAGGGATGAGATCGATCTACTCTTGGTCGAGAGCTGAGGAAATCAATCTGCTTGCATTGAGGATGGATCTCCTCATCCTAGAATGCTTCATTCTCTTCATTTTAGGCAATGAGATCGATCTCCCTTCCATTAAGATCGATCTCCTCTTGTTCTGCAACGCACTTAGTTGCATTTTTCCTAAAAATTCCAAGGGATACTTGCATTCAATTTGCTGCACTACTCATTTTACATTCTATCCACATATATCACTTCAAAAGGTCCATTTCTTATGATTCATACTTAATGAAACTTATGTGTACATCACGAACTCATATTACAAGTGTGTACATCAAATTCAAGGACTTTACATTACTTATGATTCACATTACATGTAAATATACATACTTATGAAATCATAAGGTTACATAAGAAAATACTGGTCTTGCATTGCTCCCCTCCTTTAAGAAATTTGATCGTCCAAATTAGAACCAATTTACTCTTTAAAAAGTCGGGGGTATTTCTACCATATCATGTTCTTTAACTCCCAGGTAACTTCCTCTGAATTAGGGTGCTGTCAGAGAACCTTAACAAGCAAAATCATCTTGTTCTGTGATACTTTCTCCTCCCTATCCAGTATCCGGATCGATTTCTCTACATATGACAAATCATTCTTGAGCTCCGATGGCTCATATCGAATCACATGGGTTGGATCTGGATGGTACTTATAAAGCATCTATACGTGGAAGACATTATTTATGCTTACCAACTCTGGTGGCAATGCAATTTTATAAGCCTTATCTCCCACACACTCTAGTATCTCAAACGATCTGATATACCGAGGGCTTAATTTTCCCTTCTTACCTAACCTCATAATCCCTTTTGAGGGAGAAACTTTCAAAAATACCGAGTCACCCACGGCGAACTCTAGTGGCCTGCGTCTTATGTCAGCATAACTTTTCTGCTTGGTCTGAGCTATTTTCAATATCTCACATATCAATTGAACAATCTCAGAGGCTTACTGTACCAAATCAGGAGCAAAAAACTTCTTTTCACCCACTTCTTCCCAACTAATGGGGGATCGACACCTTCTACCGTATAAGGCTTTATATGGTGCCATCCCGATACTCGAGTGATAACTATTGTTGTATGCAAATTCGGCTAATGGTAGGTGATCATCCCAGGAGCCTATAAAATCCATAACACTTGCTCTCAACATATCCTCCAACGTTTAGATGGTTCTCTTTGATTAGCCATCGGTCTGAGGATAGAAAGCAGTACTGAAACTCAATCGGGTTCCTATAGCTTCCTGAAATTGTTTCCAAAAGTGAGAAGTGAAGCGAAAATCTCTATCCGATACGATACTCACTGGTACACCATGTAGCCTCACTATCTCTCGTACCTACAACTCTGCCAAACTACTCAAAGTATCTGTAGATTTCATAGCTAGCAAGTGGGTGGATTTCGTCAATTTGTCAGCCATTACCCAGATAGCATCATGGTTCCTCTTAGTTCTCGACAATCCCATGATGAAATCCATGGTGACATGTTTCCATTTCCAAGTTGGTACTGGTAGAGGTTGCAATAACCCTGCAGGCTTTTGATGCTCTACCTTCACTTGCTAACAAACAAGACATCTTGCCATAAATTTTGTGATATCTCTTTTCATCCCTGACCACTATGACACTTTTCGGAGGTTCTGGTACATCTTAGTACATCCTGGATGCAATGTGTATTTCGATGAATGAGTTTCTATCAAAATCAATCTCTTTAGTTCTGGGTCATTGGGAACTCAAATCTTGCCTCTAAACCTCAGTAGGCCATCATCACTCACTAAGAAATCGACCATATCACCCCTCTGAATCTGACTCGTACGATCGTCACACAGTAGATCGGCATGCTGAGCCTGACGTATCCGGTCAATCAAATCTAGTTCCACTCGCAAGCTAGCTATCACACAGTCTCTGTCAATATTAAGAGGGTCTTTATCTAACCTGAGGTGAGCAAATTGCTCCAGCAGCTCATATTCCCCGACCAACATGTGCGATACCATTCTGAGGCTCTTTCTACTCAAGGCATCTGCCACAACATTAGCCTTTCCTGGATGGTACAGTATCTCGCACTCATAATCCTTTAGAAGATCTATCCATTGTCTTTGCCTCATATTCAACTCTTTCTGTACAAATAGATATCTGAGGCTCTTATGATCTGTATACACCTGAAATTTCTCATCGTACAAGTTGTGGTGCCATATTTTCAATGTAAATACCATGGCTGCCAACTCTAAATCATGGGTCGGGTAGTTCCTCTCATGGTCCTTAAGCTATCTGGATCTATAGGCTACTACCTTCCCGTCCTGCATCAACACACAGCCCGAGGCATCTATATACTCTGTATAACCTCCTGAGCTTGTGGGTATGGTGAGAATAGGTGCGGTGGTCAGTCTATACTTTAACTCGTAAAAACTTTTCTCAAACTTATCATCCCACTCGAATGTCACATTCTTTCGAGTAAGCCGTGTCAATGGAGCAGCCAGCTTAGAGAATCCTTCCACAAATCGTCGGTAATAACCTGCTAAACCCAGGAAATTGCTAATCTTTGTAACCGTCTTAGGTCTTTTCCACTGTATCACAGCCTCTATCTTAGACGGATCCACTGATACACCATCTCTGGAGACGACATGACCCAAAAATGATATCTCACTCAGCCAGAAATCACACTTGTTAAGTTTAGCATACAACTCCTGATCTCGGAGGGTCTGTAACACTGTTCTCAAATGCTACTCATGCTCTTCCCTGGACTTCGAGTATACCAAAATGTCATCGATAAAGACAATCACAAATCTGTCCATGTATGGCTTGAATACATCGTTCATTAGAGCCATAAACGCTGCAGGAGCATTCGTCAACCTAAATGGCATAACCAAAAACTCATAATGGCCATAACAGGTCCAAAATGCTGTCTTGGGTATATCTCCACTATGAATCCTCAACTGATGATACCCAGACCTCAGATCAATCTTTGAAAAGACCCATGCTCCCTGCAATTGATCAAGTAGATCATCAATATGTGGAATGGGATACTTGTTCTTAATGGTAGCTTTGTTCAACAATCGATAGTCTATACACAGTTGGAGACTCCCATCTTTCTTCTTTACAAATAGAACTGGTGCTCCTCAACGTGATACATTCGGTCTGATGAACCCTTTACCCAACAACTCTTGCGATTGCTTCTTTAGCTCCTCCAATTCAATCAGAGCCATTCTATATGGTGGCTTGGATATTGATTCAGTTCCAGGCAGAATTCCATTTCTCTGTCTGGTGGCAACCCTGGTAATTCCTGCGGAAAGACATCAAGAAATTCTTTAACCACTGGGATGTCAACCATATCCGGGTACACCTTATCCAAGTTAACCACATAGGCGATGAAACCTTTAACACATTATCGTTACATTCGTTAGTAACATCATCCATTCTTGGAAATAATTTACTACTTCTTTCATTACTTCTCAAATCTTACAACATACTTTTCAGGGATGGAAAACATTACTGTCTTAGCATAATAGTCTAAAATAGCATGGTTTGCAGCAACCAATCCATTCCTAATATTACATCAAAGTCTCTCATAGCTAATAGAATGAGATGGGCCGACATGTTTCTTTCCCCTACTTTTAACTTACAACACTTACATACATACTCCGTCATTACATTGTCTCTTACAAGAGTACTTATAAGTAAGATTCTACCTAAGGATACAGGTTTCATATGTTCACACTATTTACATGCAAATAAAAGTGATATAAATGAATGCGTGGCATCAGGATCAATCAATGCTAATGCTTCAATATCAAAGACAAGGATGGTACCTTCAATCACATCCGAAGAAGTCTCTGCAGATACCTGGTCAAGTGCAAACACTCGCCCTCGACCAACATCTTATTTTCCTTTCTCTTCAGCTGTGGCTTTCCTCTTAGGTGTAGGTGTCTCAACCGTAGCCTTCCTTGGCTCTTTGCCCTTTTGTGAGGCTGTATCAATCAACTCTGGGCATTCACGTGTTATGTACCCTGGTTTAACACGCCTATAACAAGATCTCATTGATAATGGGCATGGTTTACCCGTATGATATCTACCACATGACCTGTCCTGCTCTGTGGTAGGTCGAGGTCCACTAATAACTATTCCCCTCGATGCTGGATGAACTGGAGGCTTCGCAGCCCTCTCTCATGTCTCCTCAACTTAGGCCCCTTACCGAATAACCTTCAGCCCTTTCGAAACACTCTGTCATCAACTAACCTCTTTCGATCTCTATCTTTGGCTTTACCACTCCTACTCAATTCTGAGGCGTGCAACTCATAGTATTGCTCACATAGCTTAACTCTGCATAATGCCTCATCATAAGTGGTAATGTCTAGTGGAGCTAGTTAAGCTCTCATAGAAGGTCTCAGTCCCTCAAGAAACTTCTAAACCTTTAGGTCCTCAAGGCTCATAGTAAATGTATCATATCTACCTAGGGACGTAAATCCAGACTCATACTCATCCACTGTCCGATTCCCTTGAGTCAACATCATGAATTCCAACTACATCTTTCTCTGAGCAGTAGCTGGAATGTATTACCTCCTGAAGGCATCCAAAAATATATCCCATGTCATAACCGGGTGTCATACACTCAACATCGGTTGTGTGGCCATCCACCAATACTCGACCTCATCCTCTAAGATAAAAGCTGCAAAGGTGACCTTCTCTGTGTCGAGGCAATGGAAGAATCAATAGACTTTCTCCATACTACGTATCTAATGCTCAGCTGATACTAGGTTCTTCTCCCTATTAAATGAAGGTGGTTTGAACTTTCGAAACTCTCTCAGTCTACCCAAATCACAATCGTAAACTCCCTCGCCACCAACCTATTATGGAGATACAAGATCTTGAACTGGTGGGGGAATGTCTTGAACTGGAGGGGGTATAGGTATCTCTGCCTCTACATCTCGAGGTCTCAGTGTAGGCTGTGCTGGCTCTTGTCTCTCAGATGCAGCAGCCTGACCAACTGGGTTCTCCTGTCTACCCTCAAATCTTGCTATAGCCTATGTAAACATCTCCATAACCGTGTTTACACTGCGCTATAATTGCGCTATATGCTCCTCAACTACCTCACTAAGACCGGGTGGATCTTTACTAGAACTAAACCCACTGCGTCTCTCGGGCTCATCTCTATGCCATTGAGAGTGTGAACTCTCTCCTCTACAAGTATGTTGTCTATCAGACATCTTGCATACTCAAAATAAGTTTCTCAATCACATTTTCCAGCATGGTATACATATTAGTATCCTAATAATGCACAGTGCTTTGGGGATGTATAATTTCCTAGATATGGATACTAACCCACATCAGACTAACTCAGCTCTGATACCATTAATTCCTATCACGACCCTTTTTACCAGTCCGTTACCTTTACCTTACCACTTACAGTTGGGTTGTGAGTCAACATTCGATCCATTTCTCATACATTTATAGTTTAATCATTTCAATTGCATGAAGTAGAATAGAAACTGGACTATTATAAATAAGTACGGAAGTGTTTACATCAGTTTTTGTTATATACGTAATACAAACTATACTGTGCATTAATTTACAGGATACAAAATTTTCTCATGACAATGTATACCTCTCTGTACTGCTGGATGACTAGAGAAAACACGATAGCAGGGACGACTGTAGTGTACTCACTGCTGCGTAGTATCTGTGGAGGAGTAAATAAGGGGGTGAGTATAACACGCTCAGTAAGGAAAATATGAAAGCAGGTAGATAACTACACTATCTGCATGCTAAAATACATACATATATATATATATATTCATTTTCCTTATAAAACAATATGCATGTTCTTTAAAACAGCTTCCATCAATGCAAAACCATTAATTCGCTAGATGGGTATATGCATATTCACACAGTATCACACCGCTTTACATAGCATAATCTATTCACAGAGTTCGTATATAGAAAATGCTTTAGACTTAGTAAATCCATACACGTTGAGACATAAATCATGCGTTAGCACATCCCCAGACACACAATAAGGGAAGACATCTGTCACCTCACATAGTAGTGACAATGTTGTATCACTCAAATACATAAAGACTTATGGCCATAGTCGGATTCCAGGCTACACTGATCAGGTGTGCGGGAATCCTATGCTTGGGGAGGAGGATCAACCATCCCTTCAGCTCATACTCAAATCACAGCACATCGTACCCCATGCCTAACGCTCACGGTACATCGTGCTCCCATGGTCCTTATTACCCATTTCTGTTATTTCAAAATCTCATGTGAGCAGGTCAGTGTCAGACACACAGTAGTACATGATGGCTCAAGCATGGTTTATACTCATTACATCACATTCACAAACCACGTGTGAGCAGGTCAATGCAAGACATACAACAATACATGACGGCTCTAACAGGGTTTTACTCAACACACAACATAATCATGAAAACCTCATGCGAGTAACTCAGTGTTAGACACACAGCATACCTGTGGCATCGAGCATGGTATTACTAGGAAATTACATGCGAGCATAGTCAGAGTAAGACACACAGCAATACTCGAAGGCTCCAGCATGATTCCCAAAATCTGGTGTGAGCATCTCGAGTGGAACACACAGCATCACCTGAGGCATTGAGCACTCTTTCATTTTCTCAAAATCCTTTTAAAAATAATGTGCGAGTAGGGCTGGTCAATCTACTGTTGCCTCTCATGCTCTAGCACGATTTCACACAGAAAAGAAATAGAGAGGGCTCCATGTATAATCATGAGTGAGAAGGCAAATCTCCCTTCAATCACTCTTCAAAACCATTTCATGCAATAGTTAAACCGTGAGCCCGTCTATTGTTATTTTTTCTCAAAACATTTGCAAAAACCTCTTTTCACAACAATCATAGAAGTCATGCTACTCATACTGTGGACTTATTCTCATATGCAGTCTTTTACCTAGATATATTAATATCTATGTATTTATCTCATACATTCGCACACAACAGGTAAGAAAACATACGTATAGCTATCTCTATAGCTCGCATAAGTCACTTACCTCGAATCACGCTTAAATCGTTTTCCTTGATTCCAATGGCTTGTGATCCGATCTTGTCAACTCCGCTTATATCTCTAGGAGTTGCAAGTGTTCACGATTTACACCAATATACTCCTTTACATTTAATTTCATTTGCATGATATTCAAATCAATCATTTTGGCCATTTATACCTCATTTGGCCTCTTTATATCATTATCGGACCTTATTCTTCCTTAACTCCATTTTGAGTAAATAACTAAATTTTGAGAATCTTTCAGACTCTTAAAATCTATTGATTCGTATTAAACCGGTATTACACTTATAATACCTCAAGTTCATGATTTTCATTTCATTGGGGCATTTCATCAAACACCATATATACTCAATTTTGACCATTTTCCATTTCTAACACATGGACTTCATCAAATCTTTTTACAGCATATAAACATGCTCAATAACATCTATGCATGCCCAAATCATCTTTAAACCCATGCCTACTCAACATTTCCTCATTTTGGCACATTTAACCATTTTTTAGGTCATGGAAAGATTAGCATTTTCTAAGATGTTTCGATCATACATCTATATACCAATCAACTCATACACATATATAGATTAACATATATGAGATTAGGGTATTGAAATCTTACCAATCTAAACTTTTCTCCACTTTGCACAATTTGGGGATTTCTCCTTGAATGGCTCAACTCAACCTCTAGTTTCCAACTATGTTGTTCTCTTCCTCTATAGGAACAACTTTACTCAAATAAGTTTCCCTCCAATCTCTATGGAATGGGTTGTGAATTCAAAGAGAAAATTTAGGTTACCTTTCTTCAAAACGGAAGAGGATGGTTGTTTCTCGTGAAATGCTGCTCAGCAGCTTTTTTTTATAGAAATTGCTTGATGAGATCGATCTCCATAAGTTAAGGATCGATCTTCCCCAGTTTTAAGCCTTTCAGAATGCCATTTTAAGCCTATGAGATCGATCTGTTGGGACATGAGATTGATCTAGTCATTGCTATTAGATCGATCTGCTATGAAGGATTGGATCGATCTTCTCCAGGCAGAGAGGTAAACAGATTGATCTGGCATAGGGATGAGATCAATCTGCTCTTGGTCGAGAGCTAAGGAAATCGATCTGCTTGTATTGAGGATCGATCTCCTCATCCCAGAATGCTCCATTCTCTTCATTTTAGGCAATGAGATCGATCTCCCTTGCATTGAGATCAATCTACTCTTGTTCTGCAGCACACTTAGCTGCATTTTTCCCAAAAATTCCAAGGGATACTTGCATTCAATTTACTGCACTACTCATTTTACATTCTATCCACATATATCACTTTAAAAGGTCCATTTCTTATTAGTCATACTTAATGAAATTTGTATGTTCATCACAGACTCATATTACAAGTGTGTACATCAAATTCAAGGACCTTACAATACTTATGATTCACATTACATGTACATATACATACTTATGAAATCATAAGGTTATACAAGAAAATACGAGTCTTACAGTTGGTCTGATATGAGTTGGTGTTAGCGGTTAGGAAAGTCTCCATCCCAATATTACTATTCATTATTTAGATATAATTATGTATACCGGGCTGTGATTACACTAAGAATGGTTGTGAATGTAGGTAATAGTCATAATGACTGATAGACGTCGAGGTCGAGGGACGAGTGCTCGAGGTAATAGAGGTAGGCCTAAGAGCTAGACTAAATCCTCATCTGACCATGCCCTATAAGGTCTCACAGAGACTACTGATGCATGTTTTGTAAGGTTAGAGCAGAGTGTTGATAATTTAATGGCACTATTTACCCAGACCATGCTGAGGTTTGATAGTATGTAGGGCACAATTGGCCAGGTTACCCCAACTACGCCTATATCAGCACTTGAGACACCTACGCCCACACAGCCTGTACCTATGCCATCGATAGTAGGATCGTCTACACCTACACCTACTGGACTTCCACAAACCCTACTAGTTCAGCCTACACCTTCCCCAGTAGCCCCATAGCAGTCTAGTGATGATTTTGGGTACGATTATGAGTTAGATAGGTTAAGGCAATTCCAGAAGTTTAGAACACCGTTATTTAGCGGGGTAAAGAACCTTATGATTACTGAGGATTGGGTGAATGAGATACAAAAATTATATGGGTCTTTCGATGTACGACGATTGAGAGAGTTGCTTTTGTCGTTTTCATGTTGAAAAGAGAAGCAGAACACTAGTAGAAGTCCACCAGACCTTTATTGAGAGCCCGATATTTAGTCATTATATGAGATATCTTTCTAGAGGCTTTTCAGAGATAGTATGTTCCAAACACTGCTCAGAGGAAGTTACAGATAGAGTTTATGAGTCTGATCCAGGGGAGCCAATCTATTAATGAGTATGAATCGAGATTCACATCCCTAGGTAGGTATGATCTTAACACCATGAGCAGTGAAGTCAGAAATGTCAAAAAAAGTTCATGGACGGGCTGAGACCATATATAAGATATCAGGTGGCCATTTTGGACATCACTACTTATGAAGAGGTAGTACGCAGAGCACAATTATGTGAACAAGATTATGAGCTACACACTTCTGAGTTTGGTAAGGCAGGCAAGGGTAAAAAGAAGGACAAAAAGAGAGCTGTGGATGATAGAGGCTTCAGAGAAATGAGAAGGCCATTTTGTAAGAGACTAAGGGTTGAAGAGATACGGGGTGGGACTATTAAGTAAACTGTTTACCTGGCCTTACCTCCAGCCAAGGGTATTGTGATTGAAGGACCCCGACCTACTACCGAGGAGTCTAGAATCTATTATAGGTGTCATTGTAACATGCATTGTTTTTGTGGCATTTGGATCATGCTATAGATGTGGAAAGACTGGTCACTTAGTCAGATATTGCCATGAACCTCCAATTCCTATTTCACTGAGGCAAGATGAGCCATAGAAAGCTCCCGCTGGTCCTTCAACCAAGAAGAGAAAGGCCACAACTGAAGAGAAGAGGAAACAAGCTGTTGGTAGAGGTCGAGTGCATGTCTTAGATCAGGACACTGCAGATGCTTTGTCTGAGGTGATTAAGGGTACCATTCTTGTCTTTGATCTTGAAGCAATTTTTTTATTTGATCCTGATGCCACATACTCATTTATATTGCCTTCATTTGCATATAAATTATCCCCGTATGTAAAGTATGTACCTTTGGACAAAATGTTGCTTATTAGCACACCGATGAAAGATAGTCAACTAACTGAATATGTGTATAAGAACTGTAAACTAAGAGTAGGGAGTAGAGGTATGTTAGCCGACCTTATCCTACTAAATATGCATGATTTCAATGTAATATTGGGAATAAATTGGTTAGTTGCAAACCATGTTGTCTTAGATTGTTACTTTAAGACGACAATGTTTTCAATTCTCGAAAAGTATGCTGTAAAATTATTCTGGGAAGTAATAAAAGGATGCAGTTATTGTAAGTGAAAGAATAAATTGTGGTGCTAACTGTATGGATAATATTGTGAAGGTTTGATTGTACATGTGGTTGATATGGACAAGGCATGTCCAGAGTTAGAAGACATCCCAATGGTCAGGGAGTTTCTCTATGTGCTTCCAGATGATCTACCAGGGTTGCCACCAGATAGAGAGATGGAGTTTCGTATTGATTTAGTGCCTAGTATTAGGTCGATATCCAAACCAGAATACCAAATGGCTCTGATTGAATTGGAAGAGCTAAAGAAGCAATTACAGGAGTTATTAGATAAGGGGTTCATTAGACCAAACGTCTTCCCTTGGGGAGCACGGGTCTTGTTTGTTAAAAAGAAGGATGGAAACCTCCGATTATGCATTGACTATCAGTTGTTGAATAAGGCCACAATCAAGAACATGTACCCCCTTCCACTCATTGATGATTTGCTTGATCAATTTTGGGGAGCATAGATCTTTTCTAAGATAGATCTGAGGTCTGGGTATCATCAATTGAATATCTAGAGTGATGATGTGCCTAAGAAAGCTTTCTGTACCCGATATAGCCATTATGAGTTTTTGGTTATGCCTTTCGAGTTAACGAATGCTCTTACATCATTTATGACTTTGATGAATGGGGTATTTAAGTCATACTTGGACTGGTTTGTGATAGTGTTCATTAATGACATTTTGGTATATTCCAAGTCCTAGGAAGAATATGAGCAGCAGCATTTGAAGATTGTTGTACAAACCCTCCCAAAGAAGAAGTTGTATGCTAAACTCAGTAAGTGTGATTTTTGGTTAGATCGAATATCATTTTTGGGCCACGTTGTATCAAAAGAAGGGGTGTCTATTGATCCATCCAAGATAGAAGCTGTAGTGCAGTGGGATAGGCCCAAGATGGCTACAGAGATTTAAAATTTTTTGGGTTTGGATGGATACTATCGATGGTTTGTTGAGGGTTTATCTAAATTTGCTTCTCCTCTGACTCGTCTCACTCAGAAGAATGTTGTATTTGAGTGGGATGATGCTGATGAGAAGATTTTTCTAGAACTTAAGCATCCACTGACCACTGCACCTATTCTTACCATACCTACCAACTCAAGAAGTTTCTCTGTGTACACTGATGCTTCTAGACAGGGACTGGGCTGTGTACTAATGCAGAATAGGAAGGTAGTTGCTTATGGATCTCGATAGTGACGTGACCCATTTTCCTTATATTCAAACTATTAGTAATCACACATCACGACTTCACACAAACAATATCTGGTTAGGCTATGAGTCGATGTCAGTCTATCACTTCCCATATACTTCAATTCATTCACTTATCATGCATCCATAATAAGAATTGTACTTATATTAATTTACAAAAATTCACATTAGTTTACATTCAAGTACTAACATATATACATCATTGTGCATTATCATGTTTAGATACAGAAGACTACAAAAGTGTGTATGCCTTTCACAAGTGATAATAGCTGCAGGCGGAAGGAAAATACAGGAATTTACCACAGAGCTCTTAACTACTGGAACTAATCTATGGAGAGAAGAGAGAAAGGGGTGAGCTAACATGCTCAGTAAGGAACATATGTAAGCAGGTAGATAATTACATTATCTACTATGCTTATAATGCATGGTTTATGCCGAAAATAAATCTCATTTACAAACAGTCGCAGTAAAACACATAGCAAATCATTGCCACAATTCTGAATATCAAAACTCATTCGGGGTAAAATAGTTTAGAAATAACAGACAAAAGTAGTCCAAAAATCAGATTGAAAACAGTATACAAAATCAGTTAAAAAATGGATTGAAAAACTGAAATCAGTTCAGAGTTTAGAATCAGATTCAAAGTTCAGAAATAGATCGAAAACCAGTTTGGTTCAGAATTCATATCATACAGAAACCAATTCAGTATAGAAATCAGAATCGGTTTAGAGTTCAAAACAGAACAGAAAATCAGATCAGTCGAGAGGCTAGGCAGGGATATATGAAAAATCATATAACATATGGCCATAGTCAGTGACCCCAAGCAATCACGTGCTAAGTGTGAAAGGCTATCTAGAAGCATGCAAATCAGATGTTTGAAGACTAGTGATACGGTACATCATACTTCGTGTTGTCTATACGATACAACGTACTCCATGAACCACAACATACAATCAGATGGTCTTGGGGTGCCCAACTCAAGGACTTACCACCCTAACTTGAAATCATCAACCATAACCTGTCTCAAAATCTAGTGCGAGCAAGTCAGTGTGACACATTGTCACGACCAAAAAATCAGAGTAAATTTTTTTCATTTTTCTTTCATACTTACCTGTCCTCTGATCGTGACCACACTCCACTAATAATTGGGCTATGAGTCAATGCCAGTCCCACCATTCAATCATCATATAACTTAATTTCTTATTAAATGAAAGGTAAACACATGCGTTTTTCACTAATTCTTTCCCATTCATTTACAAGTGTTTACAGTGTCTATACATCCCCGACAGTTACTTACAAACATGTTACTATGCTATTCTTATTTAGATACAATATGTACAAGTGTGTATACCTCAAAATGATGGGCATCAATGGATATCAGAAATGCAGTAATCAGTTGCCTCAAAGTCTATTCGAGATGATCTGTGCGAGAAAATGAAAGGGGTGAGCACATCAAGCTCAGTAAGGCAATCCTACGAACAAGTAGGTAACCATACTACCTACATGAACGTGGTGCCATGCATAAACCACCCTTTCTCTACACATTCAAAATAGATGCGACAATTCATGATGTCATGTAAAACAAGTTAGCATGTGGATTTCAAAGAGCATGAAAAATTCAACATGCAACTCTTTTAAATCATTTCATTCTCATTAAAATTTCAAACAAAGCCAGGACTCAGCCCATCCCTTGGGTGTTCCTGACTCACACAACACCATGAAATCAAATGCTTTTCACAGCAATAGAAATATGTGATATAATGAATGTCATGTAAAACCAGTTTACATCACTCATGGGTTTAAATAGCATGGAAATAACATCATGTAAGTTCAGTTTAAAACCCAGTTTCATTCTCATCAAAATCATATCTCAGTTAGGATCCAACCCCTCCCTCGGGTGATCCAAACTCACATAGAAATCCATAAAACGTGTTTCTTAAAAACATCAACATGCGAGACTAGGCAATAGATATATATATTTCAGGCAAATAACTAAGACGATAGCCATATGTCCTTGTGATCCCACTGCTACACGGATCCTAGTGTGCGGGGTCTCACCACGATCGGGGATCGCCCTGGGAGGTAGGTCAGTCCATCCCGTCGGCCCTGTCTGATCACTCGCATCCGAAGATGCCACTCGCATCTGAAGATGCCACTCACATCCAAAGATGCCACGCATCCGAAGATGCCACATAATCAATCCCAGCATGGTACAGCGTACTCCATGCTACTTGCACGGTACAACGTACTCTGTGTACCCATATCTCATATCCATACTCATGCCTTGTCTCAAAACGCACGTGCGAGCCTATTTGATCAGCGTGACACACAGTCTACCCAACGCTCCAAGCACGGCTCATCGCATGTTCTTATAAAACCAGTGTGAGAGATGCTCCAGTACTCTTATAAAATCAAGGAAAATCTCGTGCGAGCCAAGCTCCAGCACGCGTTTCATAAAATGTCATAAGATTAGTGCGAGCTAAGCTCCAGCACTTTGTCAAAATCATGTAAAACTAGTGCGAGCTAGGCTCCAGCACTCTGTAATAACAATTCAAGTGAAAATCTGGTGCGAGTTAGACTCTAGCACCCTGTTAGGAAAATCATGTAAAATCTGGTGCGAGCTAGGCTCCAGCAGGCTGTCATGAATATCATGGAAAAATCTGGTGTGAGCTAGGCTTTAGCACCAATGCATGTAAAACTCTAGTACGAGCTCTTGCTTCAGCACTAATGTATGCACCACACAAATCAAAACTCGTGCGAGCTGAGCTCTAGCATGTCACATTTCTATAAAATCACGTAGGCGGCTACATTTCCCAAATCAATTTCAGAGAAAATCAACATTGATTAAAGTTATGCAATGCTGTGCATTTTATTTAAAAGTTAGCCAGCCTACCCATACATGTGTCAAAACACCACAAGAACAAGCAAGGACCTCTTGTTCTTGCTCCTCCCAACTTTTCTTAAATTTGAAAATTTTACCCTTCACAAGGGTATTTTGGTAATTTACACATCTGGGGCACTAAAATTTTTATCTTAAATCTAGACCCTTCAGACACTTTAAGAGACTGCAAATGAAGTTGAAATTGCGTAAAGTTACCTCTAGCAGTCCGTAAAATTTTCTTACCTGGAATCACGCGCAAGCTTATCCTGTCTCGATCGTACTAGGTCTCTCAGTCCAATTCGTTCCAAACCAAGTCTACGGAGATGCATATAACCACATATTTGGGTCAGTTCTAATAAACTTATCAGTATTTCACTTATACTATTCGAATCTAAAACACTGGGTCCGTTTTACTTTATTGGGCCTGATTGCATCTTAATGGGCCTCGACCCATTTCCAGCTTGTTTCTACTTATTAAATCCCTTCTTCGGGTCTATTGGGCTCTCAATACCCATTGGGCTTCGTTCCAAACTCTTTGGATAGCCCGTATATCATTTACGACAATTAATTCAAAAATCCCAATATAATTCACTAAATGCAGAATTAAATCCGAAATTCATAAAATAAATCTTTAATACGCGAATAATTACATAAATTGTCGTAAATGAGCTTTACTTAGCCTAGATTATGCGATGGTGCATAAATCGAAGTTCGATTGGGCTCACGTACATGATTTATCGTTGAATTGCACAATTTTATATTTAATTTCGGGTTAATTTTTGATAAAATATAATTTAAATAAATGTTTCAAAAATCAAATCGGTCACTTTTGACCTCGTATCGACTTACCCGAAGTCTGATGTATCCCCAAAAATTTTCCCTTTTTCTTTTTCTTTCTTTTCTTCCTTTTTTTCTCCTTTTTCTCTTTCATTCTTGGTTGAACCGGTTCGGTCTGGTTCAGCGCAGAAGCTTCCTCACTGCACCGTCGACTGGTTCAGTCTTCCTTTTGTCGTTTCGACGTCGTCCGACCAGTTCTCTAGTCGATTCCACCGTCGTTCGATGCGTCTCAGCCAGAGGAACACACGGCTGGCCATGATCGGACCCAACTCCCCTCGGTGGCCCCCTAATTCTCTCTTCTCCCACTCAGCCTTCTCTCCCTCGATCCGTCGGATTTCGACATCTGTGGAGCGCATCTTCGCCGCTGGTGGGTCGTGCCAACGTTCTCTTCCTTTTTCGACCCTTCGCGTTGCTGCTGGTCGCCGATGCTGGCTCGTCCGGTGGTCTCTTCTTCCTCGGCTTGCTTCAATCGATTTTCATTTTCTTTTCTCTCTCCCCGCGTTTTTTCCAATTTTTGATTTTTTTTATTATTTATAAATGATTTTTTTATTATTATTTTAATCATTAAAATAATAATAAAAATCCCAAAATATCCCAAAAAATTATATTAAATTCATTTAATCCATAAATAAATTTATCAGTCCGATTTTGCCTTTTCGGTATATTTTTCTAATATTTTCAAGATTGTTTTCCGAGGTGAAAATTTTGATAATTTCAAATAAATTCTTATCTTGATCAATTAGACTCGAAATTCAATATTTTCCTCGTTATTTATCAAGATTTCCTACTTCCATATTTTTAATTAAAATTTTCTTTTCGAATTTATACCAGATTTTGGTCTTTTGACCGTTTTACCCCTGCACTTGGTTCGAAACCAATTTAACCCGACTTTCCTTCTTGGACCCACTATAATCTCTCATTTAAAATTCGTATCTCTGTCTAGACAATTTAAATCTCATAAATTTAATTTGAAATTCCTTAATTGTCTGTTTTCGGATTAATCGTACATTCAACTACTTTATTCAGATTTATATGATCCAATCATCCGTCTTATGATTCCATTAACATATAACCATATCCATACAATATGTGAATCATAAGGAAATATGATAACAATCGGGTCATACACGCATAGTCAACACGAGCGCTTAAGCACGGTTTTACTCACATATAACATCAGAATCCAGTGCAAGTAGATCCGTGTAACTCACAGACATCACCATATCTCAAGCACGATTTCACACACATATCTCATAAAACAAACAGATGGCTCGATACTGATGAAAACGGTACTCACAGTCGAATTCAACACTCAAAACAGTGCACAACAGAGCAAGAGGGGTAAGTATTCATGAATAGTCATCCATCCATGGGTTTTCTCCTACTCAAGCATTTTTAACTTGGAAAAATGTGCAATTTAATACATATAGTAAAAATCAGGAGCCACTCTATCATTTCACAGTCACAAACAACTTTTCAAACAAAAATTGTTGAAATCATACATTTTATGCATTTTTTGTTCTCCACAATTCCCAGTGGCATTTTCATAATTTTTCCCATATTGGGTATTGTCTAGAAATTTCATACCTATACTATATACGAAATTTAAATGCATGCAAACGATGATAAAAATACGTACAACTATCTCTAAGAGCTTGCATAGATCCTTTACCTGGAATCCAATCGAATGCACTTTTATTCTTTTCTACTTTCCATATATCAGTCTATCCGGCTCCGTATATATCTCCTGGAGTTGCAGATAAGTACCAATCACTTCAATAAATCTTATTAACCTATATTCCACTTTTCGTACAATCAATTTAAAGTATTAGGCCCAATTACTCTTATTTGGCGTTGTTGTCCCTTAAAGGGCTCAACTCTATCTTAAGCCCATTTCGATTTTTCCATTAAGGATTATTTGGAATTTTAGGCCCATTAACACTTACTGGGCCGGACTTAGGGCCCATTAACACAATTGGCCCGATTGCACCATGTGATTGGCCCATGAACCCTTTTGGCTATGCATGGTGTCCCGAGCACCATCACGTCTAGCCATGGCCGATTGGCTAACACCATAGCTTGCCATGCTTGCCTAGCTCACTTACGCATTTTGGCAAACACTTAGTGTGCTTTCCTTAAGCCTTTCATTTTGTTCATTAAGGCATTTCATCAAACACCTTATATGCTTAAGTCATAAACATATCCAATTCAACAAATTGGTTTCACTTAATCACACTATCATCATGTACTCATCATAAACAAGCTATAAATGCCATTAAACATCATGCATATTCATCAAAATTCAAATGCTCATTTTTGACCAAGCTTGGTTTACCAACTTAGATGATGTTTTGTCATGCAATTCATACACTAATCAACTCCATGAAATCCCTAGATTAACATATATGAGATTGGTGGATTGAAAACAAACTTAACTTACACTTTTCACTTTGGCCGAAACTTGTGGGAGAGATTGACTTCTCCAATTCATCTTCTTAGTTACTGGTTTTAGACTATGTTATTTTTCTCACTATAGGTAGCAACTTTGTGGAAGACAACTTGTTCCAATTCGGTTTGCAAATGGGTGAAAACTAGAGAGAGAAACCATGAAAGCTTATGTATCTATGGTCGCTAATGGTGTGAAGATGAAGGTTTCGGGTTTCACTTGCCAAATTTTGATTTTGCTTCCTTAACTTTTAGCCAACCTTTCATAAAAAATCAGCCATGAAGTTGGGCTTGATATTGGATTTGGGCTTGGCATAGTTTTGGGCTTAACTTTAATGAAATTGGGCTTTAGTCTTTTTAACTAATGGGCTTTCGGTTTGGGCTTTCCTATTCATGTTATTGGGTTGGATTTTCAATATCAATAGGGCCTACAAATTGTCTTAATTTTTAGCCCATAAATGGGTCCTAGGTTCAGCCCAATCTTCCTTAGATATTCGGCCTACATAGTTTTAAGCTTAATGGGCCTTTAACTTGTAACCAATTGACCCAATAGTCTTTCTTCAATTTCAGCACACTTTTCTATAGTCATATTACATATTGTTTCATTTCTTAATGGGTTTTGCTGAATTCATGAATTATTTTAGCCCAACAGAATATTTTTCATGCATTAACCATGGGTTGGTTAAGTTTTAACCATGGTTAGTTCAATAGTCAAAGTCAACATTTCCAATCTAACTTTTGTTGACATTTTGGTCTTGACCACGTTTAACTTTTAGCAAATGATCCCATTATGTGAGTTTCCATGGTTGGGTGACTCACCTTTGGGCTTTGGGTGCTTTTACTAGCTCAAACTATTGAAAACAACTCAAACAGTTGATTTTGAGCTCGTTTGGGTCCTTTATAGCATTTTCACTACTTTGACCTTATCAGGACCAAACCAAACCGACTTTCCTTCTTGAACTATCCTTATTTGGATGTCTTAAGTTGTTATCTTCAGTCAGAATGGTTGTCATCCCTTCAGTTTAGCCTGAGCTAGCTATAGCTCATAATTGGCACTTTAATGTGTTTAAAGCATTTCCTACTTTTACTTGAACTTGGAATTGTAATACAATCTTTCTTATGATTCCCATAACATATATCAATGTTGATAATGATGAATCATAAGTATTACAATGCAAAAGTGTGGGTCTTACAGACAGCTTAAGGACCATGAGAAGAACTACCCGACCCATGATTTGGAGTTGGCAACAATGGTATTTGCATTGAAGATATGGAGCCACTACTTATATGGTGAGAAATTTCAGATTTTTACTGATCATAAAGACCTCAAATACTTGTTTTCACAAAAAGAATTGAATAGGAGGGAACAAAGATGGTTAGAGCTTCTGAAAGACTATGATTGTGAGATACTTTACCACTCGAGAAAGGCAAATGTAGTAGTTGATGCTTTGAGTAGGAAAAGCCTTGGGATGGTATCGTATATGATGGTTAGGGAACACGAGTTGTTGGAAAATTTTACAAGCCTCAGCTTGGATATGACCCATTTTGATACTGATACTGAATGTATTATAGCTAGCCTAAGGTTGGAACCAGATCTGATTGCCAGAATCAGGCAAGCTCAACGTAGTGATCAATCTTGCATTGATATGGTGAATCAGATTCAGATGGGCACTGCGACAGCTTTTGGGGTGAGCACTAATGGTTTACTGAGATTCAGAGGTAGAGTTTGTGTTCCCAACGATCCAAAGTTGAAAAGATTGATTTTTTCAGAAGCTCATTCTTCGAGATACACACTGCATCTGAGGAGTTGTAAGAATATCAGAATATCCAGAAAGTATATTGGTGGTTAGGTATGAAGAAAGATATTGTTGAGTTTGTTGTTAAATGTCTTGTATGCTAGCAGACTAAGGTAGAGAATAAGAAACCTGCAGGGGTATTGCAGCCTCAACCTATACCGGCATGAAAATGGGAGCATGTCACCCTGAACTTCATGATCGATTTACCGAGAACCTGTAAGAATCATGATGCCATTTGGGTGATTATGGATAGATTGACTAAGTCAGCCTACTTCCTGACAATGAAATCCACCGAGACTCTGAGTGTTTTGACAAATTTGAATGTTCAAGAGATTGTTAGGCTACATGGTGTTCCAGTGAGCATTATTTCTGACCGAGATTCTCGTTTCGCTTCCCATTTCTTGGAACATTTTTAAAAAGGAATGGGAACCCAATTCAACTTTAGCATAGCTTTCCATC
Organism: Firmiana major; assembly: GCA_033439115.1. Classification (NCBI taxonomy): domain Eukaryota; kingdom Viridiplantae; phylum Streptophyta; class Magnoliopsida; order Malvales; family Malvaceae; genus Firmiana; species Firmiana major. The sequence continues at coordinate 27,188,473 of CM065910.1, forward strand.
CTTAAATCGATGGTCAATCAGAGAGTACCATACAGACACTGGAGGATATGTTGAGAGCTTGTGCACTGGACTTTAAAGGTTCATGGGATGATCAATTGCCATTAGCCAAATTTGCCTATAATAACAGTTATCACTCGTGTATTGGAATGACACCATATGAAGCTTTATATGGCCGTAGGTGTCATTCTCCGATTGGATGGGTAGAAATGGGTGGTCCAAAGATATTTGCTCCCGATTTGGTAAAGCAAGCCTCTGAGGATGTTCAGTTGATATGTGAAAGATTGAGAACAACTCAGAGCAGACAGAAAAGTTGTGCTGACATGAGACGGAGGCCATTGGAATTCACCATTGGTGAATTGGTGTTTCTGAAAGTTTCTCCCTCCTAGGGCATAATGAGGTTCAAGAAGAAAGGTAAATTGAGTCTTCATTATATTGAACATTTTGAGATCTTAGATTGAGTGGGAGATAAGGCTTATAGACTAGCATTGCCACCTATGCTAGCAGGCGTTCATAATGTCTTCCATGTTTCAATGCTTCGGAAGTATCATCCAGATCCGAAACATGTGATTAAGTATGAGCCATTGGAGTTCAAAGAGGATATGTCATATGTAGAGAAGCCGTTTCGGATACTAGACAGGAAAGAAAAGGTGTTACGATCTAAGACAATCCCTTTGGTGAAGGTTCTCTAGTAATACCACACTTCAGAGGAAGCCTCGTGGGAATTGGAGAGCCTGATGCGTGAAAAGTATCCAAAGTTGTTTGAGTACTGATTTAGTTCTAATTTGGAGGACCAAATTTGTTAAGGGGGAGGAATATAAAACTCGAAATTCAATGTCCATTCATTAAGGATTCATCATTGTAAACATTGATTATGTTATTGTGAATCCTAAGACAAGTTATGTTGCGACCAATTTTCCTTACATTCATACCATTAATTATCACAAATCATGACTTTACATACACAATATTTGGTTGGGCAATGAGTCGATGTCAGTCGATCCATTCCCATATCCTTCAGTTCATTCACATTTTATGCATACATAATAAGAAATTGTACCTATATTAATTTACAATAATTCATATTCGTTTACATTGGTTTACATCCTAGTTTTAACATATATACATCACTGTGCACTATCATGTTTAGATACAAAAGACTACTAAAGTGTATACCTTGCGCAAGTAATAACAGCTGTAGGTGGAAGGAAATACAAGATCTACCACTGAGCTCTCAAACCACTGGAACTAATATGTGGAGAGAGGAGAGAAAGAGGTGAGCTAACACGCTCAATAAGGAATATATGAAAATAGGTAGATAACTATACTCATAATGCATGGTTTATGCCGAAAACCAATCTCATTCTCAAAACAGTCATAATAAAACACATAGTAATTCTTTGCAACAAATTCGAATATAAAAACTTATTCGGGGTAAAATAGTTCACAGTTCTGTGCGAAAATGTTACATCCAAATCACATTCAAATCACAACTGGTTTCATCATAAAAATCAATATAATAGATGAGACTAGGCAGAGATCTACACATAATCCAGGTGACATTTGGCCAAAGTCAGAGACCCCAAGCTATCACTAGCTAGGTGTACAAAGGTGTCTATAAGCCCGAGAAGGGGATTAGTCTACCTATTGGCTATCTAGTATGAGGACTATCACAAATTAGAGTAAAACACGACATGCCCGAGTCTAGAGACTATCACATCACATCCATCACATGGTAGCATGGTACAATATACTTCCTGTTGTCTACACGGTACTACGTACTCTATGAACCATAGTGAAATTATTACACAGTTGTAGGTTGCCTAATTCAAGTACTTATCACCCCAATCGAAAATCATTATCACACAGTTGTAGGTTGCCTGAGTGAGGGACTCATCACCCCAACTAAAAATCATCAACCATGGCCTGTCTCAAAATATAGTGCGAGCAAGTCAGTGTGACACATAGTCAACACGAGGGCTCAAGCATGGTTTTGTTCACATAGAACATCAAAATCCAGTGCGAGCAGACCTGTGTAACTCAAAGTCAACCTTGCAGCTCCAACACTAGTTCACACAGAAAACAGATAGATGGTTCGATTCTGATGAAAAAAGTACTCACGATCGAGTTCAACACTCAAAACGGTGCACAACAAAGCAAGAGGGGTAAAGTTTCCCGAATGATCATCCATTCATGGGATTTCTCCCACTTAAGCACATTTATATTTGAAAAATGTGCAATTTAATCCATATAGTAAAAATCATGAGCCAGTCTATCATTTCACACTTACAAAACCACTTTTCAAACAAAAATTGTTGAAATCATGCACTTTATGCATTTTCATTTTTCCAAAATTCCCAGTGCCATTTTCATAATTTTTCTCATATTTTTTGTATTGTCTAGATACTTCATATCTATACTCTATACGAAATTTAAGTGCATGCAAATAACAATAAAAAATACGTATAGCTATCTCTAGTATCTCGCATAGATCCCTTACCTGGAATCCAGTAGAATTTACTTTTGTCATTTCCCACTTTTCGTATATCAGTCTATCCGGCTCTAAATATATCTCCTGGAGCTACAGATAGTTATTAATCACATTAATCAATTTTATTAACCCGTATTCCACTTTTTCTATGGTTAATTTAAAGTATTGGGCCTCGTTGTCCCTTAATGGGCTTATCTCCATTTTTCCATTAAGGCCCATTTGGCTTTTTAGGCCCATTAACACTTATTAGGTTAACCTTAAGGCCCCATTAGCTGAGTTAGGCTGATTGCACCATGTTCTTGGCACATGAACCATCTCGGCCATGCATTGTGTGCCGAACACCATCACGCCTAGCCATAGTCGATTCGCCATCACCATGGCTTGCCATGCTTTACTAGCTCACTTAGGCATTTTGGCAAACACTTGGTGTGCTTGCCTTAAGCTTTTCATTTTGTTCATTAAGGAATTTCATCAAATACCTTATGCACATGCTTCATAAACCTATCCAATTCAACAAATTGGTTTCACTTAATCACACCATTATCATGTACTCATCATAAGTAAGCTATACATGCCATTAAACATCATATGTATTCATCAAAACTTAGAAACCCATTTTCGGCCAAGCATGATTCACCATGTTCTATAGGTTGTTTTGCTACACAATTCATACACCAATCAACTCCATAAAATCCATAGATTAACATATATAAGATTGATGCATAAAAAACATACCTAGCTTGTTGTTCTTGGTTTGATCGAGACTTAAGGAGGAAGTTGGCTTCTCCAATTCAGCTCTTTAGATGATGGGTTTTAGGTATTTTAATCATCTCATAATATGGAACAACTTTGATGAAGAACAGTTGTTCCAATTATGCTTGTAGAGTGATAAAATCTAGAGAGAGAAAGCTTGCACAATATGTGGGCTTAACTGAATTTGGGCTTTGGCTTAGTAATTAGGCTTAAACGAAGTAAAATTGGGCTTGAATCATTTTCTAATGGGCTTGTTGATTTGAGCTTTCTTTTTAATGTAATGGGGTTGGATTTCATATGTATTTAGGCCTTTAAATGGTCTTGATTTCCAACCCATGAAGTGGCATAATGTTTGGCCCAACAATGCGATAAGGTTTGGCCCACTTAAGTCCATGCATAATGGGCTTTAATAATTTAACTAGGTTAGCCCAATTGGAAATCTGTATTTTAGCCCACATTTGTTTAACCCAATTGCATATTGTTTCATTTCTTAATGGGTTTTGCCGAACTCAAGAGGTATTTTAGCCCAAAATAATATTTCTCATACATTAACCATGGTTTGGTTAAGTTGTAACCATGCCTAAATTTATGCATTTCAATGGTTGGTTAGTCCATCTTAACGTTTTGGACATCCGTTGTAGGTGAATGTGTCAAAAACACCCAAAACGGTCCATTTTAAGCTCGTTTGAGCTCTTTTTGGCATTTTCACTATTTCACCCTTATCGGGAGCAAACCATACCAACTTTCCTTCTTGAACTATCCTTATTTAGATGTTTTAAGTTCTTATCTTCAGACAGAATGGTTGGTATCCCTTCAGTTTAGCCTGAGCTCACTTTAGCTCACAATTGGCACTTCAATGCGTTTAAGGCATTTTCTACTTTCACTTGAACTTATAATGGTAATACGATCTTTCTTATGATTCCAATAACATATCTCAATGTTTACAATGATGAATCATAAGTAGTACAATGCAAAATTACGGGTCTTACATTCCTCCCCACCTTATGAAACTTAGTCCTCCAAATTAAAACCAAGTCAATCTTCGAACAACTCCGGGTACTTTTCTCATATCAAGCTCTCCAATTCCCACGTAGCTGCCTCCAAAGTACGGTACAGCCAGAGAACCTTAACTAGAGAGATTGTCTTAGATCATAAGACCTTCTCTTTCCTGTCCAATATCCGTATCGGCTTATCTACATATGACATATCGTCTGTGAGCTCCAAAGACTCATACTGAATTACATGTGCCGGGTCCGAATGATACTTCCAAAGTATTAAAATGTGGAAGACATTATGAACACTTGTTAACTCTGGTGGCAACACCAACCTATAAGCGTTGTCTCCCACTCGATCTAAGATCTCAAATGGTCTAGTGTAGCGAGTACTCAACTTACCCTTCTTCCCAATTCTCATAATACCTTTGGAGGGGGAAATTTTCAAAAATACTGTTTCACTAGCCATACACTCTAATAGTCGTTGTCTCGTATCAGCGTAAGTTTTTTGCCTACTCTAAGCTGTCCTCAATCTCTCACATATCAACTCAACATCCTTAAAGGCTTGTTTCACTAAATCAAGAGCAGATATCTTTCGGTCACCAACTTCTTCCCATCCAATCGGAGATCGACACCTACGACCATATAATGCTTCATATGCTATCATCCCAATACTCAAGTGATAACAATTGTTATAGGTGAATTCGGCTAATGGCAAATGATCATCCCAAGAGCCTTTAAGTTCCATCGCACAAGCTCTTAAGATATCCTCTAAAGTCTGGATGGTTCTCTCTGACTGACCATCTGACTGAGGGTGTAAAGTTGTACTAAAACTTAATCGGGTTCCCATAGCTCCTAAAAATGTTTTCAAAAGTGGGAAGTGAAGTGAGAATCCCTATCAGATAAAATACTCACTGAAAGGCCGTGTAGCCTTACAATCTCCCGTACATATAAATCTGCCAATGCACTCATAGTATCCGTAGCCTTCATAGCTAGGAAGTGAGCCGACTTAGTCAATCGATCCATAATCACCCAAATAACATCATAGTTCCGTCAGGTACACGGTAAACCCATGATGAAATCCAAAGTGATATGCTCACATTTCTATGTCAGTATAGGTAGAGGCTGCAATAACCTTGTAGGTTTCTGATGCTCTACTTTAATCTACTGACACACCAAACACTTAGCCACATACTCTGCCATATCTTTCTTCATCCTAGAGCACCAATACACTTTTCGAAGAATTTTATACATCTTATTGTTCCCTGGATGCAACGTATACCGTGATAAATAAGCTTCAGACAAAATTAGTTTTCTCAACTCTGGATCATTAGGAAGACACACTCTACCCTTGAATTTCAGTAATCCATCAGTGCTCAACTCAAATTTTACACCAGTACCCATCTGAATCTGATGAGCCATATCAATACAGAAGCGATTAATATGTTGAGCTTATTTGATTCGATCATTGGTTCTAATCTCATACTAGCTATCACACAATATGCGTCAGTATCAGAAGGGATCACATCTAAACTAAGACTCGCAAACTGCTCTAACAGCTCATGTTCCCTAATCATCATGTATGATACCATCCCAAGGCTCTTTCGGCTCAAAGCATCGGTAACACATTTACCTTGCCAAGGTGGTATAGTATCCCATAATCACAGTCCTTCTGAAGCTCTAACAATCTATGTTGCCTCATATTCAACTCATTTTTCTAAAAACAGATATTTCAGGCTTTTATGATTAGTAAATACCTAAAATTTCTCATCGTACAAATAATGGAGCCATATCTTAAGTGCAAACACCGTGGCTGCAAACTCTAAATCATGGGTCGGATAGTGCTTCTCATGGTCCTTGAGCTGTCGGGATCCATAAGAAACTACCTTCCAATTTTGCATCAACACACTGCTCAGTCCTTGTCCAAGGGCATTTGTATATACAGAGAAACCTTCTGAGCTAGTAGGAATGGTGAGAATCGGTGCGATGGTCAGATGTTGTTTCAACTCTCGAAAACTCTTCTCACATCTGTCATCGCACTCAAATACCACATTCTTCCAAGTGAGACGAATCAAAGGAGTAGCCAGTTTTGAGAAACCTTCCATAAACCATCTGTAATACTCAGCTAAGCCCAGAAAACTCCTGATCTATGTAACTTTCATGGGTCATTCCCATTAAACTACTACTTTTATCTTAGACGGATCAACAGAAACCTCATCCTTCGATACCACATGAGCCACAAACGATATCTGTTCCAACTAGAAGTCACACTTACTGAGCTTTACATACAATTGCTTCTCTGGAAAGGTCTACAAAACAACTCTTAAGTGCTGCTCATGTTCCTCTCTGGACTTTAAATATACTAAAATATCATAAATAAATACGATCATAAATCGGTCCAAGTATGGCTTGAATACATCATTCATTAAAACCATAAAAGCTGCAGGAGCATTCGTTAACCCGAAAGGCATAACCAAGAAGTCATAATGACCATAAGAGGTATGGAAGGCTGTCTTGGGTACATCTCCACTCCAGATTCTCAATTGATGGTACCCAGACCTCAGATCAATCTTGAAAAAGATTTGTACTCCCTGAAACTGATCCAACTGATCATTAATACGTGGAATATGGTATTTGTTCTTAATGGTAGCCTTATTCAATAACTGGTAATCTGTACAGAGTCGGAGGCTTCCATCATTCTTCTTAACAAACAAGATCGAAGCTCCCCTAGTTGAGATGCTCGGTCTAATGAACCCCTTATCCAAAAGCTCCTGTAATTGTTTTGTTAGCTCCTACAACTCAACTTGAGCCATTGTGTATGGTGGTTTGGATATCGACTCAATACCAGGCACTAAATTAATACAAAATTCCATCTCTCTATCTAGTGGCAATCCTGGTAAGTCATTCAAAAAGACATATGGCAACTCTCTAATCACAAGGAAATTGGTAATTCTGATTGTGCCTAATCCATGTCAACCACGTACATAATAAAACCTTTAAAACAATATCATACAATCAATTTAATATTTCATGCTTCCTGTCACAGTAATACATTCTTTCGATTACTATAACGACTTCTTTATAAACTCTCAAAAAAATTTTACAATATGTTTCTCAGGTAGAGAGAACTTTATCATCTTAGAAGGGTAATCTAAGATAGCATGATTTGCAGTCAACCAATCTATTCCTAATATTACATCATACTCTCATCTCCTATCCTCAACTTACAATGCTTACACACTAACTCAGTCAGTTGCCTATTTCCTATGGGAACCTTTTACCTAACGGTGTAGGCTTTACAAAATCTGACAATTTAAAAGCACACGATGGTGATATGAATGAATGCGTTGCACCAGGAATAAATAGTGCTAATGCCTCAAGATTAAAAATCAAAATTGTACCTTTCACAACATTAAGTGAAACATCTGTAGTGCTTTGGTTTATCGCATACACTCGGCTCTAACCAACAGTCTGATTCCCTTTCTCCACGACTGTAGCTCTCGTTCTCGAAGTAGGAGTAGCAAGTGGAACTTTCTTTGGTTCCTTACCCTTTTGAGGAGCTATCTCAACTGACTCCAGGTAATCTCTCATCAAATGCCCTGTCTTACCAAATCTAAAGTATGCTCCAAACATCCTATAACAAGGTCTTTTCCCATTGTGCCCTTTATAAAATCTACACCTATCGAAATTAGGCATGGGGCCTCCAATCACAATACCCTGAGCCGAAGCCGCTATCGGATGCACAGGGGGTCTAACAGCCCTACTCCGTGACTCTTCAATCTTTGTCGCCTACCAAAAGGCCTCTTCCCCTCTTTAGGACCTCTACCATCACCAAATCTTTTTTGGTCTCTATCTCTACCCTTACTAACCTTTTTGAACTCTGAAACATGGAGCTCGTAATCCTGCTCACATAACTGAGCCCGTTTGACTACTTCCTTATATGCTGCAATATCTAATGGGGCCAGTCGATCTCTGATCGATGGTCTCAGACTTTCCATAAACCTACGGACCTTCCTCTATTCGCTGCCCATAGTATCGGGATCATACCTGTACAGAGATGTAAACTGAGATTCATACTCGTCTACAGACTTATTTCCTTGGGTCAAACTCAGAAACTCTGTCTGTAGCTGATACGAACTAAACGTATTCTCCGCAAGTGCACGAGTCTTACAAGTAATAATGAGATTTGAGTCCCGGATTATCGTCCCACAGAGAAGTTGATTAGCCTAATTAACTACCTGTTAATCTTATCCTAAGTATATCCTAGAAAATTATGAGGTTTAATGTGGGTGGTCTACTAAGTCTAAAAATTAAAAATACTGAAAATAATAACAATTAAAAACTAAAGAAAATAAAATCGAGCTAAAAATTACTTACAGTGCTCCAACCAATTAAAAGCAAATACCTACAAAAGATAGTTAAAACAGTTAAAATTAATTAACGCAATTAAAAATGCAAATATGAAAATAAAGAAACAAAATTAATTAAACTAAAATTAAACAAGCCTAAAATAAAATATGCATGTCCTTAAACTACTTAATAAAAATGCAAATTAACCTAACCTAAAATTTAATAAAATAGAATCCTATAAAAAATTAAGAAAATAACTACATGTCTAAAATATTAATTCTAAATTAATCCTAATTATATCTAGCTACTAGTTTAACAATAAAATCTAACTAATGCATGAGAAATAAATTTTTTTTTTGGATTTTTCAATTTAAAATGAAAATTTAATTATGCATAAAATGATTTTAATCTAAGTGAATCCTAAATGCAACTCATACAATACTAAACTAAAATTAAGTCCTAAAACATATAACATAAAATTAACTATTAACTAAAAATTAGAACTAAAGATTAAATTGACAAACTAAAACATGAGATTTAACCTACAATTATCAATTAACAACTATCCTAAATAAACAACTAATGAAAACAATCAAAGTAATAAAAATGCAATAAACATTAAATTAAACAAAGGAAATGTGGCCAAACAAGGCCTTAGCTAATTATCCAACCAAGTGGTCCCGACTGTGCATGTGTACTATTCATTATTCTTCTCCAATTTTCATTTTCAGGTGCTCTCGATCCTGACCAGGTACGGCTCTAGGGGAGGTCTACTTCTGCCGTTGCTGCTCATCCTTGGTCTGCCGAGCGCCTGCTCTCGGTTCAAACTCTAGTCGAAATTGTCCAGCAGTACACTACTTGATGCAAGCCTCCAGTACGCCTATACTGCTACTGTCAACTTGTAATTATCTGGCCTACTCATGCACAACAGTAGGACAACCAGGGACTGCTACAACAGCAGCAACTACATCCTATAATCCAGCAACCTATGCCTGAGCAGAATATGCCTCAAAGTTTGTAGCTACTATGATTAATCCAGCTACTCATCTTGCACCGACCTTGCTCATCTCAGAATCACACAAGCACTGTGGAAGCTAAGCATTAAATACAAACTAAGATAATTATTCACAAGTATCAGCATCAACTTGCAACAAAGTTAAGGAAGTAAAATGAAGAAAACTGAAGCAGAAAACGATGAGGAATCATAAAAGGCTGCTTCTGCTAATATTATCTCACCATTCCAGCAAAATAATCAACTAAACAGTACACTAATAACATAAATAGAGTCAAACAGAGCAACACTAAAAACACTTCTTAATGCACCTAATAAAATCAACTTTTATCAAACACAAAACAGCTGGCGAATCTAGTAGGATTAATGAAAAATTTCTAAAATGAAATGCAGCAATTGCCTTGAACAACAGAACTCAACAACATGCAGTAAAAACAATGCAAGCTAAAGTAAAATGCAATAAACAAAACAACCTGATTGATGAAATACAGACCAATAAAAATGAAATAAGGAAAGGAAAGAACAATAAAGCATGGCAAAATATGAGCTTAAAATCGAAAGGAAACATGTGAAAACCACAACTGAAAACATCACCCGTGAGCTTTATCAATGTGAACAGGGAAACCAACATCCTTGGGTTGTTTCATTTTCTTCTCCAACTGTGGTTCCACATTGCTCTCGATGTGGAACAATGCTCAGCATCAACCCACATCAAGGCAACAGAACCAAAAGGTAGAAGAATGAATGAAGAATTCTTGTCACCCGAATGTACACAAGATGAACAAACCGAGAGCTAGGAAAAATAAAGGTTTTTCAAATAAAGACATAAGCAATTTTAGGAAAATCGAGAGCTAGTAAAAGAGAAGCAAATACTTTCCATTAATTTTCATTGAATCAAATTCAAAGGAAATAAACTTTGATAATGTGAACTACAAACTACAAACGAAATAGGAAATGAAAGAAACTCTTCATAAAGCAAGTTGCCATGAACAGTAGAAAAACTTGCTAAAAGAAAACTATACGAAAATTTTAAAAACAAGGAAAACTTAAAGTTACCCAAAAAACTATTATACCCTAAATTACATATCTATTTCAATTGCCATCATTTTCTATTTATATACACATTTAGGGGTACAATAGTAATTTTCCATCCTAGATGAGTTGGCATTGTTTGGCCACTTGTCTTCATTTTATTTGCTGCAGAGTAGATATTTCCACGTCATTTGTCGATTTATCCAGTTGGTTGTGCGATGTGGCCCGACGTGTGCCTTCCAGAAGGTTGGCATGGTGTCCTTTGATCTTATCGTTTCAGAGAAAATAAAATACGGACACCTGGCATCATGCGTGTCCAGACGACTGATGACTTGATCTACAAATTGGAAGTGGTCCAGCCTCCTTTAGTCTGTTTTTAGCCCAATTTTGACTGAAGCAACCGAGTTTCATCTGGATTTGATTTATCTACACATTAAAGAATTTTAATTAAATTGATGGGATTATTAATAAAATAATATGGGGATTAAATAAATAATTAGAAAATTAAGCACAAATAATTCTATTAAAAATAGAATTATCACACCCCTAAACTTGAGCTTTTGCTTGTCCTCAAGCAAAACAAAATGGATGTAGGAATGACAAGTACCAACATAATAATTTCCCAAATATTATCCTCAAAGAAAAAGTACAGACTATGATCTCAAAGACTCACAATTACAAGTCCAACACTTAGAATCATTCAATCATAAGTCTTAACCCAAATTGGACCCCTCGTGTATGTGTGAAAATGTCAAAGCCACTTCACAGTACATTACCCGGATTAGATTATGCAAACATAGTGAATGCAAAGTCAATGATATGTGATCATTCCCATAAGTTTGCTTTTCACTTCTGTCTCCACTAATGTAGTCACACTTAACCAAAGATCAGTAAGACTTCATTAAGCTTGTAATGTAAGGCTGGGGTTAAGGTATGATAAAGTTGATTTAGGTTTAATTACCCCTCAACATGCATTACTTTCTAGGATCTTCAATGTAAGAGCTTTTATTATTTTCCCCAAACTTATTTATTTCACTAGACATTTTATTCTATTTTTGTATTTTTCTTCTTCTTCTTTCTTCTTCTTTTTCTTTCATTTTTTTTGAACGAACTTTCACTATCTCCTAATACCCATATGTACATAGCTCATAATATATCCGAATGACTTTTCATGCTTTCGGGGTAAGAGATAGGAAAAGAGTATTTAAGCTAAGGAAAATTATGCAGGTGTATTTACAGAGAAAAGCTTATTTGACCCAGATGGGTGAATAGGGGTAAAATATGTACAAGGATGGCTAGAAAGGCTCAAACGATCCAAAGACGGCCTAAATCCTCTCCTTAATTAAGTGTGATCTAATATTTCACCTCAAAGACAAGATTAAGCAAATTCTAGAATATGATACACAAAATCAACTGAACAAATGCAATCCTAGGTCCACATAAGCTTTCTCTAAATAAATATACAGATTCATGACATGACATGTGCATAAAATGAGGAAATCATAATCAGAATCAAGATAAATTTAAGAACTCAACTTCATGCTTTTCCTACAATCATGCTTCTCAGTCAATCAAAGTCAGACTTAATCATGGGGTCATATCATCAGAATATGGGAAAACTACATGCTAAGCACTCAATCATCCCAAAATCAAACAATTTAAGCTCATATTTTTGAAACAATTTTGAAAAAATTTTCAATTTTACCTAAATTTTTGAAAAAATGCTCAAGTGATATCCCCTTCCCCGAACTTATAGTGCACAGTATCCTTAGTGTGCTGATAATATGAACATTTAAGTTCAAGAACAGAGTACTCCCCTTTCTGATGATGATGACGAACAATCAAAGCTTGATTAAAAACATAAGACTGGAAAAGAAATTTGTAAAATAAGCAAAGAAAGAAACAGCATAAAAGCAAAGAACTGTGTAAAAAGTGAAAAAGAAAAATGAAGCTAAGTAGTAGGATCAGAAGTAGGAGTGTCAGTTAAAGTGGTCATAGAATGCTGACGATCAAACCCTCCCCCAAAATAATGTTTCAGTCTACCTTCATTAACCTTAAAGGGTTGCTTCAGGGTCTCATCCATAATTTTAATGGCTCCATGAGGGAATACTTGTGTAATGGTAAAGGGACCTGACCACTTAGATTAAGCTTTCCTGGAAACAACTTCAAGCGTGAATTAAACAACAGAACTGGCTGGCTTGGCTCGAAGTGTAAGACCCGATTTTTTATCGCAAGAGCAAATGGAATGAATAGAAATTTTTGATTGCATTTAAAAATGCAAAAGGATTGAAATGGAATTCTCGAACACGTGCAAGGGAAAACGGTCAAAAGACCGAAAGTCGGTATAAATTCGACAAAAAAATTTAATTAAAAATAAGGGATTGAGAAATCTTGATGAATAACAAAGAGATAATTAAATTTCGGATTAAATTGATCAAGATATGAATTTACTGGAATTAACCAAAATTTTTATCTCAAAAAATAATCCCAAAAATAATCAAAAATTATACCGAAAAGGTAAAATCAGACTGATAAATTCATTTATGGAATAAATGAAAAAAATAATAATTTTTGAAGATATTTTGACAATTTTAATATATTTTAATTGATTAAAATAATAATAAAAATAAATAATAAATAAAAAAATAAAATAATTAAAAAAAATCATGAAAAACACGATTTGCGAAACAGAGGAAAACGAAAAAGAAGGTCGAGCCTTTGCCGACCACTAGCGACAGCCCAGGCGAGCGGCCGACGAGGGGGAAGGCAGCCGACGCCGACCCCAGACAAATTCGACCTAAAGGACCAGCGAACGGCGACGATCGGCGAGAGAAAACGAAAGGGAGAGAACTAAGAGAAGAGAAAAGGGATTCTCGACGACTGACGTCGATCTGGGCTCGGCCACCACCAGTCGAGTGTCCCTGAAGCGTAGGCGGCTCAATTTATGGTAATATCAATGGGTAGAACAGCGGTCAGCGCCTAAAACGGAGGAAGAAAAGAGAAAGCCACCGACGACGAGGAGAGAAGAGCCGGACCAGCCACTTTTCGACGACCTCAGACGAAACCGAGACCAGATCCATGCATCGGACGACCCCGCGGAGCCGCTGGTGGTGAAAACTGGAGGAGAACCAACCGACGAGCCACTGAATCAGCCGAACCGGACTGAACCGACGGTCTGAACCAGGTGAACCAGACCGAACCGGTTCAGCAAAAAAAAAGGAAAAGGAAGAAAAAGGGAAAAAAAGAGAAAAAAATGGGGAAAATTCCAGTGATGAAATCGAGTTACAGGTAAGTCTGTAAACGGTGGAATTGATCGATTTAAATTTCAAAATATTTAATTTGATTAATATCCGACTGAAAATTTACCCGAAAAAATATTAAATTGTGTAGCTCAACAATTGACGTCAGACGAGAGCTCGAGACAGCCTCGATTTACGTATTATCATGAAATCTCGAGTAAGTAACCCTTATTTACGACAATTTGCATCGTTATGTATATTAGATAAATTACGGATTTAAATTTCGCATTTAATGAATTAAATTCTGAAAAATTAGATAAATTATCGTAAATACTAAATTAAGCTATTCGAGAGTTTAGAACGAGGCTCAATAATTACTGATGGACCCAATGAGCCCAATAGGCCTCGATAATGTGAACAGTAAGTGAGAAAACGGGCTTAGGGCCGATTAAGGCCCATTATGGTACAATCGGGCCTAATATGGGTAAACGGGCCCAATGATTTAAATTAAACCCACAAAATATGAAATATAATTAATTGTATTGTATTTAACCTGATGAATATTTATCTACAGTTTCGGAGATTGGATTCGGAGCAATCAGATTGCGTGACGAGATATCAGTGGAAAGGTCAGACTGTACAGAAAATGAGGTAAGGGAATTATGTGAGTAGCTAGAGGTAGCTATGCATATTTTAATAGCTTATGTATACTATGAATATGTATGTATACACTAATTATGTATAAAGGTCCTAAAAATGGTTTAAAGATTTAAGGACTCGAAATAGGAAAAGACTATTTTACCCCTATTGAGGGAAGTTCACCTAAGGATGGTGAAAGCATGACATGCATGAAATGCATGATTTAAGGAATTTTTTGAATTAAAGAATTTGATTGGTTTTAATCAAAGCAAATCGATAGATTGGCCAGTAATTGTATAAATTTTACAAAATAACACTACGTAGATGTTATTCATATTTAAATGAAAATTCTTTAGAAAACGGGCCAATTATCAATTTTATATGAAAACAGATAGTGCCGGCACATAGCTCGCACTATATATGCGTTTACGAGTGTGCATAATTGTGCTTGAGCGATTGCTCGCACCGACTTGTGTGACATCATATGCATGCAATGTGCTAGAGTGGTTGCTCGCACTGATTTTTATTCTTGTAAAATGCATAAGAAGTGCTGGAGCCTAGCTCGCACTCTGTTTTGACATGTTTTGACTGAATATGCATAAAAAGGTATTGGAGCGCTTGCTCGCACTAGTTTTTATGATTTGATATGCATGAGAGATGCTGGAGCCTAGCTCGCATCCTGTTTTGATATGAAATTGCATAAAGTCGTGCTGGAGTGTAACTCGCATGAGATTTGATTTACTGATGCATAACACCTGTCGAAACTCGCTCGCACGTGATTTTATATGGTTTTATAACTCATTTTAAAGTTGTACTGAAGTTTTTCTCGTACGAGGTTTTCACTGAGTTTTTATACATATCCGTACTAGAGTATTGCTCGTACGTGGATTTTACTTGAATTTATAATTATTTTAAGTCGTATTGGAGCGCTGCTTGTACGTAAATTTCATTGATTTCTATGAAACCGTGCTAGAGCTTCGCTCGCACGAGATTTTCTAATATCATGAATATGCATGGAGCCGTACTAGAGCTTTGCTCGCACAGGGATTTATATTTCATGCATATAGCTGTGTTGGAGCCTCTGTAGACTGTGTGTCATAGTGAGATGATATGCTCACACGTGCATACGAAGACAGAGATTATATAGGTGGATAAGACCTATTGCAGGCACCCCTGACTGAGCTTGGGTTCACGGAGTACGTTGTACCGTGTATGTCACGCGGAGTACGCTGTACCGTGGGGATTGTTGGAGTGGAGTGGCATTAGCCACGAGGCAGCAAGCCTTGCCCTCGCAATCCTGGTGTTATGCCGTTCTTGTGGGTAGGACGACCCACCTCCCATTTCAGGTGTGATACCCCGCACACTAGGCATATCAAAATCTGAAAAATAATAAATTTATCAAAGTCCTTGAAAAGGGTATTGGTGGTCAGGAATGAAAAATGATATTGTAGAGTTATGGAAAAGTGTCTCGTATATTAGCAGAGTAAGGTAGAGTAAAAGAAGTTGCAGGGTTATTGCGGCCTCTACCTATATCGAGACGAAAATGAGAACAAGTTACCATGAATTTCGTGATGGGTTACAGAGGACCTGGATTGATCACGAGGCTATCGGGTGATAGTCGATAGATTGATTAAGTCTACCCACCTTCTGGCTATGGAAATTCCCAGATACTCTGAGTGTGCAGGTGAATTTATGTGTATGAAAAATTGTAAAACATTAAGTAGCGTTCCAGTGAGCATGGTATCAGATAGGGATTCCCGCTTCACTTCCCTCTTTTGGGAATATTGTTTCAGGAAGCTATGAGAACCTGATTGAGAGTTAGCACAGCTTTTCGTCCTCAGACAGATGGTCAGTCAGAAAGGACTGTACAGGTTATGGAGGATGTGATGAGAGCATGTGCCATTGATTTTATAAGCTTCTGGGATGATCAGTTGTTACTAATTGAATTTGCCAATAATGACATCTGTCACTCGAGTATCGGGATGAGATTATATGAGGCAGTGTATGGCCGTAGGGATTGTTCCCCGACTTAGATAAGAAGAAGTGAGTGACATATAGAAAATTTTTTCTGAATTGGTAAGACAAACCTCCGAGGATGTTCAGTTAAATTGTGAGAGATTAAGAACACCTCAGAGCAGACAGAAAAGCTATGCTGACAAGAGACAGAAAACCATTTGAAATTCACCGAGGGTGAATCAATATTGTTGGCAGTTACTTGTCTTAAGGACATAACGAGATTCAGAAAGAGATATTGGACAGGCGAGAGATAAGACCTATAGGTTGGCGTTACCACCTGAATTAGCAGGCATCCATAATGTGTCCCATATTTTGATGCTTCAGAAATAATATCCGGACCCAACATATGTGATCGGATATGAGTTTCAACAGCTTAGCTCAATGAAAGTGTAACGTATAAAATCGATTCGGGTATTAGATGGAAGGAGAAAGTGTTGAGGTTTAAGATGATCTCCCTAGTTAAAGTCCTTTGGTAGTAGTACACTTCGGGAAAAAGTCACATGAGAATTAAAGAGTATTATACGATAGACATACCCGGAGTTGTTTATGGACCCATTTGACTTGGTTCTAATTTAGAGGACCAAATTTCTCAAGTGGTGGAGAATGTAAGACCCGATTTTTTATCGTAAGAGCAAATGGAATGAGTAGAAATTTTTGAGTGCATTTAAAAATGCAAAAGGATTGAAATGGAATTCTCGAACACGTCCAAGGGTAAAACGGTCAAAAGATCGAAAGTCGGTATAAATTCGACAAGAAAATTTAATTAAAAATAAGGGATTGAGAAATCTTGATGAATAACAAAGAGATAATTAAATTTTGGATTAAATTGATCAAGATATAAATTTATTGGAATTAACTGAAATTTTCATCTCGAAAAATAATCCCGAAAATAATCAAAAAATATACCGAAAAGGTAAAATCGGACTGATAAATTTATTTACGAAATAAATGAATAAAATAATAATTTTTGAAGATATTTTGGTAATTTTAATATATTTTAATTGATTAAAATAATAAATAATAAATAAAATAATTAAAAAAATCGTGAAAAACGCGATTTGCGAAACAGAGGAAAACGAAAACGAAGGCCGAGCCTTTGTCGACTATCGACGACGACCTAGGCGAGCGCCCAGCGAAGGGGAAGGCAGCCGACGCCGACCCCAGACAAATCCGACCTAAAGAACCGGCCAATGGCGATGATCGACGAGAGAAAATGGAAGGGAGAGAACCGAGAGAAGAGAAAAAGGATTCTTGGTGACTGGCATCGATCTGGGCTTGGCCACCACCAGCTGAGTGTCCCCCAGGCGCAGGCGGCTCGATTTGTGGCAGTACCGGTGGGTAGAAGGGGGGCCAGCTCTGGAAACGGAGGAAGAAAAGAGAAAGCGACCGACAGCGAGGAGAGAAGAGCATGACCGACCACTTTCCGACGACTTTGAACAAAACCGAGACCAGATCTGTGCATCAGATGACCCCGCGGAGCCACTGACGACGAAAACCGTAGGAGAACAGACCGACGAGCCAATGAACTGGCCGAACTAGACTGAACCGGGTGAACCGAACCGAACCGGTTCAGCCAAAAAGAAAAGGAAAAAGGATGAAAAAGGGAAAAAGAAAAAGAGAAAAATTGGAGAAAATTCCAGTGATGAAATCGAGTTATGGGTAAGTCGGTAAACGGTCGAATTGACCAATTTAAATTTCAAAATATTTAATTTGATTAATATCCGACTGAAAATTTACCCGAAAAAATATTAAATTGTGTAGCTCGACAATTGATGTAAGACGAGTGCTCGAGACAGCCTCGATTTACGTATTATCATGGAATCTCGAGTAAATAACCCTTATTTACGACAATTTGCATCGTTATGCGTGTTAGATAAATTACGAATTTAATTGGATAAATTGTCGTAAATACTAAATTAAGCTATTTGAGAGTTCAGAACGAGGCTCAATAATTACTGATGGGCCCAATGAGCCCAATAGGCCTCAATAATGTGAATAGTAAGTGGGAAAAAGGGCTTAAGGTCGATTAAGGCCCATTATGGTACAATCGGGCCCAATATGGGTAAACGGGCCCAATGATTTAAATTAAGCCCAGAAAATATGAAATACAATTAATTGTATTGTATTTGACCTGATGAATATTTATCCGCAGTTTCGAAGATTGGATTCGGAGCAAATCGGACTGTGTGACAAGATATCAGTGGAAAGGTCAGACTGTACAGAAAATGAGGTAAGGGAATTATGTGAGTAGCTAGAGGTAGCTACGCGTATTTTAATAGCTTATGTATACCCTGAATATGTATGTATACGCTGATTATGTATAAAGGTCCTAAAAATGGTTTAAAGATTTAAGGACTCGAAATTGGAAAAGACTATTTTACCCATATTGAGGGAAGTTCAACTAAGGATGGTGAAAGCATGACATGCATGAAATGCATGATTTAAGGAATTTTCTGAATTAAAGAATTTGATTGGTTTTTATCAAAGCAAATCGATAGATTTGCCAGTAATTGAATAAATTTCACAAAATAACACTACGTAGGTGTTATTCATATTTAAATGAAAATTCTTTGGAAAATGCCAACTATCAATTTTATATGAAAATAGATAGTGTCGGCACATAGCTCACACTATATCTGCGTTTGTGAGTGTGCATAATTATGCTTGAGTGGTTGCTCGCATAGACTTGTGTGACATCATATGCATACAATGTACTGGAGTGATTTTTATTCTTGTGAAATGCATGAGAAGTGTTGGAGCCTAGCTCACACTCTGTTTTGACATGTTTTGACTGAATATGCATAAAAAGGTGCTGGAGCGCTTGCTTGTACTAGTTTTTATAATTTGATATGCATGAGAGATGCTGGAGCCTAGCTCTCATCCTATTTTGAAATGAAATTGCTTAAAGCCGTGCTGGAGTGTAACTCACACGAGATTTGATTTACCGATGCATAACACCATGCTGGAGCTCGCTCGCACGTGATTTTATATGGTTTTATAACTCATTTTAAAGCTGTACTGGAGTTTTTCTCGTACGAGGTTTTCACTGAGTTTTTATTCATATTCGTACTAGAGCATTGCTCGTACGTGGATTTTACTTAAATTTATAATTATTTTAAGTTGTACTGGACTGCTGCTCGTATGTAGATTTCATTGATTTCTATGAAACCGTGCTAGAGCTTCGCTCGTACGAGATTTTCTGATATCATGAATATGCATGGAGTCGTGCTAGAGGTTTGCTCGCACAGGGATTTATATTACATGCATATAGCCTTGTTGGAGCCTCCTGTAGACTGTGTGTCACAGTAAGATGATATGCTCACATGTGCATACTGAGACAGAGATGATATGGGTGGATAAGACCTATTGCAGGCACCCTTGACTGAGCTTGGGTTCACGGAGTACGTTGTACCATGTATGTCATGTGGAATATGCTGTACCGTGGGGATTGTTGGAATGGAGTGGCATTAGCCACGAGGTAGCAAGCCTTGCACTCGTAATCCTGGTGTTATGCCGTTCTGGCGGGTAGGATGACCCACCTCCCGTGCAGGTGTGATACCCCGCACACTAGGTACTGTGTTGCCAGGGATCACGAGGTTATGGCCATAGTCCTATGTTGTTACTGATAGTCATCTACATGTCTCACATGTATAACTATTGGTCGATAGACCAGGGTAGACCCGAGGGAGGGGTCAGGCCCCTGATTTTGTGATTTTTCACTGTGATATGATTTTATAATATGATGATAAATTTTCAGAGGATTTTATAAGATGTGACCCTAAAAGTAGGGTGATTTTATAACAGAAGTTTATAACGAATCATTTTATGAAATTGAGATATATTTATGAGATGATTGACCTGAAAATGGGTTATTTTATTTCGAATTTTTATAGAATGATTTAAATGCAGTAGTATGATGGGTTTTCTATACTTTAATGATAAAGTCATGAAATGATTGTATCTCACGATTTGTTATATATCGCATGAAACAATGCATGATTTTAATTAAATTCATGCTAAGTATGATTTAATGATGTCATATAAAATGCTATTGATGCATGAATTACATGATTTATATATATGCACAAATAGTTTTGATAAACTATGTCATGAATATATGCATGATTTTGTACTTGAGATTTTAATGAGAAGAAATGGATTTTAAGGGTATGACATTATGAGCATGTAGATAGTGGAGCTATCTACTTACTTGCATAATTGCCTTACTGAGCGTGTGGTTTGCTCACCCCCCTTATTTTCCCATCTTTTCAGAGCACTCACAGTAATTAGTAAGCGGTTGAGGACTTGCATGCATTGGTATCCGCTGTTTCCCATCGAGAGACAGGTATACACATTTGTATAGTTTTGTATCTAAATATGTAATGCACAGTACTATAAATGGATATGATGTCGGGGATGTAGGGTTATAAATACCATTGATTATGTATTTAATAAAAGTCAAAGGATAGGAAACTCTGATATATGAATATGATTATGGAAACAGAATGGTAAATAGGTGAGAGGTGACTAAAACCGAATCATAGCCCAACTGTGTTGTAGGATGGTCATGATGAGAGAAAGGTAAGAATTAAATAATAAATGAAAAAGTGAAAAATTTACTCTGATTTTTAGGTAATTTGGGTTGTGACACAAAGTATCTCTCCTTAATTATCTTATCATGCCATCGCTTAGTGTTTTCCTTGTAGAGTTTGGCATTCTCATATGCCTGCAACCTGAACTCATCTATCTGATTAAGCTGTAGCAGCCTATTCTCCCCTACTGGAACTAAGTTGAAATTCGGGTTCTCAAGGGCTCAGTAGGCCTTATGCTCAAGCTCTACTAGTAGATGACAGGCTTTACAATAAACAAGCTGATAAGGGGACATTCCTAAAGGTGTTTTGAAGGCTATCCTATAGGCCCAAAGTGCATCATCTATCCTAATGGACCAGTCCTTCCTACTTGGGTTCACTATTTTCTACAATATCCCCTTAATTTCCCTATTGGACAACTCTACTTGGCCACTCGTCTGTGGGTGATAAGTAGTGGCTACCTTATATTTGACCTCATATTTCTTTAAAAACCCATCAAAACTTTGATTACAAAAGTGGGATCCTCCATCACTAATGATAGCCCTAGGTGTGCCAAATCTTGTGAAAATATTCTTCTTCAAAAACCTTACCACCACCTTGGCATCATTAGTTGGTAAAGCCATCACTTCAACCCATTTCGACACATAGTCTACGTCCACAAGAATATAGAGATTGCCATATGAAGGAACAAATGGTCCCATGAAATCAATACCCCAGACATCAAAGAGTTCTACTTCTAAAATATTAGTCAAAGGCATCTCATTTCTTTTGGAAACATTACCTACCCTCTGACATCTATCACATTTCAGCACAAAGTAGTGGGCATCCTTAAATAACATGGGCTAGTAATATCCAGATTGCAAAACCTTGGCTGCTGTCCTCTCTCCTCCAAAATACCCTCCATAATCAGAAGAATGACAATGTCTAAGTATATCCTCTACTTCTTCCATGGGAACGCACCTTCTCAAAATATGATCTTTACATTGCTTGTACAGGAAGGGTTCATCCCAAACATAATACTTGACATCACTCAAAAAATTTATCTTTTGCTGGGCAGTCAAATCAGGTGGTATTACGTTGCTCACCAGATAATTCACAAAATCAGCATACCAAGGCAATCTGGAGTGCCCGAAAGTACATTGCTCATCAAGAAATGACTCATTATTAGTTGTACCGTCTTCTTTAAGTCCACTCTCTAATCTTGATAGATGGTCAGCAACCTGATTCTCTGTACCTTTCCTGTCCCTAATCTCCAAGTCAAACTCCTGTAATAGGAGGATCCATCGAATCAGCCTCAACTTTGCATCCTTCTTGGAGACTAAGTACTTAATGGCAGCATGATCAGTATATACTACTACCTTAGTACCAATGAGATAGGAGCGAAACTTATCAAAGGCATATACTATAGCTAATAGATCCTTCTCGGTAGTAGCATAGTTCATCTGGGCCTCATTCAGAGTTTTGTTTGCGTAGTAGATAGCATAAAAGACTCTTCCTTTTCTTTGTCCTAGTACAGCCCCAACAACATAATCACTTGCATTACATATAAGCTCAAAAGGTATACTCCAATCTGGAGCTATGATTACAGGGCTGTAACTAATTTTTCCTTCAAAGTCTTAAATGCTTCTGAGAAAAATCCTTAATGAACCTTCTGTAAAATCCCGCATGGCCTAGGAAACTTCAAATTCCTTTTACAGTGGTAGAAGGAGGTAACTTCTCAATAATTTTCGCCTTAGCCTTATCCACTTCTATCCCCCTAACAGAGATTTTGTGCCCTAGCACTATACATTCTTTCACCATAAAGTGGCATTTCTCCCAATTAAGCACTAAATTTGTTTCTTCACACCTCTTCAGTACTAATGCCAAATTATGCAGACATAAATCGAAGCTATCCCCAAAGATTGAGAAATCATCCATGAAAACCTTAAGAAAATCCTCCACCATATCATGAAATATGGCCATCGTGCAACGCTGGAATGTAACAGGTGCATTGCATAGGCCAAAAGGCATTCTTCTAAAAGCAAAGGTCTCATAGTGACAATGAAAGTAGTCTTTTCTTGGTCTTCTGGGGCTATAGCTATCTGATTGTACCCAGAGTATCCGTCCATCAGACAATAAAATTCGTGACCAGCTAATCGATCTAACATTTGATCAATGAAGGGTAAAGGGAAGTGTTCTTTCCTGGTGGCCTTGTTGAGTTTCCTATAGTTCATGCATACTCGCCAACCACTGACAGTCCTAGTGGGGATGAGCTCTTTATTTTCATTCTCAATCACTGTCATCCCTCCCTTCTTAGGGACACATTGTACTGGGCTCACCTAGGCACTGTCAGAAATGGGATAGATGATCCTTGCATCTA
This sequence comes from Firmiana major, assembly GCA_033439115.1. NCBI lineage: Eukaryota > Viridiplantae > Streptophyta > Magnoliopsida > Malvales > Malvaceae > Firmiana > Firmiana major. The sequence continues at coordinate 27,211,942 of CM065910.1, forward strand.
ACCACTTAATAATCTCCTTCTTGACAACTTCTTTCATTACAGGGTTCAATCGACGCAGGTGCTCTATGGATGACCTATACCCTTCTTCTAATAGTATCTTATGCATACAGATTGAGGGACTAATACCTTTAAGATTAGAGATAGACCAGCCTATAGCCTTCTGATGCTCTCCTAAAACTTGTAGTAATTTTGCTTCCTGATCACTGGAGAGAGCAGCAGATACTATTACTGGTCATGTGGAGGATTCACCTAAGTAAGCATACCTAAGGTGTGAGGGTAAAGGTTTGAGCTCTAATGCTGGAGGATCACTGGTGGATGAAAAGATATTTGAAGCTGGAATAGATGAAGGGTCTAGTGTCTCAAATTGGGCAATTTCCTCAAAAGGAGTTACCTCTAATAATTGTAAAGTCTCGTAGACCTCATCATCATCTTCACTGTATTCTCTAAGATCAACAAATTTTATTAAGGAGGCTTCTAAAGGGTTTAAAGGATGTGTCTTGGAAAACTCCTCAGTAATATCTTTATCTACTAAATCCATCCTAAAACAATAGTGAGAGTCATCAGGGAACCTTAAAGATTTGAAAACATTAAACTTGACTTCCTGATCTTGAACTCTCATTGTTAACTCCCCCTTCTGCACATTAATTAAAGTTCTACTAGTCCCTAGGAAAGGTCTGGCTAGTATAATAAGGACTTCCCTGTCTTCCTCCATGTCTAACACGATAAAATCCACAGGGAAAATAAACTTATCCACCTTTACTAAGATATCCTCAATGACCCCCTTCGGATATTTAATTGATTGATCAGCCAAGTAGAGGGTCACTATAGTGGGCTTGGCATCCCCTATTCCTAACTTATGATAGATAGACAATGAGATTAAATTTATACTAGCTCTTAAATCACACAGGGTTCTACCAAAGAATAAATTTCCAATAGTGCAGGGTATGGTAAAACTCCCGAGATCCTTGAGCTTGGGGGGTAATCTCCTCTGGATAATGGCGCTACATTGCTCCGTTAAGGCCACCGTCTCATAATCTTCCAATCTTCTTTTCCTAGAGAGGATGTCCTTCATAATCTTCACATAGCTTGGCATTTGCTCTAAGGCATCTGTGAAGGGAATGTTGATGTGAAGTTTCTTAAAAACCTCAAGGAATTTGGCAAATTATTGGTCCAATTTTTTATTTTGAAACCTTTGAGGAAAAGGAACAGGTGGTCTAATAGGAGGAGATGTAGTGGAAACATCTGTAGCATCTGAGGATAAAGAAGGTTGTGACAAAGAAACAGGTAAAAGTGATGAATTACCTGGCTTTGTTTCCTTTGCAGCTTGATCTTTTGATTCCTGCTCCTTCTGAGCTGCTTCATTAGAACCTATGGGTTTTTCAACTATGGGCTGGTTAGGTCTAGACTTAACTGGTGGATTTACTAGCTCTCTGCCACTCTTAAGGTGATGGCTTTCACATGTTCCTTACCCTCCCTTTGCCTAATAGGATTGGCTTCAGTGTTACTAGGAAAGGTCCCTTGAGGACGTTGACTGAGAGAGTTTGCTATTTGTCCCACCTGAACCTTTAGGTTTTTAACGACCCGTTACCTATAAAAATTCAGGGTATTTTTTTTTTTGAAACTTCGACTTGCAACTTAATCCTTTATTCACTTAGGCTTTATTCCTGTTCAGTGTCAATCCTTAAAAATATTCCATTTCATTTATTCTTATACAGGTTTCATCTGGACACATTACTTTCAATAGATGCCTGTGCATACAAATGGTCTGGTAAAGAGATAAGAATGTATACCTCACGCATGTACAAAAGGTAGTCTGGGGAAAGCTCATATCCACCAGCCTACGTCGTCTACGCAGCATTTATTAACTGTAATTCACTGCAAAGATCTGAGAGGTAAAGGGGTGAGCTTTCGGGAAAAGGCCCAGTAAGAAAGTGCATTTAAAACGATCATAGTGATTAAAGTATACAGAATAACATAATAATACGTATAATAACTACTCTTTGAAACTAGTATAAAGACCTTCAAAAAATTAAGAAAAATCGAAACACAACATGATTCAAAACGTAATTCTTTACGTACTTATATTTAACAGATATCACATAACCTTTTTCGTATATTCAGGATTCCAAAAACATGATTACATGCCAAATCACATGTCATAAAATCAAATCTAAAAACAGAGTTTAATTCAGATAGAGACTACATTGGCCCATATAATTATCATGCGGCAATAACAAAATCATCATGCGACAATAACAAAATCATCACACGGCAATAACAAAATCATCACTCGGCAATAACAAAATCATCCTTCGTAGAGGGAATTTAGAACCTATAGCCTTGGTAGGGCTGTAGACGGGATCAAGGTCGTACAGCATTCAGACACCTGAAGGTGGAATTCATAAGCCTTATAGGCGAAGTTCAGACACCACGAAGGCGAAATTCAGAGGCCACGAAGGCGAAGTTCAGACGCCACACAGGCGAAGTTCAGATGCCACACAGGTGAAGTTCAGACGCCATGAAGGCGAAGTTCAGACGCCACACAGGCGAAGTTCAGACGCCACACAGGTGAAGTTCACATGCGTTAGCATACAACATAAATGGCCATTAGTCTCAAAGCGTACTATAGATTTCATATATAAAAATATCGAAGTACAATCATCTTATTCAAAAGACAATTTCGGAGAGTATGCTCTTGTTCAGAAATTAAATTAAGAAATATGCAAATAGTCAAAATACAACCCAGAAAACACGTTCTTAGTCAGAAAACACAAGCAGAAAGCATACTCGAAAACCATAGTTCAAATCTTTGTAAACTTTCCTTAATCATGGTTCAGAAAGTAAACTATTACCGTTTTAAATTATACCTTACCTCGATTTATCGAAAATTCCAAGTTCGAGTAGTGACGCCTCTAAGTATCTCCCTTAAATCCTTCTACGATTTTCCTACACCAAAATTTGTATTCTTAGTATCATATTTACTCGAATTACCTATGATGCGTCAAAATCGTAATCTTGCTTACCTAAGAAAAATACACTCGAACTCATAAAATATGTACAGTTATCTCAAAAACTTGCATAATTTCCTTACCTCGGTGTCTGTCTATAATCCTTGATTGCTTCGGCTTAGCGAGTTGGCAAGTCTGGTCCACTCGATTTATTTCACCGAAAATTTCAAATAAATATTTTCGATTGCCTTTTTCCTCGGGTTTTCTCGAATCCTCGGTGTCTTCATTGCTTCCTCCAAATATACACATATATATAATTTTATATATATGTGTATATATAAATAAAGACATTACTCTTTTTTTCCTCTCTTTTCTCTTTCTTTTTTTTTACTATTTATCAAAATTTTTGAATTCCACTCATCTTTCCCGCTATTCTCTTTTCCTCTTCATTTTTTTCATTATCCGGCCACTGTTCATCCTCATTCTCTTCTTCTTCTCAGTTTCTACCTCACTTCCTCGGCAACTTCACCATCTCCTTCTTCTGAACACCACGGTCTTCAGACTCTGTCTCGGCATCATCACCAAAGCCATTATCATTTTGGCCACCATCTCTCTTGGTTTCCTAGCTCACCATCTTCCAACCCGTGCCCATCCTCTGTTCAGTTTTCCAGTGCCTTAACCTCTGAAGGAGACTCCTGCACCATTTCTGTCCCTCGGTTCGACCATCATCATCATCACGTCTCGGTCATCTCCTCTTCGACCCTGTCTATTTTTGAGTTCTCCCGTTGTCCTCGGTTGTAGCCAAACAGAGAGGGAACACTCTATTCCCTATCTCACCTACTTGCTGCAGTCGTTCAAGCCTTTTGTATGGCCTATTCCTCATGCATCACACCCCTCCAAACCAGCCTCCTTGCCTCACTATCCGGGTAAGAAGGGATAAGCTTCACCGTCTGTTCAGTGGCTCTACACAGCCCCCTCGTAGCACCCCTTGGCCTCCAGGGAATGTCCCCTGCTCCTGCTTCCATCCCGATTTTAGTTCTGATCCTTCATACCGAGACCGTTGATGGACATGAATTTAACCTTATCGTTTCCTTCTTTTTCGCCTGGCCTGCTACTGCTTCAGTTTTTTTTGTTCTCCTTTCTATATCAGTTTTCGGTGCCAGGAGCCTGGAAACGAATGATGGGGTCGGGTGTGATGGGAGTTAATAGAGGGAGGGTATGGTGTGACAAGAGAGTGTGTGTGCAGAGGGCATGGTGCTGCAGTGGAGTCAGTTTCTGTCACGATTCTTTGCTTCATTTTCTACTGACAGCCACCCTCTCTTTTAATGTACTAGTTTATACAATTTTTTTTTTGCCACTATCATTCACCCATCATTCACCGCTACGTTTTCTTCGTTTTCTTCGTTTCCTTCATTTCATTTTTCATTTTTTCCATCAGAGGCTATCGGTCAGGCATTCATGTATATATATTTATGGGCATGTTTATATGCTTAAATATATTTGAACATACCTGTATATGTATATACATATGCATATAAATACCAATATATATTTATTTATTCATGCATCCATTACATGATAAATACGATATTATTCACCCACATATATACATATATATATTTATAGATATATGTATTCCTGTATTATTATTATATATTTTTTTCCATTGATATTCCTTCGTGGGACTAATATATATATATATATATCTATATATATATATTTTAAATTAATTCTCCCCAAGTGTCACTACGGAGTAAAATATATTTTAATTTAAATCCTTGACTAATGGATCGAAATATTTAATTTCGATGATTAATTTTGTTAATCATGGATAAAACCAAGTATCTAAAAATTCATTGTATTTACATTCTCCCCACCTTGGGAAATTTGGCCTCCAACTTTAGGAGTACCTTTGTCCTTACACAATGCGAGTACTTCTCTCGCATTAAATTTTCTAATTCCCACGTGGCCTCTTTTGAAGTGTGATACTGCTACAAAATCTTAACCAAAGAATTGTCCTAGACCTCAATGCCTTTTTCTTTTCCTGTCCAAGATCTGAATCGGTTTCTAAGACCTCAAATGTCAGGACCCCATTCTCAATCCATGACTTAACTAAAAACCACTACAAATTTTTCGCATTTTTAACTTACCTTTCCTCTCTTCAATGGTTGGGCTGTGATTCTATGTCAGAGTCCTCGCTTACCACATCATCCAATATCATACATACATGTAAATATACTATTACTGACTGTAACTGCTTTTATCATACATGTAAGATTATATAAAATCTAATACAAATACATTCCCCATAATATATATCGTATACATCACTGTGCTGTTTCTATGTTTAGATACATAACCATACAAAATCTGTATACCTGACGATCGATAGGAACTAGCAGTGGACTCAAGAATACTATCCCTCGATAGCTCTCGCTCTACTGATACTCTGTAGAGAGATGTAAAGAAAGGAGGGTGAGCATACAACGCGCTCAGTAAGGAAATCAGGCAAGCAAGTAGATATCTACACTATCTACTCAAAATAATGCTATGCCTTGAAAACATTATTTCCTTTACTCACTTTAATAGCATGTCTTTAAATATATATATGTATACTTGTACAGATTAAATCCCATGTACAAAAATCATGATTTCTTTCTCAAATGTAGGCATGTAGTGCAAAACAATGCATCGTATATAAATCATGCCTTTATGTAAATCATGCCATGTATATTTAAATCACAATAAATATGGCATTTAAATCATTCACATCACAAAATCAGAGTCTGACCCATCCCTCAGGTCTGTCCGCAATTTAAATCAGTCAATCAATGTGATATATCTTGTGAGACTCTATGGTGAAATGCAAATAGTATCCTGGACTATGATCATATCCGACATGTGAACCCAAGCCACACAGATCTCGGTGCGCGGGGTATCACTGCTGCAACAGGAGGATGGTCAGTCCATTACAACCATCAGCTATACACAACACACGGTACAGCGTACTCCCATGCCCCAGGCATGGTATAAACTACACCCGTGGACCCTACATCACAGTCGGGGTGCCTGCCATAAGTCTTAGCCCTCAAACCATGGAATATCATACCATATCTCTAATATCCCCATGCGGCCATCCTCTCACAAATGTGACTCTCAGTCACACGAGGATGCGGCGTGGGATTGTAACATGTAATTTATATCACATACTGTGCGCGCCTTTGAGTGCGACACACAGTTGACACTACGCTCGAACACTGTTTCACATCACAAGCTCAACTCTAGTGCGAGTAAACCTCCAGCAACTAGGTCAATGCATAGTTCATGTATTAAATCAAGTACGAGTAATAGCTCTAGTACCATGCTGTGCATAATATCATCAAATTAAGTACGAGCAATAGCTCCAGTACTATGTCATGTATAAATCATGAAGAATCGAGTACGAGCAACGCTCCAGTACTCTATTTGTGAGGAAGAAGGATGGGAGCCTCCGATTGTGTATAGACTACCGATTGTTGAATAAGGCCACCATCAAGAATAGATAACCCCTCCTACGTATTGACGACTTGTTAGATCAGATTTAAGGAGCACAGGTATTTTCCAAGATTGACCTAAGGTCTGGGTATCATCAGCTAAAGGTTCGGAGTGGAGATGTACCCAAGACAGCATTTCATACTCGATATGGCCATTATGAGTTCTTGGTCATGCCATTCGGATTGACGAATGCTCCAGCTACTTTCATGGCTTTGATGAATAAAGTGTTCAAGCCATATTTGGACCAGTTTGTTATCGTCTTCATCGATGACATATTGGTGTATTCGAGATCCGAAGAGGAACATGAGGAGCACCTCAGGATCGTGTTGCAGACTCTACGAGAGCATGAGTTATATGCTAAGCTCAGTAAGTGTGAATTTTGGTTGTCACAGATCTCATTTTTGGGACATGTTGTATCGAAAGATGGTGTATCAGTTGATCCATCTAAGATAGAGGTTGTAGTTCAGTGGGAATAGCCAAGGACAGTCACCGAGATCATGAGTTTTTTGGGTTTAGCTGGATACTATTGGAGATTCGTTGAGGGATTTTTGAAGTTGGCTGCTCCTTTGACACATCTTACTCTAAAGAGTGTATCGTTCGTATGGAACGAGGATTGTGAGAAGAGTTTTGAGGAGTTGAAGCGTCGATTGACCACCGCTTCGATTCTCACTATCCCTACCAGCTCTGGAGGATTTACAGTGTATACCGATGCTTCGCATCAGGGACTGGGCTGTGTATTGATGCATGATGGAAAGGTAGTTGCTTATAGATCCAGACAGCTGAAGGATCATGAGAAGAACTATCCGACCCACGATTTGGAGCTAGTAGCAGTAGTGTTTGTGTTGAAGGTATGGCGCCACTACTTGTATGGCGAGAAGTTCTAGATATTTACCGACCACAAGCGCCTCAAGTATCTGTTCTCATAGAAAGAGCTAAACATGAGACAGAGAAGATGGCTAGAGCTTCTGAAGGACTACGATTGTGAGATACTTTATCATCCGAGTAAGGCTAACGTTGTAGCCGATGCCTTGAGTAGGAAGAGCTTAGGGATGGTATCGTACATGATAGTTAGGAACATGATTTGCTAGAGCAGTTTGCTAGCCTCAGTTTGGGAGTCGTACCTTTTAACATGGATACAGGCTATGTGATAGCTAGTTGTCAGACCCAAATTTTTTGTAGCTTGTACCTTATAATTCCTATGTGTATGAACACTATGTAATAATAGTTGAATCATAAGAAGAGTATTTACTAGACTTAAAGTGTTCTTGGAATGAATTAACACGCAAAAGCTACATAAAATGCCTAATGTGAGCGATGTGTATCACAGGCTAAACCAAATTATTCTAAATCATTCTGACTGAAAATAAGAACTTAAAATCAGAGAGCGTAGAGAGCTCATGAAGGAAAGTCAGCTTGATTTAGTTCCGAACATATAAAACGAAAGTAAAAGCTAAAAAGGGTAAAATGGACCTTTTTGGCGAGAAAAGAAGTTTCGGGTGAAATTACCCACCGAGAGCGGTTGAAATATAAAGACGAGAGTGTAAGACATAAGATATGACGCTCTCAAAATTTTGAAAAAAAGTCAACATAGTCAATGGTTAAGGAAAAAGTCAACTATAGTTAAGAAAGTGAACTTTTACCATAGTTGACTAATCATGGTTAAAAATTAACCTAAGTGTGGAGGAAAATTTGGGGAAAAATATTCTTGGCCAGAATACAAGATAATCATCCCCGGAAGTAAGGAAAATTTATTCGGAAGGATTTCGGGATAAATTTAATGGTTAAAAACGTGATGGGCCTAAGGTAAAAATTTTAAAGCCCATTAAGGTATACTAAACGTATATCGAATTTCTTAGGTCCTATAGACCGAATTGTTGGACCAATTGATCAGCCAAATTTTGAGACAATAAAAGGCCCGAGACATAGTAAAAATTTCAGCCCGAAAGCCCATTAGAAAAGCCCAAACCGAGAAGCCCAAATGGAAAAGCCCATGAGATAAATATCTGACCATAGTTAAAGTTAACTATGACTCATAAGGTGACTCATAAGGTGACTCATGGCTAAGGTTTGGAAAGTCAAGTATAATGGCTGAAAAGTAAAGCTTAATGGCTAAGTATATGGCTTATAAATCCAGCCACACCATTGTCATCTTCATCACACCAATTCCGGCTAGAAGAAAACACCATTGAAACATATTATCCAAGCTTTCTCTCACTAAAAATCACTAGGAATTAGGCATATTTGGAACTTGCATTCTTCATGGAAGTTGTTCCAAATTGAAGGGAGATGGACATATGTTGGAATTGGCTATCAAGGAGCCATAGAGTGCAAACCGAGAGCCTCCAAAGTTTCGGCCAAAGGGTGAACACAACAATTGGTATATTTTCTAAATTCCAATTTCATATATGTTAATGTATGAATGATTTCAAGTATGTTGATATATGTTTTAAGCATTGAAACATATTAAATCACCATGAAATGGGTTAGACCGAGAGTGATCAATGGGATATTGAAAATATGTCAATTTGATTTTAAGACATAAATGGATTAGTGTACATGTATTAATGTAAATGGTGTAATTAGAATTAATCAAATTGATTAATTAATACATGTAATTTGTTGGCAACCAAGGTGTTTGATAAAATGCCTAAATGAACTATATAATGATTGGTAATGTTGCCTACCAAGTGTTTGTAAAAATGCCTAAGTGAAAATGGCTAAATAATAGGCATGGATGGCATGCCATGGTGAAACCGAGACATGGGTAGCTCTCGGCCATGGCATGTGGCCGAGAGGCCCAAATGGGCCAAGCCCAATTGTTTTAGGCCCAATAAGGTGTAATGGGCCTAGGACAAGCCGAATAAGAGTTGGTAGGCCCCACAAGCCCAATAGGCCCAACGAAAATGAGTAGTAAAATGAAAATGGACTTAAGGCCTAGTTAGGCCCATTAAGGATTTTTAAGGCCCATTAAGGGAAAATAGACTGTATTAATGTATAATACAGTAGGAAAAGTATAATTAACCTGAGGAATGGTTGTTTACAGCTCCGGAGTTTACATTGAGAGCTGATCGGACTGCGAGATTGAGCAGCACCGAGGAAGTGAGGTCACGTGACGTGATCCGAGGTAAGGGACTTTTGCGAGTAGTTAGAGATAACTGCACGTATTTTTGTCTGCTTTTACAATCACTTAAAAACTCTAAGGGTCAGAGAAAGTGAATAATAATTATTGCGACCCGATAGTGGCAAATTACGATTTTGCCCCTAGTTAGTCAAAAAGTCAACTTTTGTGAGAAGTTGCAAAAAGCATGGAAAATACTATTGTGAGTGTTTAATTACTATTAGCATGAAAATAAATAGATGGGCTAATGATTTTAAGGTTGTTGTGACTTAAGCACACTTTATAGTGCTGATTTTAATGTTTTATAAACAATCCCTTTTAAATAGCCATCTATCATATTATGTGAGAATGAATCGTGCTAGAGCATAGCTCGCACTGGGATTCATATGTTTTCCACATACATTAGTGCTTGATTTTTATACGCACTAGATTTCTATGACATGCATGATAGAGTACTGGAATTTTACTCGTACTCAGCTTTTAATGATATATGCATGACACAGAGTGCTGGAGCGATTAGCTCATACTCGAGTTTTACATGAGATGCATGACAGAGTGCTGGAGCGTTGCTCGTACTCGATTCTTCATGGTTTATACATGACATAGTACTGGGAGCTATTGCTCGTACTTGATTTGATATTGTGCATAGCATAGTACTGGGAGCTATTGCTCGTACTTGATTTAATACATGAACTATGCATTGACCTAGTTGCTGGAGATTGCTTGTACTAGAGTTGAGTTTGTGATGTGAAACAGTGTTCGAGCGTAGTGTCGACTATGTGTCGCACTCGAGGGCTTACACTGTATGTGATATTATATACATGGTACCTATTCATGTCGTATTCTTGTGTGACTGAGTGTCACATTTTGAGAGGATGGCCAGCATGAGGGTATTTGTGAATGTGGTATAAATATTTCCATAGTTACGAGGGCTAAGTCCTATGGGAGGCACCCTGGCTGTGAGGGTCCACGGGTGTACTTTGTACCGTGTCTGAGTGGCACGAGGTGTACACTGTACCGTGTGTTACGTATAGCTGACGGGTGTAGTGGACTGACCATCCTCCCGTTGCAGCAGTGATGCCCCGCATACCGAGTACTGTGTTGTTTGGGATCACTTTTCGGATATGATCATAGTCCAGGATACTATTTACATAAACCACAGAGTCTTACATGATATATCACATTGATTGACTGATTTAAACTGTGGACAGACCTGAGGGATGGGTCGGACTCCGATTTTGTGTTGTGAATCATTTGATGCCATATTTATTATGATTTAAATATACATGGCATGATTTACATAAAGGCATGATTTATATACGATGCATTGTTTTGCACTACATGCCTACAGTTGAGAAAGAAAGCATGATTTTTTGTACATGGGATTTATTCTGTACAAGTATATATATTATATTTCAAGACATGCTCTTTAAAGCGAGTAAAAGAAATAATGTTTTCAAGGCATAGCATTATTTTGAGTAGATAGTGTTGATATCTACTTGCTTGCCTGATTTCCTTACTGAGCGCGTTGTATGCTCACCCCCCTTTCTTTACATCTCTCTACAGAGCGTCAGTAGAGCGAGAGCTATCAAGGGATAGTGTTCCAGAGTCCACTGCTAGTTCCTATCGATCGCCAGGTATACTTATATTGTACAGTTGTGTATCTAAACATAGAAACAGCACAGTGATGTATACGTTATATGGGGAATGTATTTATATGAGATTTTATATAATCTTACATGTATAATAAAAGCAGTTACAGTCAGTAATAATATATTGACATGTATGATAATGGATGATGTGGTAAGTGAAGACTCTGACATCGAATCACAGCCCAACCATTGAAGAGAAGAAAGGTAAGTTAAAAATGCAAAAAATTTATAGTGGTTTTTGGTTAAAGTCAAGGATTGAGAACGGGTCCTGACAGAATGGTATCAGAGCAGGGGTTGGTCTGATGTGAGTCAGTGTTAGAAAATAGGAAAGTGTACATCCCCATAGTACTGTGATGTGTTTAGATATAACTGTGTATACTGGATAGGAGATGGACTAATTCATTATTATGAATGCTGGAACTTTACCTATATGGCAAATACGCGTAGTGGTAGAGGTATGAGAGGTAGGGCTCGAGGCCGGGGAGATAGACCCGAGGGACGAGCCGTTGCCAGACCATTACCTACGCATGAGACTCCAGGTGCTACTGAGGCACCCAAGTGTGCAGAGATGCGCTTCACGAGATTAGAGCGTGGTCTCGAGACTATTATTGAGATACTTGCACAGACGATGCCAGGTAGGCAGGGACAGGAGGCAGGAGCTGCTATAGGAGAGGCAGTTGCCCCTGATACACCTACGCAGACAGCTGATGCACAGAGGACAGTAGATACTCCTACACCCCCACCGGTTTTGGGTGGTAGTGGATTAGGATATGGATGTGATCTGTATCGGTTGTGAGAATTTCAGAAGTTTAGGCCTCCATCATTTAGTAGGGTCAAGGACCCAATGGCTGCTGAGGAGTGGTTAGCAGAACTAGAGATGCTTTATGGATTCTTCGAGTGTACGAGATGGTCGCGTTTGCTGCGTTCCTACTGAAGGGAGCTGCAGAGCATTGGTGGAAGTCCACCCGACCTATATTGAGATCCCGACACATGGATATCAGTTGGGATATATTTCGGGAGGCCTTCAGGAGGCAGTTTGTTCTCGACACCGCACAGCGGAAACTACATGCAGAATTTTTGGGACTACGCCAGGGGAGTCTATCTATGGACGAGTATGAGACTCGATTCCTATCCTTAGGAAGATATGACCCGGATACCATGTACAGTGAGACCAGGAAGGTCCACAGGTTTATTGACGGGTTGAGACCGGTGCTACGGTCTAAGTTGGTCCCATTAGACATAGTGACCTATGAGGAAGCAGTGCGCGTGGCGTAATTATGTGAGCAGGATTATGACAGGAATGCTTCCGAGTTTGGGAAGTTTAGCCGTAGCCGAGATATACAGAAGAAGAGGCTGGCTAGAGATTTCAGTTATCGAGGAGGGAAGAAACTCTTCGGTAAGAGATCACGAGTAGAGGAGGCATGAGAGAGATATGCTAGACCTACTGGTTATTTGACTGTAGCCCCAGCAAAAGGCATTGTCATAGGAGGACAGAGAACTGCTGCATATCAGTGCAAAAGATGCGGTAGATCACATAGAGATAGACCGTGTTCACAGGGTGCTATGGTATGTTTCCGATGTGGGAAACAGGGGCACATGGCTAGAGAGTGCCCAGCGCCACTTGTGACTGCACCACAGAGGGGCAGGGAGTTTGATAGAACTCCAGCTGGTACGTCTGCTCAGAGAGGTAGAGCGACGGTAGAGGAGAAGGGGAAACAAGTGATGGGTCAAGGACGAGTACATGATTTGGACCAGGGAACAGCTGATGCTTCATCGGATGTGATTCGAGGTAACATCCTGATTTATGATATTGAAGCATATGTTTTAATTGATCCTGATGCCACGCATTCTTTTGTATCGCCATCATTTGCATGTAAATTAGCAAGACATGTAGAGCGTACACCATTATGTATGATGATGTTGATTAGTACGCCTATGAATAGTAGTCAAGTGGTAGAATATGTATTTAATGACTGCAAGTTGAGAGTAGGGGATAAAGAGATGACAGCCAATCTAATATTACTAAGTATGAGTGACTTTGATATAATATTAGGAATGGATTGGCTATCTGCAAACCATGCTGTTTTAGATTGCTATGCTAAGACAGTTATGTTTCCTCACCCTAGTAGATATGTTGTAAAGTTTAATAAGAATAAATGAAAGGAGTAGTTATGATTATTACATGGTTACTAATTTAGAAAACCTTCAACATATCAAGGTTTCATTGCGTACGTGGTAGATATGGATAAGGCACATCCGGAGTTGTCAGATATCACTGTGGTCAGTGAGTACCCAGATGTTTTCCCGGATGAATTGCCAGGGTTACCACCAGACAGAGAGATGGAGTTCTGTATAGATCTGGTACCTGGTACGGAGCCTATTTCAAGACCACCATATCGCATGGCCTTAGTTGAGCTGGAGGAGCTCAAGAGACAGTTGCAGGAGCTGTTGGATAGGGGTTTTATTCGACCGAGTATTTCACCTTGGGGAGCACCGGTTCTGTTTGTGATGAAGAAGGATGGGAGCCTCCGATTGTGTATAGACTACCGATTGTTGAATAAGGCCACCATCAAGAATAGATACCCCCTTCCACGCATTGACGACTTGTTAGATCAGCTTCAGGGAGCACAGGTCTTTTCCAAGATAGACCTGAGGTCTGGGTATCATCAGCTGAAGGTTCGGGGTGGAGATGTACCCAAGACAGCATTTCGTACCCGATATGGCTATTATGAGTTCTTGGTCATGCCATTCGGATTGACGAATGCTCCAGCTGCTTTCATGGCTTTGATGAACGATGTGTTCAAGCCATATTTGGACCAGTTTGTTATCGTCTTCATCGATGACATATTGATGTATTCGAGATCTGTGAGATCTGAGAATTTTAGATATATTTTAATGATGTAATAAGAATTTGAAGTGTAATTTATTGAGCCAAGTGAATTGTGGGAATGATAATTGGAGATTTATATGTTAAATGTTTAAAATAAGTAAGAAGTATGAGGACAGATCGATCTGGGAGAAGGAGAGATCGATCTGGTAAGTTAAAAATGACGAGGAAAGAGGAATTTGAGGAGCAGATCGATCTCCAATGGAAGAGGATCGATCTCCTTATGATTCTGTTTGAGAGAAGATCGATCTCATGAGGAAGAGATCGATCTCCAAATGATTCTGTTTGGGAGAAGATCGATCTCCTTAGGAGCAGATCGATCTCATAAAGCCATAAAGAGATCGATCTCACCCCTCGACAGATCGATCTCCTAGGCATAAAATTGCCTAGATCGTCCCCAAAATTCAAACGCAGATCGATCTCACCCCTCGACAGATCGATCTCCTACCCTCAGCCTATATAAGGAACCCCTATTTTTCTCCTGCAAACTCACTTTCTCTCTCTTCCAACCCCATTTCCATCGAAAACCTAACTTTCTCACTCATCCAAAACACCCATTTCCGGCCAAATCAAGAGTTGTGGTAAGAAGGAAAGTTGTTCCTCATCAAAGGGAGAACAACATACTTGGAAATCGAAGGACGAATCGGATCGAGGCGTGGGTTGTGCATCTCACAAGCTTTGGGTAATTTCTAAACCTCGATCTTGATATTTGAGATGATTTTGATGATATTGGTGGTTGTCATTGTGTTGAAATAGCTGAGAAATGATTAGGGATTGATGAAATTGCAATGTGGTTGGAGTGATAATGATATTTAGTAATTTTGGTAATTTTAGGAATTTTGAGCTATAAATGGAAATTTAGACAAATGTGGTGAATTAGCATAGATAATTGGTATTAGAAATGTAGAACGTCGAGATGTTGTGAATGAGAGTGTAGTTTGGGGTAGAGTTACGAGAATCAAGGGATTTGAGGAGTTATGAGCAATTATGCTCGATTTTGAGAATTGAGGTTGATGAGATAATTGAGTATTGATGTTTTAACATCGTTTGGACAGCTCTGGAGTTCCAGAGTGGAATGCGAGGCTAGTCCGTGATACAGGGGAAACGATTACACTATACGAGGTGCAAAGAGGTAAGGGAAATCTAAACCATTTGTGTATGTGATTTGTAAACTATTATGGCATGATTTGTGGTTTATAAAACAAGCATGTTAAGTGTTTTGTTGAGATTTAATTGCACACGATTTTTATAGCCGGTTGGAGCCCAAATTTTATTGAGTTTATAAGCTGAGTGTGAAATTGCTTTATAAATCGTTGAATTTTGTGTGAGTAATGAATTGGGCTCTATGTTAAGGCAATATCAAGATTTGAGAAATGTGTGCGTGTTTTATCGGTTGGAACTCGATTTTATTACGTTTTGTGTTGAGTACAAAACAGTTTTCAATTGAGTTTTATGAATGAAAAACCCCTATGAGTTCTACGTGAAGACAAACCAGTCTTATGTGATAAGACTTAGGTGTGTAGTGTGAGTACACACCGGGCATTGCTCTGGTAGCATGTAAGCCCAATTTCTTCTCCATTCTGGTAACGTGAGAATAACCTATTCTGTGGCTATGCCACGTATACTTGGTGGCCGTTGCCACGTGATACCCTATTGGTGGCCGTTGCCACGTGAGAAACCCCATTGGTGGCCGTTGCCACGTGATACCTTATTGGTGGCCGTTGCCACGTGATACCCCATTGGTGGCCGTTGCCACGTGATACCCCATTGGTGGCCGTTGCCACGTGAGAAACCCAATTTGGTGGCCGTTGCCACGTGAAACCCTATTCTGTGGCTGTGCCACGTGTGAAATTAAATCAGTGGCTATGCCACGTGTGTTTAGTGGCTATGCCACGAGTGAAATTAAATCAGTGGCTATGCCACGTGTGTTTAGTGGCTATGCCACAAGTGAAATTAAATCAGTGGCTATGCCACGTGTGTTTTGTGGCTATGCCACGTGTGAATTTAAATCAGTGGCCATGCCACGTGTGTTTAGTGGCTGTCCCACGTGCATTACTATTTTAGTGATTTTATCACGTGCATTGAGAAAGCGTTTATCGCATTATTTTCACATGCTTTGTTATTGCTCTAGAGTGAGCCTTTTACTTCATGTTTTCACATGACTTGACACATGAGAATGTCGTTTTGAGTACTTTCATGCTATGGTTTTCAAATGAGTTTCACATACAAATAAACATTTTGTGATGTGCATTTTGGTTTATGAAATGAGTTCCTTACCCCCTTTACTGAGCGATTTAGAAGCTCACCCTGTTTTCCTTTCCCCCCAGATTTCTTCAAGTGAAAAAGGTTTCCCTGCGACGTACGGAGTAGTAGCTAGTGGAGGACTTGAGCTCCAGGCCATATATTGTGTTTTAAGGTATCTTTTATCTTTTCATGTACCCAGACAATTGCTGTAATTGCAGACACTTGATGTATAACATTATATGGGATGTATTAGGATTAATTAACTTGAGATGGATTAATGTATTTGATATGATGTATAAATTCTATTGATGAGATCCTGAGTAATGATGATTATGATGATGTATGACACTGCACAGGAATGCACCTTTAATTGTGAATTAACGAGTAAAAAGTTTTAAATTAGCCATATTTTCTGCATTTTCGAGGCGTGACAGAGTTTTCTTGGTATCAGAGCTTAGGGTGTCTAGTACTGTCAGTGTCGGTTAAGTGAAATAGAATACATCCCAACTGTCTGTAATAGTCTGGTCATGAACTGAAATTGAGGATTGAGATTTCAATCAATTTTGATATGTACGCGCAGGAGACGAGTTGAGACAGAGAATGAGTAAATGACGAGGTCGTTCGAGGAGGCAGGCAGAGTCCCCTCCGCCACCTGTTCCACAACCAGAGAGTCCTAACTCTCGATTTAATCGGATTGAGACCGATGTGAGGCAAGATTTTGAGCAGATGGCAGCGTTATTCGCGTAACACTTTGGAGTTAATGCCTCGGATACTACCCCTACACCACCACAAGGACCTCCTATACCCCAGTGCCTCCCGTCACTCAGCCTGAGGACAGAAGTATGGTCCGACTAAAGGATTTTCTGAAGATGAATCCACCCGCATTTAAGGGAAAGAAGGATCCTACAGAGGCTGAGGAGTGGTTGACGGAATTGAGAGTTATATTTGATTTTCTGGGGTGCACCGATGCTGAGAGGGTCAGTATGAGTGCCTATATGCTGAAGGGGAGAGCTCAAGATTGGTGGGGTACTACCCAGGGTATTCTGATGTCCCGCCAGGATGTGATTGGTTGGGAGGAGTTCCAGACAGCCTTTAGGACCCAATATGTACCACGAGCCACCCAGAGAAAGAAACAAGCTGAGTTTTTGAGTTTGGTATAGGGTGACATGTCTGTGGATGACTATGAGAGCCAATTCACAGTGCTATTGAGATATGACCCAGAGACCTTCAAGAGTGAAGAGCTCCGCACAGAGAAATTTGTGTATGGGTTGAAGCCTGTCATCAGAGATAGATTGATAGGGCTATGTATTACGGAGTTTGGAGATGCTCTGAGACGAGCACAAGAGATTGAAAGAGGAATTGAAATGGTACAATCCCAGAATGAGCTCAGAGCGGTGAATAGAGATAAGGGCAAGAGGCCAGCACTTTTCCAAATGGAGGCTCGGAGAGTTTCCTTCAGAAGAGGAAGGATTGAGGTGCAGAAGGGCAGATTAGAGAGACCCAGAGGGTACCCTAACATTAGAGAGACCCCTCGAGATGTCAGGCCAGAGACAAGGTTTTGCAGGAATTGTGGCCGAATGCATGAGGGAAGTTGTACCGGGTCGATCCATGGATGTTTTAGATGTGGAGACATGGGTCACATGGTGAAGGATTGCCCTCAACCTCAGAAACCACACGGATTGGAGCCTACTAGACCAGAGCCTCAGAGAGTGGATCCCCGGAGACGGGCCACTACGACAGAGAAAGGAAAGAAACCTGTGGCACAGGGACGTGTGTTTGCCCTGTCTGTAATCATAAGGCTCATGTGTTGATTGATTCAGGATCCACGCATTCCTTTATTTCTGAGCATTTTGCATGTAGATTAAACTTGAAGTTTGAACCTCTAGAATATATACTACATGTAAATACCCCTATGCGTGAATCCCAGAGAACTGAGTTAATCTGTAGAGGATGTGAAATTAAGGTGGGAGATAGAGTAATGTTAACAAATCTAATCATGTTGAATATACATGGGTTTGATGTAATTCTGGGAATGGATTGGTTGGCAACCAATCGAGTGAGTTTAGACTGCTACACTAAGATTGTAACTTTCTCCCTACCTGAACCTTACAGTGTACAATTGAGATATTGAGGGAATGAATATGGGGATTTCTAGTAAGTAATTTGAGAATTTCGATATTATTTTGGAGAATATTAAATATGATTGTTCATGTGAAGGTTATGAGACACTCATCTCAGACGATGAGCGGGAACATCCGAGGATTGAGGATATACCTGTGGTGTGTGAATTTCTGGATGTTTTCCCAGATGAATTGCCAGGTTTACCACTAGAGAGAGAGAGCTGGAGTTTACCATTGATTTGGTACCAGATACTCAGCCGATCTCTAAACCTCCCTACAGAATAGCATTAGTGGAACTTGAGGAATTGAAGAGACAACTACAGGAGTTATTGGGTCAAGGGTTTATTAGACCCAGTGTTTCACCGTGGGGAGCGCCAGTACTATTTGTTAAGAAGAAGGATGGTAGTCTCAGATTATGTGTAGACTACCGGTTGTTGAATAAAGCCACGGTGAAGAATAAATACCCACTACCCAGGATTGATGATCTACTTGATCAGCTGAGAGGGGCATCAGTCTTTTCTAAGATTGATTTGAGATCGGGCTATCACCAATTGAGGATCAAGGAAGAAGATATTCCAAAGACAGCCTTCAGGACGAGGTATGGCCATTACGAATTTCTGGTGATGTCTTTTGGATTGACGAACGCCCCTGCAGCATTTATGAGGTTGATGAACGAAGTGTTTAGAGACTATCTAGATAAATTTGTGATAGTCTTTATTGATGATATCCTGGTATACTCTCGGTCGTATGAGGAGCATGCACAGCATTTGTGGTTAGTACTTCAGATACTCCGAGATAAGCAATTATACGGAAAGCTTAGTAAGTGTGAGTTTTGGTTGAACGGATAGCTTTCCTTGGTCATATAGTCTCAGAGAAAGGGGTATCAGTGGACCCAAGCAAGGTGGAGGCTGTGCTTAATTGGGAGAGACCGAGGACAGTCACTGAGGTGCGAAGCTTCCTTGGTTTGGCAGGGTATTACAGAAGATTTGTGGAAGGATTTTCAAGGATTGCCGCCCCTTTGACTAAGCTCACGTGCAAAGAGACTCCATTTATATGGACTGATCAATGTGAGCTCAGTTTTTAGGAATTAAAGAGGAGGTTGACAGCGGCACCGGTGTTAACTATTCCTGAGGGATCAGGAGGATTTTCGGTGTATAGTGATGCATCTCACCAAGGATTGGGGTGTGTGCTTATGCGGCACGGAAGAGTGGTCGCATATGGATCGCGACAGCTGAAAGACCATGAGCGAAATTACCCCACGTATGATTTGGAGTTAGCCGCTGTGGTATTTGCTTTGAAGATTTGGCGACACTACTTATATGGGGAAAGATTCCAGATCTTCACTGATCACAAGAGTTTGAGATATCTCTTTGATCAGAAAGAGTTAAACATGAGGCAAAGGAGATGGATGGAACTCCTTAAGGATTATGACTGCGAGATTCTATATCATCCGGGTAAGGCGAATGTAGTTGCTGATGCCCTGAGCAGGAAGAGTATGATATCTGCTATAATGATTAGGGAATGGGATTTGTTAGAGCAGTTCGTCGAACTTCGGATCAGAGTTAAAGAGGTAGAGACTGGATTTTTGGCTAGCCTGCGGATAGAGCCCAGGATCATGGATCAGATTAGAACTAGGCAGCGCAGTGATCAGAGATTGATAGATATGGTTAGCCAAGCTGAGCAGAGTTTGCAGTCGGATCTCACCATCAGTGAGGATGGATTATTGAGGTTCAGAGGACGGATTTGTATACTGGACGATGATATCCTAAAGAGACAGATACTGAGAGAATCCCACTGCTCGCGATACACCATGCACCCAGGGAGTACTAAGATGTACCGAGACTTGAGAAAGGTGTATTGGTGGAGTGGTATGAAGCGAGACGTGGCAGAGTATGTGGCCAGGTGTTTAGTATGCTAGCAAGTGAAAGCTGAGCATCGGAAGCCCGGAGGACTACTACAGCCTTTACCTGTACCTACATGGAAATGAGAGCATGTCACTATGGACTTTATTATGGGTTTACCGAGGACCCGAAGAGGTCGTGATGCGATATGGGTCATTGTGGATAGATTGACCAAGAGTGCCCACTTCCTTGCCATCAAGAGCACAGATACTATGGATGCCTTAGCTGAACTGTATGTCAGCGAGATAGCTAGATTACATGGGGCTCCAATGAGTATTACTTCTGATAGAGATTCTCGATTTACTTCCAGATTTTGGACCCAGTTTCAGGAGTCCATGGGATCTCGATTGAGTTTCAGTACCGCCTATCATCCTCAGACAGATGGTCAGTCAGAGAGGACTATTCAGGCCCTGGAGGATATGTTGAGGGCGTGTACGATGGATTTTAAGGGATCATGGGATGATCACCTGCCCCTAGCAGAGTTTACATACAATAACAGCTATCATGCGAGTATTGGAATGGCACCTTTTGAGGCTCTATATGGTAGGAGGTGTAGATCCCCTGTAGCTTGGGAAGAAGTCGGTGACAAAAAGATAAATGCTTCCCAGCTTGTTGAGCAAGCCGTACAGTGTGAAACTCATATGTGAGAGGTTACGGGCTGCACAAAGTAGACAGAAAAGCTATACAGATGTGCGTAGACGGCCACTCGAGTTTGAGGTTGGTGATGCAGTATTTCTGAGAATATCACCGAGTAAGGGTATCATGCAATTTGGGAAGAAAGGGAAATTAAGTCCTCGATACATAGGACCATTCGAGATTCTTGAGAGAGTGGGAGAGGTAGCTTACAGATTAGCATTACCCCCACAGATGTCCGGAATACACAATGTTTTTCCTGTATCTATGTTGAGGAAGTACCACCCGGACCCTTCCTATGTCATAGAGTATGACGAGATGGACATTCAAGAGGACATGAGCTACACTGAGGAACCCGTTCGGATTCTCGATAGAAAGGAGAAGGTACTGAGAACCAAGAGCATCCCATTAGTGAAAGTTTTGTGGAAACATCACTCAATGGAAGAGGCAACGTGGGAACTAGAGAGTCTCATGAAGGAGAAATACCCCCATCTATTTGACTAGTTGAGTTGAATTTGGAGGACCAAATTCTTTTTAAGGTGGGGAGGATGTGAGATCTGAGAATTTTAGATATATTTTAATGATGTAATAAGAATTTGAAGTGTAATTTATTGAGCCAAGTGAATTGTGGGAATGATAATTGGAGATTTATATGTTAAATGTTTAAAATAAGTAAGAAGTATGAGGACAGATCGATCTGGGAGAAGGAGAGATCGATCTGGTAAGTTAAAAATGACGAGGAAGGAGGAATTTGAGGAGCAGATCGATCTCCAATGGAAGAGGATCGATCTCCTTATGATTCTGTTTGAGAGAAGATCGATCTCATGAGGAAGAGATCGATCTCCAAATGATTCTGTTTGGGAGAAGATCGATCTCCTTAGGAGCAGATCGATCTCATAAAGCCATAAAGAGATCGATCTCACCCCTCGACAGATCGATCTCCTAGGCATAAAATTACCCAGATCGTCCCCAAAATTCAAACGCAGATCAATCTCACCCCTCTACAGATCGATCTCCTACCCTCAGCCTATATAAAGAACCCCTGTTTTTCTCCTGCAAACTCACTTTCTCTCTCTTCCAACCCCATTTTCACCGAAAACCTAACTTTCTCACTCACCCAAAACACCCATTTTCGGCCAAATCAAGAGTTGTGGTAAGAAGGAAAGTTGTTCCTCATCAAAGGGAGAACAACATACTTGGAAATCGAAGGACGAATCGGATCGAGGCATGGGTTGTGCATCTCACAAGCTTTGGGTAATTTCTAAACCTCGATCTTGATATTTGAGATGATTTTGATGATATTGGTGGTTGTCATTGTGTTGAAATAGCTGAGAAATGATTAGGGATTGATGAAATTGCAATGTGGTTGGAGTGATAATGATATTTAGCAATTTTGGTAATTTTAGGAATTTTGAGCTATAAATGGAAATTTAGACAAATGTGGTGAATTAGCATAGATAATTGGTATTAGAAATGTAGAACGTCGAGATGTTGTGAATGAGAGTGTAGTTTGGGGTAGAGTTACGAGAATCAAGGGATTTGAGGAGTTATGAGCAATTATGCTCGATTTTGAGAATTGAGGTTGATGAGATAATTGAGTATTGATGTTTTAACATCGTTTGGACAGCTCGAGAGTTCCAGAGTGGAATGCGAGGCTAGTCCGTGATACGTGGGAAACGATTGCACTATACGAGATGCAAAGAGGTAAGGGAAATCTAAACCATTTGTGTATGTGATTTGTAAACTATTATGGCATGATTTGTGGTTTATAAAACAAGCATGTTGAGTGTTGTGTTGAGATTTAATTGCACACGGTTTTTATAGCCGGTTGGAACCCAAATTTTATTGAGTTTATAAGCTGAGTGTGAAATTGCTTTATAAACCGTTGAATTTTGTGTGAGTAATGAATTGGGCTCTACGTTAAGGCAATATCGAGATTTGAGAAATGTGTGCGTGTTTTACCGATTGAAACTCGGTTTTATTACGTTTTGTGTTGAGTACAAAACGGTTTTCAATTGAGTTTTATGAGTGAAAAACCCCTATGAGTTCTACGTGAAGGTAAACCAGTCTTATGTGATAAGACTTAGGTGTGTAGTGTGAGTACACACCGGGCATTGCTCTGGTAGCATGTAAGCCCGATTTCTTCTCCGTTCTGGTAACGTGAGAATAACCTATTCTGTGGCTATGCCACGTATACTTGGTGGTCGTTGCCACGTGATACCCTATTGGTGGCCGTTGCCACATGAGAAACCCCATTGGTGGCCGTTGCCACGTGATACCCTATTGGTGGCCGTTGCCACGTGATACCCCATTGGTGGCCGTTGCCACGTGATACCCCATTGGTGGCCGTTGCCACGTGAGAAACCCAATTTGGTGGCCGTTGCCACTTGAAACCCTATTCTGTGGCTGTGCCACGTGTGAAATTAAATCAGTGGCTATGCCACGTGTGTTTAGTGGCTATGCCACGAGTGAAATTAAATCAGTGGCTATGCCACGAGTGAAATTAAATCAGTGGCTATACCACGTGTGTTTTGTGGCTATGCCACGTGTGAATTTAAATCAGTGGCTATGCCACGTGTGTTTAGTGGCTGTGCCACGTGCATTACTATTTCAGTGATTTTATCACGTGCATTGAGAAAGCGTTTATCGCATTATTTTCACATGCTTTGTTATTGCTCTAGAGTGAGCCTTTTACTTCATGTTTTCACATGACTTGACACATGAGAATATCGTTTTGAGTACTTTCATGCTATGGTTTTCAAATGAGTTTCACATACAAATAAACATTTTGTGATGTGCATTTTGGTTTATGAAATGAGTTCCTTACCCCTTTTACTGAGCGATTTAGAAGCTCACCCTGTTTTCCTTTCTCCCCAGATTTCTTCAAGTGAAAAGGGTTTCCCTGCGACGTACGGAGTAGTGGCTAGTGGAGGACTTGAGCTCCAGGCCATATATTGTGTTTTAAGGTATCTTTTATCTTTTCATGTACCCAGACAATTACTGTAATTGCAGACACTTGATGTATAACATTATATGGGATGTATTAGGATTAATTAACTTGAGATGGATTAATGTATTTGATATGATGTATAAATTCTATTGATGAGATCCTGAGTAATGATGATTATGATGATGTATGACACTGCACAGGAATGCACCTTTAATTGTGAATTAACGAGTAAAAAGTTTTAAATTAGCCCTATTTTTCGCATTTTCGGGGCGTGATAAGATCCAAGGAGGAGCATGAGGAGCACCTCAGGATCGTGCTGCAGACGTTACGGGAGCATGAGTTATATGCTAAGCTCAGTAAGTGTGACTTTTGGTTGCCACAGATCTCGTTTTTGGGACATGTTGTATCGAGAGATAGTGTATCAGTTGATCCATCTAAGATAGAGGCTGTAGTTCAGTGGGAACAGTCGAAGACAGTCACCGAGATCAGGAGTTTCCTGGGTTTAGCTGGATACTATCAGAGATTCGTTGAGGGATTTTTGAAGTTGGCTGCTTTGTTGACACGTCTTACTCGAAAGAGTGCACCGTTCATATGGAATGAGGATTGTGAGAAGAGTTTTGAGGAGTTGAAGCGTCTATTGACCACCGCTCTGATTCTCACTATCCCTACCAGCTCAGGAGGATTTACAGTGTATACCGATGGTTCACATCAGGGACTGGGCTGCGTATTGATGCAGGATGGGAAGGTAATTGCTTATGGATCCAGACAGCTGAAGGATCATGAGAAGAACTATCCGACCCATGATTTGGAGCTAGCAGCAGTAGTGTTTGCATTGAAGGTATGGCGCCACTACTTATATGGCGAGAAGTTCCAGATATTTACCGACCACAAGAGCCTCAAGTATCTGTTCTCACAGAAGGAGCTGAACATGAGACAGAGAAGATGGCTAGAGCTTCTGAAGGACTACAATTGCAAGATACTTTATCATCCGGGTAAGGCTAACGTTGTAGCCGATGCCTTGAGCAGGAAGAGCCTAGGGATGGTATCGTACATGATGGTTAGGGAACATGATTTGCTAGAGTAGTTTGCTAGCCTCAGTTTGGGAGTCGTGCCTTCTGACATGGATACAGGCTATGTGATAGCTAGTCTACGCTTGGAGCCGGATCTATTGGACAGGATCAGAGTAGCTCAGCAGACTGATCCATTTTGTATGGATGTGAGTAGTCAGATGCAGAAGGGCACCGTGACTGATTTTGAGTTGAGTTCTGATGGACTACTGAGGTTCAGAGGCAGATTGTGTGTTCTCGAGGATCCAAGACTCAGGAGATTGATATTGGCGGAAGCTCATTCGTCGAGGTATACGTTACATCCGGGGAGTAACAAGTTGTACCAGAACCTCCGGAAGGTATACTGGTGGTCAGGTATGAAGAGAGATGTAGCAGACTTCGTGGCAAAGTGTCTCATATGTCAGCAGGTGAAGGTAGAGCATCAGAAACCTACAGGATTATTGCAGCCTCTACCTATACCGACATGGAAATGGGAGCATATCACCATGGATTTCGTGATGGGTCTACCGAGGACCCACAGGAATCACGATGCTATATGGGTGATCGTTGACAGACTGACGAAGTCAGCCCACTTCCTAGCTCTGCCAGCGACCGATACTCTGAGTTCATTAGCAGAACTTACGTACGCGAGGTAGTGAGGTTACACGGTGTACCAGTGAGCATAGTCTCTGATAGGGATTCCCGCTTCACATCCCACTTTTAGGGACATTTTCAGGAAGCCATGGGAACCCAGTTGAGTTTGAGCACCGCTTTCCATCCTCAGACAGATGGTCAGTCAGAGAGGACCATACAGACTCTGGAGGATATGTTGAGAGCATGTGTGTTAGATTATCGAGGCTCCTGGGATGACCACCTACCACTAGCCGAGTTCGCCTACAACAACAGTTATCATTCGAGTATCGGGATGGCACCGTATGAGGCTTTGTATGGCCATAGATGTCGTTCCCCTATTGGATGGGAAGAAGTGGGTGACCGTAAGATTTTCGCTCCTGACATGGTTACGCAAGCATCTGAGGATGTCCGCTTGATAGTAGAGAGACTGAGGACAGCTTAGAGCAGACAAAAGAGTTATGCTGACAGGAGACCTAGGCCACTAGAGTTTGCAGTTGGTGAATCCGTGTTTTTGAGAGTTTCTCCTTCCAAGGGCATAGCGAGATTTGGGAAGAGAGGGAAACTAAATCCTCGCTATATTGGACCCTTTGAGATACTTGATCGAGTGGGAGATAAGGCGTATAGGTTGGCATTGCCACCGGACTTATCAGGTGTCCATAACGTCTTTCAAATATCGATGCTTCAAAAGTATCACCCTGATCCGTCACATGTGATTAGTTACGAGCCTTTGGAGCTCCAAGAGGACATGTCATATGTTGAGAGACCAATTCGGATATTGGATAGGAAGAAGAAGGTATTGAGATCGAAGGCCATCAGATTAGTGAAGATTCTTTGGCAGCATCATACTTCAGAGGAAGCTACTTGGGAGCTAGAGAGTCTGATGCGAGAGAAGTACCCTCACCTATTTGAGGACTGACTTGGTTCTAATTTGGAGGACCAAATTTTCTAAGTGGGGGAGGATTGTCAGACCCAGATTTTTTGTAGCTTGTACCTTATGATTCCTATGTGTATGAACACTATGTAATAATAGTTGAATCATAAGAAGAGTATTTACTAGACTTAGAGTGTTCTTGGAATGAATTAACACGCAAAAGCTACATAAAATGCCTAATGTGAGCGATGGGGATCACAGGCTAGACCGAGTTATTCTAAATCATTCTGACTGAAAATAAGAACTTAAAATCAGAGAGCGTAGAGAGCTCATGAAGGAAAGTCAGCTTGATTTAGTCCCGAACATATAAAACGAAAGTAAAAGCTAAAAAGGGTAAAATGGACCTTTTTGGCGAGAAAAGGAGTTTCGGGTGAAATTACCCACCAGGAGGAGTTGGAATATAAAGACGAGAGTGTAAGAGATAAGATATGACGCTCTCGAAATTTTGAGAAAAACTCAACATAGTCGATGGTTAAGGAAAAAGTCAACTATAGTTAAGAAAGTGGACTTTTACCATAGTTGACTAATCATGGTTAAAAATTAACCTAAGTGTGGAGGAAAATTTGAGGAAAAATATTCTTGGTCAGAATATAAGATAATCATCCCCGGAAGTAAGGAAAATTTATTCGGAAGGATTTCGGGATAAATTTAATGGTTAAAAGCGTGATAGGCCTAAGGTAAAAATTTTAAAGCCCATTAAGGTATACTAAACGTATATCGAATTTCTTAGGTCCTATAGACCGAATTGTTGGACCAATTGATCGGCCAAATTTTGAGACAATAAAAGGCCTGAGACATAGTAAAAATTTCAGCCTGAAAGCCCATTAGAAAAGCCCAAACCGAGAAGCCCAAATGGAAAAGCCCATGAGATAAATATCTTACCATAGTTAAAGTTAACTATGACTCATAAGGTGACTCATGGCTAAGGTTTGGAAAGTCAAGTATAATGGCTGAAAAGTAAAGCTTAATGGCTAAGTATATGGCTTATAAATCCAGCCACACCATTGTCATCTTCATCACACCAATTCCGGCTAGAAGAAAACACCATTGAAACATATTATCCAAGCTTTCTCTCACTAGAAATCACTAGGAATTAGGCATATTTGGAACTTGCATTCTTCATGGAAGTTGTTCCAAATTGAAGGGAGATGGACATATGTTGGAATTGGCTATCAAGGAGCCATAGAGTGCAAACCGAGAGCCTCCAAAGTTTCGGCCAAAGGGTGAACACAACAATTGGTATATTTTCTAAATTCCAATTTCATATATGTTAATGTATGAATGATTTCAAGTATGTTGATATATGTTTTAAGCATTGAAACATATTAAATCACCATGAAATGGGTTAGGCCGAGAGTGATCAATGGGATATTGAAAATATGTCAATTTGATTTTAAGACATAAATGGATTAGTGTACATGTATTAATGTAAATGGTGTAATTAGAATTAATCAAATTGATTAATTAATACATGTAATTTGTTGGCAACCAAGGTGTTTGATAAAATGCCTAAATGAACTATATAATGATTGGTAATGTTGCCTACCAAGTGTTTGTAAAAATGCCTAAGTGAAAATGGCTAAATAATAGGCATGGATGGCATGCCATGGTGAAACCGAGACATGGGTAGCTCTCGGCCATGACATGTGGCCGAGAGGCCCAAATGGGCTAAGCCCAATTATTTTAGGCCCAATAAGGTGTAATGGGCCTAGGACAAGCCCAATAAGAGTTGGTAGGCCCCACAAGCCCAATAGGCCCAACGAAAATAGTAGAAAAATGAAAATGGACTTAAGGCCTAGTTAGGCCCATTAAGGATTTTTAAGGCCCATTAAGGGAAAATAGACTGTATTAATGTATAATACAGTAGGAAAAGTATAATTAACCTGAGGAATGGTTGTTTACAGCTCCGAAGTTTACATTGAGAGCTGATCAGACTGCGAGATTGAGCAGCACCGAGGAAGTGAGGTCACGTGACGTGATCCGAGGTAAGGGACTTTTGCGAGTAGTTAGAGATAACTGCACGTATTTTTGTCTGCTTTTACAATCACTTAAAAACTTTGAGTTTCAGAGAAAGTGAATAATAATTATTGCGACCCGATAGTGGCAAATTACGATTTTACCCCTAGTTAGTCAAAAAGTCAACTTTTGTGAGAAGTTGCAAAAAGCATGGAAAATACTATTGTGAGTGTTTAATTACTATTAGCATGAAAATAAATAGATGGGCTAATGATTTTAAGGTTGTTGTGACTTAAGCACACTTTATAGTGCTGATTTTAATGTTTTATAAACAATCCCTTTTAAATAGCCATCTATCATATTATGTGAGAATGAATCGTGCTAGAGCATAGCTCGCACTGGGATTCATATGTTTTCCACATACATTAGTGCTGGATTTTTATACGCACTAGATTTCCATGACATGCATGATAGAGTACTGGAATTTTACTCATACTCGGCTTTTAATGATATATGCATGACACAGAGTGCTGGAGCGATTAGCTCGTACTCGAATTTTACATGAGATGCATGACAGAGTGCTGGAGCGTTGCTCGTACTCGATTCTTCATGGTTTATACATGACATAGTACTGGGAGCTATTGCTCGTACTTGATTTGATATTGTGCATAGCATAGTACTGGGAGCTATTGCTCGTACTTGATTTAATACATGAACTATGCATTGACCTAGTTGCTGGAGATTGCTCTCACTAGAGTTGAGTTTGTGATGTGAAACAGTGTTCGAGCGTAGTGTCGACTGTGTATCGCACTCGAGGGCTTACACTGTATGTGATATTATATACATGGTACCTATTCATGTCGCATTCTTGTGTGATTGAGTGTCACATTTTGAGAGGATGGCCAACATGAGGGTATTTGTGAATGTGGTATAAATATTTCCATAGTTACGAGGGTTAAGTCCTATGGGAGGCACCCTGGCTGTGAGGTTCCACGGGTGTACTTTGTACCGTGTCTGAGTGGCACGAGGTGTACACTGTACTGTGTGTTACGTATAGCTGATGGCTGTAGTGGACTGACCATCCTCCCGTTGCAGCAGTGATGCCCCGCACACCGAGTATTGTGTTGCTTGGGATCACTTTTCGGATATGATCATAGTCTAGGATACTATTTGCATAAACCACAGAGTCTTACATGATATATCACATTGATTGACTGATTTAAACTGCGGACAGACCTGAGGGATAGGTCGGACTCTGATTTTGTGTTGTGAATCATTTGATGCCATATTTATTGTGATTTAAATATACACGGCATGATTTACATAAAGGCATGATTTATATACGATGCATTGTTTTGCACTACATGCCTACATTTGAGAAAGAAAGCATGATTTTCTGTACATGGGATTTATTCTGTACAAGTATATATATTAAATTTCAAGACATGCTTTTTAAAGCGAGTAAAGGAAATAATGTTTTCAAGGCATAGCATTATTTTGAGTAGATTGTGTTGATATCTACTTGCTTGCCTGATTTCCTTACTGAGCGCGTTGTATGCTCACCCCCTTTCTTTACATCTCTCTACAGAGCGTCAGTAGAGCGAGAGCTATCAAGGGATAGTGTTCCAGAGTCTACTGCTAGTTCCTATCGATCGCTAGGTATACTTATATTTTACAGTTGTGTATCTAAACATAGAAATAGCACAGTGATGTATACGTTATATGGGGAATGTATTTATATGAGATTTTATATAATCTTACATGTATAATAAAAGCAGTTACAGTCAGTAATAATATATTGACATGTATGATAATGGATGATGTGGTAAGTGAAGACTCTGACATCGAATCACAGCCCAACCATTGAAGAGAAGAAAGGTAAGTTAAAAATGGGAAAAATTTATAGTGGTTTTTGGTTAAAGTCAAGGATTGAGAACGGGTCCTGACACTAGTCTACGCTTGGAGCCGGACCTGTTGGACAGGATCAGAGTGGCTCAGTAGACTGATTCATTTTGTATGGATGTGAGTAGTCAGATGCAGAAGGGCACCGTGACTGACTTTAAGTTGAGTTCGGACGGACTACTGAGGTTCAGAGGTAGATTATGTGTTCCAAGGATCCAGGACTCAGGAGATTGATATTGGAGAAAGCTCATTCGTCGAGGTATACGTTACATCCGGGGAGTAATAAGATGTATCAGAACCTCTGGAAAGTATACTGGTGGTCGGGTATGAAGAGAGATGTAGCAGACTTTGTGGCTAAGTGTCTCGTATGTCAGCAAGTGAAGGTAGAGCATCAGAAACCTGCAAGGTTATTGCAGCCTCTACCTACACCGACATGAAAATGAGAGCATATCACCATGGATTTCGTGATGGGTTTACCGAGAACCCGCAGGAATCACGATGCTATATGGGTGATCGTCGACAGACTGACAAAGTCAGCCCACTTCCTAGCTATGAGAGCAACCGATACTCTGAGTTCATTAGCAGAACTGTATATATGCTAGGTAGTGAGGTTACACAGTGTACCAGTGAGCATAGTCTCTGATAGGGATTCCCGC
The DNA here is from genome assembly GCA_033439115.1 of Firmiana major. Lineage (NCBI taxonomy): Eukaryota > Viridiplantae > Streptophyta > Magnoliopsida > Malvales > Malvaceae > Firmiana > Firmiana major. The sequence goes on from CM065910.1 coordinate 27,243,053, forward strand.
TTTACTTCTCACTTTTGGGGACATTTTCAGGAAGCTATGGGAACCCAGTTGAGTTTGAGCACTGCTTTCCATCCTTAGATAGATGGTCAGTCAGAGAGGACTATACAAACTTTGGAGGATATGTTGAGAGCATGTGTACTAGATTTTAGAGGCTCTTGGGATGACCACCTGCCACTAGTCGAGTTCACCTACAACAACAGTTATCATTCGAGTATTGGGATGGCACCGTATGAGGCTTTGTATGGCCGTAGATGTTGTTCCCCTATTGGATGGGAAGAAGTGGGTGATCGTAAGATTTTCGCTCCTGACATGGTTACACAGGCATCTGAGGGTGTCCACTTGATAGTAGAGAGACTGAGGACGGCTCAGAGTAGACAGAAGAGTTACGCTGACAGGAGAGGTAGGCCACTAGAGTTTACAGTTGGTGAATCCGTGTTTTTGAGATTTTCTCCTTCTAAGGGCATAGCGAGATTTGGGAAGAGAGGAAAGCTAAATCCTCGCTATATTGGACCCTTTGAGATACTTGATCGAGTGGGAGATCAGGCTTATAGGTTGGCATTGCCACCGGACTTATCAGGTGTCTATAACGTCTTCCACATATCGATGCTTCGAAAGTATCACTCGGATCCGGGACATGTGATTAGTCATGAGCCTTTGGAGCTCCGAGAGGACTTGTCATATGTTGAGCGACCGATTGGGATATTGGATAGGAAGGAGAAGGTCTTGAGATCGAAGACCATTGGGTTAGTGAAGATTCTCTGGTAGCATCATACTTTAGAGGAAGCTACTTAGGAGCTAGAGAGTCTGATGCGAGAGAAGTACCCTCACCTATTTGACGATTGACTTGGTTCTAATTTGGAGGACCAAATTTTCTGAGTAGGGGAGGATTGTCAGACCCAGATTTTTGTAGGGGAGGAATACCTTATGATTCCTATGTGTATGAACACTTTGTAATTATAGTTGAATCATAAGAAGAGTATTTACTACACTTAAAGTGTTAGCGAAATGATTTAACACGCAAAATCTACATAAAGAGCCTAATGTGAACTATAAGTGTCAGAGGCTAAACCGAGTAAATATAAATCATTCTAACTAAAAAGAAGAACTTAAAATGAGAAAGTATAGAGAGCTCATGAAGGAAAGTCAGCTTGATTTAGTCCCGAACATAGAAAACGAGAGTAAAAGCTAAAAAGGGTAAAATGGACCTTTTTAGCTAGATAAGGTGTTTCGGGTGAAATTATCCACCGGGAACGGTTGAAACATAAAGACAAGAGTGTAAGACATAAGATATGACACTTTCAGAATTTTAAGAAAAAGTCAACTTGGTCAATGATTAAGGAAAAAGTCAACTATAGTTAAGAAAGTGCACTTTTACCATAGTTGACTAATCATGGTTAGAAATTAACCTAAGTGTGGAGAAAAATTAGAGAAAAAATATTCTTGGCTAGAATACAAGATAATCATCCCCGAAAGTAAGGAAAATTTATTCGGAAGGATTCCAGATTAAATTTAATGGTTAAAAACGTAATGGGCCTAAGGTGAAAATTTTAAAGCCCATTAAGGTATACTAAACGTATATCGAAATTCTTAGGTCCTTTAGACCGAATTGTTGGACCAATTGATTTGGCCAAATTTTGAGACAATTAAAGGCCTGAGAAATAGTAAAAATTTAACCCGAAAGCCCATTAAGAAAGGCCAAACTGAGAAGCCCATATGGAAAAGCCCATGAGATAAATATCTAACCATAGGTAAAGCTAACCATGACTCATAAGGTGACTCATTAGGTGACTCATGGCTAAGGCTTGGAAAGTCAAGCTTAATGGTTGGAAAGTAAAGCTTAATGGCTAAGTATGTGGCTTATAAAATCAGCCACACCATTGTCATCTTCCTCACACCAAATTCGGCTAGAAGAAGAAACCATTGAAACATATTATCCAAGCTTTCTCTCACTAGAAATCACTAGGAGTTAGGCATAATTGGAACTTGCATCCTTCATGGGAGTTGTTCCAAATTGAAAGGAGAGTGACATATGTTGGAATTGGATATCAAGGAGCTATAGAGTGCAAACGAGAGCCTTCAAAGATTCAGCCAAATGGTGAACACAACATTGGTATATTTTCTAATTTTCAATTTCATATATGTTAATGTATGAATGATTTTAAGTATGTTGATATATGTTTTAAGCATTGAAACATATTAAATCACCATGAAGTTGGTTAGGCCGAGAGTGAGTAATGGGATATTGATTTATGTCCATATGATTTTAAGGCATAAATGGATTAATGTACATGTGTTAATAATTATGGTGTAATTAGAATTAATCAATTTGATTAATTAATACATGTAATTAGTTGGCAATCAAGGTGTTTGATAAAATGCCTAAATGAACTATATGATGGTTAGTAATGTTGCCTACCAAGTGTTTGTGAAAATGCCCAAGTGAATTGGCTAGACAAATAGGTATGGATGGCATGCCATGGAGAAACCGAGGCATGGATAGCTCTCGGCCATGGCATGTGGCCGAGAGGCCCAATGGGCCAAGCCCAAATTTTTTAGGCCCAATATGGTGTAATGGGCCTAGAACAAGCCCAATAAGAGTTGGTGGGCCCTACAAGCCCAATAGGCCCAACAAAAATGAATAGTAAAATGAAAATGGGCTTAAGGCATAGTTAGGCCCATTAAGGATTATTAAGGCCCATTAAGGGAAATGGACTGTATTTAATGTGAAATACAGTAGAAAAAGTATAATTAACCTGATAAATGGTTATATGCAGCTCCAGAGAGTATTGGAGGAGCAAATCGGACTGCGGAAACGAGTAGCACAGAGAAAGTGAAATTTCTTGAGTGATTGCAGGTAAGGGACTTTTGTGAGTAATTAGAGATACCTGCACGTATTTTCATCTACTTTTACATTCACTTAAAAACTTTGAGGGTCATAGAAAGTGAATAATAATTATTGCGACCCGATAGTGGCAAATTATGATTTTACCCATGTTAGTCAAAAATTCAACTTTTGTGAAAAGTTGTAAAGAGCATGGAAACCATCATTTTGAGTGTTTAACTGCTGTCTAGTAGAAGAATAAATAGATGGGCTAAAGATTTTAAGGTTGATGTGAAATAAGCACACTTTATAGTGCTGATTTTGATGTTTTGTAAATCATCCCTTTTTAAAGAGCCATCTATCATATTTTGTGAGAATGAATCATGCTGGAGCACAGCTCGCACTGGATTTCATATATTTTCCACATACATTAGTGCTGGATTTTGATTCGCACTAGATTTCCATGACATGCATGATAGAGTACTGGAGTTATTACTCGTACTCAATTTTATATGATATATGCATGACAGAGTGCTGGAGCGATTAGCTCGTACTCGAGTTTTACATGAGATACATGATAGAGTACTGGAGCGATGCTCGTACTCGATTCTTCATGATTTATACATGACATAGTACTGGAGCTATTGCTCGTACTTAATTTGATGATATTATGCATAGCATGGTACTGGAGCTATTGGTCGTACTTGATTTAATACATGAACTATGCATTGACCTAGTTGCTGGAGGTTTACTCGCACTAGAGTTAAGTTTGTGATGTGAAACAGTGTTCGAGCGTAGTGTCGACTGTGTGTCGCACTCAAAGGCGCGCACTGTATGTGATATAAATTACATGTTACAATCCCACGCCACATCCTCGTGTGACTGAGTGTCACATTTGTGAGACAATGGCCACATGGGGATATTAGAGATGTGGTATGATATTCTATGGTTTGAGGGCTAAGACCTATGGCAGGCACCCTGACTGTGATGTAGGGTCTACGAGTGTACTTTGTATCGTGCCCAGGGCATGGGAGTACGCTGTACCGTGTGTTGTGTATAGCTGACAGTTGTAATGCATTGACCGTCCTCCCGTTGCAGCAGTGATACCCCACGCACCGAGATCTGTGTAGCTTGGGTTCACATGTCGGATATGATCATAGTCCAGGATACTATTTGCATTTCACCACAAAGTCTTACATGATATATCACATTGATTGACTGATTTAAATTACCGACAGACCAGAGGGATGGGTCGAACTCCGATTTTGTGATGTGAATGATTTAAATGCCATATTTATTGTGATTTAAATATACATGGCATGATTTACATAAAGGCATGATTTATATACGATGCATTGTCTTGCACTACATGCCTACATTTGAGAAAGAAAGCATGATTTCTGTACATGGGATTTAATCTGTACAAGTATACATATATATATATATATTTAAAGACATCCTTTTAAAGTGAGTAAAGGAAATAATGTTTTCAAGGCATAGCATTATTTTGAGTAGATAGTGTAGATATCTACTTGCTTGCCTGATTTCCTTACCGAGCTCGTTGTATGCTCACCCCCTTTTCTTTACATCTCTCTACAGAGTATCAGTAGAGCGAGAGCTATCGAGGGATAGTATTCCTGAGTCCACTGCTAGTTCCTATCGATTGCCAGGTATACAGATTTTGTACGGTTATGTATCTAAACATAGAAACAGCACAGTGATGTATACGATATATATTATGGGGAATGTATTTGTATTAGATTTTATATAATCTTACATGTATGATAAAAGCAGTTACAGTCAGTAATAGTATATTGACATGTATGTATGATATTGGATGATGTGGTAAGTGAGGACTCTGATATCGAATCACAGCCCAACCATTGAAGAGAGGAAAGGTAAGTTAAAAATGCGAAAAATTTGTAGTGATTTTTGGTTAAGTCATGGATTGAGAATGGGCACCTGATAGAATGGTATCAGATCGGAGGTTGGTCTGATGTGAGTCGGTGTTAGAAAATAGGAAAGTGTACATCCCCATAGTACTGTGTTGTGTTTAGATATAATTGTGTATACCAGTCGGTGAATTCTAATGGTTTCTGTCTCTTGTCAGCATAGCTTTTCTATCTGCTCTGAGGTGTTTCTTAATCAACTGAACATCCTCAGAGGTTTGTCTTACCAATTCGGGAATAATTTTCTATCTGTTACCCACTTTTTCTTATCCAAGTCGGGGAAACAACCCTTACGGCATACAATGCCTCATCTGAAGTCATCCCGATACTCAAGTGACAACTGTCATTATTGGCGAATTCGATTGATAACAACTGATCATCCCAGGAGCTTATCAGATAAATGGCACACGCTCTCATCATATCCTCTAGAACCTGTACAGTCCTCTCTGATTGACCATCTGTCTGAGGATGGAAAGCTGTGCTAACACTCAGTCGGGTGCCCATAGCTTCCTGAAAAACATTCCCAGAAGTGGGAAGTGAAGCGGGAATCCCTATATGATACAAAGCTCATTGAAAAAATACTTGGTGTTCCACAATTTTTCATATACATAAATTCGCCTACACACTTAGAGTATTTGGGGATTTCCTAACCAGAAGGTGGGTAGACTTAATCAATCTATCGACTATCACTCGATAGCCTTATGATTTATCGGGGTCCTCTGTAACCCATCACGAAATTCATGGTAACTTGTTCCCATTTTCGTGTCGATATAGGCAGAAATTGCAATAACCCTGTAACTTCTTTTGTTCTACCTTACTCTGCTGACATACGATACACTTTTTCCACAATCTCCACTATATCTCTTTTCACATCTGACCACCAATACCCTTTCTAAAATTTTGATATATTTGTCACTTCTAGAATGCACTGTATATCCCGAAGAGTGAGCTTCTGGCAATATCACTATCTCATCAACTATGGTCCTAGGCACTTATATTATCTCTGAACCTCAGTAAGTCATCATCACTCTCTGTGAACTCTGTCACTGTACCCATCTGAATCTGACCCACATATCGACACCCTGTTGATCATCACGCTAAGCCTGTCAAATTCGATCACTCAAATCCGGTTCTAATCTCAGGCTAGCTGTCACACAATCATTGTCATCATCCGAGGGGATCACATCACTATTGAGGCTTACAACTGCTCTATTATGTAATACCATCCTGAGGCTCTTTCTATTCAAGGCATTAGCCGTCATATTAGTCTTTCCTGGGTGGTACAGTTTCCACAATCATAATCCCTCAGAAGCTCTAACCCTCTTTGTTCTCATATTTGACTCTTTCTGTAAAAACAGATACTCAGAGCTTTTATGATCAGTGCATACCTGAAATTTCTCATCGTATACATAGTAATGTCATATACTCAATACAACCACTATCGCTGTCAACTTTAAATCATGGGCCGAATAGTCCTTTCATGATCCTTGAGTTGTCTGGATTCATAATTGACTATCTTCCCCTTTTGCATCAATACACAGCCCATTCATTATTTTGAGGTATCCATATACTCATGAGAAACCTCTTAATCTGTTGGATATGGTGAGAATAAATGCGGTGGTCAGTTTATTACTTCAATACACCAAAACTCCTGTTACGTCTATCATTCCATTCAAATACAACTTTTTTCTAAGTTAAATGTGTCAATAAAGTAGACCATGTTGAGGACTCGCAACAAATCATCTGTAAAAATAATTTTCAATTGTTGCTTATGATTTTCCCTGGACTGTAAATACACCCAAAATATTATCAATATGGATGATAATAAATCGGTCCGGGTAAAGTTTAATTAACTTGTCGTAGTTGACTTCCATTGAATACTTCAATTACCCATTTCCTTGACCTATGTACGCATAAACGTATAATGTTCCTTTCGAAATTGCTTCCGTTGAAGCTACTAACCCGCATCATTTCCTTTTTTAACGGCTTTTATAAAATTTTAAATTTTTAAACCTTCTTAATTAATCGAATTCTATATTTCTTTATCGTACAAGTGAAGGTACCCTAATTTTAAATGTATATATTACGACTGTCGATTTCAATTTATAGGTTATGTATACTTTTAGACGCTGTCAAGTCTTCAGGCGGGGAGGTATTTTGAAATACCTTTATTAACCCTCAGACTTGACCACAATTACTTTACATATTAGTCCATGTGGTCACAATTCATATTCGCTACTAATTGCTTTAATCCTAATTACTTCACGTATCATAGATATTTTTACCTTGCATACGCCTCTTATTCCAATTTATCTCTTTTTGTATATCACTTATAACAAAACTCTATCATTACTCATTTTGTGAGTACAATCATTTACTCCTTTAATTTCAATCGCTACTCCCCTTTTATTACTTGTCAAAACTTACCGTATACTTTCCAGGTGTAAAACAGAACTATCTTATAATAGAACTCTAAACATCATAGTTTGCAGCTGACCAATTGAGATTTATTCTTAATATTACTTCAAATTATTCATAGTCTATTGAATAAAATTGGCTGACTTATACTTCTTCCGCCATTTTCAACATATAATTTCTTCTTAATTATTTCGTTAGTTAACCCTCATTCGTTGGGGTACTAACTATCAGCATTGTGCCCATGGGTGTAGGCATTCACGTCTTTTACTAACTTATATACAAATAAAGGCGATATGACTAAATACGTGGCACCAGGATTAATTATAATAATTATTTCACTATTCATAACCAGTGTGGTATCTTTCACCACATCATATGAAACATCAATAGTGTCCTGGTCCAAGGCATACACTCGCCCTCGTCCAACAGCCTACTTTCCCTTTCTCTTCGGCAGTGGCCTTCCTTTTCGGTGCAGAGATACCAACAGGGTTTTCTCTATCTCTTTGCCCTTCTGTGGGGCAGTCTCACCTAACTCTGAGCAATCATTAATTAAGTCGCATGTCTTACCACACTTAACGCCTATTTTAGTCAATAAAGTGTAGGTGTAGGCCTTACTTCCGTGGTATGTACCACACATCCTACACTATTTACACTGCTACGCTGCTACACTGCTATGTAGCAGGTCGGGGTTCTCCAATCATAATACCCCTCATAAGTGTTAAATTGGATATACTGGGGCCTTACCAATCATCTTACCCCATTATTCATCAGCTCTAATCTCTTACCAACTGGTCTCTTTCCCGCTCTGACATCTCTGTCATTCTCTATTCTCTTTTGTCTCTATTTCGGCCTTACTACCTTTCCCAATCTCAGAGGCGTGCAACACATGATCTTCTTCACGCAACTGTATTCTACACATTGCCTCCACATAGGTAATGAGCCAATCGGACTCTAATTGATAATTTGAGCCCTTCCATGAACTTTTAGGCTTTTCGACTCTCACTGCCCATAGTGTCGGGGTAATATCTAGGCATGTATATAAACTAAGATTCATACTCATCAATCAACCAGTACCTCTGGATCAGTGTAAGAAATTTTATCTATAAATTCCCTTTAGCAATGTCCGGGATATTCTGTCACCGGAATACATCTAGAGTTATTTTTTTTTCATGTCGACTCTGGACGTCTAACTCTTCAGATGAGTTGAGCGGACTTCCACCAATGCTCCACCTCGACTCCAACATAAACATATTTAAAAGTCACATTCTCGGTCGACATACACCAAATGATTCATACAACTTCGCTATCTCATTCACCCAATCCTCAGCAACTATTGGTTTCTTTACTTCGCTATATATCGGAGGGGTGTGAAACTCTCTATAGTCTGAGGCATCTGTTTAGGCTTTACCCTGCCTATCCTCAACTATCTGCATAGATTGAGTAAACAACTCCGAAATATTTTCTACACTCCACTCCATCCTCTCAGAGTGTGTCTCAATACTGTTTGGTCTCTTTAAAGGACCTTGTGGAGTATGCTCATCATCAGCCTCCACCTCACTCTCATCTTGAGTCTCATGTGACGACTCATTCTACTCTCAGGCCGATCTCTATGGCCTCGAGCATGTGTACTCGCCTCTCTACCATAGCGGCTATCATTTATAAAAACTATATTCTTGCAGTTGAACTAAATTCTTAGCTGCAGTTCCATTTTGATATACACAATTGTATCTAAACAATGCACAGTACATTGGGGATGTAAATTTACTTAACCACTAACACCAACTCATATCAGGCCAACTCTGTTCTGATACCACCTTTTCTGTCACGACCCAAATTACCTAAAAATCAGAGTAAATATTTCGCTTTTCAATTTCCTTATCGTCGTGAACAGTTACACTACTAAATAGTTGGGCTATGATTCGGTGTTAATCACCTCTCACCTATTTACCATTCCATTTTCATATTTCATTTACATATTAATTTATTTTAAATAAATACATCCTCAATATTACATCCATGTACAGTACTGTGCCTCTATATGTTCAGATACAAAATTATACAAATGTGTATACCTGATCTTGATAAGAAGCAGCGGATATGACTACCATTGTTCTCTTCTACTGAATATACCCTGTGGGGTGGAAAATGAAAGGGTGAGCATAAACAGCTCAGTAAGGCAATAATGTAAGCAGGTAGATAACTATACTATCTACATGCTGATAATGTCGTGATATAAAATCGTTTACATTGGGAGCATGAGGTATGACTAAAACGATGCCACATGTATGTATATATCATATAAGAGAAAGCATGAAATCGACATATAAAACAGACATGGAAAAATCATCATGTATGTCATCTCATGCTCGTCACATTTAAAACTTATTTGCTTCATCATAAACTCATCACGTTAAAACTCATTTGTTTTATCATAAGACAACCACATCAAGGCTAAACACATCTCTCGGGAATACCTTGATTCATTAAATCACATCTCTTTTAAAAATATAAATTGGGACATTACCCATCCCTCGGGTTCATCATGGTCTATTCAAACCGTATGATATCATGTGAGGCATGTAGGTTACTGTATGAAAATCGAGGACTATGGCCATACTTTGTCCCTGTGATCCCAGGCTACACGGATCCCGGTGTGCGGGGTATCACAACTGCAACGGGAGGTAGGGTCAATTCCTACCCACCAGAATATCAAGTAACATCATAAAGTCATCATGACTGCACGGTACCGCGTACTCCATGTGACATACACGGTACAGCGTACTCTGTGTGACATACACGGTATATCGTACTCCGTGGACCCATATCATAGTCTGGGGGTGCCTGCCGTAGGTCTTATCCACCCCAATACTATGTTGATAACCAACCCATGTCTCAAAGTATACGTGCGAGCATCTCAACTCTCTGTGACACACAGTCTACAAGAGGCTTCCGCACGACTATATGCATGTCAACTCACGTCTAGTGCGAGCGAAGCTCCAGCACCACGCTATGCATATCATGATATCTAAAATCTCGTGCGAGCGAAGCTCTAGCACGGTTTTGTGCACACATAAATTTATTGCATGAGCAATGCTCCAGTACGGCTTTTCATGAGTAATAAATCAGTAAACTTGAGTGCGAGAAAGACTCTAGCACTCTTTTTATTCATGTAAATACGATAGGTGGCTCAATCTTGATAAAACATCTTTTAAAATCGTAACCGGTACAAACCGGAGCCCTTTCGTATAATTCTTAAAATCAACAGCCAACCTATGTGCATATTTACTTAAATGAAAGCAATATATTCATATAAAACATCAAAACATGAAAATCATGCAATTTATCTGCCTTACTACCCTTTTTGTAAATTTTACTCCCAAGGGCAATATCGTCTTTTTCCTTTATTCACCTATGCCCCGATTTTCGTAAAAATTATTATTTTATTTTCTAGATACTTAAAGAAATTCTAGGCCCTTTAAATCCTCTCAATAAATACACGACCCAAACTACCTAAAAATCAGAGTAAATTTTTCACTTTTTCATTTCCTTACCCGTCGTGAACAGTTACACTACTAAACAGTTGGGTTATGATTTGGTGTTAGTCACCTCTCACCTATTTACCATTCCATTTTCATAGTTCATTTACATATCAATTTATTTAAATAAATACATCCACAATATTACATCCATATACAGTACTGTGCATCTATATGTTCAGATACAAAATTATACAAATGTGTATACCTGGTCTTGATAAGAAGCAGCGGATATGACTACTGTCATTCTCTTCTACTGAATATATCCTGTGGGGTGGAAAATGAAAGGGTGAGCATAAACAGCTCAGTAAGGCAATAATGTAAGCAGGTAGATAACTATACTATCTACATACTGATAATGTCGTGATATAAAATCGTTTACATTAGGAGCATGAGGTATGAATAAAACGATGCCACATGTATGTATATATCATATAAGAGAAATCATGAAATCGACATATAAAACAGATATGAAAAAATCATCATGTATGTCATCTCATGCTCGTCACATTTAAAACTTATTTGTTTCATCATAAACTCATCACGTTAAAACTCATTTGTTTTATCATAAAACAACCACATCAAGGGTAAACCCATCTCTCGGGAATACCTTGATTCATTAAATCACATCTCTTTTAAAAACATAAATCGAGACATTACCCCTCCCTCAGGTTCGTCCTGGTCTATTCAGACTATATGATATCATGTGAGGCATGTAGGTTACTGTATGAAAATCGAGGACTATGGCCATACTTTGTCCCTATGATCCCAGGCTACACGGATCCCAGTGTGCGGGGTATCACAACTGCAACGGGAGGTGGGGTCAAGTCCTACCCGTCAGAATATCAAGTAACATCATCGAGTCATCATGACTGCACGGTATAACGTACTCCGTGTGATATACACGGTACATCGTACTCCGTAGACCCATATCATTGTCTGGGGGTGCTTACTGTAGGTCTTATCCACCCCAATACTATGTCGATAAGCAACCCATATCTCAAAGTATACGTGCAAGCATCTCAACTCTTTGTGACACACAGTCTACAGGAGGCTTCCGCACGACTATATGCATGTCAAGTCAAGTCTAGTGCGAGCGAAGCTCCAGCACCACGCTATGCATATCATGATATCTAAAATCTCGTGCGAGCGAAGCTCCAGCACGGTTTTGTGCACACACAAATTTTCGTTCGAGCAATGCTCCAGTACGGCTTTTCATGAGTAATAAATCAGTAAACTTGAGTGCGAGAAAGACTCTAGCACTCTTTTTATTCATGTAAATACGATAGGTGGCTCAATCTTGATAAAACATCTTTTAAAATCGTAACTGGTACAAATCGGTGCCCTTTCGTATAATTCTTAAAATCAACAGCCAACCTATGTGCATATTTGCTTAAATCAAAGCAATATATTCATATAAAACATCAAAACATGAAAGTCATGCAATTTATCTGCCTTACTACCCTTTTTGTAAATTTTACTCCTAGGGGCAATATAGTCTTTTTCCTTTATTCACCTATGTCCCGATTTTCGTAAAAATTATTATCTTATTTTCTAGATACTTAAAGAAATTCTAGGCCCTTTAAATCCCCTTAATAAATACGTATAGAAATCTCTATGCACCTACAAAATTCTCTTACCTCGATTCACGTGCAAACGTATCTCATCTCGATAATATCCGATCTCTCAGTCCAACTGTAAGACCCGAATTTATTTAAAAATACGAAATGAATGAGTATTTGTGAAGGGAAGTCAGGTTAAATTAATCCTGAACACCTACAAGGGTAAAACGGTCAAAAGACCGAAAGTTGGTATAAATTCGATGAGAAAATTTAATTAAAAATAATGGATTTGAGAATCTTGATCAATAACAAATAAATAATTAAATTTCAGGTTAAATTGATCAAGATATGCATTTACTGAAATTAATCAAAATTTTTGCTCGGGACAATATCCCGAAAATACGGAGAAATTATACCGAAAAAGTGGAAAAATAAATTAAATAAATTAATTAGAATTAAATAATAATTTTCTTAGATATTTTTGCCAAATAATAATATTTAATTGAATATAATAATAATAAAAATAATAATTAATTAATTAATTAAAAAAATGAAACTGAAAAAAAAAGGAAAAATCGTGAAATCGCGATTTGGAAAACGGAAGCCGAGCCCGACTTCTGGCACCGTCAGAGGAGACTGATGGCAAGTCCGGACCCGAGGCGGCCATCAACGGCAGTCCAGCCGAGCCACCGGCACCAACGTAGCGGTGAACGGCGGCGAACGACGTGAGAAAGGGGGGAAGAGAGAACCCGAGGGAGAAAAGGAGATCGACGGCGAACGGCGCCGATCCAGCCCCACCCAACCATCGTCGAACGTCCCCGAGGCCAAGATGAGCATATTAGTGGTGGTGGTAGTCGTCGAAATCGGCGGACAGCGCCGGAAACGGCTGAAAGAGGAAATGGGTATCGACGGTGGAGAGAACAGGCCGGACCGACGACTTTCCGACGGCTTTGGACGAAAACGAGGCCAGATCCGAGAATCGAACAACCCAGCGGAGCTGCTGGCGACGGAAATTGGTGGAGAACCGACCGACGAGGCCCCGAACCGATCGAGCCGAAGTGAACCGAACTGAACTGGACCGATCTGAACCGGGTTGAATCGAACTGATCCGGTTCAGCCAAGAAAAAAAAGGAGAAAAAGAGAAAAAGGAAAAAGGGGAAGATTTTTGGGGGTACACCGGACTTCGGATAAGTCGGTAAGAGGTCGAAAGTGACCGATTTGAATTTCAAGAAATTTATTTAAATTATATTTAATCGAAAAGTAACCCGGGATCAAATATATAATTGTGCAGTTGTACGACAAAGCCCGAACGAGAGCCGATTGAGCTCCGATTTTTTTACCCCGCATCACATTGGGTAAGTATATTTTAATTCCGACAATTAGAGTCCTTTAATATAGAGTTTCGATTATTTTACGGAATTTACGGAATAATTCTCTATAAAAAGGAATATTAATCGAAATTGCAACGTAATTATTGTAAATAGTGTATGAGCTATCCAATGAGTTTGGAACGAAGCCCGATGATTATTGGTAAGTTGAATGAGCCCAGTAAACCCGAAGAAGGGATTTAATAAGTAAAAATGGGCTGAAAATGGGTCGAGGCCCATTAAGGTGCGATTGGGCCCAATAAGAGTAAATTGGCCCAATTAGTTAAACCGACTATAGTAAACAGGAGAATTATATTTATTGGGTTAAATTGACATGATAAATAATTATCTGCAGCCCCAGAGACTGGATTAGCAGCAAATCGGATCGGATGAGCCTCCGACAGTGGAATTTAGATACGCACTCGACGAGAATCGAGGTAAGGGAATTTTGTAGGTGCATAGAGATTTCTATACGTATTTATTGAGGGGATTTACAGGGCTTAGAATTCCTTAAAGTATCTAGAAAATGAAATTATAATTTTACGAAAACCGGGGCATAGGTGAATAAAGAAAAAAGACGATTTTGCCTCTGAGAGTAAAATTTACAAAAAGGGTAGTAAGGCAGATAAATTGCATGATTATCATGTTTAATGTTTTATATGAATGTATTACTTTGATTTAAGCAAATATACACATAGGTTGGCTATAGATTTCATGAATTATACGAAAGGGTACCGAGTTGTACCGGTTACTATTTTAAAAAAGATGTTTTATCAAGATTGAGCCACCTATCGTATTTACATGAATAGAAAGAGTGTTAGAGTCTTTTTCGCACTTAAGTTTACTGATTTATTTCTCATGAAAAGCCGTACTGGAGCATTGCTTGTACGAGAAATTTTTGTGTGCATAAAACCGTGCTGGAGCTTCGCTCGCACGAGATTTTAGATATCATGATATGCATAGCATGGTGCTAGAGCTTTGCTCGCACTAGACGTGAGTTGACATGCATATAGTCGTGCGGAAGCCTCCTATAGACTGTGTGTCGCAGAGAGTTGAGATGCTCGCACGTATACTTTGAGACATGGGTTGGTTATCGACATAGTATTGGGGTGGATAAGACCTACGGCAGGCACCCCCAGACTATGATATTGGTCCATAGAGTATGATGTACCGTGTATGTCACACGGAGTACGCTGTACCGTTCAGTCATGATGAGTCGATGATGTTACTTGATATTCTGGTGGATAGGACTTGACCCCACCTCCTGTTGCAGTTGTGATACCTCACACACCGAGATTCGTGTAGCCTGGGATCACAGGGACAAAGTATGGCCATAGTCCTCGATTTTCATACAGTAACCTACATGCCTCACATGATATCATACGGTCTGGATAGACCAGGACAAACTCGGAGGAGGGGTAATGTCTCGATTCATGTTTTAAAAGAGATGTGATTTAATGAATCAAGGTATTCTCGAGTGGTGGGTTTAGCCTTGATGTGGTTGTTTTATGATGAAACAAACAAGTTTTAACGTGATGAGTTTATGATTAAACAAATAAGTTTTAAAGTGAAGAGTTTATGATGAAACTAATAAGTTTTAATGTGACGAGCATGAGATGTCATACATGATGATTTTTCCATGTTGGTTTTATATGCCAATTTCATGATTTCTCTTATATGATATTCATACATGTGGCATCGTTTTAGTCATACCTCATGCCCCAATTATAAACGATTTTATATCATGACATTATCAGCATGTAGATAGTATAGTTATCTACCTACTTACATTATTGCCTTACTGAGCTGTTTATGCTCACCCTTTCATTTTCCACCCCACAGGGTATATTCAGTAGAAGAGAACGACAGTAGTCATATCTGCTGCTTCTTATCAAGACCAGGTATACACATTTGTATAATTTTTGTATCTGAACATATAGAGGCACAATACTCTATATGGATGTAATATTGGAGATGTATTTATTTAAAATAAATTGATATGTAAATGAAATATGAAAATGGAATGGTAAATAGGTGAGAGGTGATTAACACCGAATCATAGCCCAACTGTTTAGTAGTGTAACTGTTCACGACGGGTAAGAAAATTAAAAAGCGAAAAATTAACTCTGATTTTTAGGTAATTCGGGTCGTGACACCAACTGCGCGTCAACCAAGTCTACAAAACTGTATATAACCACATATTTTGGGTTAATTCACTTATTTTTATCAGTATATCACATTTACTGATCGATCTAAAGTACTGGGCCCGTTTTACTTTATTGGGCCCGATTGTATTTTAATGGGCCTCGAGCCCGTTTTCAGCCTGTTTTTACTTATTAAATCCCTTCTTCGGGTTTACTGAACTCATTCAATTTACCAATAATCGTCGGGCTTCTTTCCAAACTCATTGGATAGCCCGTATACTATTTACGGTAATTACGTTACAAATCCGATTAATATTCCTTTTTATACAAAATTAATCCATAAATTTCGTAAAATAATCAAAATTCTGTATTAAAGGACTCATATTATCGTAATTAAAATATACTTACCCAATATGATGTGGAATACAAAAAACGGAGCTCAATCGGCTCTCGTTCGGGCTTTGTCGTAAAACTGCACAATTAATATTTAATTTTGGGTTACTTTTCGATTAAATATAATTTAAATAAATTTCTCGAAATTCAAATCGATCACTTTTGACCTCGTATCGACTTACCCGAAGTCTGGTGTATCCCCAAAATTTCTTCCCCTTTTTCCTTTTTCTCTTTTTCTCTTTTTCTCTTTTTTTCCCTTCTTTCTTGGCTGAACCGGTTCGATCCGGTTCAACCCAATTCAGACCGGTCCGATTTAGTCCAGTTCACTCCGGTTCGATCGGTTTAGGGCCTCGTCGGCCGTTTCTCCATCGGCTTCTGTCGCCAGTCGCTCCGCGAGGTCGTTCGTAGCTCGAATCTGGTCTCGGTTTCGCACAAGGTGGCCATGAAGTGGCCGGTCCGACCTTTTCTCCTTTTCGGCGTCAGTGGCCTCCTCATTTTTTCGTCGTTGCCAGCGCTGGCCGCCGTTTCCATTGCTGTTTTCGCCCCCATTCGGCTCGGCATCACGTGGGGTTCCTTCAGTGGCCGGTGGTCGGAGTCAAATCGACGCTGGTGGCCACCGATTTGGCTTCTCCTCTCTGCGGCTCTCTCCCTCAATCCATCGGATTTCGACGTCGGTGGGTTGTACCGTCGGTACCAGGGAGATCGCCTGAAGCTCCTCTTCCTTTTCCGGTGGTCGTGGCCCCTCATCCGGCGCCGGTGGTGGCTCGCCGGTGATGGTTTTTTCCTCAGTGGTTTTGGCTTCCGTTTTCCTTCTTCTCTTTCCCTGAAACTTTCACTTTCTGATTCTTTTTTTTTAATTAATTGAATTTTATTTATTATTTAATTTTATTATTATTTTATTCAATATTATATTATTATTTTGCCAAAATATCTAAGATAAATTATTATTTAATTTATTTAATGAATAAATAATTTTCTTGGTATTATTTCAACTTTTCGGTATATTTTTCGATTATTTTCGAGATTATTTCTCGATGTGAAATTTTCGGTTAATTCCAGTAAATTCATATCTTGATCAATTTAACTCAAAATTTAATTATTTCTTCGTTATTGATCAAGATTCTCAAATCCATTATTTTTAATAAAATTTTCTTATCGAGTTTATACCGAATTTCGATCTTTTGACCGTTTTGCCCTTCACGTGTTCGAGAATTAATTTAACCCGACTTTCCTTCACGAATACTCATTCATTTGTGTTTTTAAATAAATTCGGGTCTTACATGAGATGTGACTAACACTGAATCATAGCCCAACTATTTGTAGGATGGTCACGATGAGAAAAAGGAAAGAATTAAATAATAAATGAAAAAATAAAAAATTTAATAAATGAAAAAATGAAAAATTTACTCTGATTTTTAGGTAATTTGGGTCGTGACAATTAATTACTAGCTAATTAAGACTTCCCTGGCAACGGCGCCAAAAACTTAATACGAACTAAATGTATTCTCCGCAAGTGCACGGGTCGTAAAATTAATAATAGGATTTGAGTCACTGATTATCGTCCCACAGAGAAGTTGATTAGCCTAATTAACTATCGGTTAATCTTAACCTAAGTATATCTTAGCAAATTATGAGGTTTAATGTGGGTAGTCTACTAAGTCTAAAAATTAAAAATACTGAAAATAATAACAATTATAAACTAAAGAAAATAAAATCGAGCTAAAAATTACTTACAGTGCTCCAAGCAATTAAAAGCGAATACCTACAAAAGATAGTTAAAACAGTTAAAATTAATTAACGCAATTAAAAATGCAAATATGAAAAGAAAGAAACAAAATTAATTAAACTAAAATTAAACAATGCTAAAATAAAATATGCATGTCCTTAAACTACTTAATAAAAATGCAAATTAAGTCAACCTAAATTTTAATAAAATAGAATCCTAAAAAAATTAAGAAAGTAACTACATGTCTAAAACATTAATTCTAAATTAATCCTAATTATATCTAGTGTAAGACCCGAAAATTAATCGTAAATTTTTATGAGGGATGAAAATGGTCACAAATTTAAACGAATGGGATTCGGACTGAAAATAAAGATTTAAAATGCGAAATGAATGAGTATTCGTGAAGGGAAGTCGGGTTAAATTAATCCTAAATACGTGCAAGGGCAAAACGGTTAAAAGATCGAAAGCCGATATAAATTCGATAAGAAAATTTAATTAAAAATATGGATTGAGAAATCTTGATCAATAACGATGAAATGATTAAATTTCGGGTTAAATTGATCAAGATATGAATTTATGGGAATTAATCGGAATTAATCGGGATTTTTACTTCGAAAAATAATCTCAAAAATAACCGAAAAATATATCAAAAAGTTGAAATAATATCGATATATTCATTTATGGGTTAAATGAATAAAATATGAATATTTTTATATATTTTTACCAAATAATAATATTTAATTGAATATAATAATAATAATAATAATAATAATAATAATAAATAAATAAAAATAAATTTTTAAAAAAAACCTTTCAATCGGAAAAATCGCGAAATGCGATTTTTGAAGAAAACAACAAAGGCCGAGCCCCTTGCCGACGATCGACGGTCGACGGAGGTCGAGGAAGGGAGCCCGACGAGGGCTGGGCCACCACCGGCCTAAAGGAGCCACAAACGGCGACGACCGGCGAGAAAAACAAAATCGTGAGGGAGAAAAAGGAAACGGCGACGAACGACATCGATCTAGCCCCACCCGACTACCGCCGAAAGTCCCCGAGGCCAAGACGAGCAGATTGGTGGTGGTCACAGCCGTCGAAACCGACGGACGGCGCCGAAAATGACAAAAAAGAGGAATGGCACCAACGACGAAGGGAGAACACACCGGATCGGCAACGTTTCGACGGCCTTAAACGAAACCGAGGCTAGATTCGAGAATCGAACGACCCAACGGAGCTACTGGTGGTGAAAATCGACGGAGAACCTACCGGCAAGGCCATGAACCAGCCGAACCGGGTTGAACCGAACCGAACTGGTTTAACTAAGAAAGAAGGGAAAAAAGGAGAAAAAGAGAAAAAGGAAAAAAGGGAAGAATTTTTGGGGATACACCGGACTTCGGGTAAGTCGGTAAGCGATCAAAATTGATCGATTCGATTTTTGAGAAATTTATTTAAATTATATTTAATTAAAAATTAACCCAAAATTAAATATATAATTGTGCAGTTTTACGACAAAGCCCAAACGAGAGCCGATTGAGCTCCGATTTTCGTACTCCGCATCATATTGGGTAAGTATATTTTAATTACGATAATATGAGCGCTTTAATACAGAGTTTCGATTATTTTACGAAATTTACGGATTAATTCTATATAAAAAGGAATATTATTCGAAATTGTAACGTAATTACCGTAAATAGTATACGGGCTATCCAATAAGTTTGGAACGAAGCTCGATGATTATTGGTAAGTCGAATGAGCCCAGTAAACCCGAAGAAGGGATTTAATAAGTAGAAACAGGTTGAAAATGTAAACCCCACAAATTTCCTATGTTAATTTAATTATATAAAAATGGAAATAATATATATTAATGAAAGTGTGAATATTCGTTGTAGGGCTCGAGGACTATAGGAACCGAGAAGCCCTTGAATTACCGAGAACCCGAAGATACAAGAAGTGATAAGGCGAATGCAAGTACGGAGGGATTAGAAAATTTTAATTTGTTAATCGAAAATTGTTGATGCAAACACTTGTATCGAGAATTTATGAAGAATGATGGAATCCCGATACTATTTTATTTTCGGAATAAGGAAAATCTCATGGAAGGCATGATATTTTGTCTTTGGATAAATTATACAAGAAAATGTATATGTGTAGAGACATACATAAGTGAAAATGTATATATATATAGGTATATACATATACATACATACTAGACATTTAAATAAAACAAAGTGTATATGTATATATATATATATATATTATGGCATGTACGAAATTGGCTTAGAAAAGCCAATTCTGTCTGTCACTATTCTAAATTGAAAAGGAAAATCAAAACAGAGGAGTGTTGGGCGGGAATCGAAGGGAGAAGAGAAGAGGAAGGAAAAGAGAAGAGGAAGGAGAAGAAAAGAGGGAGGAAAGGAAGAGAGGCCTGGCCGAGAGAGAAAGAAAACCAGGAAAGGAAAGGAAGCTGGTTCTGGCCGAGGGAGAAGAAGGAAAGAAGAGAAAGGAGAAAGGAGAAAGGAAGGTGAGGCTCGGTCGGCTAGAGAAGAAGGGAGGAAGAGAGAAAGAAGAGAAGGGAAGGGAGAGGAGAAGGAAGCTGGGTCTGTCGAGGAAGAAGAGAAGGGAAAAAAAGGGAAATCGAGAGGAAAGAAAGGGGGACAGCAGCTGACCGAGATGGAGAAACCGGAGCTACGAGCAGAACAGGGTGCGTGACTGATCTGGGGAAGCTGTAACAGAGGTAAGGGAGGAGGAAAAGAAACAGAACCGAAACTGAAGAGAGACAGAACCGAGGGAGATGGAAACCAATTTGGAGCTGGAATTGTGCGCTGAAGAGGGGCTAAAACGGGAGCAGACCGAGGCAGAGGACTGATCAGGAGAGCTGAAATCGAGAGTTGCAGGGGAACTGCTGCTGGAGGTGAGACCGGGAGAAGGGGAAGGACAACCGAGGAAGAGGGGATGATTGACTGGAGCAGAACAGGAGGCTGAAAACCAAGACTAGTGAAGAGAAAAGAAGCAGCAAGGCAACGGGAACAATTAAGAAGAAGTGGGGCTGGAACCGAAAAAGGAAAAAGAAAGAAAAGAAAGAAAAAAATAGCGAAGAAGAAAAAGGAAATAGAAAAAGGTAAAAAGGGTATATTTATGTTTAAATGTATATTTAATATACATGTACATTTAGATTGAAATACAAGCATGTTTAGTGTAGATTTAAATTAGACAAAAATGGAAGGATGAGAAGTAAGCAAAAATATATATATTTATGATATTGAATAATGGAAACAAGTGATAATATATATATGTATTTATGTGGACATGTATATATATATATATATAAATATATATATATTTGGGTATATACATATAGGTGTGTATAATGAAAGGGTATGTCAGTATATGTACATATATTTGATAATGAATAAGGAAAGCCAAGGATAAAATAAATAGGTGTATATACATATAGGAGTATATGAAAAATGTGTATATACTTGGGTATACATACAAATGAGTGTATAAAATAAATATGTGTTTTAGTATATGTGCATAAAAAGAATGGATACATGTGATAAGGAAAAATGGAAAACAATGATATATATATATATATATATATATATATAAAGGAGTGTATATATATATATATATACATATATATATTTATTTAGGTGCATATACATGTGGATGTACATAGGATGAATGTGTTCTAGTATATGTATATACAAAGAGTGTATATATATATATATATATATATATATATATATATATATATATATATGAGATAGGGAAATATGAAAAACAAATAAAAGTATATATATGTATATACAAAGAATGTATATATGTGAGATAGGGAAACATGGAAACAATAGAAGTATATATATATATATGTGTATACATATAGGAGTGTATATATATATATTTATGCGTGTATACATGTGGATGTATATAATAAAGGTATATGTTAATACTTGTAGGAGCAAAATATATAAATAGTGAAGAAATAGATAAACGTGCGTGTTGGCCTAAGGATATATAATAATACGTACACACACAGTAGCAACGATAAATTACGATTTTAACGCAATTTGCATGAATAGGGTGCTAAGTCTACAATTTTGGTGTAGGTGATTGTAGAAGGGATTAAAGGAGGTACTAGGAGACGTCACCGTACGAACTCGGGACATCCGATAAATCGAGGTAAGGGGTATTATTTAACTTAGTTCTGATAATGCATTTTGTGTCACCAATAAATGATTTTATGAAAGAGCATATGATTTGAAGTGATTTATCAATGCTTTTATACTTGTGAAACTGTTTACGATGCATGTTTTAATTTATCGAAATATTTCTCGAGTACTTTCCATGCTGTGAAATGAATTTCCTAAAGTATGAAGTGTATGGATGTTTTACATTTATTTATGTTTTTTTATATCCATATTGTTAAAGAAACTTCGACAATTTCAAAAGTATTTAAGAAAACAAATTGTTTTCGAAAGGGGATTGTAAGGGCCACCTCTTGAGTCCTACGGGAATAAAGTGCCACACAGTCTTTCGGTTTTATGAAAGAGTATTCAGATTTCAAGGAAATTCGATGTTATTACTCGATATGAGTTATGAATTATAAAACCCAAGAAAGATTTTGGAAACTCTGTTTTGAGACTATAGGCTTCATGCATGGTTACTTCTTGTGGTGTTCCGGCTACACCACTTGAGGTGCCGGTACGTTGGCCCCTTTAGCACTTGACCCAACCTTTGTGGAAGATGTCGTGCTATTGGTGGTTTACGATGATGTTTTGGTAGTATCTCATGCCCACGCAGCACGGATGAATGTTCCTCGCACGGTGAGTGCCACAGGTGCCCGTGCCCTAGCTATGTGCTAGTATATGATAAGAAATAAAAAGATACTACCCATGTTTATAAGTATTATTGTTGTACGAACCTAATCCATTCTACAGCTGTAAGACCCGAATTTAATTAAAATACGAAAACTAAATAAGAAAAGATAGAGGAAGTATGAAGGAAGTCGGGTTAAATTAATCCCGAACACGTGTAAGGGCAAAATGGTCAAAAGACCGAAAGACGGTATAAATTCGATAAGGAAATTTAATTAAAAATATGGATTTAAGAAATCTTGGTCAATAAAAGTGAAATAAAATTATTTCGGATTAAATTGATCAAGATATTAATTTATTTGAATTAATCGGGATTAATCGAGATTTTTAGTTCGGAAAAATAATCCCGAAAATAATCGAAAAATATACTGAAAAGTCACTCGGGACAATATCCCGAAAATACGGGGAAATTATACCCGAAAAAGGATTAAAATAAATTAAATTAAATTAAATTAAATAAATTAGAATAAAAATAATAATTTTGTATGATATTTTGGGGTGTTTTAATATATTATAAGGAATAGTAAAACAATTAAAATAAATAAAAATAAAATTGATAAAATTAATAAAACAAAAAAAAAAGAAAAAAAAAAGAGAGAAATTGAAAAAAAAAACCATCGGGGAGAGAGAAAAATGAAGCAGAAAAACGGAGAAGAAGAAGCTGCCGCGCGTGGCCGACCGACCCACGGCCACCGGGCACCGACGGCCTCCGACGAGGGGCCGATCAGCAAGAGGAGAGGTCGGCGAATCCATCGGCGCTGGCGACGCGCCCCAAGGAGACCGGAAAACGGCGAACGGAGGAAGAAAAGCCACGAGGAAAAACGGAGTCGGTGCCGACGATCCACGGCAGCTGGGGACGATCGGCGGGCACCGGTGTGACCGGGGAGAGGAGCCGGTCCTTTTGAGACCGGTATCGGCCGGCGAGACCACCGGAATCCGGTGGATCGAGGGAGAGAAGCCACGGAGGGAGAAGACGAATCCGGCGGCCACCGGCGAGATTCGGCCAACCCCGACCCCCAGCCGAAGACTCCCCAGGCCCAGACGGAGCGATTGGTGGCGGTGGCAGCCACCGAAACCGGCGGACGGCGCCGAAAACAGAAAAGGAAGGAAATAGGTCCGACGGCGAGGAGAGAAGAGGCCGGACCGGCGGCTTTTCGGCGGCCTTGGGCGAATCCGAGCCCAGATTCGAGGTGCGGACGGCCTTGCGGAGCGTTTGGCGGTGGAAGCCGGCGGAGAACCGGCCGGAAAAGGGGCGAACCGATGGTGAACCGGTCGAACCGGGGTGAACCGGCGGTCTGAACCGGGTTGAACCGGTCTGAACCGGTTCAGCCAAGAAAGAAGGGAAAAAAAAGAAGAAAAAGGGAAAAAGAAAGAGGAAAAAATTGGGGAAAATTCCTGTGATGCAATCGAGCTTCGGGTAAGTCGACAAGCGGTCAAAATGACCCGATTTAAATTTGGAATATTTTATTTAATTAATTTTGGGCTGAAAACTTACCCGAAAAAATTGTGGAATTGTGTAGCTCGACGATTGGAATCCACCGAGGGCTCGAGACAGCCTCAATTTACGGACTAGCATGGAATATCGGGTAAGTGACCCCTATTTACGATAATTACCTCGTATTGCGTGATATTGATTTAATTCCCGCAATTATTTGAATTAAATTATGGAAATTAGATAAATTGTCGTAAATAGTGAATTTAGTTATTCGAGAATTAGAACGAGGCCCGATAAATTATTGGTGGGCCCAATGAGCCCAATAGGCCTCGATAAGTGGGAATTTAGTGAAAAGCGGGCTTAAGGCCGATTAAGGCCCATTAAGGTGCAATCGGGCCCAATAAGGGTAAACGGGCCCAATGATTTAAATTAAGCCCAGAAAGTAATAGATACAATTAAATTGCATAATATCTGACCTGAGGAATGTTAATACGCAGTTCCGGGCATTGGATTGGGAGCATATCGGACTGCGCGACGAGATGACAATGGAAAAGAAAAAGGTCAGACTCGACGAGAATCGAGGTAAGGGAATTCTGCGGACTGCTAGAGGTAACAGTACGCAATTTTAAATTCATATGCAGTCCTTTAAAACTAATTGAAGGGTCTAGAGGTCGAAGAACAATTTTAGTGCCCCGTATGGGCAAAATTACTAAAATACCCTTGCTAAGGGTAAAATTCTAAAAATTTAGGAAAAAATTGGAAGGAGCAAGAACAAGAGGTTCCTGCTCGTTCTGGAGGTATTTCAACGCATGCATGAGTAGGCTGGCTCACCTTGAAAGAAAATGCATAGCATTGCATATCTTAACTGATGTGATTTCTGTGAAAACTATTTGGAAATAACCGAGCCGCCTACATGTTTTTATTTACATGTGACGTGCTAGAGCTCAGCTCGCACGATGTTTGACTTGTGTGATGCATGCATTAGTGCTGGAGCGAGAGCTCGCACTAGAGTTTTACATGCATAGGTGCTAGAGTATAACTCGCACCAGATTTCACATGCTTTTGCGTGACATGGTGCTAGAGTCTAACTCGCACCAGATTTTACATGATTTTCATGACAGGGTGCGGGAGTTTAACTCGCACCAGATTTTATAAGATTTTCATACGATTTGTATACAGAGTGCTGAGCCTAGCTCGCACTAGTTTTACTGGATTTGTGGAGTAGCGCTGTCTGCCCTTGGAGTCAGCCAAAAGGCCCAACAGGCTCAATAGACCTCTTAAGTAGGGTGAGAGTGAGGGATGAGGTTGGCGGCCTTGTGGAGATGTAAAGCGGGCTCTGCCAAGTTTACTTGATTTGATGAGAGTGCTGAGCATCGCTCGCACTGATTTTTAAGAGAACATACAATGAGCCGTGCTTGGAGCATCGGGTAGACTGTGTGTCACCGATTTAATAGGCTCGCACGTGCGTTTTGAGACATGGCAACGAGTATTGAGTTATGAAAACCTCTGTGGGAAGCAGGCCAATTGGGCTGGAGTACCTAGAGTGATATGGGTCCATGGAGTACGATGTACCGTGCAAGTAGCATGGAGTACGATGTACCGTGGGGTATCTTCGGATACGGTATCTTTGTGATACAGAGTATCTTCGGATACGGTATCTTTGTGATACGGGGTATCTTTGTGATACGGTATCTTCGTGATACGGGGTATCTTCGGATACGGCATCGACAGATGCGTGAGATCGGATAAGACTGACGGGTTGGATTGACCCACCTCCCGGGCAGTTCCCGATCAGGGTGAGACCTCGGACACTGGGATCCGTGAAGCTAGAGGACTCACGAGGACATATTGGCCAGTCCTGGTTATTACCGATATACAGTATTGCCTAGTCTCGTATCTTGTATATATATACGTATGTTTTCGATACCGATGCTTTTGAGAAATTCTATTTCCATGGTTTTGTGTGAGTCAGGATCACCCGAAGGAGGGGTCGAGTCCTGACTTCATTGTGAAATTTTTAAAGAGAAAGAAATGATTTAAAATAATTGCATGTTGAGTTTTCCGTGCAACTTGATTTACATAACATCACAACATCATATCATATGTTTTAAAATGTGTGGAGAAAGGGTGGTTTATGCATGGCACCATGTTCATGTAGGTAGTATGGTTACCTACTTGTTCGTAGGATTGCCTTACTGAGCTTGATGTGCTCACCCCTTTCATTTTCTCCCACAGATGATCTCCAGTTGAAGTTGAGGCGACTCAGTACTGCATTCTGGATATCCGCTGCTGCCCATCAACATAAGGTATATACACTTGTACTTATTGTATCTACATAAGCATAGCACAGTAACATGTTTGTAAGTAACTTTAGGGGATGTATAAATAATATAACAACTATAAATGACTGGAGAAGAAATAAGTACTGGGGTAGATGTATGGTGGGACTGGCATTGACGCACAGCCCAATTAGTAGTGGAGTGTTGGTCACGATTCGAGGACAGGTAAGAATTAAGTAAGAAAATAAACAAAAACGCGAAAAATTCACTCTGATTTTTGGATAGTTGGGTCGTGACAATTATTTTGGTATCAGAGCATAATTGGTCTGATGTGTGTCAGTGTCAGAAGTTAAGAAATTACATCCCCGTGTTACTGTGCTTAGTTAGATACAATAGTGTATATCGAGATGGGCTTGACTAAGAAATGGGTGAGAATGCAGGAATGCTTAATATGAGTCGCGTTAGATGAGATAGTGCACGAGGCAGAGGTCACAGAGGTAGACCTGAGTCTGCTAAGTCGTGCTATGTTGACCTGTGAGAAACAGGGTGGAAATTGAAATAGAGGCTAATGTTGAGAATGCCTCACAGAGTCCGACAGAGTGATCGGACAGTATTGAGACACGCTTCGCGAGATTGGAGCGGAGTGTGGAGATTATTTTGAGGAGCTAATTGCTCGGATTATGTATGAGATCAGAGGGCGCAGCGGAGCATTGGTGGAAACCCGCTCGACCCATCTTAAGAGTTGAGATGAGAAATATCTTAGATATATTCCGGTGACAGGATATCCCGGACATGATTTAAAGGACATTTCAGATTAAAGTCCTTATTTTGACCCAGAGGATTTGATTTATTGACGAGCATGGAGACTCGATTATACTCTGGGCAGATAATTCCTCGACACTATGAACAAGTGACAATCGAGATGTTTAAAGGTTCATGAAATGACTCAACTTTTCGATTAGAGTCCAATTGACCGTGAGATATTGCCTATACTGAGGCAGTGCACAGATTTACAGTTGGGTAAATAAGAACACGAATTGCACGCCTCTGTGATTGAGAAAGGTAATGAGGGCCGAAATAGAGACGGAAAAGAGAATCGAGAAATGACAGAAATGTCAAAATGGGAAAATACAAATTTGGTAAAAGATTAAATTTGACGAGTCATGGAGTAAGATAATTGGTGAGGCCCCAGTGCATCTAATTTTGGCACTTTTGTGGGCAGTGTGATTGGAGGACCCCGACCTGCTACGAAGCAGAGTAGCAGTGGGATTACTGTGAGATGTGTGGTGGATACCACGGAATGAAGGTCTATACCTACATGGTATTGATGAAAATGGCCGTTAAGTGTGGTAAGACGGACCATTAATTTTGATTGCTCAAAGTTGAGCGAGATTTTCCCACAGGAAAGTAAAGAGACAGAGAGGAAAATTTCGTTGGTATAGCTGCAACGAAAAGGGAGGCCATAGCCGAAGAGAAAAAGGAAAGAAGACTGTTGGACGAAGGCGAAAGGATGTCTTGGACCAGGACATTATTGATGTTTCATGGATGTGGTGTGAGATACCACACTTGTTATGAATAATGAAGCACATATGTTTATTGATCCTGGTGCCACATATTTAATCATACCGCCTTCATTCGAATATAAGTGAGTAAAAGGCATGAATGCCTACATCATTGGGCAATACTGATAAATGAGTACCCCAATAGAGGAGGATTAATTAACGGAATATGGATATTGAGATTGTAAGTTAAAAACAGGGGTGCAACTGTTGAATTTACAGGAGTAAAGGATTGTACTCACGGAATGAATAAAGACAAGAGTTTCATCATAAATGATATACGAAGGAGATAATCTTTGAGTTAAGATAAGGTAGATTCTAAATACAAGATGTATTGGAGTAAGAAGCGTATGCTAGGTAAGAAAATCCTTACGATATGAAGTAATTGGGATTAAGCAATTAGTAAGGAATAGAAATTATAACCAAGGACAAGATGGGTATAACCATAACCAGTAGTTGTGGTTAAGTCTGAAGGCTAATAAAGGTATTTCAAAATACCTCCCCGCCTGAAGACTTGACAGCGTCTAAAAGTATATATATAATATATAACCTATAACGTGAAATCGATCGGCGTAATAGATACCTTTAGCATTAGGATACCATTACTAAGACGATAAGAATATAAAAACTCGACAAATCATAAAGGTTAACATAGAAAAATTTAATAAGAGCCGTTAAGATGAGAAAAGGAAATGACGCAGGTTAGTACCTGAAGACGTAAGTGATTTTGAAGGATCTTATACGCTTACGCATAGATAAGCCAAGGATTGGATCGAGTTGAAATCATCATTATCGATGATATATTGGGTGTAGTTAAAGCCTAGGGCGATTTATATGCAACAATTAGGAAATGGCTTTTACAAATGGGCTGCTGCGAG
Organism: Firmiana major; assembly: GCA_033439115.1. Taxonomy (NCBI): domain Eukaryota; kingdom Viridiplantae; phylum Streptophyta; class Magnoliopsida; order Malvales; family Malvaceae; genus Firmiana; species Firmiana major. The sequence continues at coordinate 27,271,994 of CM065910.1, forward strand.
TTCAAAATGGATATACTTGGTTGACACGTTTAACTAAGAAACGTGGTCTTGGAATGAGATGATAACTAAGACGATGGATGTGATATGGATTTTGGTGTAATGAAGTATGAACTGACCACCGTGATTAATTTCGTCATACCCAACAGCTCAAGAGGTTCTCAGTGAGCATGATACCTCAAAGTTATGATGGAGCTGTGTATTGATGTATAATGGGAAGATACCCATGATTTAAAGTTGACAACAGTATTTGTACCGAGGATATGGTACTATTATGTACACGGTGAGAAATTGTAGATATGCACTGATCATAAAGCCCGAGTATCTGTTTTTACAGAAAGAGGCGAACATGAGAATATACATATTGGGTTAGAGCTTCTGAGAGATTTTGATTGTGAAAATTGTACCACCCAGGAAAGGCTGATGCTTTGAGTAGAAAGAGCCTTGGGATGGTATTGCATATGATGGTCAGGGAGCGTGAGCTGCTAGATGCAGTTGTGAGCCTCAGTATAGATGTGATCCCTTCTGATGATGACAGTGATTGGTATGACTATGTGACGGCTAGCCTGATGACTAGTACCGGATGAGAGTGCCCGGATTTGCCAGGCTTAGCGTGATGATCGACCGGATGTCGATAGTTTGGGTCTGATTCAGAAGGGTACAGTGATAGAGTTCACAGTGGGTGATGATGAGTTACTGAGGATTCAGAGACAGTATAAGTGCTCCCCAGGACCACAGAAGATGAGGTAGTAATGTTGTCAGAAGCTCACTCTTCGGGATATACAGTGCATACGGAAAGTAATGATTATATATCGAAATCTCGATAAGGGTATTGGTGGTCAGATGTGGAAAGATACATGGTAGAGGTTGTGAAAAGTGCCTAGTATGTCAGCAGAATAAGGTAGAGTATTAAAAGTCTGCAAGTTATTGCAGCACCTACCTATATCGACACGGCACGGAAAATGAGAGCAAGTCTCCATGAATTTATGATGGGTTACAGAGACCCAGGTGAATTACGAGGCTATTTGAATGATAGTCGCTAAGTAGTCTACCCACCTTCTAGTTATGAACTTCCCAGATACTCAGAGGGTGTATGAGGATTTATGTGTAAGGCAGATTGTGGAACATTATGTAACGTTCCAGTGAGCATGGTATCATATAGGGATTCCCACTCCACTTCCTACCTCTGGAATATATTTAAGGAAGCTATGGGAACTCGACTGAGTATTAGCACAGCTTTCCATCCTCAGACAGATGGTCAGTCAGAGAGGACTGTACAAGTCCTGGAGGATCCGATGAAAGCTTGTGCCATTGATCTTATAAGCTCCTGGAATGATCAGTTGATTTCTAATTGAAGTTGCCAATAACGATAGTTGGCAGTTGAGTATCGGGATAATAAGATATGAGGCAGTGTATGGCTGTAGGGGTTGTTCCCCAAATTGGATAAGAAAAAGTGGGTGACAGATAGAATCATTCTGATTTTGGATAATAAGTCTCTGAGGATGTTTATTTAAGGTTGAGAGATTAAGAACACCTCAGAGCAGATAGACAAGTATTGAAATTCACCTTTGGTGAAGTAGTATGGTTGAAAGTTACTCGTCCTAAGAGAGTAAGGACATAGCGAACTTTTGGAAGAAGGTAAATTGAGTCGCGCTGGATGGAATATTTTAAGAGATTGGACAAGTGGGAGATAAGACCTGTAGGTTGTGGTTATCACTTGAATAAACAGGCACCCACAATGTGTCCCACTTTTGATGCTTCGGCAATACTATCCAGATCCAGCAGAGGTGACAGGATATGAACTCCAAAAGTTCAATTTAATGAAAATACAAGTATATCGAAGAAGTTGATTCGGGTATTATACAGGAAAGAGAAAGTATTGGGGTTTAAGATAATCTCCCTAATTAAGTCCTTTGGTAGTAATACACTCCGGAGAAGGTCACATAAGAATTTAAGAGCATGATACGATTGATGTACCCGGAGTTGTATATGGACTCATATGAATTGGTTCTAATTTGGAGGACCAAATTCCTTAAGTGGGGGGAGAATTGTAAGACCCGAATTTAATTAAAATACGAAAACTAAATAAGAAAAGATAGAGGAAGTATGAAGGAAGTCGGGTTAAATTAATCCCGAACACGTGTAAGGGCAAAATGGTCAAAAGACCGAAAGTCGGTTTAAATTCGATAAGGAAATTTAATTAAAAATATGGATTTAAGAAATCTTGGTCAATAAAAGTGAAATAAAATTATTTTGGATTAAATTGATCAAGATATTAATTTATTGGAATTAATCGGGATTAATCGGGATTTTTAGTTCGGAAAAATAATCCCGAAAATAATCGAAAAATATACTGAAAAGTCACTCGGGACAATATCCCGAAAATACGGGGAAATTATACCCGAAAAAGGATTAAAATAAATTAAATTAAATTAAATTAAATAAATTAGAATAAAAATAATAATTTTGTATGATATCTTGGGGTGTTTTAATATATTATAAGGAATAGTAAAACAATTAAAATAAATAAAAATAAAATTGATAAAATTAATAAAACAAAAAAAAAAGAAAAAAAAGAGAGAAATTGAAAAAAAAAACCATCGGGGAGAGAGAAAAATGAAGCAGAAAAACGGAGAAGAAGAAGCTGCCGCGCGTGGCCGACCGACCCACGGCCACCGGGCACCGACGGCCTCCGACGAGGGGCCGATCAGCAAGAGGAGAGGTCGGCGAATCCATCGGCGTTGGCGACGCGCCCCAAGGAGACCGGAAAACGGCGAACGGAGGAAGAAAAACCACGAGGAAAACCGGAGTCGGTGCCGGCGATCCACGGCAGCTGGGGACGATCGGCGGGCACCGGTGTGACCGGGGAGAGGAGCCGGTCCTTTTGAGACCGGTATCGGCCGGCGAGACCACCGGAATCCGGTGGATCGAGGGAGAGAAGCCACGGAGGGAGAAGACGAATCCGGCGGCCACCGGCGAGATTCGGCCAACCCCGACCCCCAGCCGAAGACTCCCCAGGCCCAGACGGAGCGATTGGTGGCGGTGGCAGCCACCGAAACCGGCGGACGGCTCCGAAAACAGAAAAGGAAGGAAATGGGTCCGACGACGAGGAGAGAAGAGGCCGGACCGGCGGCTTTTCGGCGGCCTTGGGCGAATCCGAGCCCAGATTCGAGGTGCGGACGGCCTTGCGGAGCGTTTGGCGGTGGAAGCCGGCGGAGAACCGGCCGAAAAAGGGGCGAACCGATGGTGAACCGGTCGAACCGGGGTGAACCGGCGGTCTGAACCGGGTTGAACCGGTCTGAACCGGTTCAGCCAAGAAAGAAGGGAAAAAAAAGAAGAAAAAGGGAAAAAGAAAGAGGAAAAAATTGGGGAAAATTCCTGTGATGCAATCGAGCTTCGGGTAAGTCGACAAGCGGTCAAAATGACCCGATTTAAATTTGGAATATTTTATTTAATTAATTTTGGGCTGAAAACTTACCCGGAAAAATTGTGGAATTGTGTAGCTCGACGATTGGAATCCACCGAGGGCTCGAGACAGCCTCAATTTACGGACTAGCATGGAATATCGGGTAAGTGACCCCTATTTACGACAATTACCTCGTATTGCGTGATATTGATTTAATTCCCGTAATTATTTGAATTAAATTATGGAAATTAGATAAATTGTCGTAAATAGTGAATTTAGTTATTCGAGAATTAGAACGAGGCCCGATAAATTATTGGTGGGCCCAATGAGCCCAATAGGCCTCGATAAGTGGGAATTTAGTGAAAAGCGGGCTTAAGGCCGATTAAGGCCCATTAAGGTGCAATCGGGCCCAATAAGGGTAAACGGGCCCAATGATTTAAATTAAGCCCAGAAAGTAATAGATACAATTAAATTGCATAATATCTGACCTGAGGAATGTTAATACGCAGTTCCGGGCATTGGATTGGGAGCATATCGGACTGCGCGACGAGATGACAATGGAAAAGAAAAAGGTCAGACTCGACGAGAATCGAGGTAAGGGAATTCTGCGGACTGCTAGAGGTAACAGTACGCAATTTTAAATTCATATGCAGTCCTTTAAAACTAATTGAAGGGTCTAGAGGTCGAAGAACAATTTTAGTGCCCCGTATGGGCAAAATTACTAAAATACCCTTGCTAAGGGTAAAATTCTAAAAATTTAGGAAAAAATTGGGAGGAGCAAGAACAAGAGGTTCCTGCTCGTTCTGGAGGTATTTCAACGCATGCATGAGTAGGCTGGCTCACCTTGAAAGAAAATGCATAGCATTGCATATCTTAACTGATGTGATTTCTGTGAAAACTATTTGGAAATAACCGAGCCGCCTACATGTTTTTATTTACATGTGATGTGCTAGAGCTCAGCTCGCACGATGTTTGACTTGTGTGATGCATGCATTAGTGCTGGAGCGAGAGCTCGCACTAGAGTTTTACATGCATAGGTGCTAGAGTATAACTCGCACCAGATTTCACATGCTTTTGCGTGACATGGTGCTAGAGTCTAACTCGCACCAGATTTTACATGATTTTCATGACAGGGTACGGGAGTTTAACTCGCACCAGATTTTATAAGATTTTCATACGATTTGTATACAGAGTGCTGAGCCTAGCTCGCACTAGTTTTACTGGATTTGTGGAGTAGCGCTGTCTGCCCTTGGAGTCAGCCAAAAGGCCCAACAGGCTCAATAGACCTCTTAAGTAGGGTGAGAGTGAGGGATGAGGTTGGCGGCCTTGTGGAGATGTAAAGCGGGCTCTGCCAAGTTTACTTGATTTGATGAGAGTGCTGAGCATCGCTCGCACTGATTTTTAAGAGAACATACAATGAGCCGTGCTTGGAGCATCGGGTAGACTGTGTGTCACCGATTTAATAGGCTCGCACATGCGTTTTGAGACATGGCAACGAGTATTGAGTTATGAAAACCTCTGTGGGAAGCAGGCCAATTGGGCTGGAGTACCTAGAGTGATATGGGTCCATGGAGTACGATGTACCGTGCAAGTAGCATGGAGTACGATGTACCGTGGGGTATCTTCGGATACGGTATCTTTGTGATACAGAGTATCTTCGGATACGGTATCTTTGTGATACGGGGTATCTTTGTGATACGGTATCTTCGTGATACGGGGTATCTTCGGATACGGCATCGACGGATGAGTGAGATCGGATAAGACTGACGGGTTGGATTGACCCACCTCCCGGGCAGTTCCCGATCAGGGTGAGACCTCGCACACTGGGATCCGTGAAGCTAGAGGACTCACGAGGACATATTTGCCAGTCCTGGTTATTACCGATATACAGTATTGCCTAGTCTCGTATCTTGTATATATATACGTATGTTTTCGATACCGATGCTTTTGAGAAATTCTATTTCCATGGTTTTGTGTGAGTCAGGATCACCCGAAGGAGGGGTCGAGTCCTGACTTCATTGTGAAATTTTTAAAGAGAAAGAAATGATTTAAAATAATTGCATGTTGAGTTTTCCGTGCAACTTGATTTACATAACATCACAACATCATATCATATGTTTTAAAATGTGTGGAGAAAGGGTGGTTTATGCATGGCACCACGTTCATGTAGGTAGTATGGTTACCTACTTGTTCGTAGGATTGCCTTACTGAGCTTGATGTGCTCACCCCTTTCATTTTCTCCCACAGATGATCTCCAGTTGAAGTTGAGGCGACTCAGTACTGCATTTCGGATATCCGCTGCTGCCCATCAACATAAGGTATATACACTTGTACTTATTGTATCTACATAAGCATAGCATAGTAACATGTTTGTAAGTAACTTTAGGGGATGTATAAATAATATAACAACTATAAATGACTGGAGAAGAAATAAGTACTGGGGTAGATGTATGGTGGGACTGGCATTGACGCACAGCCCAATTAGTAGTGGAGTGTTGGTCACGATTCGAGGACAGGTAAGAATTAAGTAAGAAAATAAACAAAAACGCGAAAAATTCACTCTGATTTTTGGATAGTTGGGTCGTGACAACAGCCCCCCTTACCATGGCCATAGGTATGATGACTCTCCAACGGAGAATGACACGTATCGCATGACTTAGTTATAGCCTAGTCTCCTCGATTTGATTATGAAAATCGACTATGATGAATGAATATGTGTTTTCATGATTACGAAATATTCATGAAATGTTTATGAAATGATTATGAATTATTCATGAAATGTTTACGAAATGATTATAAAATATTCATGAAATGTTTATGAAATGATTATGAAATATGCATGAAATGATTAGGAAATGACTATGAATTATTCATGAAATGTTTACAAAATGATTTATGAAATGTTCATGGAAGGTTTATGAAAAGTTGTAAAACGGTTAAGCATGTGATTTGTTTTAAAGACACACATGCCTTATGATGATTTCGCATTAAATGAAAGTTTATGTATTGCATTAAGTTTCGTTTTATGAACAACTTCAAATGCTTTTATATATCAGAACTGCTTTAAGAATATTATCTTACTGGGCTTTTCCCCAAAAGCTCACCCCTCTACCTTTAGATCATTTGCAGTGAATCTATAGACGCTACCTGCCGCGTACACGACGTAGGCTCGTGGGAAGATTTATCATAGGCTACTTTCTTGTACAAGCAGAAAGGTATACATTTACATTCCTGTACCAGACATATCTGTACACACAGACATGTATATTAAAAATATTTTGTTAGGATGTAATTTGTAAGGAAATGATGTAAAGAATATGATTCTTAGGATTAGGTTGTAAGATGATTGTATTATTCGATATCGATATATTGAGTTGCAAAAGTGGATTGGGAAAGTATGCTTGGTAGTTGTAGATATCTAGGATTGTTAGAAAGCATGCTTGGTAGTTGTGGAAATCTAAGATTGTCGGAAACAACTGAATTGCAGGTGGGTAGGCTCATATATAAGCCGTTGTGCTACCGAAATTTCTATCGGCCATATAAGTTAAAATATAGAAATTAATTATAATTACGAGTAAAGTATTAGGAAAAGTGTTTTGACACTGCACAGGAATACAACCTAAGTGAATAAGGGAATAAGTGGGTGAATTAAATTCAAAAAAAAAATATTTCTCGATTTTTAAGGGTCAAGGGTCGTTACAGAAAATAGGTCGAGGCCCATTAAGGTGCGATCGGGCCCAATAAGAGTAAATTGACCCAATTAGTTAAATCGACTATAGTAAACGTGAGAATTATATTTATTGGGTTAAATTGACATGATAAATAATTATCTGCAGCCCCAAAGACTGGATTAGCAGTAAATCGGATTGGACGAGCCTCCGACAGTGGATTTTAGATACGCGCTCAACGAGAATCGAGGTAAGGGAATTTTGTAGATGCATAGAGATACCTATACGTAATTTTAAAGGGATTTACAGGTCTAGAATTTCTTAAAGTATTTAGAAAAGAAATAATAATTTTTACGAAAATCGGGGCTTAGGTGAATAAAGAAAAAGACGATTTTGCCCCTGGGAGTAAAATTTATAAAAAGGGCAGTAAGGCAGATAAATTGCATGATTATCATGTTTTAATGTTTTATATGAATGTATTACCTTGATTTAAGCAAATATGCACGTAGGTTGGCTGTTGATTTTAAGAATTATACGAAAGGGTATCGGTTTGCACCGGTTACGATTTTAAAAGATGTTTTATCAAGATTGAGCCACCTATCATATTTACACGAGTAAAAGAGTGCTAGAGTATTACTCGCACTAAAGTTTACTGATTTATTACACATGAAAAGCCGTACTGGAGCATAGCTCGTATGAGAAATTTGTGTGTGCACAAAACTGTGCTGGAGCTTCGCTCGCATGAGATTTTAGATATCATGATATGCATAGCGTCATGCTGGAGCTTCGTTCGCACTAGACGTGAGTTAACATGCATTATCAGAGCTGAGTTGGCCTGATATGAGTCGGTGTTAGTGGTTAAGTAAATTTACATCCTTATGTACTGTGCATTGTTTAGATACAATTGTGTATATTAAGATGGAACAACAGCTAAGAATTTAGTTTCGAATGCAAGAATATAGTTTTTATAAATGATAGCAGTTATGGTAGAGAGACGAGCACATATGCTCGAGACCATAGAGATCGGCCTGAGAGTCGAATGAGTCGTCACATGAGACTCAAGATGAGAGTGAGGTGGAGGCTGATGTTGAGCATACTCCACAGGGTCCTATAAAGAGACCAAACAGTATTGAGACACGCTCCGAGAGGATGGAGTGGAGTGTAGAAAATATTTTGGAGTTGTTTACTCAGTCTATACAGGTAGTTGAGGATAGGCAGGGTAAAGCCTAAACAGATGCCTCAGACTATAGACATTTTCACACCCTTCCAGTATATAGCGAAGTAAAGAAACCAATAGTTATCAAGGACTGGGTGAATGAGATAGCGTAGTTGTATGGATTCTTTTGGTGTATGTCGATTGAGAAGTGACTTTTAAATACATTTATATTAGAGGGTGAGGCGAAACATTGGTGGAAGTCCGCTCGATCCATCTGAAGAGTTAGATGTCCATAGCCGACATGAGAAATATTTCTGGATGTATTCCAGTGACAGAATATCCCAGACACTACTTAAAGGAAATTATAGAAAAAATTTCTTACACTGACCCAGAGACACTAGTTGATTGATGAGTATGAAACTCAATTTATATCTCTGGGCAGGTGTGAACCTGATACCATGGGCAGTGAGAGTCGAAAAAGCCCAAAAGTTCATGGAAGGGCTCAAATTATCGATTAGAGTCCGATTAGCTCATTACCTATGTCGAGGCAGTGCGCAGAATACAGTTGTGTGAATAATATCATGTGTTGCACATCTCTGAGATTGAGAAAGGTAGTAAGGGCCGAAATAGATACAAAAGAGAATAGAGAATGACAGAGATGTCAGAGCAGGAAAGAGACCAGTTGGTAAGACATTAGAGCTGATGAGTCACGGGGTAAGATGATTGGTAAGGCCCCAGTATATCCAATTCAACACTTATGAGGGATATTGTGATTGAAGGACCCCGACCTGCTGCAAAGCAGTGTAAGCAGTGTAGCAGTGTAGGATGTGTGGTAGATACTACGAAAGTAAAGTCCTACACCTACACCTTATTAACTAAAATAGGAGTTAAGTGTGGTAAGACGGACCACTTAATTAATGATTGCTCAGAGTTAGGTGAGACTGCCCCACAGAAGAGCAAAGAGACAAAGAAAACTCTGTTGATATCTCTGCACCGAAAAAGGGAGGCCACAGCCAAAGAGAAAAGGGAAAGTAGGCTGTTGGACGAGGGCGAGTGTATGCCTTGGACCAATACCACACTGGTTATGAATAGTGAAGTAATTATTTTAATTGATCCTGGTGCCACGTATTTAGTCATACCGCCTTCATTTGTATATAAGTTAGTAAAAGACGTGAATGCCTACACCTATGGGCACAATGCTGATAGTTAGTACCCCAACGAAGGAGGGTTAACTAACAAAATAATTATGAAGAAATTGTAAGTTGAAAATAGGGGTGAAAACATCACTGAAAAGTATACTGTAAGTTTTGACAACTAATAAAAAGGGTGTAGTGATTGAAATTAAAGGAGCAAATGATTGTACTCACGGAATGAGTAATGACATAGTTGTTATATGTGATATACAAAAAGAGATAAGTTTTGTGATAAATCCTGAATACGAGATAGACTGGAATAAGAGACGTATGTAAGGTAAGAATATCTATGATAAGTGAAGTAATTAGGATTAAAGTAATTAGTAGCGAATATGAATTGTGACCACATGGACTGATATGTAAAGTAATTGTGGTCAAGTCTGAGGGTTAATAAAGGTATTTCAAAATACCTCCTCGCCTGAAGACTTGACAGCATCTAAAAGTATACACATAACCTATAAATTGAAAGCGACAGTCGTAATATATACATTTAAAAATTACGGTACCTTTACTGGTACAATAAGAAATATAGAATTCGATTTATCAAAAAGGTTTAAAAATTTATTTAAAATTTTATAAAAGTCCTTAATATAAAAAAAAGGAAATAACGCGGTTAGTAGCTTGAACGTAAGCGATTTTGAAAGAACATTATACGTTTATGTGTATATAGGTAAAGGATATGAGTAATTGAAATATTCAATGGAACTCAACTACGATGAGATATTTAAACTATACCTGGACCGATTTGTTATCATCCATATTAATGATATTTTGGGTGTAATTAAAGTCCATGGAAAATTATAAGCAACAATTGGAGATTGTTTTTACATATGATTTGTTGAGAGTTCTCGGAATGGACTACTTTATTGACATGTTTAACTTAGAAAAAGTTATATTTGAATGAGATGATAGACGTAACAAGAGTTTTGGTGTATTGAAGTAATAAATTGACCACCACATTTATTCTCACCATACCCAACAGATTAAGAGGTTCTCATGAGTCTATGGATACCTCAAAATAATGAATGAGCTGTGTATTGATGAAAAAGGGGAAGATAGTCGATTATGGATCCAGACAACTCAAGGATCATGAAAGGACTATCCGGTCCATGATTTAAAGTTGACAGCGATAGTGGTGTATTGAGTATATGACACTATTATGTACACGGTGAGAAATTTCAGGTATGCACTGATCATAAAAGCCCTGAGTATCTGTTTTTACAAAAAGAGTCTAATGTGAAAACAAAAAGGGTTAGAGCTTCTGAGGGATTATGATTGTGGAAATTGTAGCACCCAGGAAAGGCTAATGTAATGGTTGATACCTTGAGCAGAAAGAGCCTCGAGATGGTATTACATATGATGGTCAGGGAGCGTGAGCTGCTAGAGCAGTTGTAAGCCTCAGTAGTAATGTGATTCCATTTGATGATGACAGTGATTATGTGATAGCTAGCCTGAGATTAGAATCGGATTTGAGTGACCGGATTAGCGTGGTGATCGGCAGTGTGTCGATAGTGTGGGTTAGATTCAGATGGGTACAGTGACAGAGTTCATCGAGAGAGATAATGGTTTACTGAGGTTCAGAGTTAGTATAAGTGCTCCCTAGGACCACAGTGATGAGATAGTTATTGTCAGAAGCTCACTCTTCGGGATATACAGTGCATCCGAGAAGTAAAAAATATATTGAAATCTTAAAAAAGGGTATTGGTGGTTATATATGAAAAGAGACATTATGGAGATTGTGGAAAAGTGTCTCGTATGTCAGCAGAGTAAGGTAGAGCAAAAGAAGTTACAGGGTTATTACAGTTTCTACCTATATCGACACGAAAATGGGAACAAGTTACCATGAATATCGTGATGGGTTATAGAAGACCCGAATGAATCACGAGACTATCTGGGTGATAGTCGATAAATTGACTAAGTTTACCCACCTTCTGGTTATGAAATCCCTAGATACTCAGCATTCCAGTGAGCATGGTATCAGATAGGGATTCCCGCTTCACTTCTCACTTCTGGGAATGTTTTTCAGGAAGCTATGGGAACTCGATTAAGTGTTAGCACAGCTTTCTATCCTCAGACAGATGATTAGTCAGAGAGGATTGTATAGGTTTTGGAGGATATGATAAGAGTGTGTGCCATTTATCTTATAAGCTCTTGGGATGATCAGTCATAACTAATCAAATTCGCCAATAATGACAGTTGTCACTTGAGTATCGAGATGACTTCAGATGAGGCATTGTATGGTCGTAAGGGTTGTTTTCCCGATTTGGATAAGAAGAAGTAGGTGACAGATAGAAAATTGTTCCCAAATTAGTGAGATAAACCTCTGAGGATGTTCAGTTGATTAAGAACACCTCAAAGCGTATAGAAAAACTATGTTGACAAAAGATAAAAACCATTGGAATTCACCGAGGGTGAATTAGTATTGTTTGAAGTTACTGGTCCTAAGGACATAAAGAGATTCGAAAAGAAGGCAAATTGAATTTTGTTATATTGAATCCTTTGAGAGATTGGACAAAGTGGGAGATAAGACCTGTAGGTTGGCGTTACTACCTAAATAAACAGGCATCCACAATGTGTCCTATCTTATGATACTTTGAAAATATTATCCGGACCCGATATGTGTGAACGGATATGAGCTATTGAAGCTCAATGAAAGTTCAACGTATGATTGAAAAATCGATTCGGGTATTAGATGGAAGGAGAAAGTGTTGAGAGTTAAGATGATCTCCCAAATTAAAGTATGTGGGTAGTATTACATTCCGAAAAAGTCACATGGGAATTAAAAAGTATGATACGATAGATGTACCCGGAGTTGTTTATGGATCCATTTAACTTGGTTCTAATTTGGAGGACCAAATTTCTTAAGTGGGGGAGATTTTGTAAGACCCGAATTTATTTAAAAACACAAAATGAATGAGTATTCGTGCAGGGAAGTCGGGTTAAATAAATCCCAAACACGTGAAGGGCAAAACGGTCAAAAGATCGAAAACAAAAATAAATTCGATAAGAAAATTTAATTAAAAATAATGGATTTGAGAATCTTGATCAATAACGAAGAAATAATTAAATTTCGAGTCCAATTGATCAAGATCCGAAATTTTTAGAAAAATTGAAAAGTCACTCGAGACAATATCCCGAAAATATGAAGAAATTATACCCGAAAAAAGATTAAAAATATAATAAATAAATTAAATAAAATTATTTGGAATAAAAAATTGATTTTTTAGATATTTTTTAATATTTTTGACTATTTTAATGAATAAAATAATAATAAACTAATTTATAAATAATAATAAATAAAAATAAAATAAATAAAAAAAAAGAGAGAAAGAATCAGAAAATTGGTCGGGGAGAGAGAGAAGAAAATGAAAATTGAGGAAGACGACCCGCGCATGGCCCGTCCGATCCACGGCCACCGGTGATCGACGACGCAGACGAACAGTCGAGGAGAAAGAGGAGAGGCCGGCGATCTTGTAGGCACCGGTGACACGCGCTAAGGACCGCCGAATCCGGCGAACGGAGGAGGAGAAACCGACGGGAGAAAGGAGCTCGATTTCGACGAGCCACGACAGCTGGGCTCGAACGGCGGACACCGACGTGATTAGGAAGAGGATGTGGTTCTTTTGAGATCGATGTCGGTCGACGAAACCACCGAAATTCGACGAATTGAGAGGGAGAGTGCCGCGGAGGGAGAAGAGGAATCCGGCGGCCACCGGCGTGATTCGGCCAACCCCGACCCCAGCCGAACACTCCACTAGTACAGGCACACCGTTTGGTGACAGAAACGAGCCGAGAACCAATCGAAAATGCCATGAACGGCGGTGGGAACGTCTGAACCGGTACGGACCTATTCAGCAAAGAGGTGAACTGGCTGAACCGGGTTGAACCTGACGGAACCGATTCAGCCAAGAAAGAAGGGAAAAAAGGAGAAAAAGAGAAAAAGGAAAAATGAGAAGAATTTTCGGGGATACACCGAACTTCGGGTAAGTCGATAGGAGGTCAAAAGTGACCGATTTGATTTCTGAGAAATTTATTTAAATTATATTTAATCAAAAATTAACCCGAAATTAAATATATAATTGTGCAGTTTTATGACAAAGCCCGAACGAGAGCCGATTGAGCTCCGATTTTTGTACCCCGCATCATATTGGGTAAGTATATTTTAATACGATAATATGTATCATTTAATACAAAGTTTCGATTATTTTACGGAATTTATGAATTAATTCTGTATAAAAGGAATATTTTTCGGAATTGCAACGTAATTACCGTAAATAATATACGGGCTATCCAAAGAGATTAGAACAAAGCCCGATGATTATTGATAAGCTGAATGAGCCCAGTAAACCTAAAGAAGGGATTTAATAAGTATAAACGGGTTGAAAATGGGTCGAGGCCCATTAAGGTGCAATTGGGCCCAATAAAGTAAAACGGGCCCAATATGTTAAATTCGATCAGTAAATGTGATATACTGATAAAAATAAGTGAATTAACCTAAAATATGTGGTTATATGCAGTTCGTAGACTTGGTTGACGCGCAGTTGGACTGAGAGATCGGATATTATCAAGACGAGATAAGTTTACGCGTAAATCGAGGTAAAAGAATTTTGTAGGTGTATAGAGATTTTTGTACATATTTATTGAGGGGGATTTACAGGGTTTAGAATTTCTTAAAGTAGCTAGAAGTGAAATAATAATTTTTACAAAAATCGGGGCTTAGGTGAATAAAGAAAAAGACGATTTTGCCCTTGAGAGTAAAATTTACAAAAAGGGTAGTAAGGCAGATAAATTGCATGATTTCATGTTTTAATGTTTTATATGAATATATTGCTTTGATTTAAGTAAATATACACATAGGTTGACTGTTGATTTTAAGAATTATACGAACGGGTATCAGTTTTTATCGGTTACGATTTTAAAAGATGTTTTATCAAGATTGAGCCATCTATCATATTTATACGAATAAAAAGAGTGCTAGAGTCTTTCTTGCACTCAAGTTTACTGATTTATTACTCATGAAAAGCTGTATTGGAGCATTTCTCGTACGAAAAATTTATGTGTGCATAAAACCGTGCTGGAGCTTCGCTCGCACGAGATTTTAGATGTCATGATATGCATAGCGTGGTGCTGGAGCTTCGCTCACACTAGACGTGAGTTGACATGCATATAGTCGTGCGGAAGCCTCCTGTAGACTGTGTGTCATAGAGAGTTGAGATGCTCGCACGTATACTTTAAGACATGGGTTGGTTATCGACATAGTATTGGGGTGGATAAAACCTACGGCAGGCACCCCCAGACTATGATATGGGTCCATGGAGTACGATGTACCGTGTATGTCACATGGAGTATGCTGTACCATGCAGTCATGATGACTCGATGATGTTACTTGATATTCTGGCATGTAGGATTTGACCCCACCTCCTGTTGCAGTTGTGATACCCCGCACACCGGGATCCGTGTTGCCTGGAATCACAGGGACAAAGTATGGCCATAGTCCTCGATTTTCATACAGTAACCTACATGCCTCACATGATATCATACGGTTTGAATAGACCAGGTCGAACCTGAGGGAGGGGTCATGTCCCGATTAATGTTTTTAAAAGAGATGTGATTTAATGAATCAAGGTATTCCTGAGTGATGGGTTTAGCTTTGATGTGGTTGTTTTATGATGAAACAAATAAGTTTTAACGTGATGAGTTTATGATTAAATAAATAAGTTTTAACGTGATGAGTTTATGATGAAATAATAAGTTTTAAATGTGATGAGTATGAGATGTCATATATGATGATTTTCCATGTTGGATTTATATGTCGATTTCATGATTTCTCTTATATGATATATACATATATGTGGCATCATTTTAGTCTTACCTCATGCTCCAAATATAAACGATTTTATATCATGATATTATCAGCACGTAGATAGTATAGTTATCTACCTGCTTACATTATTGCCTTACTGAGCTGTTTATGCTCACCCTTTCATTTTCCACCCCACAGGGTATATTCAGTAGAAGAGAACGACAGTAGTCATATCCGCTGCTTTTTATCAAGACCAGGTATACACATTTGTATAATTTTTGTATCTGAACATATAAAGGCACAGTACTGTACATGGATGTAATATTGGGGATGTATTTATTTAAAATAAATTGATATGTAAATGAAATATGAAAATGGAATAGTAAATAGGTGAGAGGTGACTAACACCGAATCATAGCCCAACTGTTTAGTAGTGTAACTGTTCACGACGGGTAAGGAAATTAAAAAGCGAAAAAATTGACTCTGATTTTTAGGTAATTTGGGTCATGACATGCATATAGTCGTGCGGAAACCTCCTATAGACTGTGTGTCGTCGAGGGTTGAGATGCTCGCACGTATACTTTGAGACATGGGTTGGTTATCGACATAGTATTGGGGTGGATAAGACCTATGGCAGGCACCCCCAGACTATGATATGGGTCCACGGAGTACCTTGTACCGTGTATGTCACACGGAGTACCCTGTACCGTGCAGTCATGATGACTCGATGATGTTACTTGATATTCTGGCGGGTAGGATTTGACCCCACCTCCCGTTGCAGTTGTGATACCCCGCACACCGGGATCCGTGTAGCCTGGGATCACAGGGACAAATTATGGCCATAGTCCTTGATTTTTCATGCAGTAACCTACATGCCTTACATGATATCATATGGTCTGAATAGACCAGGACAAACTCGAAGGAGGGGTAATGTCCTGATTTATGTTTTTAGATGAGATGCGATTTAATGAATTAAGGTATTCTCGAGAGATGGGTTTGACCTTGATGACGT
This sequence comes from Firmiana major, assembly GCA_033439115.1. Lineage (NCBI taxonomy): Eukaryota > Viridiplantae > Streptophyta > Magnoliopsida > Malvales > Malvaceae > Firmiana > Firmiana major. The sequence goes on from CM065910.1 coordinate 27,288,229, forward strand.
TGTTTTGTGATACAACAAATAAGTTTTAACGTGAAGAGTTTATGATGAAACTAATAAGTTTTAAATGTGACGAGCATGAGATGTCATACATGATGATTTTTCCATGTTTGTTTTATATGTCGATCTCATGACTTCTCTTATATGATATATATACATGTGGCATCGTTTTAATCTTACCTTATGCTCCAATTATAAATGATTTTATATCACGACATTATCAGCACGTAGATAGTATAGTTATCTACCTGCTTACATTATTGCCTTACTGAGCTGTTTATACTCACCCTTTCATTTTCCACCCCACAAGGTACATTCAGTAGAAGAGAGTGACAGTAGTCTTGCATTTCGGTTATCCGCTGCTTCTTATCAAGACCAGGTATACACATTTGTATAATTTTTGTATCTGAACATATAGAGGCACAATATTGTTCACGGATGTAATATTAGGGATGTATTTGGTTAAAATAAACTGATATGTAAATGAAATATGGAAATGGAATGGAAAATAGGTGAGAGGTGACTAACACCGAATCATAGCCCAACTGTTTAGTAGTGTAACTGTTCACGACGGGTAAGGAAATGAAAAAGAGAAAAATTTACTCTGATTTTTAGGTAATTTGGCTCGTGACATCTAGCTACTAGTTTAACAATAAAATCTAATTAATGCATGAGAAATAAATATTTTTTTTTTTGGATTTTTCAATTTAAAATGAAAATTTAACATTGCATAAAATGATTTTAATCTATGTGAATCCTATATGCAACTCATACAATACTAAACTAAAATTAAGTCCTAAAACATATAATATAAAATTAACTATTTACTAAAAATTTAAACTAAAGATTAAATTGACAAACTAAAACATTAGATTTAACCTATAATTATCAATTAACAACTATCCTAAATTAACAACTAATGAAAACAATCAAAATAATAAAAATGCAATAAACATTAAATTAAACAAAGGAAATGTGGCTAAACAAGGCCTTAGCTAATTATCCAACCAAGTGGTCCCGACTGTGCATGTGTACTGTTCATTGTTCTTCTCCAATTTTCATTTTCAGGTGCTCTCAATCCTGACCAGGTACTGCTCCAGGCGAGGTCTGCTTCTGCCATTGTTGCTCATCCTTAGTCTGCCCAGCGCCTGCTCTCGATTCATACTCTGGTCGAAATTGTCCAGCAGTAAATTACTTGATGCAAGTCTCCAGTATGCCTATATTGCTACTGTCAACATGTAATTATCTGGCCTACTCGTGCACAATAGCAGGACAACCAGGGACTGCTACAATAATAGCAACTGCATCATATAATCCAGAAACCTATGCCCCAATAGAATATGCCTCAAAGTTTGCAGCTACTAAGATTAATCCAGTTACTCATCTTGCACCGACCTTGCTCATCTCAGAATCACACAAGCACTGCGGAAGCTAAGAATTAAATACAAACTAAGATAATTATTCACAAGTATCAACATCAACTTGCAACAAAGTTAAGGAAGTAAAATGAAGAAAACTGAAGCAGAAAACGATGAGGAATCATAAAAGGCTCCTGGTGCTAATACTATCTCACCATTCCAGCAAAATAATCAACTAAACAATACACTAATAACATAAACAGAGTCAAATAGAGCAACACTAAAAACAATTATCAATGCACCTAATAAAATCAACTTTTATCAAACACAAAAAGCTGACGAATCTAGTAGGATTAATGAAAAATTTCTAAAATGAAATGTAACAATTGCCTTGAACAACTGAACTCAACATGCAGTAAAAACAATGCAAGCTAAAGTTAAAGGTAATAAACAAAACAACTCGATTCATGAAATGCAGACCAATAAAAATGAAATAAGGAAAGGAAAGAACAATAAAGCATAGCAAAATATGAGCTTAAAACCGAAAGGAAATATGTGAAAACCACAACTGAAAACATCACCCGTGAGCTTCATCAACGTGAACAGGGAACTCAACATCCTCGGGTTGCTTCATTTTCTTCTCCAACCGTGGTTTCACATTGCTCTCGATGTGGAATAATGCTCAGCACAGCCCACATCAAGGCAACAGAACCAAAAGGCAGAAGAATGAATGAAGAATTCTTGTCACCCGAATGTACACAAGATGAACAAACTGAGAGCTAGGAAAGATAAAGGTTTTTTAAACAACAACATAAGCAATTTTGGGAAAACCGAGAGCTAGTAAAAGAGAAGCAAATACTTTCCATTAATTTTCATTGAATCAAATTCAAAGGAAATAAACTTTGATAATGTTAACTACAAACTGCAAACGAAATAGGAAATGAAAGAAACTCTTCATAAAGTAAGTTGCCATGAACAATAGAAAAACTTGCTAAAAGACAACTATACGAAAATTTTAAAAACAAGGAAAACTTAAAGTTACCCTAAAAACTATTCTAACCTAAATTACATTTCTATTTCAACTGCCATCATTTTCTATTCATGTACACATTTAGGGGTACAATAGTAATTTTCCATCCTAGATGAGTTGGCATTGTTTAGTCACTTGTCTTCATTTTATTTGCTGAAGAGTAGATATTTCCATGTCATTTGTCAATTTGTCCAGTTGGTTGTGCGATGTAGCCCGACGTGTGCCTTCCAGAAGGTTGGCACGGTGTCCTTTGATCTTATCGTTTCAGAATAAATAAAATACAGACACCTGACATCACGCGTGTCCAGCCGACTGATGACTTGGTCTGCAAATTGGAAGTGGTCCAGCCTCCTTTAGTCCATTTTTAGCCCAATTTTGACTAAAATGATCGAGTTTTATCTGGATTTGATTTATCTACACATTAAAGAATTTTAATTAAATTGAGGGGATTATTAATAAAATAATATTGGGATTAAATAAATAATTAGGAAATTAAGCACAAATAATTATATTAAAAATAGAATTCCGTTGAGCGGTGTTCGAGATATATTGCCTCTGAAAGGCATCCAAAAAGATCTCCCATGATAATTCTCGATATCTGACTATCAAGATAGGAATGGAAGACTTCCACTAGTGTTCCGTCTCACCCTCTAACATAAAGGCTACAAAAGTTACTTTCTCTATCGAAAAACACTGGAACAACCTATAAAGCTTCTCCATCTTGTTAATATAGTCTTCGACCAATACTAGTGTGAGACCTCGTATATGTATAATGGTATATATGTATATAGAAATGTAAATGAAGTTGTATTATGAAGACATAAGTTTGATGATACAATTGTAATGTGAAGTATATGTGATGTAAGTCAATAATTTAAATGTACGCACATGTAATAAGATTTGTGATTATACATACAAGTTACATTTTGTATAAACATGAAGAAATTGACTTAAACATGTGGAGAATGTGTGTAGAATGGATTATGAGTAGTTGGTAAAATGGAAGTAGAATTGCATAAGTTGTGCACTTCCATTTGGTTTATATCGTATACTTTTGGTTGTACAAGGATTCCACACAAGTTTCAATAGGAATAAGGTATGTATGGATGTCATTGTCAAGCCTCAAAGATGAATGGATGAGAAAATGACCATGGTAGCAAATTAAAGAAGTTTTGGTATAAGTGTACTGCATAAAAACTACAGAAAATCTGGAAATATGAATGATAGATCGATCTCATAGGATGAGAGATCGATCTGGAAGAGCCAGAATACTCTTATTTAGGCAATGGAATAGAGCAGATCGATCTCCAATAGAGCTAGATTGATCTCCTAAGCTTTCTGTAATGAAAAGATCGATCCTCAAGCACCCAAATCGATCTCCTTAGCTCTCTGTTTGGGAGCAGATCGATCTCAAGTTCGATAAATCGATCTCATGCTTAAAATGTCGTGAAAAAAAGAGATTTTAAGAGGACCAGATCGATCTCCTCCTAGTGCAGATCGATCTCCTCAAGCTATTTCTATAAAAGAGTGTTGAAAATCTAAAAATTTTGAGAAAAACCATTTCCATCCATTTCCATCCATTTTCAACCTAAAAACCTAACTTTGTCTCTCTAAAATCAACCATTTCCAGTAAGATTTGAGGGCAGACCATTAGACACTAAGTTGTTCATCTTGAGGAAGAGAACAACATAGTTGGAACCCAAAATCCCATTATTGGTATTGAAGGAGCTAAGGGCATTGTCATTTGGAGCAAGAAGAGAAATCAGATTTGGTAAGATTCTAACACTCCAACTATGGTACATTATCTATTTAATTGATTTTGGAGTTGTTTGGCATGAGTATAGATGGTTAGAAACTATCTAAAATGCATTGGAATGATTATGACCTAGAAATGGTCTAGTGTGAGAAAGTGAAATGTATGGAGATTAATGAGAAATGAGATGTCTAGAGGTGACAATAGTGTTATGGGTATGATTTTAAGATGTTGTTGGTGAATAAATTGTAAGATTTACCTAAAAGGGGTAAAATGTGGATTAAGGCATTGGTAAAATGCATAAGTGAGTTATATTGAATAGTGAGGTCAAATATGGGTTAAAAACATTAACTCAATTGATTTGGATGAATGAATCGTAACTTCCGAGGAAACGCCGGAGCGAGTTGAGCCAAGAACATGAGAAGCTAAGAGGAGAAGAGTCACACCAAGTAAATCGAGGTAAGGGAATTGTGTGGACTCTTAGAGATATCTGTGCGTAATTTGGACGCTTAAATGCTTTGCTAGATTGCATGAGATATTAGGAAATGATGTTGGGTGATTGAAGGGTGAAAGTTGGGAGTTTGATAAATTTGCATGAAAACAATGGCATAATGTTTTGAAAATCATGTTTTATTGCTTTTTAGCAAGTGATTGGTAGGTTGGCTAGCATTTGAAATGAATTGCAAAAGAAATGAGTTGTTTTGGTTTGTTAACCACACTTTGCAAAGAAATGAGCCACCTACATTGTTTTCGTGAGAATGAAAGCTTGTTAGAGTACGACTCGCACGAGATTTGACGTGTTTTATACACATGAGTTCTAGAGGCACTAGTTTTCACATGGATTTCATATTTGTTTTGGCATTGTGCTTGGAGTTTGTCTCATACTAGATGCCCACCTTGCTTGTTGCCGTGCTTGGAGCTTCGAGTAGACTGGGTGTCATATCGATTAAATAGGCTCACACGTGCATTGTTTTGACATGATTTATTAGCCGTGTTAGGAGCTTCGGGTAGACAAGAGGTGGTACCGATTAAATAGGATCACACGTTCGTTTTGAGATGTGGTTTGATATGATGTGTTAATTTGGGTCCACGGAGTACGTTGTACCGTGCATGTAGCATAGAGTATGTTGTACCGTGTTGAGATGTGATGTGCCATCTTCAGACGAGATTTGCTATGGACCAGCGAGTAGTATTTGACCCACCTCCCGTGTGGAAGCAGATAGTGGTGATATCCTACACACCTGATCCGTGTAGCTGGTATCACAGGTTATGTACATAGACCTTGAGGTTATTACCTATTATTGAATTGCCTATCTCACATGTCTATTGTTTTGAGAATAAATCCATGTTTGAAATGATTTGTGGGTCAGGACAGTCCGAGGGATGGGCTGAGACCTGACAAGTGTTGAATTGTTTTGAGATATCGATGTTAATGGTTTTAAAGTGCACGGATGCATGATGTTTAATGCCATGCCTTATTGTGAAAATGCATGATAGTTAATGCCATACTTTATTGTGAAAAACGCATGATGGTTAATGCCATACTTATTTGAGAAAAATGCATGATGGTTACTGCCATGCTTTATTGTAAATTATGCATGATGATTTATACCATGCTTTGAATTGAACTGTGCACTGGATTTTAATAGCATGAATGCTTTACATACCATTAACACAATCATACACTCATGTTTTGAGATAAATGATGAACTAAATGCTTTTGAGCATGGCATCACGATCACGTAGATAATGCAGTATCTACCTGTTCGCATGATTGCCTTACTGAGCGTGTGGTTTGCTCACCCCCTTATTTTCCCCTCTCTACAGAGTGTTGAGTATTGATTGAGCGTGACTGGAGGCGTTTCCCTTTTGGTAATCCGCTGCATCCCATCGCGTAAGGTATACACACTGTTGTAATTTTGTATCTAAACTTATGATAGCACAGTAGCATTTTGTATGTAACTATTGGGGATGTAAAACAATGTAAACACATGTAACAACTCTGATATATATACATTTATACAAGTGCTTACTCATAAATAATGTTCAAAGTGAATTGGTATGGTGGAGTGAGTTAGACATCGACACATAGCCCAACTATTAAGAGTTTGGTCATTCACGATCGAGGAAGGATGATTAATAATTGATGCATGAAAATACAAAACATTTGTACGTATTTTGATAAATTGAGGGTCGTGACAACCAGATCCTTAATCCCACTAAATGACGATGGCTAAAGCTTATGAAATTACCTCAGTTGGTCTAACTCGCAATTGTGCCCCAGATCATTACTACCCTAATGTGAGGCCACTAGAGGAGGTGTAGGCTGAACATGAGGATGACGAGGCCCTAAGGGTATCTTATCCGCAAGTGCACGGGTCGTCCAAGTAATAATGGGATTTGAGTCCCGAGATATCGTCCCACAGAGAAGTTGTTAGCCTAATTAACTACCGGTTACTTTTACCCTAAGTATATCCTAGCAAATTATGAAGTATTAATTGGTGGTCTACAAGGCTAAAATTAAAGTAAAATAATAAACACTAAATAAAATAAAACTGAGCTCAAAGTACTTACAGTACTCCAAGCTATTAAAAACAACCTACAAAAGAAAATTAAAACAGTTAAAACTAATCAACGTAATTAAAATAAAACGCAATTTAAACAATAAAACTACTTAAACTAAAATTAAATAAGCTTAAAATAAAATGCAACTAAATTAAATCTAAGTTAAGCTATGTAAACAAAGCAACTAATCCTAACAAATTAAATTGAAAGCAAATTAACTAACAATGTATGAACACAATTAATCTAGATTGCAACTAAATTAAAGTCCTAACACATAAATATAAAATTAACTATTTAATAAAAACTAAGACTAAAAATGAAATTTACAAACTAAAACACTAGAATTAACTAACCTAATTAACAACTAATAAAAGCAAACAATGTAAATGCATTAACTAATTAAGTGAAAGGGAAGGATGTGCCAAACATGGCCTTAGGCCATAAGTGGTCCCGAATAGGCACTGTTGTGCTGTCTTCTCCAGCAGCTTCCCGCGTGGAAATGCTTCTGCCATTCTCGCCTCTGCTCCTGCTGTGCTGTCTCCCGGTGTGTACTGCCGTTGTTGCTGCACGTTCCAGCTGGCCTGCTCGGGTGTGCTGCTGCTTCTGCCTCTGCTCCTGCAGTTCTGTTTCCAGGTGCTGGCCGCTGCGTCCTGCAATTCTGTCTGCTTCTGCCTCAGCTTCATGTCCTCGTCTATTCTCGGCAGAGCAACTTATCCCGTATACACCGTACTGTGCTGCCATGATCAACTCAGCATGAGTCTTGCTTCCCTGCTCTGCAACTCGTGCTAGACTTGTGCAAATTCTGATTGCTGTATCCATCACTGCACTACCTCTTAGAAATGAAACCCGACAGACTGAATTGAAGAATAGAATTAGCAAATACAATCAGCAATGTAAAAACTGGAAAAGCTAAACAAATTTAATGCAACTGTAATATAACTATAAAATGAAATGAAAAACCGAACTTGAATAAGTAACTAGAAATAAGGCAACAAAACAAAACATAGAAATAATAAGCACAAAACAGAAAATGAAACAAAGCTGGAACCAAACTTAAACACAAAGCTCTACATCCTTCACAACTTCAGCTACCACCTACACATCTACATCCACACAACAGTTTGGTCAGCACATATCCATGAAAACCTGTAGCTACCACAACTTAGATTAATAAAATCATGAAAAGAAAATGAACAGTATCAAGCTCTCAACACAGAGCACAACAGAGTATGAAATCTGCCCAGTCATAGTTTTTCGTTTGGAACAGCAAATCACCATGTTGACAGCTTGTGCTTTTTCCTAATTCTGAACACTCCTTACGCAACCATCCTCATCCCGTACTCAGCAGCTCTTAGACAGCAAGTAATAGCAAAGAACACTGAGAGCTTAGAAAACAATGGAGAACCGAGAGCTTGAAAATTAAATGATGAAAAACTGTTGAAAACAATAATGAAGAAACCGAGAGCTTAAATAAGGAACAATCATTGTGAACCAACATTAGCAAATGAAAGATTTGGTGATTAAAAACCGGGCTTGAAAGGAAACTGAAAGATGCTTTTCATTAAAATGAACAAAGCTTCATGAAAAGAAATGAACAGTAAAACAATTGAAGAACTTACTAACGGGAAAAGAAAATAACAAGGAAAATAAATCTAAAGCTATTGTACCTTAACCTACACTACTCCTACTCCTATTCTACTCTAAAAACTACTTGATTTTTCAATTGCCACCATGCTCTATTTATACACAAATCATAGGGGTACAATGGTAAATTGTCATCCTAGATGAGTTGGCATTGTTTGGCCACTTGTCTTCCTTTGATTTGCTGCAGAGTAGATATTTTCACGTCATCAGTCTTTTTGTCCAATTAGCTGTACGATGTGGCCCAGCGTGTACCTTCCAGAATATTCGCTCGGTGTCTGTTGATCTTATCATTTCAGAGCAAATAAAATATCGACACCTGGCATCACGCGTGTCCAAACGACTGGTGACTCGATCTGCAAATTAGAAGTGGTCCAGTCTCTTTTAGCCCATTTTCAGCCCAATTTCGTCTAAAACGACTAAATTTCATTTGGATTTAATTTATCTGCACAATAAAGAATTTTAATTAAATAAGGGGATTATTAATGAATTAATAAGGGGATTTAAGTAAATAATTAGGAATTTAAGCACAAATAATTCTATAAAAAATAGAATTATCACACCCCCAAACTTAAGCTTTTGCTTGTCCTCAAGCAAAACAAAACAATAGTAGGAACGACAAATACAAAACATAACAGTTTCCCCAATATTATCCTCAAAGATAAAGTACAGACTATGATCTAAAAGAATCACAATTACAAGTCAAACATTCAGAATCATCCAATCATAAGTCCTAACCCAAATTGGACTCCTCGTGTGTGTGTGAGAAATGTCAAAGCCACTTCAAAGTACATTATTCGGATCAGATTATGCAAGCATAGTGAATGCAAAGTCAATGACATGTGAACATTCCCATAAGTTTGCTTTTCACTAATCTCTCCACTAATGTAGTCACACTCAATCAAAGATCAATAGGACTTCATTAAGCTTGTAATGTCAGGCTGGGGTTAAGGTATGATAAAATCTATTTAGGTTTAATTACCCCTTATCATGCATTACTTTCTAGGATCTGTAATGTAAGAGCTCTATTTATTTCCCCCAAACTTATTTTATTTCACTAAACATTTTATTCTATTTTTGTATTTTCTTCTTTCTTCTTTTTTTTTTCTTTTTTTCTTTTTCTTCCCTTTTTTTTTTGGAATAAATACTCCTTCCCTATCGTTTAGTACCCATATGTACAAAGCTCACAATATATCACAATAAATTTCTATGCTTTCGGGGTAAGGGATAGGAAAAGAATATTTTAAGCTAAGGAAAATAACGCAAGTGTATTTACAGAAAAAAGCTTATTTGGCCCAGATGGGTGACTAGGGATAAAATATGTACAAGGATAGCAAGAAAGGCTCAAACGATCCAAAGATGGCCTAAATCATCTCCCTAATTAAGTGTGATCTAATATTTCGCCTCGAGATCAGATCAAACAAATTCTAGAATATGATGCACAAAATCAATTGAACAAATGCAATCCTAAGTCACATAAGCTTTCTCTAAATAAATATACAAATTCATGACATGACATGTGCATATGATGAGGAAATCACAATCAGAATCAAGATAAATTCAAGAATTCAACTTCATGCTTTTCCTATAATCATGCTTCTAAGTCAATCAAAGTCATACTAAATCATGGGGTCATATCATCGGAATATGGAAAAACTACATGTTAAGTACTAAATCATCCTAAAATCAAACAGTTTAAGCTCAAATTTTCGAAAAAATTTTGAAAAAATTTTCAATTTTTGCTCAAATTTTTGAAAACTGTTCAAGTAATATCCCCTCCCCCAAACTTGAAGTGCACAGTGTCCTCAGTGTGCAGATAATATAAGAATTGAAGTTCAGGACAAAGTACTCCCCTTTCTGATGATGATGATGACAATCGAAGCTTGATTGAAAGCATAAAACTAGAAAATAAACCTGCAACACAAACAAAGAAAGAAACAACAGAAAAGAAAAAGAAAAAGAACTATATACAAAGTGAAAGTGAAAACACAACCACTTCAAATACAGCTGAAAAACACTACACTCAGCAGCAGGGCAAAGAGCAGGAGGATTAGCCAAAATGGTGACAGAATGTTAACAGTTAAATCCTCCTGAGCTCTCATTACTTCCCTCCTTCTTTGAGAATTCCTGTGCTTAAGCCTTATATTCTCCTCAATCCCTATCTTAAAACACTCTTGAGAGTCATCAGGGAGTTTCAAAGGTTTGAAAACATTAAACTTCATTTCCTGATCTTGGACTCTCATCGTCAACTTTGTAGTATCAGAGGGCGAGGAAGGCAATGAATAAGAAGAAGGTATAGATGAAGAAGCGCTTAGCTTTATTTCCTTGGTAGCCCGATCCTGATGTTCCTGCTCTTTCTGAGCTGCTTCGTTAGAACTTACGAATTCTTTAACTATGTGCTGTTCAGGTTGGAACTTGACTTGTGGTGCATCTAACTCTCCGCCACTCCTAAGGGTGATAGATCTAACATGTTCCTTACCCTCCCCTTGCTTATCAGGATTAACTTCGGTATTACTAGGAAGGGTCCCTTGAGGATGTTGGCTAAGAGTACTAGCTATTTGTCCCACCTGAACCTCTAAGTTCTTAATTGAAGCAGCTTGATCTTGCAGGATAGTCGTGAACATCTCCTCTAATGTAGGCTTATTCTCAGCTACTGGTGTGTGGTAGAATTGGGGCTGCATGAGTGGTGGTGGTGGTGGTGGTGGTGATGGATGATATTGAAATTGAGGTGGGGATGGATGATGTGGATGGTGTGGAAATTGAAATTGCGGCTGTGGTGGTACCTGAACCGGTGGAGCTTGAAAACTAGGGGGTCCTACAGATATGGGATTAGAAGTTTGCCCTTGGTTTTGGCTCCAGGAGAAGTTAGGATGGTTCCTCCACCCTAAATTATAGGTGTTTGAAAAAGGGTTGTTCTGTTGCGTAGGGGGAGCAACATACTGAACCGATTCTAAGTTGAGCGGACACCTATCTACAGAGTGGGTACCACTACACAGCTCGCAGGAAGGAAAAGGACTTTGAACAGAATAGATTGGATTAGGACTGGTGGGAGGATTATGCTGGGTACTGAGCGACTCTACCTTCTTCGTAAGATTAACGATTTGAGAGGTTAAGGTAAACAGTGTGTCGAGCTCATAAATACCCGCTGGCTTCTTTAGCATTTGCCTCTCTGAGGACCACAAATAGTTGTTAGCCGCCATCTTGTCTAAAAGCTCGTAAGCTTCCTCCTCTGTTTTATACATCAGGGCTCCACCTGCCGCAGTGTCAACAATGGTCCTATTTGGGCTTGTAAGTCCATGGTAGAAGGTCTGGACTTGCAACCACAAAGGTAGGCCATGGTGATGGCACTTCCTAAGAAGCTCTTTATATCGTTCCCATGCTTCGTAAAGAGATTCAGAGTCGTACTGAGCAAAGGAAGGTATATTACTACGGAGTTGGGCCATTCTAGAGGGAGGGAAAAACTTAGATAGAAATTGATGGGCTAACTCATCCCATGTAGAAATTGATCCTGGAGGCAGAGAGGTTAACCAGTGTCTCGCCCTATCCCTTAGTGAGAAGGGGAATAATCTAAGCCTAACAGCATCGTCAGATAATCCATTATATTTAAATGTGTTGCACAAGTCCAAGAATTGCCCAAGGTGAGCATGTGGGTCATCGTGAGGAAGCCCACTGAACTGCAAAGATGTTTGGATCATCTGGATGATTGCGGGCTTAATTTCAAAATTGTTTGCATGGACAGCTGGTGGCCTAATGCCGGAATGATACCCCCCCATCGTCGGCATTGCATAATCTCCGACTGTCCTAATTTTCCTATTTTCTGTCATGATGTTTTGCAGCGGAGCTATAAATTTTCTAGAGTCCTTTTGAATTTTTCGTTCGATTTTAGGATCTAGAAGAAAGCAATCAAAATTTTTGGCTCTACGCTTGCAATCATCGAAAAGTCCTTAAAATTTTTATTTTTTTATTTTCATTTTTATTTTTTTTTAAATTTTAATTAAGAGAAAATTTAACTAACCTAAGCTAAGGCTCTAAATATTTACACCATAAATATTTACAAGCTAGAATTACACCTAAGCATAATTTCACCGATATTAACTAAAGACTAATTAAACTTCCCCGGCAACGGCGCCAAAAACTTGACGAGGCCCTAAGGGTATCTTATCCGCTAGTGCACGGGTCTTCCAAATAATAATGGGATTTGAGTCCCGAGATATCGTCCCACAGAGAAGTTGTTAGCCTAATTAACTACCGGTTACTTTTACCCTAAGTATATCCTAGCAAATTATGAAGTATTAATTGGTGGTCTACAAGGCTAAAATTAAAGTAAAACAATAAACACTAAATAAAATAAAACTGAGCTCAAAGTACTTACAATACTCCAAGGTATTAAAAACAACCTACAAAAGAAAATTAAAACAGCTAAAACTAATCAACGTAATTAAAATAAAATGCAATTTAAACAATAAAACTAATTAAACTAAAATTAAATAAGCTTAAAATAAAATGCAACTAAATTAAATCTAAGTTAAGCTATGTAAACAAAGCAACTAATCCTAACAAATTAAATTGAAAGCAAATTAACTAACAATGCATGAACACAATTAATCTAGATTGCAACTAAATTAAAGTCCTAACACATAAATATAAAATTAACTATTTAATAAAAACTAAGACTAAAAATGAAATTTACAAACAAAAACACTAGAATTAACTAACCTAATTAACAATTAATAAAAGCAAACAATGTAAATGCATTAACTAATTAAGTGAAAGGGAAGGATGTGCCAAACATGGCCTTAGGCCATAAGTGGTCCCGAATAGGCACTGTTGTGCTGTCTTCTCCAGCAGCTTCCTGCGTGGAAATGCTTCTGCCATTCTCGCCTCTGCTCCTGCTGTGCTGTCTCCCGGTGTGTACTGCCGTTGTTGCTGCACGTTCCAGCTGGCCTGCTCCGGTGTGCTGCTGCTTCTGCCTCTGCTCCTGGAGTTCTGTTTCCAGGTGCTGGCCGCTGCGTCCTGCAATTCTGTCTGCTTCTGCCTCAGCTTCATGTCCTTGTCTATTCTCGGCAGAGCAACTTATCCCGTATACACCGTACTGTGCTGCCATGATCAACTCAGCATGAGTCTTGCTTCCCTGCTCTGCAACTCGTGCTAGACTTGTGCAAATTCTGATTGCTGTATCCATCACTGCACTACCTCTTATAAATGAAACCCGACAGACTGAATTGAAGAATAGAATTAGTAAATACAATCAGCAATGTAAAAACTGGAAAAGCTAAACAAATTTAATGCAACTGTAATATAACTATAAAATGAAATGAAAAACCGAACTTGAATAAGTAACTAGAAATAAGGCAACAAAACAAAACATAGAAATAATAAGCACAAAACAGAAAATGAAACAAAGCTGGAACCAAACTTAAACACAAAGCTCTACATCCTTCACAACTTCAGCTACCACCTACACATCTACATCCACACAACAGTTTGGTCAGCACATATCCATGAAAACCTGTAGCTACCACAACTTAGATTAATAAAATCATGAAAAGAAAATGAACAGTATCAAGCTCTCAACACAGAGCACAACAGAGTATGAAATCTGCCCAGTCATAGTTTTCCGTTTGGAACAGCAAATCACCATGCTACTGCACCCATGTTGACAGCTTATGCTTTTTCCTAATTCTGAACACTCCTTACGCGACCATCCTCATCCCGTACTCAGCAGCTCTTAGACAGCAAGTAATAGCAAAGAACACTGAGAGCTTAGAAAACAATGGAGAACCGAGAGCTTGGAAATTAAATGATGAAAAACTGCTGAAAACAATAATGAAGAAACTGAGAGCTTAAATAAGGAACAATCATTGTGAACTAACATTAGCAAATGAAAGATTTGGTGATTAAAAACCGGGCTTGAAAGGAAACTGAAAGATGCTTTTCATTAAAATGAACAAAGCTTCATGAAAAGAAATGAACAGTAAAACAATTGAAGAACTTACTAACGGGAAAAGAAAATAACAAGGAAAATAAATCTAAAGCTATTCTACCTTAACCTACACTACTCCTACTCCTATTCTACTCTAAAAACTACTTGATTTTTCAATTGCCACCATGCTCTATTTATACACAAATCATAGGGGTACAATAGTAAATTGTCATCCTAGATGAGTTGGCATTGTTTGGCCACTTGTCTTCCTTTGATTTGCTGCAGAGTAGATATTTCCACGTCATCAGTCTTTTTGTCCAATTAGCTGTGCGATGTGGCCCAGCGTGTGCCTTCCAGAATATTCACTCGGTGTCTGTTGATCTTATCATTTCAGAGCAAATAAAATATCGACACCTGGCATCATGTGTGTCCAAACGACTGGTGACTCGATCTGCAAATTAGAAGTGGTCCAGTCTCTTTTAGCCCGTTTTCAGCCCAATTTCGTCTAAAACGACTAAATTTCATCTGGATTTAATTTATCTGCACAATAAAGAATTTTAATTAAATAAGGGGATTATTAATGAATTAATAAGGGGATTTAAGTAAATAATTAGGAATTTAAGCACAAATAATTCTATAAAAAATAGAATTATCAGAGGGGTCTGTAGGGGTTCCACTCTCTGTGGTATTGGTGCAGGCTAGCAGGTGTAGGGATATCAGGTACAGCTGCTGCAGTGGTCGGTGTAGCCTGTCCTACTGTACCCTGGGCACTATCAAACCTCGCCATAAACTGCCTCAACAATGTCACAACCGTATCTAAGCTTTGCACTAATCTTGCGACACGGGTATCAAAACTATCTGATTGGTTCTAAAAAGTATGATAAGACGAAGATCCACTCTGTCTCTCGAGCCTATCTCTCTACCCTCGAGATCTTGAACCCTCTCTTCTACTACGGTGTCTGTCAGTAATCCTGACAATTTCCTGTATATATGACACAATTTTTAATGAAATCACAATCCGATATACATAATTGTATCTAAACAATGCGCAGTGACAAGGGAATGTAAACTTTCCTAGTTAGTAACAGCGACTCATATCAAACCAACCCTGTTCTGATAACACTTTTGTCACAACCCATTTTCCTTACATTCATACCATTAATTATCACAAATCATGACTTCACACACAATATTTGGTTGGGCTATTAGTCGATATCAGTCGATCCATTCCCATATCCTTCAGTTCATCCACATCTTATACATCTATAATAAGAAATTGTACTTATATTAATTTATAATAATTCACATTCGTTTACATCGGTTTACATCCTAATTCTAACATATATACATCACTGTGCACTATCATGTTTAGATACAAAAGACTACTAAAGTGTATACCTTGCGCAAGTGATAACAGTTGCAAGTGGAAGGAAATACAGGATCTACCACAGAGCTCTCAAACTACTGGAACTAATCTGTGGAGAAAGGAGAGAAAGGGGTGAGCTAAGACGCTCAGTAAGGAATATATGAAAGCAAGTAAATAACCACACTATCTACGATGCTCATAATGCATGGTTTATGCTGAAAACCAATCTCATTCTCAAACCAGTCATAGTGAAATACATAGCAATTCTTTGCCACAAATCCAAATATAAAAACTCATTCGAGGTAAAATAGTTCATAGTTCTGTGCAAAAATGTTACATCTAAACCACATTCAAATCACAATTGTTTTCATCACAGAAATCAATCAAACAGATGAGACTAGGAAGGGATCTACGCAGAATCCAGGTGACATTTGGCCAAAGATAGAAACCCCAAGCTATCACTAGCTAGGTGTGCAAGGGTGTCTATAAGCCCGATGAGGGGATCAGTCTACCCATCGGCTATCTAGTTTGAGGACTATCACAAATCAGAACAAGACATAACATGCCCGAGTCCGAAGACTATCACATCACATCACATGGTGGCACGGTTTAGTGTACTCCAAGTTATCTACACGGTACTACATACTTCGTGAACCATAATACAATTATCACACAATTGTAGGTTGCCTGAGTCAAGGACTTATCACCACAACCGAAAATCATTATCACACAGTTGTAGGTTGCCTAAGTTAAGGACTCATCACCTCAATCGAAAATCATCAACCATGGCTTGTCTTAAAATCTAGTGTGAGTAAGTCAATGTTACACACAGTCAACATGAGGGCTTAAGCATGGTTTTGTTCACATAGAACATCAAAATCTAATGCAAGCAAGTCTATGTAACTCACAGTCAAACTTACAGCTCTAGCACTATTTCACACAGAAAACAAATAGATGGCTCAATTCTGGTGAAAATGATACTCACGGCCGAGTTCAGTACTTAAAACATTGAACAACAAAGCAAGAGGGGTAAATTTTCCCAAATGACCATCCATTCATGGGATTTCTCCCACTCAAGCACGTTTATTTTTGAAAAATATGCAATTTAATACATACAGTAAAAATCATGAGCCAGTTTATCATTTCACACTCACAAAACCACTTTTCAGACAAAAATCGTTGAAATCATGTACTTTATGCATTTTCATTTTTCCATAATTCCCAATGGATTTTGTGTAATTTTTTCCATATTTGGGTACTATCTAGATACTTCATATCTATACTTTACACGAAATTTAAGTGCATGCAAATGACGATAAGAATACGTATAGCTCTCTAAGATCTCTCATAGATCCCTTACCTAGAATCCAGTCGAATGAACTTTTGTCTTTTCCCACTTTTTGTATATCAGTCTATCCGGCTCTGCATATATCTCTTGGAGCTATAAATAGTTATTAATCACATTAATCAATTTTATTATCTCATATTCCACTTTTTCTATAGTTCATTTAAAGTATTGGGCCCAACTACTCTTATTGGGCCTCGTTGTCTTTTAATGGGGATAACTCTGTCTTAAGCCCATTTTGATTTTTCCATTAAGGCCCATTTGGTATTTTAGGTCCATTAACACTTATTGGGCCGACCTTAAGGCTCATTAGCTGAAATGGGCTGATTGCACCATGTGCTTTCCCATGAACCATCTCGGTCATGCATGGTGTGTCGAGCACCCTTATGCCTAGCCATAGCCTATTGGCCATCGCCATGGCTTGCTATGCTTATCTAGCTTACTTAGGCATTTCGACAAACACTTGGTGTACTTGGCTTAAGCCTTTAATTTGTTCATTAAGGCATTTGATTAAACACCTTATGCACATGCTTCATACACCTATCCAATTCAACAACTTGGTTTCACTTAATCATACCATTATCATGTACTCATCATAAACAAGCTATACATGCCATTAAACATCATGTGTATTCATCAAAACCTAAAAACCCATTTTCGATCAAGCATGATTCACCATGTTTTAGGTTGTTACACAATTCATACACCAATCAACTCCATAAAATCCATAGATTAACATATATAAGATTGGTGCATAGAAAACATACCTAGCTTGTTGTTCTTGGTTTTGCCTGACACTTAAGGAGGAACTTGGCTTCTCCAATTCAGATCTTTAGATGATGGTTTTAGGTATGTTAATCCTCTCATAATATGAAACAACTTTGATGAAGAACACTTATTCCAATTATGCTTGTAAAGTCATGAAATCTAAAGATGGAAAGTTTGCATAATATGTTTCCATGGTGGCTTTTGGTCTCGGTTTGGTGAAAATGTTAAGGGTGCCAAATTTTCTCATTTTTCTTTAGGCTAAATTCAGGCAATTTCTTCTTAAAATATCAGCCCATTAAGTGGGCTTAAATGAATTTGGACTTTGGCTTAGTAATTGGGCTTAAACCAAATTAAATTAGGCTTGAATCATTTTCTATTTGGCTTGCTGATTTGGGCTTTCTTTTTAATGTTATTTGGCTGGATTTTCATTTGTATTTGGGCCTTCAAATGGTCTTGATTTCCAGCCCATAAAGCGGCTCAATGTTCGACCCACATAAGTTCATGCATAATGGGCTTTAATAATTTAATTAGGTTGGCCTAATTGGAAATCTTTATTTCAGCCCACATTTCTTTAGCCCAATTGCATAGTGTTTCATTTCTTAATGGGTTTTTCCGAACTCATTAGGTATTTTAGCCCAAAATAATATTTCGCATACATTAACCATGGTTTGGTTAAGTTTTAACCATGGTTAGTTCAATAGTTAAAGTCAACATTTCCAACCTGACTTTTGTTGACTTTTTGACCTTGACCACCTTTGACTAAAGTCAACAATCCTAAATTTATGCATTTCAATGGTTGGTTAGTCCATCTTAACATTTTGGACACTCGTTGTAGATGAATGTGTCAAAAACACCCCAAACGGTTCATTTTGAGCTTGTTTGAACCTTTTTTGGCATTTTCACTACTTCACCCTTATTGGGATCAAACGAAACCAACTTTTCTTCTTGAACTATCCTTATTTGGATGTTTTAAGTCCTTATCTTTAGTCAGAATGGTTAGTATCCCTTTGGTTTAGCCTGAGCTCAATTTAGCTCACAATTGGCACTTTAATGCATTTAAGGCATTTTCTACTTTCACTTGAACTTAGAATGGTAATACGATCTTTTTTATGATTCCAATAACATATCTAAATGTTTACAATGATGAATCATAAGTATTATAATGCAAAATTACCGATCTAGCAAGTTTTATTTCAATTCCAAGATAAATTGACTTGAGTAATAACCTCAAATGCTTTTAAGTGCAAAATATAAGCAATGGTGAGCTCGGGGTGAACCGAATGGGATCCGACCAACCCAACAGAATATATTGACCAAGGACATAAAAATATAGATAGGTCAAGAGGGGAAGTTGGTTTAGTTTTGTCCTGGTAATGTTGGAGTGGTAAAAAGGCCAAAAAAAGGGGGTCAAACGAGCTCAAAATCAATCGTTTGAATTGTTTTTACCATTGTCCGCTACCAAAGGTAGCCAAAACATAAAGTTGAACTAATCAAGTATTGAATTTCATATATTTGGGTTATTCCACATTAGTAAAATGTGGTCAATGGTCAAAGTTAAGGGAAAAGTCCGAATTGAAATGTTAACTTTGACTAAGTAACCAAACCACGGTTAAACTAACCCAACAATGGTTAATGCATGGGATAAATAATCTTGAGCTAGAAAACATAAAATTCAGCACATTCAACTTAGTAAATTGATTAAATGAAATTGGGATAAATTAAATATGGGCTGAAATGAATAATTACTAATGGGCTTCACTAGCGAAATTTTAAAGGCCCATTGTGCATGAAATGGACATGGGCAGAAACTGGGCTAAGAAATTTGGTCGAATGTGGGCCTATTTAAATGCATAAATATAGACCCAACTTAGTGAAAAATCCAGCCTAATGAATCTCATTTTTAGGCCCAAACTGAAAGCCCATTTGGATTTAAAGATTAAGCTCAATAGAAATAGTTAATGCTCAAAACTAAAGCCCAAACCTAGCAAAGCCCAAACCAAATTAAAAACCCAACTTATGGGCTGATTTTTATGGGATTAAATGGCTGGAAATTAACCTTAAATTTCTAGATTTCTTGCTGCCTTGGCCAACGTCTTCTTTATCACCAAAATAACCACCATTTTAGCTTAAGAGTTTAAGCTTTCTCTCTCTAGAAAACACCTACCTGCAAGCATAATTGGAACTATATTTCTTCAGAAAAGTTGTTCCATATTACAAGGGGATTAACATATCCAAAAACCAGCATCCAATAAGTTGAATTGAAGGAGTAAATCAACCCCAAAAGTTTTGGCCAAATTGGGAAAAATAAGCTAGGTGAGTTTTCTTTCCACCAATCTTATATATGTTAGTTTAGTGAATTTATGAAGGAGATTAGTGTATGAATTGAATTTCAAAACAACCTAGAAGTTAGAGATTTAGCTTTGGCTGAAATGGGTATGGTAGTGTAGTGATTCATATGTGATGTGTTTAATGATGGTTATGTGTTGGAAATTACATGCAGATGATGATGGTGTAAATGAGTGAAATCAATTTGTAAGAATAGACTGGTTTATCAAGCATGCATATAAGGTGTTTGATAAAATGCCTTAATGAACTAGGTTAATGGTTAAGACAAGCATGCCAAGTGTTTGTGAAAATGCCTAAGTGAGCTAGAAGTGGCTTGGGTTGGCGTGAATGGTACCTATAGGCTATGGCCACCAAGTGCTCGACAAAATGCCACAATGAGCGAGCTAGTGTAATGGACAGCCACCATGGGCCAAACATAAACCATGGATGGCCCAACTTATGTTAATAGGCCTTAATGGAAAGAATAGAAAGGTTGAATTTGGCTAAAGATAGAGTTGGGCCCATTAACAGGCAATTCGGCCCAATAAGAGTAATTAGCTTATATACGAGTGTATAAGGCTTAATTTACACTATTTTGCATACTGAACTCCGTTTTGAGTACCGTTTTAGATGGAATTGAGTCGTCTATCACTTTTATGAGTGAAATCATGCATGCCCCTGTGTAGACTGTGTGTCACATTGACTTGCTCGCACTAGATTTTGAGACAAAGGCACTGGACATTGATTGATTGAATACTGGGGTCCACGGAGTACGTTATACTATGTAAATAACACTGAGTACGTTGAATTGTGCTTAAGTCTTCGGACTACTGAATTGAATTGAAGTCTTCAGACTACTAAATTGATTTGAAATGCTGACAAGTTAGATTAACCCCCTCTCTAGGCAACTGGATACCCTCGTACACCTGATCTGTAACGACCCTTGACCCTTGAAAATCAGGGGAAATTTTTTTTAAATTTAATTTACCCACTTATTCCCTTATTTACTTAGGTTGTATTCCTGTGCAGTGTCAAAACACTTTTTCGAATTCTTTACTCGTAATTATAATTAATTTCCATACTTTAAATTATATGGTCGATAGAAATTTTGGCTGCATAACGGCTTATATATGAGCCTACCCACCTGCAATCAGTTGTTTTTGATAATCCTAGATATCCACAACTACCAAGCATGCTTTCCAACAGTCCTAGATATCTACACGTACCAAATGTACTTTTCCCAATCCACTTTTACAACTAAATATATCTATTTCGATTTAATACTAGCCATCTCAAAATATAAACCCAAAATAATATTGTTTACATCGTTTTCCTTACAAATTACATCCCAACAAAAATATTCCCAATATACGTGTCTGTGAGTACAGATATGTCTGGTACAGAAATGTAAATGTATACCTTTCTGCGTGTACAAAAAATAGCCTAGGGTAGCTCTTCCCACCAGCCTACGTCATGTACGCGATAGGTGGCATCTATAGATTCACTACAAATGATCTGAAGGTAGAGGGGTGAGCTTTTGGGGAAAAGCCCAGTAAGAAAATACTTTTAAAATAGTTCTGATATATAAAAGCATTTGAAGTTGTTCATAGAACAAAACTTAATGCAATACATAAATTTCCATTTCATGCATAATCGTCATAAACATTTCGTGAATATTTCATTATCATTTAATGAATATTTCACAATCATTTCATAAACCTTTTATAAATGTTTCGTAATCATTTCGTAAACATTTCATGAATATTTCATAATCGTTTCATAAACATTTCATGAAGATTTCATAATCATTTCGTATATATCATGAAAACACATATTCATTCATCATAGTCGATTTTCATAATCAAATCGAGGAGACTAGGCTATAACTAAGTCATGCGATACGTGTCATTCTCCATAGAGAGCCATCATACCTATGGCCATGGTAAGGGGGGCTGTAGACTAGCTCAGGTTCGTACAACAATAATAATTATAAACATGGGTAGTATCTTCTTATTTCTTATCATATACTAGGACATAGCTAGGGCATGAGCACCTATGGCACTCACCGTGCGGGGAAGATTCATGAGTGCTGCGCAGGCACGAGATGCTACCAATACATCATTATAAACCACCAGTAGCATGACATCTTCCATACAGGTTGAGTCATGTGCTAAAGGGGCCATACGTATCGGCACCCAAGTGGTGTAGCTGGAACACCACAAGAAGTAACCATGCATGAAGCCTATAGTCTCAAAAATAGAGTTTTCAAAATCTTTCTTGGGTTATACAACCCATATATATACCATTTACCTTTTCTATTTTCTTCTTTTTTTTTCTAGAATTTGCTTTCTCTCTTTCTCGCCTACTCCTTTCTTTCTTTCACTCCTTCTCCACGACTTCACTGTTTATCTCCTTTCAATTCTCCTTTTTTTTCCAAGGTCTCGGTGTTTGCTCATTTTCTCCATCCTTCCGTGTAAGACCCGAATTTAGTTAAAACACGAAATGAGTATGTTCGTGAAAGGAAGGATTGAAATGGTCCCAAATTAAACGAACGAGATTCAGACTGGAGATAAGGATCCAAAACACGAAATTAAAAATGCAAAAGGACTGAAATGAAATTCCCGAACTCCTTGAAGGGCAAAACGATCAAAAGATCGAATGCCGGTATAAATTCGATGAGAAAATTTAATTAAAAATAATGGATTTGAGAATCTTGATCAATAATGAAGAAATAATTAAATTTCGGGTTAAATTGATCAAGATATAAATTTATTGAAATTAACCAAAAATTTCACGTCGGGAAATAATCTCAGAAATAATTGAAAAATATACCGAAAAGCTGAAATAATATCGAGAAAATTATTTATTCATTAAATAAATTAAATAATAATTTATCTTAGATATTTTGGTAAAATAATAATATAATAATGAATGTAATAATAATAAAAATAATAATTAATTAATTAATTAATTAAAAAAAACAGAATCGCGAGTTGTGATTCTGTTTGGGAAAGAAAAAGAAAACAAACAGAGGCCGAGCCCCTTACCGGCGATCGACGGCCGACTAAGGCCAAGGAAGGAAAGCCCGACGAGGGTTAAGCCACCACCGGCCTAAAGGAGCCACGAACGACGGCGATCAGTGAGAGGAACAGCAGAAACGGAGAGACCGAGAGGAAGAAACGCGAAATCCGATGATCAACGTTGATCTGGGCCCAGCCACCGCCAGCCGAGTGACCCCCACGTGATACCGAGCAGATTGGTGGTGACCACAGCCGCCAAAACCGACGAACGACACCAGAAACGACGAAAAAGAGGAATGGCACCAACGGCGAAGGGAGAACACACCGTACCGGCCACTTCCCGACCACCTTGTGCGAAACCAAGACCAGATCCGAGCTGCAAACGACCCGGCAGAGAACCGACCGGTGAGGCCCTGAACCGACTGAATTGGAGTGAACCAGAGTGAACCGGATCGATCTGAACCAGATTGAAATGGACCGGTTTGAACCAGGTTGAATTGGACTGAACCAGTTCATCCAAGAAAGAAGGGAAAAAAAGAGAAAAAGAGAAAAAGGAAAAAGGGGAAGAATTTTCGGGGATACATCGAACTTCGGGCAAGTTGATATGAGGTCAAAAGTTATCGATTTGATTTTTGAGAAATTTATTTAAATTATATTTAATCAAAAATTAACCCGGAATTAAATATAATAATTGTGCAGTTTTACGACAAAGCCCGAACAACAGCCGATTGAGCTTCGATTTTTGTACCCCACATCATATTGGGCAAGTATATTTTAATTACGAGAATATGAGTCCTTTAATACAGAGTTTCAATTATTTTACGGAATTTATGGATTAATTCTGTATAAAAAGGAATATTATTCCGAATTGCAACGTAATTACCGTAAATAGTATACGGGCTATCCAATGAGTTTGGAACGAAGCTCGATGATTATTGGTAAGCTGAATGAGCCCAGTAAACCCGAAGAATGGATTTAATAAGTAGAAACGGGCTGAAAATGGGTCGAGGCCCATTAAGGTGCAATTGGACCCAATAAAATAAAACGGGCCCAATACATTAGATTCAATCAGTAAATGTAATATACTGATAAAGATAAGTGAATTAACCCAAAATATGTGGTTATATGCAGTTTCGTAGACTTGGTTGACGCGCAGTTGGACTGAGAGATCGGGTATTATCGAGACGGTATAAGTTTACCCGTGAATCAAGGTAAAGGAATTTTGTAGGTGCATAGAGATTTCTATACGTATTTATAAGGGGATTTACAGGGTCTAGAATTTCTTAAATTATCTAGAAACGAAATAATAATTTTTACAAAAGTCGGGGCATAGGTGAATAAAGAAAAAGATGATTTTGCCCCTGGGAGTAAAGTTTATAAAAAGGGTAGTAAGGCAGATAAATTGCATGATTATCGTGTTTTAATGTTTTATATGAATGTATTACTTTAATTTAAGCAAATATACACATAGGTTGGCTGTTGATTTCATGAATTATACAAAAGGGTACCGGTTTGTACCGGTTACTATTTTAAAAGATGTTTTATCAAGATTGAGCCACCTATCATATTTATTCAAGTAAAAAGAGTGCTAGAGTCTTACTCACACTAAATTTTACTGATTTATTACTCATGAAAAGTCGTACTGGAGCATTGCTCGTACGAGAAATTTGTATGTGCACAAAACCGTGCTGGAGCTTTGCTCGCACGAGATTTTAGATATCATGATATGCATAGCGTGGTACTGGAGCTTCGCTCGCACTAGACGTGAGTTGACATGCATATAGTCGTGCGGAAGCCTCATGTAGACTGTGTGTTGCAGAGAGTTGATATGCTCGCACGTATACTTTGAGACATGGATTGGTTATCGACATAGTATTAGGGTAGGTAAGACCTACGACAGGCACCCCCAGACTATGATATGGGTCCATGGAGTACGTTGTACCATGTATGTCACACGGAGTACGCTGTACCGTGCAGTCACGATGACTCGATGATGTTACTTGATATTCTGGCGAGTAGGATTTAACCCCACCTCCCATTATAGTTGTGATGCCCCGCACACCGGGATCCGTGTAGCCTGGGATCACAGGGACAAAATATGGCCATAGTCCTCAATTTTCATATAGTAACATACATGCCTCACATGATATCATACGATTTGAATAGACCAGGACAAACCCGAAGGAGGAGTAATGTCCCGATTTATGTTTTTAAATGAGATGCGATTTAATGAATTAAGGTTTTCTCGAGAGATGAGTTTGACCTTGATGTGGTTGTTTTGTGATATAACAAATAAGTTTTTAGCGTGATGAGCTTATGATGAAACAAATAAGTTTTAAATGTGACGAGCATGAGATAACATACATGATTTTTTCATGTTTGTTTTATATGTTGATTTCATGATTTCTCTTATATGATATATACATACATGTGGCATCGTTTTAGTCTTACCTCATGCTCTAAATGTAAACGATTTTATATCACGACATTATCAGTACGTAGATAGTATAGTTATCTACCTGCTTACATTATTGCCTTACTGAGCTGTTTATGCTCACCCTTTCATTTTCCACCCTACAGGGTACATTTAGTATAAGAAAGCGACAGTAGTTTTGCATTTCGGTTATCCACTGCTTCTTATCAAGACCAGGTATACACATTTGTATAATTTTTGTATCTGAACATATAGAGGCACAGTACTATATATGGATGTAATATTAGGGATGTATTTAGGTAAAATAAATTGATATGTTAATGAAATATGGAAAATAAATGTTAAGGTAAGTAACATGACAGGAGGGACTAACATCGACTCATAGCCCAACTGTTAGTAGTGTAACTATTCACGTCGGGTAAAGAAATGAAAAAATGAAAAATTTGTAGGGGTTTTTAGGAAAAATGGGTCGTGACAAAAGGTGGTATCAGAGCTGTGTTAGCCTGATATGAGTCGATGTTAGTGGTTAAGTAAATTTACATCCCCATTTACTGTGCATTGTTTAGATACAATTATGTATATCAAGGTGGAACAACAGCTAAGAATTTAGTTTCGAATGCAAGAACCTAGTTTTTATAACTGATAGTCGCTATGGTAGAGAGGCGAGTACACATGCTCGAGGCTGTAGAGATCGGCCTGAGAGTCGAATGAGTCGTCACATGAGACTCAAGATGAGAGTGAGGTGGACGCTAATGTTGAGCTTACTCCACAAGGTCCTATAAAGAGACCAAACAGTATTGAGACATGCTCCGAGAGGATGGAGTGGAGTATGAAAAATATTTCGGAGTTATTTACTCAGTCTATACAGGTAGTTGAGGATAGGCAGGGTAAAGCCTAAACAGATGCCTCAGACTATAGAGATTTTCACACTTCTCTGGTATTTAGCGAAGTAAAGAAACCAATAGTTACTAAGGACTGGGTGTATGAGATAGCGAAGTTGTATGGATTCTTTCGGTGTATGTCGACTGAGAAAGTAACTTTAAATACGTTTATGTTAGAGGGCGAGGCGGAGCATTGGTAGAAGTTCGCTCGACCCATCTGAAGAGTTAGACGTCCAGAGCCGACATGAGAAATATTACTGGATGTATTT
Organism: Firmiana major; assembly: GCA_033439115.1. Lineage (NCBI taxonomy): Eukaryota > Viridiplantae > Streptophyta > Magnoliopsida > Malvales > Malvaceae > Firmiana > Firmiana major. The sequence goes on from CM065910.1 coordinate 27,314,904, forward strand.
CGGTGACAGAATATTTTAGACACTACTTAAGGGAAATTACAGGTAAAATTTTTTACACTGACCCAGAGACACTGGTTGATTGACGAGTATGACTCTCAATTTATATACCTGCCGAGGTATTACCCTGACACTATGGGCAGTGAGAGTCGAAAAGCCCAAAAGTTCATGGAAGGGCTCAAATTGTCGATTAGAGTCCGATTGGCCTTATTAGATATCATTATTTATGATGAGGCAGTGCGTAGATTATAGTTGCGTGAATAATATCATGTGTTGCACGCCTTTGAGATTGAAAAAGGTAGTAAGGGCCAAAATAGAGACAGAAGAGAATAGAGAATGACAGAGATGTTAGAGCGGAAAAGAGACCAGTTGGTAAGAGATTAGAGCTGATGAGTTACAGGGTAAGATGAGTGGTAAGGCCCCAGTGTATCCAATTTCAGCACTTTTGAGGGGTATTGTGATTTGAGGACCCCGACCTGCTACGAAACAGTGTAGTAATGTAGCAGTGTAAGCAGTGTAGGATGTGTGGTAGATACCACGGAAGTAGGGCCTACACCTACACTTTACTGACTAAAATGGGCGTTAAGTGTAGTAAGATGACCCAATTATTTAATGATTGCTCAGAGTTGAGTGAGACTGCCCCATAGAAGGGTAAAGAGACAGAGAAAACCCTATTGGTATCTCCGTACAGAAAAAAGGAGGCCATAGCCAAAGAGAAAGAGGAAAATAGGATATTGGATGAGGGTGAGTGTATGCCTTGGACCAGGACACTATTGATGTTTCATATGATGTGGTGAAAGATACCACACTGGTTAAGAATAGTGAATTAATTATTTTAATTAATCCTGGTGCCACATATTTAGTCATACCACCTTCATTTGTATATAAGTTAGTAAAAGACGTGAATGCCTACACCTATGGGCACAATGTTGATAGTTAGTACCCCAACGAAGGAGGGTTAACTAACGAAATAATTATGAAGAAATTATAACTTGAAAACGGGGGAAGAAGTATAAACTAGCCGATTGGAATATGAATATTTGAAGTAATATTTGAGAATAAAATTGGTCGGCTGCAAATTATGATGTTCAGAGTTCTATTCTAAGATAGTGCTGTTTTACCCCTGAAAAGTATACGATAAGTTTTGACAAGTAATAAAAGGGGTGCCGCGATTGAAATTAAAGGAGTAAATGATTGTACTCAGGAAATGAGTAATGACAGAGTTTTGTTATAAGTAATATACGAAAAGAGATAAGCTTTGTGATGTGATAGATCCTGAATACAAAATCTATTGGAATAAGAGGCGTATGCAAGGTAAGAATATCTATGATACGTGAAGTAATTTGGATTAAAACAATTAGTAGCGAATATGAATTGTGACCACATGGACTGATATGCAGAGTAATTGTGGTCAAGTCTGAGGGTTAATAAAGGTATTTCAAAATACCTTCCCGCCTGAAGACTTGATAGCGTCTAAAAGTATACACAACCTATTAATTGAAATCGACAGTCGTAATATATACGTTTAAAATTAAGGTACCTTTATTGGTACGATAAGAAATATAGAATTCGATTAACCATGAAGGTCTAAAAAAATTAATTAAATTTTTTTTATAAAATTCGTTAATATAAGAAAAAGGAAATGATGCAGGTTAGTATCTTGAACAGAAGCGATTTCAAAATGACATTATACGTTTATGCGTAAATAGGTCAAGGATATGGGTGATTGAAATATTTAATGCAACACAACTACGATGAGGTATTTAAACTTTACCTGGACCGATTTGTTATCATCCATATTGATGATATTTTGGGTGTATTTACAGTCCAAGGAAAATTATAATCAATAATTGAAAATTGTTTTTACAGATGATTTGTTGAGAGTTCTCGAAATGCACTACTTTGTTGACACGTTTAACTTAGAAAAAGTTGTATTTGAATGGGATGATAGACGTGACAAGAGTTTTGGTGTACTGAAGTATGAATTGACCACCCCATTTATTCTCACCATACCTAACAGATTAAGAGGTTTCTTATGAGTCTATGGATACCTCAAAATAATGAATGGGCTGTGTATTGATGCAAAAGGGGAAGATAGTCAATTATGAATCCAGACAACTCAAGGATCATGAAAGGACTATCCGGCCCATGATTTAAAGTTGACAACGATAGTAGTTGTATTGGGTATATGACACTACTATGTAGAAGGTGAGAAATTTCAGGTATGCACTGATCATAAAAGCCCCGAGTATCTATTTTCACAAAAAGAGTCGGATATGAGAAAAAAGAGGGTTAGAGCTTCTGAGGGATTATGATTGTGAAAATTGTACCACCCAGGAAAGGCTAATGTAATGGCTAATGCCTTAAGCAAAAAGAGTCTTGGGATAGTATTACATATGATGGTCAGGGAACATGAGCTGCTAGAGCAGTTGTAAGCCTCAGGAGTGATGTGATCCCCTCTAATGATGACAGTGATTGTGTGACAGCTAGCCTGAGATTAGAACCGGATTTGAGTGACCAAATTTGACAGGCTTAGTGTGATGATCGACATGGTATCGATAGTGTGGGTCAGATTCAGATGGGTACAGTGACAGAGTTCACGGAGAGTGATGATGACTTATTGAGGTTCAGAGACAGTATAAGTGCTCCCCAGGACCACAGTGATGGGATAGAGTTATTATCAGAAGCTCACTCTTCGGGATATACAGTGCATCCGAGAAGTAATAAATATATCGAAATCTTAGAAATGGGTATTGGTGGTCAGATATGAAAAAGAGACATTTGAGAGATTATGGAGAAGTGTCTCGTATTTCAGCATATTAAGGTAGAGCAAAAGAAGTTACAGGTTATTGCAGTTTCTACCTATATTGACACAAAAATGGGAATAAGTTACCATGAATTTCGTGATGGGTTATAGAGGACCCGGATGAATCATAAGGCTATCTGGGTGATAGTCGATAAATTGATTAAGTCTACCCACATTCTGGTTAGGAAAATCCCCAGATACTCTGAGTGTGTAGGCAAATTTATGTGTATGGAAAATTATGGAACACCAAGTATTTTTCCAGTGAGCATTGTATCATATAGGGATTCTCGCTTCACTTCTCACTTCTGGGAATATTTTTTAAGAAGATATGTGAACCCGATTGAGTGTTAGCACAGCCTTCTATCCTCAGACAGATGGTCAGTCAGAGAGGACTGTACAGGTTCTGGAGGATATGATGAGAGCGTGTGCCATTTATCTAATAGGCTCCTTGGTTGATCAGTTGTTACTAATCGAATTCGCCAATAATGACAGTTGTCACTTATGTATCAGGATGACTTCAGATGAGGCATTGTATGGCCGTAAGGGTTATTTCCCTACTTGGATAAGAAGAAGTGGGTGATAGATAGAAAATTATTCCCGAATTGGTAAGACAAACCTCTGAGAATATTCAGTTACTTCTGAAGGATTAAGAACACCTCAGAGCAGATAGAAAAGCCATGTTGACAAGAGACAGAAACCATTGGAATTCACCGAGGGTGAATTAGTATTGTTGGAAGTTACATGCTCTTAGGACATAGCATAAAGACGTCATAAGATTCGGAAAGAGATTGGACAAAGTGGGAGACAAGGCCTGTAGGTTGGCGTTACCACTTGAATAAACAGGCATCCACAATGTGTCCCATCTTATGATGCTTCGAAAATACTATCCAGATCTAGCATATATGATTGGATATGAGCTCCAACAGCTTAGCTCAATGAAAGTATAACGTATGATTGGAAAATCGATTCGAGTATTAAACAGGAAGGAGAAAGTGTTGAGGTTTAATATGATCTCCCTAATTAAAGTATGTTGGTAGTATTACTCTCCGAAAAAAGTCACTTGAGAATGATAGTATATGATACAATAGACGTACCTAGAGTTGTTTGGAGGACCAAATTTCTTAAGTGGGGGAGATTATGTAAGACCCGAATTTAGTTAAAACACGAAATGAGTATGTTCGTGAAAGGAAGGATTGAAATGGTCCCAAATTAAACGAACGAGATTCGGATTGGAGATAAGGATCCAAAACACGAAATTAAAAATGCAAAAGGATTGAAATGGAATTTTTGAACACCTTAAAGGGCAAAACGGTCAAAAGATCGAATGTCGGTATGAATTCGATGAGAAAATTTAATTAAAAATAATGGATTTGAGAATCTTGATCAATAACGAAGAAATAATTAAATTTCGGGTTAAATTGATCAAGATATGAATTTATTGGAATTAACCGAAAATTTCACATTGGGAAATAATCTTGAAAATAATCAAAAAATATATCGAAAAGCTGAAATAATACCGAGAAAATTATTTATTCATTAAATAAATTAAATAATAATTTATCTTAGATATTTTGGCAAAATAATAATATAATAATGAATATAATAATAATAAAAATAATAATTAATTAATTAATTAAAAAAACAACAGAATCGCGAGTTGCGATTCTGTTTGGGAAAGAAACAAGAAAACAAACAGAGGCCGAGACCCTTGTCGGTGACCGACGGCCGACTGAGGCCAAGGAAGGAAAGCCCGATGAGGGTCGAGCCACTATCGGCCTAAAGGAGCCACGAATGGCGGCGGTCGGCGAGAGGAACGACAGAAACAGAGAGATCGAGAGGAGGAAATGCGAAATCCGACGATCGGCGTTGATTTGGGCCCAGCCACCATTAGCCGAGTGACCCCTACGTGATACTGAGCAGAGTGGTGGTGGCCACAGCTGTCGAAACCGACGGACGGCGTCGAAAATGGTGAAAAAGAGGAACGACACCGACGGCGAAGGGAGAACACACCGGACCGGCCACTTCCCTGCCACCTCGTGCGAAACTGAGACCAGATCCGAGCTCTGGACCACCTCGCGGAGCTGCTTGCGGCGAAAGCCAATGGAGAACCGATCGACAAGGCCCTAAACTGGCCTAACCGGAGTGAATCGGATCGATCTGCACCGGACCGATCTGAACCGAGTTGAACCAGACCGAACCGGTTCAGCCAAGAAAGAAGGGAAAAAAGGAGAAAAAGAGAAAAAAGAAAAAGGGGAAGAATTTTTGAGGAAACACCAGACTTCAGGTAAGTCGATACGAGGTCAAAAGTGACCGATTTGATTTTCAAAAAATTTATTTAAATTATATTTAATCGAAAATTAACCCAAAATTAAATATAATAATTGTGCAGTTTTACGACAAAGCCCAAACGAGAGCCGATTGAGCTTCGATTTTCGTACCCCGCATCATATTGGGTAAGTATATTTTAATTACGAGAATATGAGTCCTTTAATACAAAGTTTCGATTATTTTACGGAATTTATGGATTAATTCTGTATAAAAAGGAATATTATTCAAAATTGCAACGTAATTAGCGTAAATAGTATACGGGCTATCCAATGAGTTTGGAACGAAGCCCGATGATTATTGGTAAGCTGAATGAGCCCAGTAAACCCAAAGAATGGATTTAATAAGTAGAAACAGGCTGGAAATGGGTCGAGGCCCATTAAGGTGCAATTGGACCCAATAAAGTAAAACAGGCCCAGTACGTTAGATTCGAACAGTAAATGTGATATACTGATAAAGATAAGTGAATTAACCCAAAATATGTGGTTGTATGCAGTTTCATAGACTTGGTTGACGCGCAGTTGGATTGAGAGATCGGGTATTATCGAGACGGGATAAGTTTACACATGAATCAAGGTAAGAAAATTTTGAAAGTGCATAGAGATTTCTATACGTATTTATGAGGAGATTTACAGGGTCTAGAATTTCTTAAATTATCTAGAAACGAAATAATAATTTTTGCAAAAATCGGGGCATAGGTGAATAAAGAAAAAGATAATTTTGCCCCTGGGAGTAAAGTTTATAAAAGGGTAGTAAGGCAGATAAATTGCATGATTATCATGTTTTAATGTTTTATATGAATGTATTGCTTTGATTTAAGCAAATATACAGATAGGTTGGCTGTTGATTTCATGGATTATGCGAAAGGGTACCGATTTGTACCGGTTACTATTTTAAAAGAAGTTTTATCAAGATTGAGCCACCTATCATATTTATACGAGTAAAAAGAGTTCTAGAGTCTTACTCGCACTAAATTTTACTGATTTATTACTCATGAAAAGTCGTACTGGAGCATTGCTTGTACGAGAAATTTGTGTGTGCACAAAACCATGCTGGAGCTTCGCTCGAACGAGATTTTAGATATCATGATATGCATAGCGTGGTGCTGGAGCTTCGCTCGCACTAGACGTGAGTTGACATGCATATAGTCGTGCAGAAGCCTCCTGTAGACTATGTGTCGCAGAGAGTTGATATGCTCGCACGTATACTTTGAGACATGGGTTGGTTATCAACATAGTATTGGGGTGGGTAAGACCTACGGCAGGCACCCCCAGACTATGATATGGGTCCACGGAGTACATTGTACTGTGTATGTCACACGGAGTTCGCTGTACCATGCAGTCATGATGACTCGATGATGTTACTTGATATTCTGGCAGGTAGGATTTGACCCCACCTCCCATTGCAGTTGTGATGCCCCGCACACCAGGATCCGTGTAGCCTGGGATCACGGACAAAATATGGCCATAGTTCTCAATTTTCATACAGTAACCTACATGCCTCACATGATATCATACGGTCTGAATAGACCAGGATAAACTCGAAGATGGGTTAATGTCTTGATTTATGTTTTTAAAAGAGATACGATTTAATGAATCAAGGTAATCCCAAGAGATGGGTTTGACCTTGATGTGGTTGTTTTGTGATATAACAAATAAGTTTTTAACATGATGAGTTTATGATGAAACAAATAAGTTTTAAATGTGACGAGCATGAGATGACATACATGATTTTTCCATGTTTGTTTTATATGTCGATTTCATGATTTCTCTTATATGATATATACATACATGTGGCATCGTTTTAGTCTTACCTCATGCTCCAAATGTAAACGATTTTATATCACGACATTATCAGCACATATATATTATAGTTATCTACCTACTTACATTATTGCATTACTGAGCCATTTATGCTCACCCTTTCATTTTCCACCCTACAGGGTACATTTAGTAGAAGAGAGCGACAGTAGTTTTGCATTTCGGTTATCTGTTGCTTCTTATCAAGATAAGGTATACACATTTGTATAATTTTTGTATCTGAACATATAGAGGCAGAATACTGTATATGGATGTAATATTGGGGATGTATTTAGTTAAAATAAATTGATATGTAAATGAAATATGAAAAATAAATGTTAAGGTAAGTAACATGACAGGAAGGACTAACATCGACTCATAGCCCAACTGTTAGTAGTGTAACTGTTCATGACGGGTAAGGAAATGAAAAAGCAAAAAAATTTGCAGGGGTTTTTAGGAAAAATGGGTCGTGACATTCTGGCACCCCTATCAGCAGCCTTCAGTCTTGGCCATCATCACGATCGCCATCACACCTCTTCCTCTCGATCCCCTGCTGGTTTCCTTCCTCTGTTCGACCCTCTGTTCCTAGCTTTAGTCCTCGATTTTTGCCTTCCTGTTTCTATTTTCAGCTTGCCAAATCTGGCTATCTCTCTCCCTCCTCGCGCTTCTCATGCTACCATGGTTCCAGCTCCAGTTTTCCTTCCTCGATCAACCTCTTCCCTTCTCTCCTACCTCTCGGTTCCAGCCCTGCCTCTCGGTTCCAGTCTTACCTCTCAGTTTGCTGCAACTTCTTCCCCTTTCTAGTTTCGTTTTCTGCTTCCTTTCCCCCTCGGCAGGCTCGGCTTCCCTTCTCTTATCCCCTTCTTTTTCTTTTCCTCTTGGCCAGTAGCTTCCCTCTTTTCTTTCTTTCCCAGATCAACCCCTTCTTCCTTTCCTTTCTTCTCTTTTCTTCTCTTCTCTTTCTTCCTCGGCCAGCTCTCCTCTTTCTACTCTTTTCTTTCCTTCTTTCTCTTCTTCTCCAGCTGAGCAACTCCCTCTCCTTCCTTTCTGCTCTTCTCTTCTTTTCTTTTGCTTTTACTCCTGCCCAGCTCCCTCTGTTTTTTTTTCGAATGCTCCTATTTGTTTCTTTCAATTTCCAGGTGCGGGATTGGCTTCTTTTTGAAGCCAATTCCGTACACCTTATAGGTACATATATTAGTATTATACTATATACATATATATATTATATTTTATTGATATATATATTATATTGATATATATATATATATATGTATTTGTTTATTTATTGGTGTAATATTTGTTTTGTTATTATTTGTGTTTTTATTTCCATTTCCTTTTTTTCATTTTATCATTTTTATTTTTTTTGTCTCGTGTTTTATTTATTTATTTATTAATACTATATATTAAATACTATACACTAAATAATATATATATGCTATATATTATTATTCTTTTATCTAAATGTCTAGTATATATGTATATATATATATATACATATTCACCTATGTATATATCTACATATATACATTTTCTTGTATAATTTATCCAAAGACATAATATCCATGCCTTCCATGAAATTTTCATTATTCCGTAAATGAAATAGTACCGGGATTCCATCATTCTTCATAAATTCTCGATACAAGTATTTACATCAACCATTTTCAACTAATAAATTAAAATTTTCCAATCCCTCCGTGCTTGCATTTGCTTGTGTCACTCCCTATATTTTGGGTTCCCTGTCGTTCACGGGCTTCTTGGTTCCTACAGTCCTCAAGCCCTACAACGAACATTCACACTTCCATTAATATATATTATTTCCATTTTTTATATAATCTATTTAAATGTAGGAAATTTGTGGGGTTTACATTCTCCCCACCATAAAAGAATTTGGTCCTCCAAATTCATTCGAGTCCATCTGTCTACGATCACCCAGATTGTATTATGCTCCTTTCGGGTCCTTGGTAATCCCATTATGAAATCCATAGTAATGTGCACCCATTTCCAAGTAGGCACTAGAAGAAACTTAAGTAACCTCGCTGGTCTTTGGTGTTCGATCTTAATCTGTTGGCAAATCAAATACTTGGCCACAAGCTCAGCTACATCTCTTTTCATACCGACCAACCAATACACCTTTCGTAAATCATGGTACATCTTAGTACTCCCTGGGTGAATGGTGTACCGAGAACAATGAGACTCCTTTAAGATCCTTTGCCGTAGGGCATCATCGTTTGAGACCCCAAACTTATCACAATTTCCCATTTATCCTTAATGAGAACTTATTCTTAATTTATATCACTTGATCCAAATCACTTCACATACCAGAGATATTCGTACCTTCCATACATCTCTTATTCCAATATGACTTGTATATTCAAGATTTATCTCATTTCAAAGCTTGTCTCATTTCATACATCAACTTATAGCAAAATTTCTTTCCTTATACCAATTAAGTCTCACATTCAGAACATAAGAATATAGAAATTTCAATCCTTAGATTTAATACGTAATCCATATTCCAAAGTTTCCTTATATCTCAACTTTAAATTTTCATAATAGTTTGAATCTTTCCCATTAACATGTAACCTCTGTTTGGGAAATCCTACTTACACCCATTCTTAATACACTGTGACCCAAGAGACTACGAGTCTCCTTAAAATTTAGCACTAGTACACTCCAAAGTGGGTCACTCGGTCCGAAAATCTCCCCTTCATATAGTTCTTGTAATTGCTCTCTCAGTATTTCTAATCCAAGCAAAGTCACTCAGTATAGTGGTTTGTGTAATTAATTCGATACAACCTGCTAAATTAATTCTAGAACTTCTCCTTTTAGTTTAGGGGTAACTTTGATAAATCATTTGATCATGTGTCAAAAAACTTTCACTGTTTACAGGGATGTTTCTATACTCCGAACTCGCCCTATCTTTATCAATCATGTAAGTAGTGTGATCTTTAAAGTCTTATTTATACCATTAGTTCCCTGATTCATTCTTCCAGCATAGTGACTGTGCTCTTTCATTGTCACTATTTCCTTTATAGATCTCTTTTTCGTCATTCTCTTTATCTTTCCCCTTTTTTGTGAGTTTAGAAATATACAATTCATATCATCATAATTGTGCCTTAGGCACTGCTTCCTCAAAATAATTTCAAATGGAGTCATCTTAGCTTGACTAAATATCTCAATATCTCCTATGAGTTTCTGAACTCCCTTTATCAAACAATTCTTGCAACTACTTTTTCAATTCCTCAAGATCCACAAAGTCCATTCGACAAGGAGACTTCGAGATTGGCTGTGTCTCTAGTGCCAAATCTATAGTGAATTCCAACTCTCTCTCCAGTGGTAGTCCCGATAGTTCCTCAGGAAACACACCTGAAAACTTGCATACCACAGATATGTCCTGGATACTTGGACATTCCCAACTAGTATCGGAGATGAATGCAATATAACCTTCACATTAATATGTTAACCAAAAATTTTCATCAATAGTCAAAATCATAAACTTTATCCCTTAACTGCAAAATATACATTAAACTTACTAGGTAAGGAGAAGGTTACAGTTTTAGAGTAGCAGTCTAAACTTACACGGTTGGTGGTTAGCCAATCCATACCCAAAATTACATCAAAGCCATACATGCTCAACAAAATTAGATCTGCTAATATGATCCTATCTCCTACCTTGATTTCGCAATTCCTACATACCACATCAGTCCTAGGCAAAGGCCCTTCCATGAGTAACAGGTTTCTTGCCTTTCTCTACTATGGTAGCCCATCTCTGTGGGACTTGTCTCTGGGGAGCTTGCCTCTTAGGTTGTCGTGGTGGCTCTGGGGGCTGTGGAAACTTATTCAGTGGGCAATCCTTAATCATGTACCCCGTTTTTCCATACCTAAAGCAGCTCATTGTGGTCTTGTAACAAATACCTTCATGGCGTTTACCGCACTCCCTACATAACTTCTCATATTGCTGCAGACCTCTGGTAGTCTGTGGGGTAGCTATAGGAACCGTGGCCCTATCAATCCTAGCCCGAGACTCATCTGTCATCCGTCTCTTAGGTTGACCTCTCTTGAACTCCTTCCTCATAAACTCTGTTCGCTTACTCTTATCCCTGTTTTTTCCTTAAATGTTGGAGGCTTCATCTCTAGGAAATTCCTCATCCTGCCGATATCCTTCTCCTCCCTCCAAGCCTGTACAGGAGGTTGAAGCGCCATAGGTACTGGAGGAACTTGTGGAGGAGGAGGTGGTGTTGTTTGTGGAGGAGTCGGCACCGGAGTAGGAATTGGTGTCGTGCCAACTGAATCGAAAATGTTTGCCCCTAGATGTTGGGCAATCATGGCCATTATCGACTCCAAACATCGCTCGAGGCGCTGCTCCAACCACTGCTCGAACTGAGCCATACAAGTACGAAAACTCTCTGGCTCGGGTGAAAGAGGTGGAGGTGGTTGGGCTTGCCTCCAAAGACGTCCACGTCTTCCACTCATCATGCAAGTGATCTAATACCTGCGCGTAATTCCAAAGTTCGAACATTAAAGTCATTAAGTATACATTACCTACAACCTGACAAGCACAAATATTGGGATGTAATTTTATCCTTATTTTCGACACTGATAGTACTAGACAACCTTTGCTCTGATACCACTTAAACTATAACGACCCTTGACCCTTAAAAATCGGGGGAAATTTTTTTTTTGAATTTAATTTACCCACTTATTCCCTTTTTCACTTAGGTTGTATTCCTGTGCAGTGTCAAAACACTTTTCCTAATTCTTTACTCGTAATTATAATTATTTCCATACTTTAACTTATATGGCTGATAGAACTTTTGGCAGCATAACGACTTATATATGAGCCTACCCACCTGCAAATTAGTTGTTTTCGACAATCCTAGATATCCAAAACTACCAAGCATGCTTTCCAACAATCCTAGATATCTACAACTACCAAGCATACTTTTCCCAATCCACTTTTATAGCTCAATATATCGATTTCGATTTAATACTAGAAATCTCAAAATATAAACCCAAAATAATATTGTTTACATTGTTTTCCTTACAAATTACATCCCAACAAAAATATTCCCAATATACGTGTCTATGCATACAGATATGTCTGGTACAGGAATGTAAATGTATACCTTTCTGCGTGTACAAAAAATAGCCTAAGGTAGCTCTTCCCACCAGCCTACGTCGTGTACGTGGTAGGTAGCGTCTATAGATTCACTGCAAATGATCTGAAGGTAGATGGGTGAGCTTTTGGGGAAAAGCCCAGTAAGATAATACTTTTAAAACAGTTCTGATATATGAAAGCATTTGAAGTTGTTCATAGAATGAAACTTAATGCAATACATAAATTTCCATTTCATGCATAATCATCATAAACATTTTGTGAATATTTTGTAATCATTTCGTAAACATTTAATGAATATTTCATAATCATTTCATAAACCTTTCATGAATATTTTGTAATCATTTCACAAACATTTCATGAATATTTCATAATCGTTTCATAAACATTTCATGAAGATTTCATAATCATTTCGTATATATCATGAAAACACATATTCATTCATCATAGTCGATTTTCATAATCAAATCGAGGAGACTAGGCTATAACTAAGTCATGCGATACGTGTCATTCTTCGTAGAGAGTCATCATACCTATAGCCATGGTAAGGGGGGCTATAGACTGGATCAGGTTCGTACAACAATAATAATTATAAACACGGGTAGTATCTTCTTATTTCTTATCATATACTAACACATAGCTAGGGCACGGGCACCTATGGCACTCACCGTGCGGGGAACATTCATGAGTGCTGCACGGGCACAAGATACTACCAATACATCATCATAAATCATCAGTAGCATGGCATCTTCCACACATGTTGAGTCAAGTGCTAAAGGGGCCATACGTACTGGCACCCAAGTGGTGTAGCCGGAACACCACAAGAAGTAACCATGCATGAAGCCTATAGTCTCAAAAACAGAGTTTTCAAAATCTTTCTTGGGTTATACAACCCATGAATTCATATCGAGTAATAAAATCAAATTCCTTGTAATCTGAAAACTCTTTCATAAAACCAAAAGACTGTGTGACACTTTGTTCCCGCAGGACTCAAGAGGTGCCCCCCACAATTCCCTTTCGAAAACAAGTTTCTTTTCTTACATACTTTTGAAATTGTCAAAAGTTTCTTTAACGATATGGATATAAAAACATAAATAAATGTAAAACATCCATATGCTTCATACCTTAGGAAATTCATTTCACAACATGGAAGGTACTCGGGCAATATTTCGATAAATTAAAACATGCATCGTAAACAGTTTCACAAGTATGAAAGCATTGATAAATCATTTCAAATCATATGCTCTTTCATAAAATCATTTATCGGTGAAACAAAAATGCATTATCAGAACTAAGTTAAATAATACCTCTTACCTCGATTGATCGGATATCCTAAATTTGAACGGTGACGCCTCCTAGTACCTCCTTTAATTCCTTCTACAATCACCTACACCAAAATTGTATACTTAGCACCCTATTCATGCAAATCGTCCGAATTGCGTTAAAATCGTAACCTATCGTTAATACTGCGTGTGTACGTATTATTGTATATACCTAGGCCAACACGCACGTTTATATATTTTCCCTTACCACAAATTATTTTGTACGTACAAATATTGACATACACCTTATTATATACATCTACATGTATATACTCATGAATATATATATATATATATATATATACTCATATATATATATATATATATTATCATTTGTCTTCATTTTTCCCTATCTAATATATATACATTCTATGTATGTACATATACTAGCACACATTCATCTTATATACACCCATATGTATATGCACCTAAATAAATAAATATATCTATATATATATATATATACATATATACACACACTCCTATATATATTAGCATTATTTTCCATTTTTCCTTATCACATATGCATACATATTCTTTTTATGTACATATACTAGCTTATCCATTCATTATATACACCTATATGTATATGCACCTAAATAAATATATATATATATATACACTCATATATATATTATTATTGTTTTCCATTTTTCCTTATCACATATACATACATATTTGCCCACTCCTCATCATTCCCATTTTTGTCTAATCAAATTTGCCCTAACATGCTTATGTATACTATACATACAATACATATATATACATGTACATTAAATACACATATATACATATATATATATACCATTTAACTTTTCTATTTTCTTTTTTCTTCTTTTTTTTTTTAATTTGCTTTCTCTCTTTCTCGCCTACTCCTTTCTTTCTTTCACTTCTTCTCCACGACTTCACTGTTTATCTCCTTTCTCTTCTCCCTTTTTTTCCAAGGTCTCGGTGTTTGCTCATTTTCTCCATCCTTCCGGTACCCCCATTAGCAGCCTTGGGTCTTAGCCATCATCACCATCGCCATCACACCTCTTCCTCTCGATCCCCTGCTGGTTTCCTTCCTTTGTTTGACTCCCTGTTCCTAGCTTCAATCCTCGATTTCTGCCTTCTTACTTCTATTTTCAACTTGCCAAATCCGATTATCTCTCTCCCTCCTTGCACTTCTCATGCTACCATGGTTCCAGCTCCGGTTTTCCTTCCTCGGTCCACCTCTTCCCTTCTCCCCTGCCTATTGGTTCCAGCCCTGCCTCTCGGTTCCAGCCTTGCCTCTCGGTTTGCTTCAACTTCTTCCCCTTTCTAGCTTTATTTTTTGCTTCCTTTCCCCCTCGGAAGACTCGGCTTCCCTTCTCTTCACCTCTTCTTTTTCTTTTCCTCCCGGCCAACAGCTTCCCTCTTTTCTTTCTTTCCCCGATCAACCCCTTCTTCCTTTCCTTTCTTCTCTTTTCTTCTCTTCTCTTTCTTCATCGGCCATCTCTCCTCTTTCTCCTCTTTTCTTTCCTTCTTTCTCTTCTTCTCCAGCCGAATAACTCCCTCTCCTTCCTTTCTCCTATTCTCTTGTTTTCTTTTGCTTTTTCTCCCGCCCAGCTCCCTCTGTTTTTTTTTCGAATGCTACTCTTTGTTTCTTTCAATTTCCAGGTGCGGGATTGGCTTCTTTTTGAAGCCAATTCTGTACACCTTATAGGTACATATGTCACTACCCAAATTACCTAAAAATCAGAGTAAATTTTTCAATTTTTCATTTATTATTTAATTCTTATCTTTCTCTCATCGTGACCATCCTACAACATAGTTGGGCTATGATTCGGTGTTAGTCACCTCTTACCTATTTACCATTTCCATAATTGCATTCACATATCAGAGTTTAATATCCTTTGACATTAAATAAATACATACACAATGGTATTTATATCTCTACATCCCCGACCTCATATTCGTTTACAGTACTGTGCATTTCATATTTAGATACAAAACTATACAAATGTGTATACCTGTCTCTCGATGGGAAGCAGCGAATACCAAGTCTGCAAGTCCTCAGCCGCTAATAACTATTGCGAGTGCTCTGAAAAGATGGGAAAATAAGGGGGTGAGCAAACCACACGCTCAGTAAGGCAATTATGCAAGTAAGTAGATATCTCTACTATCTACATGCTTATAATGCCATGCCCTTAAATCCATTTCTTTTCATTAAAATCATCACACACAAAGTCATGCAACCATCAATGACTTAGTTTATACAACTGTTCGTGCATATATAAATCATACTACTTATGCATCAAAGCATTTTATGTGACATCATTAAATCATAATAAGCATGAATTTAATCAAAATTGTTCAGTCTTTCATGTCATGTAAGTCAAATCATGGATTTCAAATGAAAGCATGGAAAACATCATCATGCTACTTGTCACGCCCCGAAAATGCAGAAAATAGGGCAAATTTAAAACTTTTTTTTTTTACTCGTTAATTCACAAATAAAGAGTGCATTCCTGTGCAGTGTCATACATCATCATAATTATCATGCCTCAGGATCTCAACATCATATAACATATATTGTACCGTATACAAATACTCAATTCCAAGTTAATTAATCCTAATACATCCCATATAATGTCATACATCAAGTGTCTGCAAATACATTAATAGTCTGGGTACATGAAAAGATAAATATACCTCAAAGTACAAATTATATAGCCTGGAGCTCGAATCCTCCACTAGCCACTACTCCGTACGTCGCAGGGAAGTCCTTATTCACTTGAAGAACTCTGGGGGGAAAGAAAAACAGGGTGAGCTTCTAAATCGCTCAGTAAAGGGGGTAGGGAACTCATTTCATAAACCAAAATGCACATCACAAAGCATTTATTTGTATGTGAAACTCATTTGAAAACCATAGCATGAAAATACTCAAAACGACACTCTCATGTGTCAAGTCATGTGAAAACATGAAGTAAAAAGGCTCACTCTAGAGCAAAACAAAGCATGTGAAAATACGCGTTAAACGCTTTCTCAAATAACGTGGCATAGCCACTGATTTAAAATCACACGTGGCATAGCCACAATACACACGTGGCAAAGCCACCGAATTATTTTCTCACGTGGCATAGCCACAAAACACACGTGGCAAAGCCACTGAATTATTTTCTCACGTGGCATAGCCACAGAATAGGGTTTCTCAACGTGGAACTGCCACCAATGGGGTTTCTCAATGTGGCACTGCCACCAATGGGGTTTTCTCAACGTGGCACAGCCACCAATAGGGTTTCTCAACGTGGCACTGCCACCAATGGGGTTTCTCAACGTGGCACTGCCACCAATGGGGTTTCTCAACGTGGCACAGCCACAGAATAGGTCATTCTCACGTTACCAGAACGGAGAAGAAATCGGGCTTACATGCTACCAGAGCAATGCCCGGTGTGTACTCACAACTACACACCTAAGTCTTATCACATAAGACGGGTTTGCCTTCACGTAGAACTCGTAATGGTTTCTCTCTCATAAAACTCATTTGAAAACCGTTTTGTACTCAACACAAAACGAAATAAAAACCGAGTTCTAACCGACAAAGCACACGCACACATTTCTCAAATCTCAATGTTTCCTTAACGTAGAGCCCAGTTATAAACTCATAAAACATTGGGCTCCAACCGGCTATAAAATCGTGTGCAGTTCAAATCTCAACACAAAACTCTCAACATGCTTGTTTATAAATCATAAATCATGCTATAACAGTTTACAAATCACATACACAAATGGTTTAGATTTCCCTTACCTCTTTGCACCTCGTATAGTGCAATCGTTCCCCCGTATCACGGACTAGCCTCGCATTCCACTCTGGAACTCCCGAGTTGTCCAAACGATGTTAAAAACATCAATACTCAACATCACATAAACCTCAATTCTCAAAATCGAGCATAATTGCTCATAACACCTCAAATCCCTTGATTCTCGTAACTCAACCCTAAACTACAACCTCATTTTCAATATCTCGAAGTTCTACATCTCTAATACCAATTATCTACGCTAATTTACCACCTTGTCTATATTTTCGTTTATAGCACAATCCTCAAAATTGCCACAATTTCCAAATATCGACATTAATCCAACTACATTACGATCTCATCAATCCCTAATCATTTCTCTACTATTTCAACACAATTACAACCACCAATAACATCAAATCAGCTCAAATATCAAGATCGAGGTTTAGAAATTACCCAAAGCTGGTGAGACGCACAACTCACGCCTCGATCCGATTCGTCCTTCGATTTCCAAGTATGTTGTTCTCCCTTTGATGAGGAACAACTTTCCTTCTTACCACAATAGCTGATTCGGCCGAAAATGGGGGATTTGGAGGAGTGAGAAACTAGGTTTTTGGAAAAATGGAGGTTTGGAAGAGAGAGAAAGTAAAATTTCAGGAGAAAACACAGGTTCCTTATATAGACTGGAGGTAGGAGATCGATCTGCCTCTTGATGAGATCGATCTGTGTTTGAAATTTGGGGACGATCTGGGTAATTTTATGCCTAGGAGATCGATCTGTCGAAGGGTGAGATCGATCTCTTTATGGCTTTATGAGATCGATCTGCTCCTAAGGAGATCGATCTTCTCCCTAAACAGAAGCATTTGGAGATCGATCTCCTCCTCATGAGATCGATCTTCTCTCAAACAGATTCATTAGGAGATCGATCTCTTCCTCATGAGATCGATCCCTTCTCAAACAGATTCATTAGGAGATCGATCTCTTCCTCATGAGATCGATCCCTTCTCAAACAGATTCATAAGGAGATCGATCTCTTCCATTGGAGATCGATCTGCTCTTCAAATTTCCCCTTCCTCGTCATTTTTAACTCACCAGATCGATCTCTCCTTCTCCCAGATCGATCTGTCCTCATGCTTCATGCTCATTTTACACACTTAACATATAAATCTCCAATTATAATTCCCACAATTCACTTAGCTCAATAAATTACACTTCAATTTATTATTACATCATTAAAATATGTCTGAAATTCTCAGATCTCACATCCTCCCCACCTTAAAAAGAATTTGGTCCTCCAAATTCAACTCAACTAGTTAAAATAGATGGGGGTATTTCTCCTTCATGAGACTCTCTAGTTCCCACGTCGCTTCTTCCCTTGAGTGATGCTTCCACAAGACTTTCACTAATGGGATGCTCTTGGTTCTCAGTACCTTCTCTTTTCTATCGAGAATCCGGACGGGTTCCTCAATGTAGCTCATGTCCTCCTGTATGTCCATCTCATCATACTCTATGACATGAGAAGGGTCCGGGTGGTACTTCCTCAACATAGATACATGAAAAACGTTGTGTATTCTGGACATCTGTGGGGGTAATGCTAATCTGTAAGCTACCTCACCCACTTTCTCAAGAATCTCAAATGGTCCTATGTATCGAGGACTCAATTTCCCTTTCTTCCCAAATCGCATGATACCCTTGCTCGGTGATACTCTCAGAAATACTGCATCACCAGCATCAAACTCGAGTGGCCGTCTACGCACATCCGCGTAGCTTTTTTTTTTTGTCTACTCTGTGCAGGCCGTAACCTCTCACATATGAGTTTCACACTCTGTACGGCTTGCTCAACAAGCTCGGGAGCATTTATCTTTCTGTCACCGACTTCTTCCCAAGCTACAGGGGATCTACACCTCCTACCATATAGAGCCTCAAAAGGTGCCATTCCAATACTCGCATGATAGCTGTTATTGTACGCAAACTCTGCTAGGGGCAGGTGATCATCCCATGATCCCTTAAAATCCATCGTACACGCCCTCAACATATCCTCCAGGGTCTGAATAGTCCTCTCTGACTGACCATCTGTCTGAGGATGATAGGCGGTACTAAAACTCAATCGAGATCCCATGGACTCCTGAAACTGGGTCCAGAATCTGGAAGTAAATCGAGAATCTCTATTAGAAGTAATACTCACTGGAGCCCCATGTAATCTAGCTATCTCGCTGACATATAGCTCAGCTAAGGCATCCACAGTATCTGTGCTCTTGATGGCAAGGAAGTGGGCACTCTTGGTCAATCTATCCACAATGACCCATATCGCGTCACGACCTCTTCGGGTCCTCGATAAACCCATAATAAAGTCCATAGTGACATGCTCCCATTTCCATGTAGGTACAGGTAAGGGCTGTAGTAGTCCTCCGGGCTTTCGATGCTCAGCTTTCACTTGCTGGCATACTAAACACCTGGCCACATACTCTGCCACATCTCGCTTCATACCACTCCACCAATACACCTTTCTCAAGTCTCGGTACATCTTAGTACTCCCTGGGTGCATGGTGTATCGCGAGCAGTGGGATTCTCTCAGTATCTGTCTCTTCAGGGTATCATCGTCCGGTACACAAATCCGTCCTCTGAATCTCAACAACCCATCCTCACTGATGGTGAGATCCGACTGCGAACTCTGCTCAGCTTGGCTAACCATGTCTATCAATCTCTGATCACTGCGCTGCCCAGTTCTAATCTGATCCATGATCCTGGGCTCTATCCGCAGGCTAGCCAAAAATCCAGTCTCTACCTCTTTAACTCTGATCCGAAGTTCGGTGAACTGCTCTAACAAATCCCATTCCCTGATCATCATAGCAGATATCATACTCTTCCTGCTCAGGGCATCAGCAACCACATTCGCCTTACCCGGATGATATAGAATCTCGCAGTCATAATCCTTAAGGAGTTCCATCCATCTCCTTTGTCTCATGTTTAACTCTTTCTGATCAAAGAGATATCTCAAACTCTTGTGATCAGTGAAGATCTGGAATCTTTCCCCATATAAGTAATGTCGCCAGATCTTCAAAGCAAATACCACAGCGGCTAACTCCAAATCATGCGTGGGATAATTCCGCTCATGGTTTTTCAGTTGTCGCGATCCATATGCGACCACTCTTCCGTGCTGCATAAGCACACACCCCAATCCTTGGTGAGATGCATCACTATACACCGAGAATCCTCCCGATCCCTCGAGAATAGTTAACACAGGTGCCACTGTCAATCTCCTCTTTAACTCTTGAAAATTGAGCTCACATTGATCAGTCCATATGAACGAGTCTCCTTACGCGTGAGCTTAGTCAAAGGAGCGGCAATCCTCGAGAATCCTTCCACAAATCTCCTGTAATACCCTGCCAAACCAAGGAAGCTTCGTATCTCAGTCACTGTCCTCGGTCTTTCCCAATTAGCACAGCTGTTATTTTACTCGGATCCACTGATACTCCTTCCTCTGAGACTACATGCCCAAGGAAAGCTATCCGGTTCAGCCAAAATTCACACTTACTAAGCTTTCCGTATAATTGCTTATCTCGGAGTATCTGAAGTACTAACCACAAATGCTGTGCATGCTCCTCATACGACCGAGAATACACCAGGATATCATCGATAAAGACTATCACAAACTTATCCAGATAGTCTCTGAACACCTCGTTCATCAATCTCATAAATGCTGCAGGGGCGTTCGTCAATCCAAAGGACATCACCAGAAATTCGTAATGGCCATACCTTGTCCTGAAGGCCGTCTTTGGAATATCTTCCTCCTTGATCCTCAATTGGTGATAGCCCGATCTCAAATCAATCTTAGAAAAGACTGATGCCCCTCTTAGCTGATCAAGTAGATCGTCAATCCTGGGCAGTGGGTATTTATTCTTCACCGTGGCTTTATTCAATAGCCGGTAGTCCACACATAATCTGAGACTACCATCCTTCTTCTTAACAAACAGTACTGGCGCTCCCCACGGCGAAACACTGGGTCTAATAAACCCTTGATCTAATAACTCCTGCAGTTGCTTCCTCAATTCCTCAAGTTCCACTAATGCCATCCTGTAGGGAGGTTTAGAGATCGGCTGAGTATCCGGTACCAAATCAATGGTAAACTCCAGCTCTCTCTCTAGTGGTAAACCTGGCAATTCATCTGGGAAAACATCCAGAAATTCGCAAACCACAGGTATATCCTCAATCCTCGGGTGTTCCCGCTTATCATCTGAGATGAGTGTCTCATAACCTTCACATGAATAATCATATTTAATAATCTCCAAAATAATGTTAAAATTCTCAAATGACTTACTAGAATTCCATATATACATTTCCTCAATATCTCAACCGTACACTGTAAGGTTCAGGTAGGGAGAAAGTTACAATCTTAGTGTAGCAGTCTAAACTCACTCGATTGGTTGCCAACCAATCCATCCCCAGAATTACATCAAACCCATGTATATTCAACATGATTAGATCTGCTAACATCACTCTATCTCCCACCTTTATTTCACATCCTCTACAGATTAACTCAGTTCTCTGAGATTCACGCATAGGGGTATTTACATGTAGTATATATTCTAGAGGTTCAAACTTCAAGTTTAATCTACATGCAAAATGCTCAGAAATAAACGAATGCGTGGATCCTGAATTAATCAACACATGAGCCTCATAATTACAGACAGAGAGTGTACCTCTTATAGTCTCTGCCGAAGAGTCTGCGGTCTCCTTATCCAGGGCAAACACTCGTCCCTGTGCCACAGGTTTCTTCCCTTTCTCTACCGCAGTAGCCCGTCTCCGGGGATCCACTCTCTAAGGCTGTTGTCTAGTGGGCTCCGAAGCATGTAGTATCTGAGGTTAGGGACAGTCCTTCACTCTGTGACCCATGTCACCACATCTGAAACATCCATGGATCGACCCAATACAACTTCCCTCATGCGATCGGCCACAATCTCTACAAATCCTCATCTCCGGCCTGACATATCGAGGGGCCTCCTTGATAATAGGATAGGCTCTGGGTCTCTCCAATCTGTCCTTCTGCACCTCAATCCTTCCTCTTCTGAAGGAACCTCTCCGAGCCTCTGACTGGAAAAGTGCTGGCCTCTTGCCCTTATCTCTATTCACCGCTCTGAGCTCATTCTGGGATTGTACCATCTCAATCCCTCTTTCAACCTCTTGTGCTCGTCTCAGAGCATCTCCAAACTCGGTAATACATAGCCCCATCAGTCTATCTCTAATAATGGGCTTCAACCCATACACAAACTTCTCTGTGCGGAGCTCTTCACTCTTGAAGGTCTCTGGGTCATATCTCAGTAGTGCGGTGAACTGGCTCTCATAGTCATCCACCAACATGTCACCCTGTACCAAACTCAAAAACTCGGCCTGTTTCCTTCTCTGGGCGGCTCGTGGTACATATTGGGTTCTAAAAGCTGTCTGGAACTCTTCCCAACCAATCACATCCTGGTGGGACATCAAGATACCCTGGGTAGTACCCCACCAATCTCGAGCTCTCCCCTTCAGCATATAGGCACTCATACTGACTCTCTCAGTATCGGTGCACCCCAGTAAATCAAATATAACTCTCAACTCCGTCAACCACTCCTCAGCCTCTGTAGGATCCTTCTTTCCCTTAAATGCGGGTGGATTCATCTTCAGAAATTCCTTTAGTCGGACCTTACTTCTGTCCTCAGGCTGAGTGACGGGAGGCACTGGGGGTATGGGAGGTCCTGGTGGTGGTGTAGGGGTAGTATCCGAGGCATTAACTCCAAAGTGTTGCGCGAATAGCGCCTCTATCTGCTCAAAACCTTGCCTCACATCGGTCTCAATCCGATTAAATCGAGAGTTAGGACTCTCTGGTTGTGGGACAGGTGGTGGAGGGGACTCTGCCTGCCTCCTCGAATGACCTCGTCGTTTACTCATTCTCAATCTCAACTCGTCTCCTGCGCGTACATATCACAATCGATTGAAATTTCAATCCTCAATTTCATTTCATGACCAGACTATTACAGACACTTGGGATGTATTCTATTTCACTTAACCGACACTGACAGTACTAGACACCCTAAGCTCTGATACCAAGAAAACTTTGTCACGCCCCGAAAATGCGGAAAATAGGGCAAATTTAAAACTTTTTTTTTTTACTCGTTAATTCACAAATAAAGAGTGCATTCCTGTGCAGTGTCATACATCATCATAATTATCATGCCTCAGGATCTCAACATCATATAACGTATATTGTACCGTATACAAATACTCAATTCCAAGTTAATTAATCCTAATACATCCCATATAATGTCATACATCAAGTGTCTGCAAATACATTAATAGTCTGGGTACATGAAAAGATAAATATACCTCAAAGTACAAATTATATAGCCTGGAGCTCGAATCCTCCACTAGCCACTACTCCGTACGTCGCAGGGAAGTCCTTATTCACTTGAAGAACTCTGGGGGGAAAGAAAAACAGGGTGAGCTTCTAAATCGCTCAGTAAGGGGGGTAGGGGACTCATTTCATAAACCAAA
Organism: Firmiana major; assembly: GCA_033439115.1. NCBI lineage: Eukaryota > Viridiplantae > Streptophyta > Magnoliopsida > Malvales > Malvaceae > Firmiana > Firmiana major. The sequence goes on from CM065910.1 coordinate 27,338,555, forward strand.
ATGCACATCACAAAGCATTTATTTGTATGTGAAACTCATTTGAAAACCATAGCATGAAAATACTCAAAACGACACTCTCATGTGTCAAGTCATGTGAAAATATGAAGTAAAAAGGCTCACTCTAGAGCAAAACAAAGCATGTGAAAATACGCGTTAAACGCTTTCTCAAATAACGTGGCATAGCCACTGATTTAAAATCACATGTGGCATAGCCACAATACACACGTGGCAAAGCCACCGAATTATTTTCTCACGTGGCATAGCCACAAAACACACGTGGCAAAGCCACTGAATTATTTTCTCACGTGGCATAGCCACAGAATAGGGTTTCTCAACGTGGCACTGCCACCAATGGGGTTTCTCAACGTGGCACTGCCACCAATGGGGTTTTCTCAACGTGGCACAGCCACCAATGGGGTTTTCTCAACGTGACACTGCCACCAATGGGGTTTCTCAACGTGGCACTGCCACTAATGGGGTTTCTCAACGTGGCACTGCCACCAATGGGGTTTCTCAACGTGGCACAGCCACAGAATAGGTCATTCTCACGTTACCAGAACGGAGAAGAAATCGGGCTTACATGCTACCAGAGCAATGCCCGGTGTGTACTCACAACTACACACCTAAGTCTTATCACATAAGACGGGTTTGCCTTCACGTAGAACTCGTAATGGTTTCTCTCTCATAAAACTCATTTGAAAACCGTTTTGTACTTAACACAAAACGAAATAAAAACCGAGTTCTAACAGGCAAAGCACGCGCACACATTTCTCAAATCTCAATGTTGCCTTAACGTAGAGCCCAGTTATAAACTCATAAAACATTGGGCTCCAACCGGCTATAAAATCGTGTGCAGTTCAAATCTCAACACAAAACTCTCAACATGCTTGTTTATAAATCATAAATCATGCTATAACAGTTTACAAATCACATACACAAATGGTTTAGATTTCCCTTACCTCTTTGCACCTCGTATAGTGCAATCGTTCCCCCGTATCATGGACTAGCCTCGCATTCCACTCTGGAACTCCCGAGCTGTCCAAACGATGTTAAAAACATCAATACTCAATATCACATAAACCTCAATTCTCAAAATCGAGCATAATTGCTCATAACACCTCAAATCCCTTGATTCTCGTAACTCAACCCTAAACTACAACCTCATTTTCAATATCTCGAAGTTCTACATCTCTAATACCAATTATCTACGCTAATTTACCACCTTGTCTATATTTTCGTTTATAGCACAATCCTCAAAATTGCCACAATTTCCAAATATCGACATTAATCCAACTACATTACGATCTCATCAATCCCTAATCATTTCTCTACTATTTCAACACAATTACAACCACCAATAACATCAAAATCAGCTCAAATATCAAGATCGAGGTTTAGAAATTATCCAAAGCTGGTGAGACGCACAACTCACGCCTCGATCCGATTCGTCCTTCGATTTCCAAGTATGTTGTTCTCCCTTTGATGAGGAACAACTTTCCTTCTTACCACAATAGCTGATTCGGCCGAAAATGGGGGATTTGGAGGAGTGAGAAACTAGGTTTTCTGAAAAATGGAGGTTTGGAAGAGAGAGAAAGTGAAATTTCAGGAGAAAACACAGGTTCCTTATATAGACTGCAGGTAGGAGATCGATCTGCCTCTTGATGAGATTGATCTGTGTTTGAAATTTGGGGACGATCTGGGTAATTTTATGCCTAGGAGATCGATCTGTCGAAGGGTGAGATCGATCTCTTTATGGCTTTATGAGATCGATCTGCTCCTAAGGAGATCGATCTTCTCCCCAAACAGAAGCATTTGGAGATCGATCTCCTCCTCATGAGATCGATCTTCTCTCAAACAGATTCATTAGGAGATCGATCTCTTCCTCATGAGATCGATCCCTTCTCAAATAGATTCATAAGGAGATCGATCTCTTCCATTGGAGATCGATCTGCTCTTCAAATTTCCCCTTCCTCGTCATTTTTAACTCACCAGATCGATCTCTCCTTCTCCCAGATCGATCTGTCCTCATGCTTCATGCTCATTTTACACACTTAACATATAAATCTCCAATTATAATTCCCACAATTCACTTAGCTCAATAAATTACACTTCAATTTATTATTACATCATTAAAATATGTCTGAAATTCTCAGATCTCACACTACTGCATTTAAATCATTTCATTAAAACTGCAGTAAAACTAACCCTTTCGGGTCAATTATCTCATAAAATAATTCATTTAAAATTCATTATAAAACTTCGTTTATAAAACCACCCTTCTTCCAGGGTCACAAATCATAAAATCATGAAATCATAAAATCGTCAAATCGAGGGCCTGACCCCTCCTTCGAGTCTACCCTGGTTAATCAGACCACAAGTTAATCATTGAGACAAATAGCTGATTATATCAGTAACATCGAGGACTATGGCCATATCCTAGTGATCCCTGGCAACATGCTACCTAGTGTGCGGGGTATCACACCTGAAACGGGAGGTGGGTCGTCCTACCCGCTAGAACAACATAACACCAGGATTGCGAGGGCAAGGCTTGCTGCCTTGTGGCTAATACCACTCCACTCCAACAATCCCAACGGTACAGCGTACTCCGCATGACATACACGATAAAATGTACATCGTGAACCCAAGCTCAATCAGGGGTGCCTGTAATAGGCCTTATCCACCCAAATCATCTCTGTCTCAGTATGCACGTGTGAGCATATCATCTCACTGTGACACACATCTACAGGAGGCTCCAACACGGCTATATGCATGTAATATAAATCCCTGTGCGAGCAAAGCTCTAGCACGGCTCCATGCATATTCATGATATCTGAAAACCTCGTGCGAGCGAAGCTCTAACATGGTCTCATAAAAATCTGTAAAATCTGCGTACGAGCAGCGGTCCAGTACGACTTTAACTGATTATAATTTCAAGTAAAATCCACGTACGAGCAATGCTCTAGTACGGATATGTATAAAAACTCAGTGAAAACCTCGTACAAGAAAAACTCCAGTACGACATTCAAATGAGTTATAAAACCATATAAAACTTTGTGCGAGCAACGCTCCAGCACAAATGAATGCTCAAGTAAATCAAATCTCATGCGAGTTACACTCCAGCACGGCTTTATGCATAATTAAATCAAATCTCGTGCGAGTTACACTCCAGCACGGCTTTTATGCAATTATCATATCAAAACTGGATGCGAGCTAGGCTCCAGCATCTCTCATGCATGTCAATCATAAAAACTAGTGTGAGCAATCACTCCAGCACTTTGTTATGCATATTCAGTCAAAAAAAATCAGAACAGATCAAAACATGTCAGACATGTCAAAACAGAGTACGAGCTAGGCTCCAGCAACTCTCATTTCACAATAATAAAAATCAGTGCGAGCACCATGCTCCAGCACATTTCATGCATATGATGTCACACAAGTCGGTGTGAGCAACCGCTCCAGCACATTTATGCACATTCACAAACGTAGATATTGTGCGAACTACGTGTCGGCACCTTCTGTTTCCATATAAACTTGATAGTTGGCCTATTTTCCAAAGAAATTTCATTTAAATATGAATAACACCTACGTAGTGTTATCTTATGAAATTTATACAATTACTGGCCAATCTATAGTTTTGCTTTGATTAAAACCAATAAAATTCCTTAATCATAAAATTCCTTAAATCATGCATTTCATGCATGTCATGCTTTCACCATCCTTAGGTGAACTTCCCTCAATAGGGGTAAAATAGTCTTTTCACCTATTTCGACCCTTAAAATCATTTAAACCACTTTTAGGATCATTATACAATAACCGTGTATAAATACATATTCAGTGTACAGAAAAACTATTAAAATACGCGTAGCTACCTCTAGCTACTCACACAGTTCCCTTACCTCATTTTTTTGTACAGTCTGACATTTCCACTGATGACTCGTCACGCAGTCCGATTTACTTCCAATCTCATCTCTGGAACTGCGGATACACATTCATCAGGTCAAATACAATACAATTTAATGTATTTCATATTTTCTGGGCTTAATTTAAATCATTGGGCTCGTTTACCCATATTGGGCCCGATTATATCATAATAGGCCTTAATCGGCATTAAGCCCGTTTACCACACTTTATCGAGGCCTATGGGGCTCATTGGGCCCATCAGTAATTTATTTAGCCTCGTTCTAAATTCTCAGATATCTCAATTTAGCATTTACGACAATTTATCCAATTTTTCAGAATTTTAACTCATTTATGCGAAAATTAAATCCGTAATTTATGCGTTAAATATCAATCATGCATAACGATGTAAAATTGTCGTAAATAAGGGTTACTTACCCGTTATTCCATGATCGTACACAAATCGAGGCTGTCTCGAGCTCTCGGTTGATGCCAATTGTTGAGCTAAACAATTAAATATATTTCCGGCTAAACTTTTAGTCGATTATTTATCAAATTAAATATTTCAAAATTTAAATCGGTCAATTCGACCGACTTACCCGAAACTCGATTGCATCACTGAAATTTTTCCCAATTTTTCCTCTTTTTTTCCCTTTTTCTTCCTTTTTTCCTCTTTTTTTTGGCTGAACCGGTCCGGTCCGGTTCAACCCAGTTTAGACCACCGGTTCACTCTGTTTTGGTCGGTTCAGTACCTTGTCGGTCGATTCTCCACCTGTTTTCACCGCCAGTGACTCTGCTGGGTCGTCCGCAGCTCGGATCTGGGGTTGGTCTTCCCCGAGGTCACAGAAAAGTGACCGGTTTGGCCATTCTCCCTCGGTGACAATACCCATTTCTGTTTCTTGCCATTTTCCGGCGTTAGCCGCCGTCTTACCCGTTGGTACTGCCACCAATCGACCGGTCTTCCTATAGCACTCCCTCGGCTGGCGGTGGCCGGGCCTGAATCGACGCCGGTCGCCAGGAACTTCTCTTCCCCTCTCGGTCGCCTCGGTTTCTCGTTCCTCACCGCTGATCGTCGCCGTTTGTCGGCTTAGTGGTGTAGGTGGTAGCTCGGTTGGGCTGCCACTTACCTGGGCTTCCATCGGTTGGTGCTTCATTGGACGGTTTTGGCTGCTTCGGTTTCTCTTCTGTTTCACGATTCATTTTTTCGCGTTTTCTGATTTTTTTTTCAATTCAGCTTTTTTTATTATTTTTTTATTATTTTATTTTTAATAATATTTTAATCAATTAAAATATTATTAAAATCTAAAAATATCTAAAAAATTATTATTTTATTCATTTAATCCGTAAATGAATTTCTCATTCCGATTTTACCTTTCCGATATATTTTTCGATTATTTTTTAGATTATTTTTCGATACGAAAATTTCGGTTTATTCTAATAAATTCATATATTGACCAATTTAATCCGAAATTTAATTATTTCTTCATCATTGATCAAGATTTCTCATTCTCATATTTTTAATTAAATTTTTCTTGTCCCGATTAATACCAAATTTTGGTCTTTTGACTATTTTGCCCTTGCACATGTTCGGGAATACCATTTAAATCCTTTTGCATTTTTAAATGCACTCAAAAATTTCTATTCATTCCTTTTGCTCTTACGAAAAAATCGGGTCTTACAACATATATTAGTATTATACTATATACATATATATTATATTTTATTGATATATATATATATTATATTGATATATATATATATATATATATGTATTTGTTTATTTGTTGGTGTATTATTTGTTTTGTTATTATTTGTGTTTTTATTTCCATTTCCTTTTATTTCATTTTATCATTTTTATTTTTATTTGTCTCGTGTTTTATTTATTTATTTATTTATTAATACTATATATTAAATACTATACACTAAATAATATATATGCTATATATATTATTATTCTTTTATTTAAATGTCTAGTATATATGTATATATATATACATATTCACCTATGTATATATCTACATATATACATTTTCTTGTATAATTTATCCAAAGATATCATATCCATGTCTTCCATGAAATTTTCATTATTCCATAAATGAAAGAGTATCAGGATTCCATCATTCTTCATAAATTCTCGATACAAGTGTTTACATCAATAATTTTCAACTAATAAATTAAAATTTTCCAATCCCTCCGTGCTTGCATTTGCTTGTGTCACTCCCTGTATTTCGGGTTCCCTGTCGTTCACGGGCTTCTTGGTTCCTATAGTCCTCGAGCCCTATAACGAACATTCACACTTCCATTAATATATATTATTTCCATTTTTTATATAATCTATTTAAATGTAGGAAATTTGTGGGGTTTACATGATCAGTGCCGTCTGGGATCACTGACTATGTCCATATGTCCTATACTATATTACTATGCTTCATGCCTAGTCTCCACTGAACATGATTTATATTAAGTTAAGGTAATGACTAGGAACGGGCGGGGCCTTGATTTATTGTTTAACTGACTGAAAGAAATTGAGCTGTATTGCATTGTGTATTTCTGAAACTGAACTAAATTTCTTTACTGAACTGATTTACTGTACCAAACTAAACTGATTTACTGTACCGAACTGAGCATGCTTTTCATTGAACGAGCTTTTTATCTATTGAATAGATTGCATGCCGAACTTATTACTATTGTTTTAAATGAAAATGACTATTTTGCAGCATGACATTATGAGCATGTAGATAGTGTAGTTATCTACTTCCTTACATATTTGCCTTACTGAGCTAGTTGTACTCACCCTTTCATTTTCCCCTCTTAACAAAGTACTTGCAATAGTTAGAGAGTCAGCGGTAGTCCTACATTCATATTGCTTGCAGCTTCCCATCGTGCACGAAGGTATACACATTTATATAACTTTTGTATCTGAACATGTAAAAGCACAGTAATGTATATGGATGTAATATTGGGGATGTAAACGTATACGAATATAGCTATGTGATATGTATAAATTAAGTTTAATGAATGTCGATCTTATTGGTAACGTGATATAGAAATGGATATTGAGATAAGCAAAGTGATTGGACTAATGTCGACTCATAGCCTAACCATTTAAATTGTAAAAAGTGAAAATTTTGTAGGGATTTTAGAGAAAAATGGATCACGACACCAAGAATCCAATTCAACACTCTAGAGCTAAGCATATTGAAGTTAGAAATCACTTTATTAGATATCATGTGTAAAAGGGAAATATAGTTCAAGAATATGTTGATACAATCCATCGATTGGCTGATATATTCACCAAAGCTTTGGATAAAGATATATTTTGTACCCTTAGAGGTGAATTAGGTTTGATGAATGCATCATGAGCTTATGTAACGACCCAAATTACCTAAAAATCTTTTTCATTTCTTTACCCGTCGTGAACAGTTATACTACTAAACAGTTGGGCTATGATTCGGTGTTAGTCACCTCTCACCTATTTACCATTCCATTTTCATATTTCATTTACATATCAATTTATTGAACTAAATACATCCCCAATATTACATCCATATACAGTACTGTGCATCTATATGTTCAGATACAAAATTGTACAAATGTGTATACCTGATCTTGATAAGAAGCAGCGGATAACCGAATTGCGAAGCTATTGTCGCTCTCTTCTACTGAATATACCCTGTGGGGTGGAAAATGAAAGGGTGAGCGAAACGTGCTAAGTAAGGCAATAATGTAAGCAGGTAGATAACTATACTATCTACGTGCTGATAATGTCATGATATAAAATCCTTTATATTTTGAGCATGAGGAATGACTAAAACGATGCCACATGTATGTATATATCATATAAGGGAAATCATGAAATCGACATATAAAACACACATGAAAAAACCATCATGTATGACATCTCATGCTCGTCACATTAAAACTTATTAGTTTCATCATAAACTCATCACTTTAAAACTCATTGTTTCATCATAAAACAACTTCATCAAGGTCAAACCCATCTCTCGGGAATACCTTGATTCATTAAATCACATCTGTTTTAAAAACATAAATCGGGACTATCCCTCCATTGGGTTTGTCCTGGTCTATCTAGACCGTATATATCATGTGAGGCATGTAGGTTACTGTATGAAAATCAAGGACTATGGCCATACTATGTCCATGTGATCCCAGGCTACACGGATCCCGGTGTGCGGGGTATCACAACTGCAACGAGAGGTGGGGTCAAGTCCTACCCGCCAGAATATCAAGTAACATCATAGAGTCATCATGACTGCACGGTACAGCGTACTCCGTGTGACATACACGGTACAGCGTACTCCGTGGACCCATATCATAGTCTGGGGGTGCCTGCCGTAGGTCTTATCCACCCCAATACTATGTCGATAACCAACCCATGTCTCAAAGTATATGTGCGAGCATCTCAACTCTCTGTGACACACAGTCTACAGGAGGCTTCCGCACGACTATATGCATGTCAACTCACGTCTAGTGCGAGCGAAGCTCTAGCACCACGCTATGCATATCATGATATCTAAAATTTCGTGCGAGCGAAGCTCCAGCATGGTTTTGTGCATACACAAATTTCTCGTATGAGCAATGCTCCAGTACGGCTTTTTATGAGAAATATATCAGTAAACTGGAGTGCGAGAAAGACTCTAGCACTCTTTTTATTCATGTAAATACGTAGGTGGCTCAATCTTGATAAAACAACTTTTAAAATAGTAACCGGTACAAACCGGTACCCTTTCCTGTAATTCATGAAATCAATAGCCAACCTAAGTGTAAATTTGCTTAAACCAAAGCAATACATTCATATAAAGCATCAAAACATGTAAATCATGCAATTTATCTGCCTTACTACCCTTTTTTGTAAATTTTACTATCAGGGGCAAAATCATCTTTTTCTTTATTCACCTAAGCCCCGATTTTCGTAAAAATTATTATTTCATTTTCTAGATACTTCAAGAAATTCTAGGCCCTTTAAATCCCCTCAATAAATACGTATAGGCATCTCTATGCACCTACAAAATTCCCTTACCTCGATTCTCGTCGAGCGCGTATCTAAATTCCACTGTCGGAGGCTCGTCCGATCCGATTTGCTGCTAATCCAGTCTCTGGGCTACAGATAATTATTTATCATGTCAATTCAACCCAATAAATATAATTCTCCTATTTACTATAGTCGATTTAACTAATTAGGCCAATTTACTCTTATTGGGCCCAATCGCACCTTAATGGGCCTCGATCCATTTTCAACCCGTTTCTACTAATTAAATTCCTTTTTCGGGTTTACTGGGCTCATGCAGCTTACTAATAATTATCGGGCTTTGTTCCAAACTCATTGGATAGCCTGTATACCATTTATGGCAATTACATTACAATTCCGAAAAATATTCCTTTCTATACGAAATTAATCCATAATTTCGTAAAATAATCGAAACTCTGTATTAAAGGACTCTAATTGTCGGAATTAAAATTTACTTACCCAATATGATGCGGGATACAAAAATTGGAGCTCAATCGGCTCTCGTTCGGGCTTTGTCGTACAACTGCACAATTATTATATTTAATCCTGGGTTACTTTTCGATCAAATATAATTTAAATAAATTTCTCGAAAGTCAAATTGGTCACTTTTGACCTCTTACCGACTTACTCGAAGTCCTGTGTATCCCTTAAAATTCTTTCCCTTTTTCCTTTTTCTCTTTTTCTCCTTTTTTCCCTTCTTTCTTGGCTGAACCGGTTCAGTCCGGTTCAGATCGTCGGTTCACTTCGGTTCGGCCGGTTCACCGTCGATTCAAGGCCTTATCGACTGGTTCTCCTCCAGCTTCCACCGCCAGTGGCTCCGTTGGGTCGTCCGCAGCTCGAATCTGGCCTCGACTTCGTCCAAGGCCGTCGAAACGTTGCCGGTCCGGCTGTTCTCCTCTTCGCCGTCGGTACCGTTTCCTTTTTTCACCGTTTTCGACGTTTGTCGGCAGTTTCGTCGATCGGGGCCATCGCCAATCGGCTCGTCTGCACCTCGGGAAGCCTCGGCTGGGATCGATCGGGCCTGAATCGACGTCGATCACCGGCGATTCCTCTTCTCTCCCAGTCGGTTTCTCTCCCTCGATCCGTCGGATTCTGGCGTCGGTGGGCTGCACTGCTGGTACCAGGGAGGTTGTCGGCCTCTCCTCTTCCATTTTCGGCCCTTCACCTGGCCGTTGGTCGCCGGACGGCTCACCGATGGTCATCCATTTTCGGCTTCCGTTTTTTCATTTTTCTGCTTCTCTTTCTCTCTCCCCGACATTCCAATCTTCTCTCTTTTTTTTTCAATTTATTTAATTATTACACTATTCATTAAAATAATCTACAATAATCTAAAATATCTACAACTTATATTATTTTATTCCAAACAATTTAATTTAATTTAATTTAATTTAATTTATTATATTTTAACCATTTTTCGGGTATAATTTCTCCGTATTTTTGGGATATTGTCCCGAGTGACTTTTCGATATTTCTAAAAATTTTGGATCTTGATCAATTGGACTCGAAATTTAAATATTTCTTCGTTATTGATCAAGATTCTCAAATCCATTATTTTTAATTAAATTTTCTTATCGAATTTATTTCAGCTTTCGATCTTTTGACCGTTTTGCCCTTGCACGTGTTCGGGATTAATTTAACCCGACTTCCCTTCACGAATACTCATTCATTTTGCATTTTAAATCGTTATTTCCTGTCTGAATCCCATTTCATTTAATTTGAGACCATTTTCAATTCTTTATAAGAAATTATGATATAATTTTCGGGTCTTACATAATCTCCCCCACTTAAGAAATTTGGTCTTACAAATTAGAACCAAGTTAGTCTGTAAATCACTCCGGATATTTCACACATATCACACTCTTTAACTCTTATGTGACTTTTTCGGAGTGTACTACTACCAAAGGACTTTAATTAGGGAGATCATCTTAAACCTCAACACTTCCTCCTTCCAACTAATACCTGAATTGATTTTCCAATCATACGTTAAACTTTCATTGAGCTAAACTGTTGAAGCTCGTACCTGATCACATACGTTGGATCCGGACAGTATTTTCGAAGCATCATAAGATAGGACACATTATGGATGCCTGTTTATTTAGGTAGTAACACCAACCTACAGGTCTTATCTCCCACTTTGTCCAATCTCTTTCCGAATCTCGTTATGTCCTTATGTTATGTCCTAAGGACATGTAACTTCCAACAATATAAATTCACCCTTGGTGAATTCCAATGGTTTCTGTCTCTTGTCAGCATACCTTTTCTATCTGCTCTGAGGTGTTCTTAATCCTTCACAATTAACTGAACATCCTCAGAGGTTTGTTTTACCAATTCGGGAACAATTTTCTATCTGTCACCCACTTCTTATCCAAATCGGGAAAACAATCCCTACGGCCATACTATACCTCATCTGAAGTTATCCCGATACTCAAGTGACAACTATCATTATTGGCGAATTCAATTAGTAACAACTGATCATCCCAGAAGCATAAAAAATCAAGAGCACACGCCTTCATCGGATCCTCCAGAACCTGTACAGTCCTCTCTGACTGACCATCTGTCTGAGGATGAAAACCTATGCTAATACTCAGTCGGGTTCCCATAGCTTCCTGAAAAATATTTCCAGAAGTGAAAAATGAAGCTGGAATCCCTATATGATATAATGCTCACTGGAAAATACTTGGCATTCCACAATCTTTCATATACATAAATCTGTCTACACACTCAGAGTATCTGAGGATTTCCTAACCAGAAGGTGGGTAAACTTAGTCAATTTATCGGCTATCACCTAGATAGTCTCGTGATTCACTTGGGTCTTCTATAACCCATCGTGAAATTCATGGTAACTTGTTCCCATTTTTGTGTCAATATAGGTAGAAGCTGCAATAACCCTGCAACTTCTTTGCTCTACCTTACTCTGCTGACATACGAGACACTTTTTCACAATCTCTACCATGTCTCTTTTCATATCTGACTACCAATAACCTTTCTAAGATTTCGATATATATATTACTTCTCGGATGCACTGAATATCCTGAAGAGTGAGCTTCTGACAATATCACTATCTCATCAACTATGGTCCTTGAGAGCACTTATACTGTCTCTGAACCTCAGTAAGCCATTATCACTCTCTGTGAACTCTGTCACTGTACCCATCTGAATCTGACCCACATTATCGACACCATGCCGATCATCACGCTAAGCTTGTCAAATCCAGGCACTCTCATCCGGTTCTAATCTCAGGCTAGCTGTCACACAATCACTGTCATCATCAAAAGGGATCACATCACAACTGAAGCTCACAACTGCTCAAGTAGCTCACGCTCCCTGACCATCATATGTGGTACCATCCCGAGGCTCTTTCTACTCAAGGCATTAGCCATCACATTAGCCTTTCCTGGGTGGTACAATTCTACAATCATAATCCCTCAGAAGCTCTAATCCTCTTTATTCTCATATCCGACTCTTTCTGTGAAAACAGATACTCGGGGCTTTTATGATCATTGCATATCTGAAATTTCTCATAGTATACATAATAGTGTCATATACTCAATTCAACCACTATCATTGTCAACTTTAAAATCATGGGCTGGATAGTCCTTTCATGATTCTTGATTTATCTGGATTCATAATCGACTATCTTTCCCTTTTCCATCAATACACAGCTCATTCATGATTTTGAGGTATCCATACACACTGAGAAACCTCTTGAGCTGTTAGGTATGGTGAAATTAATCACGGTGATTAGTTCATACTTCACTACACCGAGATTCATGTCACATCTATCATCTTATTTATCATCTCATTCAAAGACCACGTTTTCTTAGTTATACGTGTCAACTAAGTAGACCATATTGAGAACTCGCAACAACCCATTTGTAAAAGCCATTTTCAATTATTGCTTACAATTTTACCCTGGGCTTTAACTACACCCATCATATCATCAATAATGATGATTACAAATCGGTCCAGGTAACGTTTAAATACTTCATCGTAGTCGAGCTCCATTACTTATTTCAATCGTCCATATCCTTGACTTATTTACGCATAAGCGTATAAGATCCTTCAAAATCGCTTACGTTTTCAGGTACTAACCTGCGTCATTTCCTTTTCTTATCTTAACGGCTCTTATTAAATTTTACTATGTTGACTTTTATGATTTGTCGAATCTTTAATATTCTTATCGTCTTAGTAAAGGTATTCTAATGCTAAAGGTATTTATTACGACGATCGATTTCACGTTATAGGTTATATATATACTTTTAGACGCTGTCAAGCCTTCAGGCGGGGAGGTATTTTGAAATACCTTTATTAACCTTCAGACTTAACCACAATTACTTTACATATTAGTCCCTGTGGTCACAATTTATATTCGCTACTAATTGCTTCAATCCTAATTACTTCATATCGTAAAGATGTTCTTACCTTGCATACGCCTCTTATTCCAGTCTATCTCGTATTCAGGATCTATCATAATCTAAAAGCTTATCTCCTTTCATATTCAGTTATAACAAACTCTGTTATTACTCATTTCGTGAGTACAATCATTTGCTCCTTTAATTTCAATCGCTACACCCCTTTTTATTAGTTATCAAAACTTACCGTATACTTTCCAGTGATGTTTTCACCCCTATTTTCAACTTACAATTTCTTCATAATTATTTCGTTAGTTAACCCTCCTTCGTTGGGGTACTAACTATCAGCATTGTGATCATGGGTGTAGGCATTCACGTCTTTTACTAACTTATATGCAAATGAAGGCGATATAAATATATACGTGGCACCAGGATCAATTAAAATAATTACTTCTCTATTCATAACCAGTGTGGTATCTTTCACCACATCATATGAAACATCAATAGTGTCCGGCATACACACTCGCCCTCATCTAACAGCCTACTTTCCCTTTCTCTTCGGCTGTGGGCTCCCTTTTTGGTGCAGAGATATCAACAAGATTTTCTCTGTCTCTTTACTCTTCTGTGGGATAGTCTTACCCAACACTGAGCAATCATTAAATAATTGGCCCGTCTTACCACACTTAACGCCTATTTTAGTCAATAAAGTGTAGGTATAGGCCTTTACTTTCGCGGTATCTACTACACATCCTACACTGCTTACACTGTTAATTCTGCTTACACTGCTACACTGTTTCATAACAGGTCGGGGTTCTCCAATCATAATATCCCTTATAAGTGTTAAATTGGATATTCTGGGGCCTTACCAATCATCTTACCCCGTGACTCATCAACTCTAATCCCTTATCAACTGGTCTATTTCCCGCTCTGACATTTTTGTCATTCTCTATTCTCTTCTGTCTCTATTTCGGCCTTTACTACCTTTCCAATCTCAAAGGCGTGCAACACATGATATTTTTCACGTAATTGTATTCTACGCACTGCCTCGACATAAGTAGTGAACCAATCGAACTCTAATCGGCAACTTGAGTCATTTCATGAACTTTTGAGCTTTCCGACTCTCACTGTCCACAATATCGAGTTCATACTTGCCCAGGGATGTAATCTGAGATTCATACTCATCAATCAACAAATGACTCTGGGTCTGTGTAAGAAATTTTAATTATAATTTTCCTTAAGTGGTGTCCGAAATATTCTGTCATCAGAATACATCCAGAATTATTTCTCATGTCAGTGCTGGACGTCTAACTCTTTAGATTGGTAGAGCGGACTTCCACCAATTCTCTGCCTCGCCCTTCAACATAATCATATTTTAAAAGTCACTTTCTCGGTCGACATACATCGAAAGATCTCACAGCACTTCGCTATCTCATACACTCAGTCCTCAGCAATTATTGGTTTCTTTATTTCGCTATATACCGGAGGGGTGTGAAAATCTCTATAGTCTGAGGCACGTGTTTAGGCTTTACCCTGCCTATCCTCAACTACTTGTATAGACTGAGTAAACAATTTCAAAATATTTTATACACTTCACTCCATCCTCTCGGAGCGTGTCTCAATACTGTTTGGTCTCTTTATAAGACTCTGTGGAGTATGCTCAACATCAGCCTCCACTTCACTCTCATCTTGAGTCTCATGTTATGACTCATTCGATTCTCAGACCGATCTCTATGGCCTCGAGCAGGTGTACTTGCCTCTCTACCATAGCGGCTATCGTTTATAAAAACTAGATTCTTGCATTCGAAACTAAATTCTTAGCTGCACTTCTACCCTGCTATACATAATTGTATCTAAACAATGCACAGTACATGGGGATGTGAATTTACTTAACCACTAACACCGACTCATATCAGGCCAACTCAGCTCTGATACCATCTTTTCTGTCACCACCCAAATTACCTAAAAATCAGAGTGAAATTTTTTTGCTTTTTCATTTCCTTACCCGTCGTGAACAGTTATACTACTAAATAGTTGGGCTATGATTCGGTGTTAGTCACCTCTCACCTATTTACCATTTCATTTTCATATTTCATTTACATATCAATTTATTGAACTAAATACATCCCCAATATTACATCCATATACAGTACTGTGCATCTATATGTTCAGATACAAAATTATACAAATGTGTATACCTGATCTTGATAAGAAGTAACGGATAACCGAATTGCGAAGCTATTGTCCCTCTCTTCTACTGAATATACCCTGTGGGGTGGAAAATAAAAGGGTGAGCGAAACGTGCTCAGTAAGGCAATAATGTAAGCAGGTAGATAACTATACTATCTACGTGCTGATAATGTCATGATATAAAATCCTTTATATTTTGAGCATGAGGAATGACTAAAACGATGCCACATGTATGTATATATCATATAAGAGAAATCATGAAATCGACATATAAAACACACATGAAAAAAACCATCATGTATGACATCTTATGCTCGTCACATTAAAACTTATTAGTTTCATCATAAACTCATCACTTTAAAACTCATTGTTTCATCATAAAACAACTTCATCAAGGTCAAACCCATCTCTCGGGAATACCTTGATTCATTAAATCACATCTCTTTTAAAAACATAAATCGGGACTACCCCTCCATTGGGTTTGTCCTGGTCTATCCAGACCGTATGATATCATGTGAGGCATGTAGGTTACTGTATGAAAATCGAGGACTATGGCCATACTATGTCCATGTGATCCCAGGCTACACGGATCCCGCTGTGCGGGGTATCACAACTGCAACGGGAGGTGGGGTTAAGTCCTACCCGCCAGAATATCAAGTAACATCATAGAGTCATCATGACTGCATGGTACAGCGTACTCCGTGTGACATACACGATACAGCATACTCCGTGGACCCATATCATAGTCTGGGGGTGCCTGCCGTAGGTCTTATCCACCCCAGTACTATGTCGATAACCAACCCATGTCTCAAAGTATATGTGTGAGCATCTCAACTCTCTGTGACACACAGTCTACAGGAGGCTTTCGCACGACTATATGCATGTCAACTCACGTCTAGTGCGAACGAAGCTCCAGCACCACGCTATGCATATCATGATATCTAAAATTTTGTGCGAGCGAAGCTCCAGCACGGTTTTGTGCACACACAAATTTCTCGTACGAGCAATGCTCCAGTACGACTTTTTATGAGAAATATATCAGTAAACTGGAGTGCAAGAAAGACTCCAGCACTCTTTTTATTCATGTAAATACGATAGGTGGCTCAATCTTGATAAAACATCTTTTAAAATAGTAACCGGTACAAACCGGTACCCTTTCCTGTAATTCATGAAATCAATAGCCAACCTATGTGTAAATTTGCTTAAACCAAAGCAATACATTCATATAAAGCATCAAAACATGTAAATCATGCAATTTATCTGCCTTACTACCCTTTTTTGTAAATTTTACTATCAGGGGCAAAATCATCTTTTTCTTTATTCACCTAAGCCCCGGTTTTCGTAAAAATTATTATTTCATTTTCTAGATACTTCAAGAAATTCTAGGCCCTTTAAATCCCCTCAATAAATACGTATAGGCATCTCTATGCACCTACAAAATTCCCTTACCTCGATTCTCGTCGAGCGCGTATCTAAATTCCACTGTCGGAGGCTCGTCCGATCCGATTTGCTGCTAATCCAGTCTCTGGGCTGCAGATAATTATTTATCATGTCAATTCAAACTAATTGGGCCAATTTACTCTTATTGGGCCCAATCGCACCTTAATGGGCCTCGACCCATTTTCAACCCGTTTCTACTAATTAAATTTCTTCTTCGGGTTTACTGGGCTCATGCAGCTTACTAATAATTATCGGCCTTCGTTCCAAACTCATTGGATAGCCCGTATACCATTTATGGCAATTACATTACAATTCCGAAAAATATTCCTTTCTATACGAAATTAATCCATAATTCCGTAAAATAATCGAAACTCTGTATTAAAGGACTCTAATTGTCGAAATTAAAATGTACTTACCCAATATGATGCGGGATACGAAAATCGAAGCTCAATCGGCTCTCGTTCGGGCTTTGTCGTACAACTGCACAATTATTATATTTAATCCCGGGTTACTTTTTGATCAAATATAATTTAAATAAATTTTTTGAAAGTCAAATTGGTCACTTTTGACCTCTTACCGACTTACCCGAAGTCCGGTGTATCCCCAAAAACTCTTTCCCTTTTTCCTTTTTCTCTTTTTCTCTTTTTTTCCCTTCATTCTTGGCTGAACCGGTTCAGTCTGGTTCAGACCAGTTCAGACCGCCGGTTCACTCCGGTTCGGCCTGTTCACCATCGGTTCAAGGCCTTGCCAGCCGGTTCTCCGTCGGCTTCCTCCGCCAGTGGCTTCGTTGGGTCGTCCGCAGCTCGAATTTAGCCTCGGTTTCGTCCAAGGCCGTCGGAACGTTGCCGGTCCGGCTGTTCTCCTCTTCGTCGTCGGTGCCGTTTCCTTTTTTCGTCGTTTTCGACTTTTATCGGCAGGTTCACCGGTCGGGGTCGACGCCAATCGGCTCGTCTGCACCTCGGGAAGCCTCGGCTGGGGTCGGTTGGGCCTGAATCGACGTCGATCGTCGGCGATTCCTCTTCTCTCCCCGTCGGTTTCTCTCCCTCGATTCGTCGGATTTCGGCGTCGGTGGGCTGCACCGCCGGTACCAGGGAGGTCGTCGGCCTCTCCTCTTCCATTTTCGGCCCTTCACCTGGCCGTTGGTCGCCGGACGGCTCGCCGGTGGTCATCCATTTTCGACTTCCATTTTTCCGTTTTTCTGCTTCTCTTTCTCTCTCCCCGACATTCCAATCTCCTCTTTTTTTTTCAATTTATTTAATTATTACACTATTCATTAAAATAATCTACAATAATCTAAAATATCTACAACTTATATTATTTTATTCCAAATAATTTAATTTAATTTAATTTAATTTATTATATTTTTAACCATTTTTCGGGTATAATTTCTCCGTATTTTTGGGATATTGTCCCGAGTGACTTTTCGGTATTTCTAAAAATTTTGGATCTTGATCAATTAGACTCGAAATTTAATTATTTCTTCGTTATTGATCAAGATTCTCAAATCCATTATTTTTAATTAAATTTTCTTATCGAATTTATTCCGACTTTCGATCTTTTGACCGTTTTGCCCTTGCACGTGTTCGGGATTAATTTAACCCGACTTCCCCTCACGAATACTCATTCATTTCGCATTTTAAATCGTTTTTCCTGTCTGAATCCCGTTTCGTTTAATTTGGGACCATTTTCAATTCTTTATAAGAAATTATGATATAATTTTCGGGTCTTACAGCTTAATAAGTAATTGAACTATAATTGAAGCTTGTTTGAATTGTTCCCATGTTAAGAAAGTAGGAAATTCATTAAAAATTTATGTACACTTGCTTATTTCAGGCCTATTATGTCAAGAAATTCTAGTTCTTATTTTGTAAACTTTAATGAGAAATGTGCATGCTTGAGAAGTATGAGATATGTATCTTCACATGTGTACTTTCATGAAATAATTGGTTGGTAACTATGTGAACATGTATGTTAGCCCTTGTGTATGATATCAAACTCTTTTGAAGTGATAATGTGCTTCACCCACTCAAGCACTAGAATTTGATTTAAAACGGATTTTCATCATCTTTGTTCTTTACGGAAGTTCAAAATAATGTTTTACATGTGTTCAAAATACTTCTATACTTTGAAAAACTCAAAATCTATTTTTCAAAGTCATCTTGCATTATTTTCCTGGCAAAATTAGACAAGGGATCAGTCCCTCATCCTAAATTGGCCTAAATTCTAGGTTTTTGTCATAAAGGATTGATCCTCATATCCGTGGGATCATTTTTTTGGCCTTTCCTCGAACACAAAAGCATTATTTATTCATGGATTGGTCCCCTCATGCAAGGAATCAATCCCATCTAATTTTCACGAACACAAAAAGTATTTTGTGTTCAGGGGACAATCTCCTAATTAAAGGGATCGATCCCTTATTTCCAATGAGTTTAATTAGTTCTCACCTTACACGATTTTTTTAAACCTTTTACTCTCTTCATCTTTACCTAACTTTCCTCCTTCCTTACCCTACATCATATTTTCAACTCCCAAATCATCATTTCTCATCATTTTCACTCTTTTTTGTTTCAAATCTTCAAGGATTCTCATGCCCAAGCCCCTTCTTTCACCATTTTTCATTCTCTTTCACCAAACACATTATTCAAGTTTTTCAAAACCCACATCCTTCCCAAATGTCAACCACTTCTAACCTCTGATTTCATTACTTATTTGTTTACAATTTCTTATTGTTGTGGTTCTTGGTTGTTTTCTCTTTGTATTTTCTAATTCTTCCCTATCATTTACCATTGCTCGCTCAAACCCTTGCACACAATGTGTTTGATAAAATTCCCCAATGACTTTTCTTTCTAATTTTTCACTCTTTTTGCTTCTCTTCCATTTCCTAGTCTTCACAATGTCACCTCGAACAAAATTCATAGAATTTAAACCTTTTTCTTTTGCTCCTAGAAGACACAAGGCTATCATCAATAAACCTTCCTCTTCTACCCCTTCTGACTTCCCTGCATCCACATCTTTCACTTGCTATTTTAGAACCCCAGTTGAGTGAAAACATTTTGATGACCATTTTGCCAAATTGCAAATGAAACATTGGCGAAAGATCGATTTTTGCTTTCTCAAATCGATTGAGTTTCCTTACGTTGATCGTTTTGATGTATTTTGCTAGACACATCCCTCAAAATTAACACTTTATTCCACCCAACATCATGCCCACATTTTTTGCAATTGTCGAGCTAATAATCACTCTAAACAATCGATGTCACATCATTGGCATCAAATCTTTCTTAATAAAAAAACCATCAAAATCCCCAAAGATTTACTTGCCAACATTTTCAGAGTTCTCAATAAGGGTCTTACTAATGAAGAAAAGGAAATTCCATTAGTCTTTCGGTGAGACCCCATGTATATATGACATTCCTTATGGTTCACTCATTATATGACATTATTATATATTAATGAAATCATACGACAGATGATTTTGGATCAAGAAAATGAGAACGAAATAATTATAGGCACGTAAAATCGCGTAAAGGGTAAATAGGGGCTAAAGGGACCAAATGTTGAACTAAAGGAGATTAAGTCATTATGACTGAAGAGAAGAACTTAAAATAAGAAAAGACAGAGGGTTCAAGAAGGGAATTCAGGTTGATTTGGTTTCGAACTCATTGGTGTAGTGTAAAGTGCCAAAAGGCCCAAACGAACCTTATTTTAGTGGTTAAGCGAATGTAGTACTTTTAGGGTTAGCAAGCGTACCAAAACCCTAGAGATAACTGATTCAATAATTAGAACTCATATAAATGAGTAATATATGAAAAATGGACAAAAATATGAAGGCAAGTTCAAGGAAAGGTAAAGATAGGATAAAATTACCTTGAAAGTTAAGCATTAAATCGGGTAAAGTGAATAAGTGATGGATTGAGCTTGGAAAATGACCAATTGGGACATTGGTACTTGGGTTTTAGGTCACAATATGTCTAAGGGACAAATACAAATTATTTGGAAGGATTTAAAAGGCTGAAATCAAGGAGAAAACCATAATGGGCCAAGAGATGAATTTAAAGCCCATTTCGGGTAAGTTGAATTGGGCCGAATTGTGCAGGCCCATTTGGCCAAATGAGTGGGCCATTTTATGAGCCCAATCTGAAGTATACTTAAGGCCCTAATATTTTTGAAAATTACAGCCCAAGAAGCCCAAGGGAAGGCCCAAATTGAGAGCCCACAAGACAAGCCCATTTCAAGTGATATCTTAAGCCCATTTAGGTAAACCAAGCACAAAACCCATGGATCATGACCCAAACCCATTAACCCATTTAATTGATGAACATTTAATGTTTAATTAGTCAACCATAAACCTTAAGGACTAATGAAAAACCAGCTGAACATTATCATCTTCACCAAACCGAGAGTGACTCCATTAAAGACCAAATTGTGCAAGCTTTCTCTCTCTAGAAAAATCACTAACCTAGAGGCAAATTTGGAACAAGTGAACTTCAATAAAGTTTCTCCAAATTGAATGAGGGATAACATATCCAAAATTCAGCACCTGATGAGCTGAGTTGGACCTCCCAAAATTAGGGCAAAGTCACGATTTTGGCTAGGTAAGCAAGTTAGACTTGTTTACAAGCTTCCAACTTCTAGTATATGTATCTAGAGATTTTTTCTAAGATGATTGGTATATTAATTAAGGGTTGAAACAGATGAGTTCATGATGAATTGATAATGGCCAAAAATGGGTATTTGATTATTCATGCATGTATGATTAAATTAGATGCATGGATAGGTTAGGTAACATGTGTACATGATGTTAACATGGTTTATTTCAATCAAATTGATAGATTAGTGAGTGAACTGAGTTAGGGAAGCAAGATGTTTAATGAAATGTGTGAGTGAAGGATAAAACTAAGCTAAATTAAGTATGCCAAGTGTTTGATAAAATGCATGAAAGAGGTTGGCTAGAAAACTAGGGATGTCGATGTGACTTGCTATCGTTGGCATGGATGGCATTCAGCCACCATGCCATGGCCGAATGTTCATGCCATGACCCTATTTATCCAAATCATCTAAAATTTACTACAAATGTTTCTCATTTTTTTCCTTTCCCTTACTCGGTCGTGAACATTCTTACCACTACACAGTTGGGCTGTGAGGTAATAATAATCATCATTCTCATTCATTTCCAATTAATCAAAACGATGTCATACATTGAAGTTAAGTTATACACTTATACAAGACATGTTTACTGAAATTTACATCCCCCATCTCACAATGTAAAATGACTACTGTGCTTCTACATGTTTAGATACAAAAAGAATACCTGTGTGTATACTTCTTTACGATGGAGTGTAGCGGATGTCCAAAATACCACGCCTCAGTCCTCACTGGTCTACTATGTACGCTTTATAGAGGGGGAAAGTAGAAGGATGAGCAACCACACACTCAGTAAGGCAATAATACAAGCATGGTAGATAATGTTGGCTCTACCGAGAGGGGGGGTGAATCGGTTTTCTAACAATTATGGCAAATTAAAAATTAATCACAATTTAATCACAAATGATAATGAGCAATATAGTGCAGTATAACAATTTAATGTAGAGTAGGGAAGAGAGAAACAAACACAATCGTTTATAGAGGTTCGACCAAACTCTTGCCTACGTCCTCTCTCCTTGACCTTCTTGTCAAGTGTTTTCTTTCTCTCTTTCAATAGAGCTTACACAGTTCTTTTTGCAGGTTAAGGAATAACCTCTCTACCCTTAGCAATACAGAAAAAGTATTCAGCCTCTTACAATTTACTCTCACTGAGGAACAATCCTCTTCTCTTTTAAGATAAGACTGAATACAATATAAGGCTTTAAAGTGGTAGGACAAATGTAGCTTTTTGCACTTAAGCTTTTACAATAATTCTCAATGAATGAGCAATAGGGATACAAAGAATGAAAGAATTAAAGCTTGAGAATGTTTGGAATGTTCAGCAATAGTGTCACTTTTCTCTTTGTCTTCAATGCTTGGTTAAATACTGAAGGATTGGTAGTTGGAGCATTAAATGCTATTCTTCCCATTGTGTTTTGCAGAAACTAGCCGTTGGGTACCTCCAGTAGAGTGCCAGATCGATCTGCCTTCTTGGCCAGATCGATCTCTTAGTTATAAATCCTGCAAGATTGAAGCACAAATACACAAGGAGATCGATCTCATAGGTTAGCAGATCGATCTGTTAGTTTGAAAATAATGAGGCAGATCGATCTGTCGAATAGGAAGATCGATCTCCTAAACTCTCTGTTTGAAGCAAGATCGATCTCCAGATCGATCTGCCATGCAATCTCGTAGAGAGGAGATCGATCTCTCAACAACATAGATCGATCTCTTTAGCTCTCTGACTTTAAGGAGATCGATCTCTTCCTTACCAGATCGATCTCATAAGTTCTCTGTTTGAGTGTGGATCGATCTCTCAGATCGATCTATATTCTTAAGCTCTTAAGGGAGATCGATCTCTTCATCGACCAGATCGATCTCTCAACTCTAGCATTATCCAGATCGATCTCTTAACCCTTGCAGATCGATCTTATTCTTCCTAAATACCTTTGTACAGATTTAAGGCTTGCCAGATCGATCTCTTCCATCATGAGATCGATCTCTCATCAAGTAAAAACCCAGGAGATCGATCTCTCATACCCCAGATCGATCTCTCATCAGCAGAACTCTAAGTTCTGGTACTAATAACCTCTAAACATGTTTGTATATCATCTTAACATTATTGAATTAACTTGTTTTGTCATTTCAAAATACATTAACTCAACAATCTCCCCCTTTTTGATATGACAAAACTCATCAAATAAACATGTTTAGTGAATTTGCAAAACTCCCCCTTTTTGTGAGCTTTTGACTTTGTTAATGACTTAACTCCCCCTCAGTTAAATCTTAACTCCCCCTCAATTAAATCATAACTCCCCCTCAATTAAATCATTCTTTTTAAAACATTTAACACAACCACAACACATGTTTCTTCTCCCCCTTTTTGTCATATCAATCACACACAAAATAGAAGATTCATGGCATTTCAAAATCAACATTTTCATTAACTCACCCAATATCCAGTCAAATCACATTTCATTCAAGCAAATTCCTCACAGATAACATCAAGTAGCTTAAAATGTTGTAACTACACTAAATCAAAGCACCTAATGCCTATTGTGAGGGAGGATCACGATCCAAAAGATTCTCAACGTGCGTGCATGTTACTTGGAGCTCATCGAACATTGCCTCTTGAGTCTCTTGAATCTTATCCACTCTTTGGGTTAAGTCCTCGATCATACGCCGCTGAGTGGCAAAGCCGTCATTCATCTGCTGACTGAGGTCATTCATCATCGTCATGAGCATCTCCAAGTCAGCAGGAGACGATGTTGGTGCAGTGGGCGGAGCCGATGGTTCCGGAGCTGGTGCAGCAGGTCGGTGCACTGGCTCAGCAGTGGGGTCCTCCTCCATAGCCTCTGCAGGTTGCTGATCCCTCTTTTTCGTCCACTCTCCCCGGAGGTCTTTGTAGTGCCCCATATGATGGAGGGTCCCAATGTTAAGCACGCTCTTGGGAGAGGGGAGTTCACCGGTTTCGCCGCTGCAGTCGATACCAAGGCGGTGAAGAAGATAAGCTACCGGTTGTGGAAACACGATCGTGGTAGCTTGTCCACGCACAATCTTCAGCCAATCTTCGTATATAAAGTGAGGGAGGTTAGGTTTTTGGCTTGTGGTGTGAATGTGATGGAGCCAAAAACGATCAAACGCCTAACGGTAGAATGACTAGTACCGAAAGGGCGGAGGTTCCAAGAGATTATGAGGTGGAGTAACCGAGGATGCATCGGCAGGTCACTCGCCTTGTCCCCAAGGAGATCAAACGCTAAGGGGACTTCCTCATCCTCATTTGTTAAGCCTTCATCGCGTATATCAAACGCTTTGGCTAGAACTTCGGTGTCTATTATAATTGATTTACCCATGACATAGGTTTTGAAACCACAATTTTGCAAGTGTCATTTGGGTTAAAAAGAAGTTCAGCATTGGAAAAGAATGCACGAACTAGATTTGGAGGGACGGAAGTGTTGATTTTTAAGAAATTCATCCAACCAAATTCCTCAAACTTTGACACGTATGGAAAATCTATGCGATTGAGGAATGAAAAATCTATGGTTCGCCAATGCTTAATTGGCATATTTGAGAAGTATTCCTCATATCGCTTTCTTTTTGCTGGTGTTTTAAAACACCGATTGAAAGAAGCGACAGGAGGTGGAGCAATGGGTTGTGATGAGGAACCTGCCTCTACAGTGGTTCTAGGAGGTTTGTGTCCTACTGTCTTATGCCTAGGCATGATTCTAGACTCTACAGATGCGCTAAATAGATTCAAAATCGAGAAAATCAATGAAACGGTACCTAGGTTTGCCCTAGAATTAAAATGAACACAAATTGAAGACAGATTTTGAGAAAATCAGTAAGGAATGTTGGTTACAATACCGAAATTTGACACCGAGACGCAAGGAAGACCGTACGGAGATCGATCTGAGGAGGAATCGGAGGAAAAGATGCGAGGGAAATTTGGGAATTTTGAAAATTGGGTTTCTGAAATTTGGGAATTTTACGCGGGTATTTATACTCCAGGGCACAGGAGATCGATCTGTCGAGGCGACAGATCGATCTATCATTTCCAGAATCCAATAAAGATCGATCTGTCGTAAGGCCAGATCGATCTGGTCGCAAACAGAGGCTTAAAGAGATCGATCTGTTACACACAGATCGATCTGTCGTTTAACAGAGGCTTAGGCAGATCGATCTGCCAAATGCAAAGATCGATCTGTAGAATGCGGAAGCTTGAAGAGATCGATCTGTCGTGTTGACAGATCGATCTTCCTTTAAACAGAGACGTAAGGAGATCGATCTTATGGTTAGAAGATCGATCTGCTTAGCTTAACCTTGATGATTTAGGCTTGTTGGAGGTATGGAGATCGATCTATATTGCAAGGAGATCGATCTCTCATCCTCATTGCCAGAAAATCTTTGCAAAAACTCATTTAAAATCAATTTGAAACCAAGATTTTTGAAACACAAAAGTCCTAAGGCATATCCATGAGTCCTAATTCACCTCTAAGGATACAAAACCTATCTCTATCAAGGGGTTTGGTGAATATATCAGCTATTTGATGTAAAGTGTCAATGTACTCTAAAATTATATCCCCTTTTTGTACATGATCTCTAAGGAAGTGATGTCTAATTTCTATGTGCTTGGTTCTGGAGTGTTGAATAGGATTCTTAGACAGATTAATGGCACTGGTATTATCACATTTAATAGTGACTTGCTTCATGTCAATACCATAATCTCTCATTTGTTGTTTAATCCACAACACTTGAGCACTATAATTACCAGCTGCTATATATTCAGCTTCAGTTGTGGACTGAGCCACACTGTTTTGTTTCTTGGAGAACCAAGAAATTAACCTATTTCCTAAGAATTGGCAAGTACCTGAAGTACTTTTCCTATCTATTTTGCATCCTCCAAAATCAGCATCTGAAAATGCATGAAGGGCAAAAGTGGAGTCCTTAGGGTACCAAAGTCCTAGTGAGGGAGTGTCTTTGAGGTATCTAAAGATTCTCTTAGTTGCCAATAGATGTGATTCCTTAGGAGAGGATTGAAATCTAGCACAAAGGTATACACTAAACAAAATATCTGGTCTACTTGCAGTTAAATAAAGCAATGAGCCTATCATAGACCTATAGAGTTTAGTGTCTACACACTTACCACTTTCATCTTTATCAAGCTTGATGTTGGTGCCCATTGGAGTTGCTTGAGGTTTGCAATTGTCCATTCCAAATCGCTTGAGCAATTCCTTAGTATACTTTGCTTGATTGATGAAGGTTCCATCCTTTGTTTGCTTCACTTGAAGTCCCAAGAAGAATGTGAGTTCTCCCATCATGCTCATCTCAAATTCTCCTTGCATGATCTTAGCAAACTCTTGGCATAAAGACTCATTAGTTGAACCAAAAATAATATCATCTACATACACTTGTACAACTAATAAATCCTTAGTTTTATTCTTAATGAATAAAGTGGTATCCACTTTTCCTCTTGAAAATCCCTTGTCTATTAAGAATTTTGACAACCTTTCATACCAAGCTCTAGGGGCTTGTTTTAACCCATAAAGTGCCTTAGATAATTTAAAAACATGTTCAGGAAATTCATGATTTTCAAATCCGGGAGGTTGTTCAACATATACTTCTTCATTAATAAAACCATTTAAGAATGCACTCTTTACATCCATTTGATATAACTTGAAGTTTTTATAACATGCAAAGGCAAGTAACATTCTTATTGCCTCTAATCTAGCTACCGGTGCATATGTTTCATCATAGTCTATGCCTTCCTCTTGTCTATAGCCTTGAGCAACTAGCCTAGCCTTATTCCTTGTGATCACACTATTTTCATCCATTTTGTTCTTGAATATCCATTTAGTTCCAATTATTGAGTGATCACTAGGCCTAGGAACTAGTTTCCATACTTTGCTTCTCTCAAATTGATTTAATTCTTCTTGCATTGCTAGGAACCAATTATTGTCTTCTAAGGCTTCATTGACATTCCTAGGCTCAATTTGAGATACAAAGGCTATATATTGGCACATATTCCTTAGGGATGATCTAGTTCTAACTCCAAGAGTTGGATCTCCTACTATTTCACAATCTTTTACATATCCTAACTCTCTTGGTGCTCTAGGCTCTCTTTCTAAAACCTCTATTTCTTCTTCATCTTCTTTATTCAAGTCAAGCTTTTCTAGAAAGTCATCTTCTAAGCCTTCATCAAATATTCCAACATTTTCATCATTGGTTGAATCTTTAGATATATTATTTGATTCATCAAATATAACATGAATAGACTCTTCAACCATTAATGTTCTTTTGTTATATATTCTAAAAGCCTTTGAATTCAATGAATATCCTAGAAATATTCCCTCATCACTCTTGGCATCAAATTTTCCTAAATTATCTTTTCCATTATTTAGAACAAAGCATTTGCAGCCAAAAGGATGGAAGTAACTAATGTTAGGCTTCTTGCCTTTGTAGAGCTCATAGGGAGTTTTCTTTAGCATAGGTTTTATCATAGCTCTATTAATTATATAACATGATGTGTTTATAGCTTCAGCCCAAAAGTACTTTGGCAAGTTATTTTCACATAACATGCTTCTAGCCATCTCTTCCAAAGTTCTATTTCTTCTCTCAACTACACCATTTTGTTGTGGTGTCCTAGGGGCTGAAAAATTATGGCTAATTCCTTGATCATTGCAATACTCATCAAATCCTATATTTTCAAATTCTTTGCCATGATCACTTCTAATGCTTGTTATTGTATATCCTTTTTCATTTTGAGTCACCTTTGAGTAAGTGATGAATTTCTCTAAGGCTTCATTTTTTACTCTCAAAAAGAACACCCAAGTGTATCTAGTGTAATCATCAACTATTACAAATCCATAGTGTTTCCCACCTAGGCTAGTGGTTCTAGTTGGTCCAAATAAGTCTAAATGCAGTAATTGAAGAGGCCTAGTGGTGGATACACTATTCTTAGGCTTAAAAGTTATCCTCTTGTGTTTCCCTTTAACACAAGCTTCACATATTTCTTCATGATCAAAGGATATTTTGGGTAAACCTATAACTAGATCCTTTCTAGCTAACTTAGATAGTACACTCATGCTAGCATGACCTAGTCTTCTATGCCATAACCAAGATTCCTTTTTGTTGTCTACCATTAAGCATATGTTTTCATTTTTGAGTTCATTAAGATAGACAATATATATGTTACCTTGCCTATGACCTAGAAAAAGAATTTTATTTGACTTACGATCTATAACATTACACTTCATGCAATCAAAAATTACTTTGTAACCTTTGTCACAAAGTTGACTAATGCTTAACAAGTTATGCTTAAGACCCCTAACAAGTAATACTTTTTCTAAAGAGAAATGATCATTACCTATTGAGCCACTTCCTTCCACTTGGCCTTTGGAGTTGTCCCCAAAAGTGACTTCTCCACCAATTTTCGATTTGAAGGAATTGAAATGGCTTTTATCACCCGTCATGTGCCTTGAGCATCCACTATCTAAGTACCAAGCATCTTT
Source organism: Firmiana major (assembly GCA_033439115.1). Classification (NCBI taxonomy): domain Eukaryota; kingdom Viridiplantae; phylum Streptophyta; class Magnoliopsida; order Malvales; family Malvaceae; genus Firmiana; species Firmiana major. The sequence goes on from CM065910.1 coordinate 27,367,591, forward strand.
TGTTTTAGCTTTGTGGCTATGCTCAATCACCTACAAAAAAATTAAACTCAAGTCTTAGGTACCCAAATTTTCTTGGGTCCTTGGAGGTTAGTAAATGCAATTCTTGATCCCATTGGGATCCATTTTGCTAATGCATTACAGTCCTTGGAATGAATTACCTCTTTTGGAATCCATATCCTTTTTACTCTTTTTCCTTTAAGATTCCTCATCTTTATATTGCAATAATGTGACTTATGTCCCTTTCTATTACAATATGAACAAGTAATTGCAGGTTTATTCATGCTCTTCCTAGCAATAAAACTCTTAAGATGGGTCTCCCTACTTTGTGCATTATATCCTAAGCCATTTTTGTCAAAAAATGCCCTTTAGGTTTCTAACATGCTATCTAGCTTTTGTTGCCCCATGTGAAATCTATTAAAGGAGTTATGTAAATTGTTATTTTTCTCCTTAAGGTCACAAATTTCTAGGTTTGAAATCTCTAGTTTCTTTTCACATTCTAATTTATCTTTTAACATTATCTCATTTTCCTTTTTTAATTTAGATATTAACTTTTTATACTTCATGCTCATACATTCATACTCTAATGCAAGATCATCAAATGCATCTTGCAATTCATCAAATGAGTATTCATTGAGATTAGAGGTTACCTTTTGATCATCATCAATAGCCATGAAGCATAAGTTGGCAATGTCCTCATTTGATTCATCATTGGAGCAATCACTGTCACTCCATGTTGCCACCATTGCCTTCTTTTTATGGAACCTATCATTTGACCTTTTAAGAAGAGGGCAGTTAAATTTTATGTGTCCCGATTTTTTACATTCATAACATACAATAGAGTCTTTTCTACCTACTTCCTCTTGTTCTCTCCTATTGTTTCTCCTATTACTACTACTAGCTTTCATCCTCATGAACTTATTAAACCTTTTGGCAAACATTGCCATCTCAATATCCTCCTCACTGCCACTCTCATTTTTAATCTCCTCTTGAGCAGTGGATTTTAGAGCAACTCCCACTTTCTTGGGTGGCTCTTCATTTCTTTTAAGCTTCATCTCATAAGTTAGCAAGGAACCTATTAATTCATCTAAGGACAATGTGTGTGGATCCTTAGATTCCTCTATTGCTGTCACTTTAGCTTCCCATGATTTAGGTAAGCTATTTAAAATTTTCTTTACCATTTCAATGTTAGAATATATTTTTCCTAAGGATTTTAGTCCATTAATTACATTTGTAAATCTAGTGAACATATCACTAATCGATTCTCCTTCCTTCATCCTAAAAAGCTCATAATCATGTGTGAGCATACCTACTTTTGTCTCCTTCACTTGGGTTGTACCCTCATGAGTTATTGCCAATTTATCCCATATTTGCTTGGTATTATCACACCCGGAGACTCTATTGTATTCATTAGGACCTAAAGCACAAAATAATGTGTGCATAGCTTTAGCATTTAGCTGTGCACATTTAATGTCATTAGAATCCCATTCATCTTCTTCTTTGGGGATATCTCTTCCCTCTATTTTCTTTGTAGGGATTTGAGGTCCCTTAACTATAATTCTCCATACTTCATAGTCATTTGCTTGAATGAATAGCATCATCCTAGTCCTCCAATACGAATAATGTTCACCATTGAACATGGGAGGTCTAACCGTAGAGTGCCCCTCTCCTATCAAACTAGTTGCTACATTGTTAAGAGCCATTTGATTGTTTTCTAACTCTTAGGAAGTTGTTCCTATGTGATTAAAGAGTCCTAGCTCTGATACCAATTGTTGGCTCTACCGAGAGGGGGGTGAATCGGTTTTCTAACAATTATGGCAAATTAAAAATTAATCACAATTTAATCACAAATGATAATGAGCAATATAGTGCAGTATAACAATTTAATGCAGAGTAGGGAAGAGAGAAACAAACACAATCGTTTATAGAGGTTCGGCCAAACTCTTGCCTACGTACTCTCTCCTTGACCTTCTTGTCAAGTGTTTTCTTTCTCTCTTTCAATAGAGCTTACACAGTTCCTTTTGCAGGTTAAGGAATAACCTCTCTACCCTTAGCAATACAGAAAAAAGTATTCAGCCTCTTACAATTTACTCTCACTGAGGAACAATCCTCTTCTCTTTTAAGATAAGACTGAATACAATATAAGGCTTTAAAGTGGTAGGACAAATGTAGCTTTTTGCACTTAAGCTTTTACAATAATTCTCAATGAATGAGCAATAGGGACACAAAGAATGAAAGAATTAAAGCTTGAGAATGTTTGGAATGTTCAGCAATAGTGTCACTTTTCTCTTTGTCTTCAATGCTTGGTTAAATACTGAAGGATTGGTAGTTGGAGCATTAAATGCTATTCTTCCCATTGTGTTTTGCAAAAACTAGCCGTTGGGTACCTCCAGTAGAGTGCCAGATCGATCTGCCTTCTTGGCCAGATCGATCTCTTAGTTATAAATCCTACAAGATTGAAGCACAAATACACAAGGAGATCGATCTCATAGGTTAGCAGATCGATCTGTTAGTTTGAAAATAATGAGGCAGATCGATCTGTCGAATAGGAAGATCGATCTCCTAAACTCTCTGTTTGAAGCAAGATCGATCTCCAGATCGATCTGCCATGCAATCTCGTAGAGAGGAGATCGATCTCTCAACAACATAGATCGATCTCTTTAGCTCTCTGACTTTGAGGAGATCGATCTCTTCCTTACCAGATCGATCTCATAAGTTCTCTGTTTGAGTGTGGATCGATCTCTCAGATCGATCTATATTCTTAAGCTCTTAAGGGAGATCGATCTCTTCATCGACCAGATCGATCTCTCAACTCTAGCATTATCCAGATCGATCTCTTAACCCTTGCAGATCGATCTTATTCTTCCTAAATACCTTTGTACAGATTTAAGGCTTGCCAGATCGATCTCTTCCATCATGAGATCGATCTCTCATCAAGTAAAAACCCAGGAGATCGATCTCTCATACCCCAGATCGATCTCTCATCAGCAGAACTCTAAGTTCTGGTACTAATAACCTCTAAACATGTTTGTATATCATCTTAACATTATTGAATTAACTTGTTTTGTCATTTCAAAATACATTAACTCAACAGATAACTATACTATCTACATGCTGATAATGTCATGGCATAAATCATTTATAGTCAGAGCATGAGGAAATAAAACTATACCGCATGTATATACATATATCATGTATAGAAAACATGGAAAACATGCATATAAAACGTGGAATAATCATCATGTAAAACCTTTCATGCTAATCTTTATCAAAACTCATCATGAAAAGGGAAATTCATTAAGAAATGTCCTTTAAGATCTTTCATCTTCTCAAACACATCAAATCTCATCACAACAGACATCATTTCTTTAAACAAAATCCCACAAGGTTTGACCCCTCCCTTGTATCTACCTTGAACAATCACAATCACACTCTCTGTATAAAACCATGTGGTACTATGCAATATTATGTGATACACGCGGTAACTATATCTCAAAGACTATGTTGGATAACTATGTCATAATCATCCCTAACCACATGGATCTCGATGTGCGGGGCATCATGCTGAAATGAAGGTGAGTTAGTTATTCTCCGTACTTTTCAATTCATCATCACAACCATGCGGTATAAAATACTCCATGTGATATACACGGTACAACATACTCCGCTGACCCATATCATGGTTGGGGGTGCCAGCCGTAGGTCTTATCTACTTCATTCCATGTGTAACCTGTATAGTCTCAAGTGCACGTGGAGCTTTTCATCTTGTAAGAGAGCCTCCCCACCAACAAAGCCTCCCCACCCCATTGGGCTTAAGGATGTTGGCTTAAGGATCCTACCGTAAGAGAGCTTCCCCACCGAACAGAGCCTCCCCACCCCGTCGAGCATAAGGATGTAGGGCTTGAGGATCTTACCAACTCCACGGTATTATACATACCATAGTGTGAAAACCTATGCGAGCTGAGCTCCAGCATGAATCATGCATCATCAATAAATCTCTTCATACGAGCAACGATCTAGTACGACTTTATGTATAAAATCATGAAGAAATCACGTACGAGCACAGCTTCAGTATGGTTATATGCATAAGAAAGTCAATCGTAATCCACGTATGGGTAGAATCTCCAGTACAGTTTATAAAACATTGTCACAAATCAATTAAGGTGTGAGCTAAGCTCCAGTACATTTCATATAGGTGAAAACATCGAAATCAAGTGCGAGCAATGCTCTAGCACGATTTAACTCACATAAATACGATAGGCAGCTCTATCTCAACACAATTTATCTCAAAACAAAGTCAGCATATACCTCGTGCTAATACATTGTCACGACCCAAATTACCCAAAAATCAGAGTTAATTTTTTTTTTCGCGTTTTGTTTATTTACTTAAATTCTTACCTGTCCTCGAATCGTGACCACACTCAACCAACAAATTGGGCTGTGCGTCAATGCCAGACCCACCATACCATTACCATCTAACTTATTTATTCTCCAGTCATTTATAATTGTTTACATTATTTATACATCCCCTAAAGTTACTTACAAACATGTTACTGTGCTATACTTATGTAGATACAATATGTACAAGTGTATATACCTTATGTTGATGGGTAGCAGCGGATATCCAGAATGCAGTACTGAGTCGCCTCAACTTCAACTGGAGATTATCTGTGGGAGAAAATGAAAGGGGTGAGCACATCAAGCTCAGTAAGGCAATCCTACGAACAAGTAGGTAACCATACTACCTACATGAACGTGGTGCCATGCATAAATCACCCTTTCTCCACACATTTTAAAACAAATGACATGAGCTTATGATGTTATGTAAATCGAGTTTGCACGAAAAATTCAACATGCAATTATTTTAAATCATTTCTTTCTCTTTAAAAATTTCACAATAAAGTTAGGACTCGACCCCTCCTTCGGGTGATCCTGACTCATACAAAATCATGAAAACTGAGTTTCTCGAAAGCATCGATATCCGGAAACATATGTATATATATATATACAAGATACGAGACTAGGCAATAACTGTATATCGGTAATAACCAGGACTGGCCAATATGTGTCCTCGTGAGTCCCTCTAGCTTCACGGATCCCAGTGTACGAGGTCTCACCCTGATCGGGAACCGCCCGGGAGGTGGGTCAATCCAACCCGTCAGTCTTATCCGATCTCACCCATTCGAAGATGCCGTATTCGAAGATACCCCGTATCACAAAGATACCGTATCATAAAGATACCCCGTATCACAAAGATACTGTATCTGAAGATACCCCACGGTACATTGTACTCCATGCTACTTGCACGGTACATCGTACTCCATGGACCCATATCACTCTAGGTACTCCAGCCCAAATGGCCTGCTTTCCACAGAAAGGTTTTGTTTCTCAATACTCATTGCCATGTCTCAAAACGCACGTGCGAGCCTATTAAATCGGTGACACACAGTCTACCCGATGCTCCAAGCACGGCTCATCGTATGTTCTCATAAAAATCAGTGCGAGCGATGCTCAGCACTCTCATCAAATTAAGTAAAATTGGCAGAGCCCGCTTTACATCTCCACAGGGCCGCCAACCTCATCCCTCACTCTCACCCTACTTAAGAGGTCTTTTGAGCCTGTTGGGCCTTTTGGCTGACTCCAAGGGCAGACAGTGCTACTCCACAAATCCAGTAAATTTAGTGCGAGCTAGGCTCAGCACTCTATATATAAATCACATGAAAATCTTATAAAATCTGGTGCGAGTTAAACTCCAGCACCCTGTCTCGAAAATCATGTAAAAATATGGTGCGAGTTAGACTCTAGCACCCTGTCATGAAAATCATGTAAAATCTGGTGCGAGTTAGACTCTAGATCCCATGCATGTAAAACTCTAGTGCGAGCTCTCGCTCCAGCACTAATGCATGCATCACACAAATCAAACATCGTGCGAGCTGAGCTCTAGCACGTCACATGTAAATAAAAACACGTAGGCGGCTCGGTTATCTCCAAATAGTTTTCACAGAAATTACATCGTTAAAGGTATGCAATGCTATGCATTTTTCTTTAAAAGTGAGCCAGCCTACTCATGCATGTGTTAAAATACCTCCAGAATGAGCAGGAACCTTTTGTTCTTGCTCCTCCCAATTTTTCCTAAATTTATAGATTTTACCCTTAACAAGGGTATTTTAGTAATTTGCCCATTCGGGGCACTAAAATTATTATTCGACCTCTAGACCCTTCAGATAAATTTTAAAAGACTGCATCTGACTTGAAATTTCGTAAAATTACCTCTAGCAGTCAGTAGAATTCCCTTACCTTATTTTCCTGTCGAGTCTGACCTGTTCTTTTCCACTGTTGTCTCGTCGCGCAGTCCGATATGCTTCCAATCCAATGCCCGAAACTGCGTAGTAATATTCCTCAGGTCAGATATTATACAATTTAATTGTATTTAATCTTTTCTGGGCTTAATTTAAATCATTGGGCCCAATTACCCCTATTGGGCCCGATTGCACCTTAATGGGCCTTAATCGGCCTTAAGCCCGTTTTCCACTTAATTTTCACTTTATCGAGGCCTATTGGGCTCATTGGGCCCACCAATAATTTATTGGGCCTCGTTCTAGCTCTCGAATAGCTAAATTTAATATTTACGACAATTTATCTAAATTTCCATAATTTAATTCAATTTATGCGGAATTTAAATTCATATCACGCATAACGATGTAAACTGTCGTAAATAAGGGTCACTTACCCGAGATTCCATGCTAGTACGAAATTTGAGGCTGTCTCGAGCTCTCGGTGGATGCCAATCGTCGAGCTACATAATTTCATAATTTTTCAGGTAAGTTTTCAGCCCAAAATTAATTAAATTAAATACTCCAAAATTTAAATCGGTCAATTTGACCGCTTATCGACTTACCCGAAGCTCGATTGCATCACTGAAATTTTTCCCAATTTTTTTCTCTTTTTCTTTTTCCCTTTTTCTTCCTTTTTTTCCTCTCTTTTTGGCTGAACCGGTTCAGTCCGGTTCGGACCGGTTCAGACCGCCGGTTCTCTCCGGTTCGGTCGGTTCACCGCCGGTTCACCACCTTGCCGGTCGGTTCTCCGCCGACTTCCACTGCCAGTAGTTCCGCAAGGCTGTCCGCATCACAGATCCGCCCTCAGTTTCGGTCAAGCTCGCCGGAACGCCGCCAGTCAGGCTCTTCTCCCTAGGCCTCGAACCCATTTTCTTTCCTCCGCCGTTTTCGGCGTCGTCCGTCGGTTTCGGTGGCTGCCACCACCACCAATCGCATCGTCTAGGCCTGGGGATCATTTTGCGAGGTCGGATCGGAGCCAAGACGCCGCCGTTCGCCGGGACCGAGCCCCTCAATCCCGTCGCCTTTTCTCTCCTCCGATCGGCTTCCTCCGGCCACTGCACGGTGCGATCCCGGTGCCCACGTGCTCGTCGATCTCTCCTCTACCTCCTCGTGGCCTCGTCGGAGCCGTTGGTCGCCGGACGGGGGTTCGGTCTTCCTCGGTTTTCTCGGCTTTCGTTTCCCTTTCCGTTTCGTTTCTCTCTCTCCGACCCGTTTCTCTCTCTTTTTTTTTTTTTCAGATTTATTTATTATTTATCTTTTATTATTTTAATCATTCAAATACCTTAAAAATACCCAAATATCCCTTAAAATTATTATTTTATTCCAAATTAATTAATTTAATTTTATTTAATTTATTTATTATATTTTAACCCTTTTTCGGGTATAATTCCTCCGTATTTTCGGGATATTGTCCCGAATGACTTTTTGGTATATTTTTTGATTATTTTTGGGATTATTTTTCCAAACTAAAAATCTCGATTAATTCCCATAAATTAATATCTTGATCAATTTAACCCAAAATAAATTTATTTCACCTTTATTGACCAAGATTTCTCAAATCCATATTTTTAATTAAATTTCCTTATCGAATTTACTCCGACTTTCGATCTTTTGACCATTTTGCCCTTACACATGTTCGGGATTAATTTAACCCGACTTTCCTTCACGAATACTCATTCATTTCGTATTTTAATTAAATTCGGGTCTTACAACTCTCCTCCAAATTCATATGAGTCCATATACAACTCCGGGTACATCGATCGTATTATACTCTTAAATTCTTATGTGACCTTCTCCGGAGTGTATTACTACCAAAGGACTTTAATTAGGGAGATCATCTTAAACCTCAATACTTTCTCTTTCCTGTTTAATGCCCGAATCAACTTCTTCAATATACTTATATTTTCATTAAACTGAACTGTTAGATCTCATATCCTATCACCTATGCTGGATCTCGATAATATTTTCAAAGCATCAAAAGCTGAGACACATTGTGGGTGCCTGTTAATTCAGGTGATAACACCAACCTACAGGTCTTATCTCCCACTTGTCCAATCTTTTAAAATATTCCATCTAGCGCAACTCAATTTACCTTCTTTCTAAAGTTCACTATGTCCTTATTCTCTTAGGACAAGAAACATTTCAACCAGAGAAATTCACCGTCGGTGAATTCCAATACTTGTCTATCTGCTCTGAGGTGTTCTTAATCTCTCACTCTTAACTAAACATCCTCAGAGACTTATTATCCAAAAGTCGAAAATAATTCTATCTGTCACCCACTTTTTCTTATCCAATTTGGGGAACAACCCCTACAGCCATACACTGCCTCATATCTTGTTATCCCAATACTCGAATGACAGCTGTCGCTATTGGCGAATTCAATTAGAAATCAACTGATCATTCCAGGAGCTTATAAAATCAATGGCACACGCTTTCATCGGATCCTCCAGAACTTGTACAGTCCTCTCTGACTGACCATCTGTCTGAGGACGAAAAGCTGTGCTAATATTCAGTCGGGTTCCCATAGCTTCCTAAAAATATCCTCAGAGGTGGGAAGTGAAGCGGGAATCCCTATATGATACCATGCTCACTGGAACGTTACTTAGTGTTCCACAATCTTCCTTACACATAAATCCTCATATATACTCTGAGTATTTGGGGATTTCATAACCAAAAGGTGGGTAGACTTAGTCACTCTATCGACTATCATCCGAATAGTCTCGTAATTCACCTGGGTCCTCTGTAACCCATCACGACATTCATGGAGACTTGCTCTCATTTTTCGTGCCGTGTCGATATAGGTAGGTGCTGCAATAACTCTGCAGACTTTTAATACTCTACCTTACTCTGCTAACATACTAGGCACTTTTCCACAATCTCTACCATCTCTTTTCATATCTGATCACCAATACCCTTTTCAGAGATTTCGTATATATAATCGTTACTTTCCGTATGCACTGTATATCCCGAAGAGTGAGCTTCTGACAATATTACTATCTCATCAACTGTGGTCCTGGGGAGCACTTATACTGTCTCGAAATCCTCAGTAACTCATTATCATACTCCGTGAACTCTGTCACTGTACCCTTCTGAATCTGACTCAAACCATCGACATCATGCCGATCATCACGCTAAGCCTGTCAAATCTGGGCACTCTCATCCGGTTCTAATCATCAGGCTAGCTGTCACATAATCACTGTCATCATCAGAAGGGATCACATCAATACTGAGGTTCACAACTGCTCTAGCAGCTCACGCTCCCTGACCATCATACGTAGTACCATCCCGAGGCTCTTTTTACTCAAAGCATCAGCCTTTCCTGGGTGGTACAATTTTTACAATTAAAATCTCTCAGAAGCTCTATCCCACTATGTATTCTCATATTCGCCTCTTTCTGTGAAAACAGATACTCGGGGCTTTATGATCAGTGCATATCCACAATTCCTCATCGTGTACATAATAATACCATATCCTCGGTACAAATACTACAGTTGCCAACTTTAAATCATGGGTCAGATAGTTTATTTCGTGATCAAGGAGTTGTCTGACTCCAAGATTGACTATCTTCCCATTATACATCAATACACAGCTCCTTCATTATTTCGAGGTATCCATACTCACTGAGAACCTCTTGAGCTATTGGGTATGGTGAAATTAATCACGGTGGTCAGTTCATACTTCACTACACTGAAATTCACGTCACATCTATCATCTCACTCAAAGACCACGTTTTCATAGTTAAACGTGTCAACAAGGTATACCCTTTTTAGAAGTCGCAACAACCCATTTGTAAAAGCAATTTTCCAATTATTGCTTACAATTTGCCCTGGACATTAACTACACCCAACATATCATCGATACTAATGATTACAAATTGGTCCAATCCTTGACTTATTTACGCATAAGCGTATAAGATCCTACAAAATCGCTTATGTTTTCAGGTACTAACCTGCGTCATTTCCTTTTCTTATCTTAACGGCTCTTATTAAATTTTTACTATGTTAACTTTTATGATTCGTCGAATTTTAATATTCTTATCGTCTTAGTAAGGGTATCCTAATGCTAAAGGTATTTATTACAACGATCGATTTCACATTATAGGTTATATATATACTTTTAGACGCTGTCAAGTCTTCAGGCGGGGAGGTATTTTGAAATACCTTTATTAACCTTCAGACTTAACCACAACTACGTTATATCTCAGTCTATGTGGTCATAATTTATATTCGCTACTAATTGCTTTAATCCTAATGACTTCATATTGTAAGGATGTTCTCACCTTGCATACGCCTCTTACTCCAATACATCTTGTATTCAAAATCAAGCATATCTCAAAGATTATCTCCTTAGTGTATCAATTATAGCGAAACTCTTGTCATTATTCATTTCGTGAGTACAATCATTTACTCCTTTAATTTTAACTGTTACACCCCTTTTTGTCACTTAAAATCTCTATATCCATATTCCGTTAATTAATCATCCTCTATTGGGGTACTCATTTATCAATATTGTGCCCGATGATGTAGGCATTCATGCTTTTTACTCACTTATATGCGAATGAAGGCGGTATGAATAAATGTGTGGCACCAGGATCAATGAACATATGTACTTCATTATTCATAACAAGTGTGGTATCTTACACTACATCCATGAAACATCAATAGTGTCCTGGTCCAAGACATCCTCTCGCCTTCGTCCAACAACCTACTTTCCTTCTTTTTCTTTTCGGCTATGGTCTCCCTTTTCGTTGCAGCTATACCAATGAAGTTTTTCTCTGTCTCTTTACTTTTCTGTGGGGCGATCTCGCTCAACTCTAAGCAATCAAAATCAATGGTCTGTCTTACCACACTTGACGGCCATTTTCATCAATACAGTGTAAGTATAGACCCTCCTTCCGTGGTATCTACCACACATTCTACAGTGATCACACTGCTACTCTGTTTCGTAGCAGGTCAGGGTCCTCCAATCACAATACCCCTCAAGAGTGCCAAAATTGGATGCACTGGGGCCTTACCAATTATCTTACTCCATGACTCATCAAATTAAATCTTTCACCAATTACCATTTTTCCATTTTAACATATTTGTCATTTCTCGATTCTCTTTTCTGTCTCTATTTCAGCTCTTACTACTTTTCCCAATCTCAGAGGCGTGCAATTCAAGTTCTTATTTACCCAACTGTAAATCTGCGCACTGCCTCGGTATAGATAATATCTCACAGGCCAATCAGACTCAAATTGAAAAGTTGAGCCATTTCATGAACTTTTAGACATCTCAACTGTCACTTGTTCATAATGTCGAGGTAATATCTGCCAAAGAATATAACTGAATTTCATACTCATAATCAATTTAGTATTCCTGGGCAGTGTAACAAATTTTTCCTTTAAATCATGTCCGGGATATCCTGTCACCGGAATACATCCAATAAGATTTCTCATCTTAGCTATGGATGTTTAACACTTAAGATGGGTCGAGCGGGTTTCAATCAATGCTCCGCTGCGCCCTCGAATCTCATTCATAATCTGAGCAATTAGCTCCTCAAAATAATCTCAACACTCCGCTCTAACCTCGCGAAGCGTGTCTCAATACTGTTCGATCCCTCTGTCGGACTCAGTGGGGCGTGTTCAACATTAGCCTCCATTTCAATCTCATCCCAATTCTCATGGGTCAACTCAGCAAGACTTAGCAGACTCAGGTCTACCTCTACGACCTCTGCCTCGTGCACTATCTCATCCAACGCGACTCATATTAGGCATTCCTGCATTCTCAACCATTTCTTAGTCAAAACCCATCTCGATATACACTATTGTATCTAACCAAGCACAGTAACACAGGGATGTAATTTTCTAATTACTGACACTGACACACATCAGACCAATTGCTGCTCTTATACCACCTTTATATGTCACGACCCAAATTACCCAAAAATCAGAGTTAATTTTTTTTTCGCGTTTTGTTTATTTACTTGAATTCTTACCTGTCCTCGAATCGTGACCACACTCAACCAACAAATTGAGTTGTGCGTCAATGCCAGCCCCACCATACCATTACCATCTAACTTATTTATTCTCCAGTCATTTATAATTGTTTACATTATTTATACATCCCCTAAAGTTACTTACAAACATGTTACTGTGCTATACTTATGTAGATACAATATGTACAAGTGTATATACTTTATGTTGATGGGCAGCAGCGGATATCCAGAATGTAGTACTGAGTCGCCTCAACTTCAACTGGAGATTATCTGTGGGAGAAAATGAAAGGGGTGAGCACATCAAGCTCAGTAAGGCAATCCTACGAACAAGTAGGTAACCATACTACCTACATGAACGTGGTGCCATGCATAAACCACCCTTTCTCCACACATTTTAAAACAAATGACATGAGCTTATGATGTTATGTAAATCGAGTTTGCACGGAAAATTCAACATGCAATTAGTTTAAATCATTTCTTTCTCTTAAAAAATTTCACAATAAAGTCAGGACTCGACCCCTCCTTCGGGTGATCCTAACTCATACAAAATCATGAAAATTGAGTTTCTCGAAAGCATCGATATCCGAAAACATATGTATATATATATATAAGATACGAGACTAGGCAATAACTGTATATCGGTAATAACCAGGACTGGCCAATATGTGTCCTCATGAGTCTCTCTAGCTTCACGGATCCCAGTGTGCGAGGTCTCACCCTGATCGGGAACCGCCCGAAAGGTGGGTCAATCCAACCCTTCAGTCTTATCCGATCTCACGCATCCGAAGATGCCGTATCCGAAGATACCCCGTATCACAAAGATGCCGTATCACAAAGATACCTCGTATCACGAAGATATCGTATCCGAAGATACCCCACGGTACATCGTACTCCATGCTACTTGCACGGTACATCGTACTCCATGGACCGATACTCTAGGTACTCCAGCCCAAATGGCCTGCTTCCCACAGAGAGGTTTTGTTTCTCAATACTCATTGCCATGTCTCAAAACGTACGTGCGAGCCTATTAAATCGGTGACACACAGTCTACCCGATGCTCCAAGCACGGCTCATCGTATGTTCTCATAAAAATCAGTGCGAGCGATGCTCAGCACTCTCATCAAATTAAGTAAAATTGGCAGAGCCCGCTTTACATCTCCACAGGGCCGCCAACCTCATCCCTCACTCTCACCCTACTTAAGAGGTCTTTTGAGCCTGTTGGGCCTTTTGGCTGACTCCAAGGGCAGACAGCGCTACTCCACAAATCCAGTAAATCTAGAGCGAGCTAAGCTCAGCACTCTGTATATAAATCACATGAAAATCTTATAAAATCTGGTGCGAGTTAAACTCCAACACCCTGTCTCGAAAATCATGTAAAAATATGGTGCGAGTTAGACTCTAGCACCCTGTCACGAAAATCATGCAAAATCTGGTGCGAGTTAGACTCTAGCACCCATGCATGTAAAACTCTAGTGCGAGCTCTCGCTCCAGCACTAATGCATGCATCACACAAATCAAACATCGTGCGAGCTGAGCTCTAGCACGTCACATGTAAATAAAAACACGTAGGCGGCTCGGTTATCTCCAAATAGTTTTCACGGAAATTACATCGTTAAAGGTATGCAATACTATGCATTTTTCTTTAAAAGTGAGCCAGCCTACTCATGCATGTGTTAAAATACCTCCAGAATGAGCAGGAACCTTTTGTTCTTGCTCCTCCCAATTTTTCCTAAATTTATAGATTTTACCCTTAACAAGGGTATTTTAGTAATTTACCCATTTGGGGCACTAAAATTATTATTCGACCTCTAGACCCTTCAGATAAATTTTAAAAGACTGCATATGGCTTGAAATTTCGTAAAATTACCTCTAGCAGTCCGTAGAATTCCCTTACCTTATTTTCCTGTCGAGTCTGACATGTTCTTTTCCACTGTTGTCTCGTCACGCAGTCCGATATGCTTCCAATCCAATGCCCGGAACTGCATAGTAATATTTCTCAGGTCAGATATTATACAATTTAATCGTATTTAATCTTTTCTGGGCTTAATTTAAATCATTGGGCCCAATTACCCCTATTGGGCCCGATTGCACCTTAATGGGCCTTAATCGGCCTTAAGCCCGTTTTCCACTTAATTTTCACTTTATCGAGGCCTATTGGGCTCATTGGGCCCACCAATAATTTATTGGGCCTCGTTCTAGCTCTCGAATAGCTAAATTTAATATTTACGACAATTTATCTAAATTTCCATAATTTAATTCAATTTATGCGAAATTTAAATTCATATCACGCATAACGATGTAAACTGTCGTAAATAAGGGTCACTTACCCGAGATTCCATGCTAGTACGAAATTCGAGACTGTCTCGAGCTCTCGATGGATGCCAATCGTCGAGCTATCTAATTTCATAATTTTTCGGGTAAGTTTTCAGCCCAAAATTAATTAAATTAAATACTCCAAAATTTAAATCGGTCAATTTGACCGCTTATCGACTTACCCGAAGCTCGATTGCATCACTGATATTTTCCCCAATTTTTTCTCTTTTTCTTTTTCCCTTTTTCTTCCTTTTTTTCCTCTCTTTTTGGCTGAACCGGTTCAGTCCGGTTCGGACCGGTTCAGACCGCCGGTTCTCTCCGGTTCGGCCGGTTCACAGCCGGTTCACCGCCTTGCCGACCGGTTCTCCACCGGCTTTCACCGCCAGTAGTTCCGCAAGGCCGTCCACATCACAGATCCGCCCTCAGTTTCGGTCAAGCTCGTCGAAACGCCGTCGGTCCGGCTCTTCTCCCTCGGCCGTCGGACCCATTTTCTTTTCTCCGTCGTTTTCGGCTTCGTCCGTCGGTTTCGGTGGCTGCCACCATCACCAATCGCATCGTCTAGGCCTAGGGATCATTTTACGGGGTCGGATCGGAGCCAAGACGCCGCCGTTCGCAGGGACCGAGCCCCTCAATCCCATCGCCTTTTCTCTCCTCCGATCGGCTTCCTCCGGCCACTGCACGGTGCGATCCCGGTGCCCACGTGCTCGCCGATCTCTCCTCTACCTCCTCGTGGCCTCGTCGGAGCCGTTGGTCGCCGGACGGGGGTCCAGTCTTCCTCGATATTCTCAGCTTCCGTTTCCCTTTCCGTTTCGTTTCTCTCTCCCCGACCCGTTTCTCTCTCTTTTTTTTCAGATTTATTTATTATTTATCTTTTATTATTTTAATCATTCAAATACCTTAAAAATACCCAAATATCCCTCAAAATTATTATTTTATTCCAAATTAATTAATTTAATTTTATTTAATTTATTTATTATATTTTAACCCTTTTTTGGGTATAATTCCTCCGTATTTTCGGGATATTGTCCTGAATGACTTTTTGGTATATTTTTCGATTATTTTTGAGATTATTTTTCCAAACTAAAAATCTCGATTAATTCCCATAAATTAATATCTGGATCAATTTAACCCAAATAAATTTATTTCACCTTTATTGACCAAGATTTCTCAAATCCATATTTTTAATTAAATTTCCTTATCGAATTTACTCCGGCTTTCGATCTTTTGACCATTTTGCCCTTACACTTGTTCGGGATTAATTTAACCCGACTTCCCTTCACGAATACTCATTCATTTCGTATTTTAATTAAATTCGGGTCTTACATACATGAAGTTACAGAAATCAAATAGCCAGCCTATCCATCAATTTGCTTAAACCAAAGCAATGTGTTTTCGTAAAACATCAAACATGTGATTTATGCAATTATTAGCCTTACTATTCCCTTTTTATAAAATCCATTTCTACAAAATACTTGTAACCATTCACGCATACCCTCAATCATTTTCTTAAACAATCATGCATTTTACAACGCCCTATATTCACCCACAAAATACGAGCAATTATCTCTATATACTCACAGAATTCCCTTACCTAGAATCGCCTTACATGATTCCACTTCCTTAAAGCTGCTGAATTGCGCGGTTCAATTCATCTCCAACGAACTCTCCGAAACTACACAAGATTATGTTTCACGTCAATTTAGTCCAATATAACACAACCCTTGCGTTCACTATAGTCGACTTGCCGTATAGTTTCCATTAACATCTATAAGGTTTCATTTAATTACTCTACTTGTGTCTCAAGAGTCTATTGGGTTCTTTTAGATCCATTGATCCTTACTAAATCGACATTTAAGCCCATATTGTTTATATTTCATCATTTACTTCACTATGGCATTTTTTCAAACACCTTATATAATCATTTTCATAAATTGACTATCCTCACAATGTAGCTTCATTCCATCATCCTAAATCATGCATATTACCTTATTAAGACCCTATCATCCTCCATTTACCATTAACTCATCTATATCATATTTTCTCACTCTAGACTTATTCGAGGTTTTACTAGTTCCATCACATTCTAGATAGTTTTAATCATCAATACACATACCAATTAGCTCAAAATCAATAACTAAACAACTATATTTGGATTGGTGCATTAGAAATTTACCTTGCTTGATTTCCTCCTTGATCCAAATGAGAACACTCCTTGCTCCTTCAATCCAACCAATGGGGTATTGATTCCAAACTATATTGTTCTTCTCTTTAAGATGAACAACTTTTCTCTAATGAACTTTCCTCAAATCTTTATGAAAATGGGATGATTTTAGAGTGAGAAATTTAGGTTTTGGATTGAAAATGGAAAGATTGGGTTGTTTCTTGTGATTTGCAAATCCAACTGCTTGCTATTTATAGAATTGGCTTGATGAGATCGATCTGCATAGGGTGGAGATCGATCTGGTCATCTTAAATTCCTCATTTTCATGACATTTTATAAGCATGAGATCGATCTGCAGAATGCATGAGATCGATCTGCTTCAATGAAATGAGATCGATCTGCTTAAATGGAACATGATCGATTTGTCTCAAGCAGAGAGCTAAGGAGATCAATCTAGCCTTAAGGGGAGATCAATTTGCTCTAACCCGAGAGTAATGGAGATCGATCTGCTTGAGTGAGGGATCGATCTCCTTCTTCCAACATGCTTGATTTTGCATTTTCCAGGCCATGAGATCGATCTCTCCTTGAATGGGATAGATCTGGCCTTCATCTTACACCCATTTTGCTGCAAATTCTCTATTCAAACTCATACTTAATCACTTCCACATTCATTTATCATTCCATACACACATAGAACTCAAAAACATTTGTTTCTTGAAATTCAAATGTAATGTAACTTGTCTGTACATCAATTAACCATATACATTACATAGAAAATTAAGGGTCTTACAGTTCAATAGGCTTAGCCTAAATGTAGAAAGCCCATTAAGGATTTTAAGAATTCAGTACGAGGCCTAATAAAAGTTAATGGACCCGATAAGCCCAATAGACTCCGAAGAAGAAAAAATTGAATAAAAAGAGGCTCGGGAACTTTGTGAAGACTGTTATAAAATAATTGGGCCTAATAAATTTAATTAAGTTCATTGAGATAAAATATAGTAATTAACCTAATAATGGTTAAATGCAGCTTCAGGGACTGGATTAGGAGAAAATAGGACTGAATGAGCTTTCAGTAGTAGAACTTGTACTACGCTCGGCGTGATTCGAGGTAAAGGGATTTTGTAAGTGCTTAAAGGTAGCTATACGTATTTTCGAGGGGATTTACAGGGACTTAAAGTTTCTAAGCTATTTAGAAATAAAATAATAATTCTTCGAGAAAAATTTCGAAAATAAGGAAAATGATGATTTTACTCCTGGTGGGGAAATTTATGAAAAGGGTAGTAAGGATCCTAAAATGCATGATTTTCATGATTATGTTTTTTTTATCATGATTAAATGTCTTGAGGTGAATGAAATGAGGATAGGCTGGCTTTTGCTTTTAATTATTACATGAAATGACACAGATTAGGTGCTAAGAATTATTTTTGAGATAATTTATTTAAAATGGAGCCACCTATCGTATTTGTATGAATACAAATAGTGTTGAAGCCTTGCTCGCACTGAATTCAGATGTTTTGACTTATATAGATAGTGCTAAAGCCCTGCTCGCACTAAACTTTTATGATGGTATGCGTGAAAGTTGTACTAGAGCTTTGCTCGTACGTAATTTTACATTGATTTACTATGCATGAAAGTTGTACTGGAGTGTTGCTCGTATGAGGATTTTATATATTTGCAAAAAAACGTACTGAAGCTTTACTCGCACGAGATGTTAGATATTATGACATGCATAAGTTGTGTCGTTGCCTCTTGTAGACTGTGTCATAGTGAGATGATATACCAGCACACGCATTTTGAGACATGCATTGGTTACCAACATGATATAGGGTGGCTAGGACCTATGCAGACGCCCCTGAATTGTGATGTGGGATAAGACCTATGGTAGGCACCCCAGACCATGTGGATCTACGGAGTACGTTGTACCGTGTACATCACACATAGTACATTGTACCGTGTAGTCTTGATGACTAACTGTTTGAGTTATTATTCACAAGGTCATGATTGACCTCGCCTCCCGTTGCAGGTGTGATGCCCCACACGTCGGGATCCACATTGTCACGACCCAAACTACCCAAAAATCAGAGTTAATTTTTCGCATTTTATTATTTTCTTACTTAAATTCTTACCTGTCCTCGAATCGTGACCAACACTCCACTAATAATTGGGCTGTGCGTCAATGTCAGTCCCACCATACAATTACCATCTAACTTATTTCTTCTCCAGTCATTTATAATTGTTTACATTATTTATACATCCCCTAAAGTTACTTACAAACATGTTACTGTGCTATGCTTATGTAGATACAATACGTATAAGTGTATATACCTTATGTTGATGGGCAGCAGCGGATATCCGGAATGCAGTACTGAGTCATCGCAACTTCAACTGGAGATTATCTGTGGGAGAAAATGAAAGGGGTGAGCACATCAAGCTCAGTAAGGCAATCCTACGAACAAGTAGGTAACCATACTACCTACATGAACGTGGTGCCATGCATAAACCACCCTTTCTCCACACATTTTAAAACAAATGATATGATGTTGTGATGTTATGTAAAACAAGTTTGCACGGAAATTCAACATGCAATTATAAAAAAAATCATTTCTTTCTCAATTAAAATTTTCAATTTAAAGTCAGGACTCGACCCCTCCTGCGGGTGATCCTGACTCACACAAAACCATGAAAATCGATTTACATTCCCACATGGGTTTGAAAAGCATGGAGATACCATCATGCATATTTAATTAAAAACCCAGTTTAAATCATCGAAATCGTCGACATGCGAGACGATGCAATATCTGTATAACGACAATAACTAGGACTATGGCCATATCTGTCCTCGGGAGTTCCTCAGCTACACGGATCCTAGTGTGCGGGTTCTCACCATGATCGGGAACCGCCCAAGAGGTGGGTCAATCCATCCCGTCAGTCTTATCCGATCCCAGGCATCCGAAGATGCTGCATCCGGAGATGCCGTATCCGAAGATACCACACGGTACATCGTACTCCATGCTACTTGCACGGTACATCGTACTCCGTGAACCCATATAGTATCTCTAAGTACTCCAGCCCAATTGGCCTGCTTCCCACAGAGGTTTGTTTCTCAATACTCATGCCATGTCTCAAAACGCACGTGCGAGCCTATTAACTCAGTGACACACAGTCTACCTGATGCTCCAAGCACGGCTCATCGCATGTTCTCATAAAATCAGTGCGAGCGATGCTCAGCACTCTCATCAACTCAAATAAAACAGGCAGAGCCCGCTTTACATCCCCACAAGGCCGCCAACCTCATCCCTCACTCTCACCCCACCTAAGAGGTATTTTGAGCCTGTTGGACCTTTTGGCTGACTCCAAGGGTAGACAGCGCTACTCCACAAATCCGGTAAAACTAGTGCGAGCTACGCTCAGCACTCTGTATATAAATCACATGAAAATCTTATAAAAATATGGTGCGAGTTAGACTCTAGCACCCTATCACGAAAAAGCATATGAAATCTGGTGCGAGTTATACTCTAGTACCTATGCATGTAAAACTCTAGTGCGAGCTCTCGCTCCAGCACTAATGCATGCATCACACAAATCAAATATCGTGCGAGCTGGGCTCTAGCACGTCATATGTCAATAAAACACGTAGGCGGCTCTGTTTCCTCAAAACAGTTTTCAAAATAATTATATTGTTGAAAGTATGCAATGCTGTGCATTTTCTTTCCAAGTGAGCCAGCCTACTCATGCATGTGTTAAAATACCTCCAGAATGAGCAGGAACCTTTTGTCCTTGCTCCTCCCAATTTTTCCTAAATTTGTAAGTTCTACCCTTAACAAGGGTATTTTAGTAATTTGCCCATTCGGGGCACTAAAATTATTATTCGACCTCTAGACCCTTCAGATAAATTTTAAAGACTGCAAGTGAACTTAAAATTGCGTAAAGTTACCTCTAGCAGTCCGCAGAATTCCCTTACCTTATTTTCCTGTCGAGTCTGACCTTTTCTTTTCCTCTGTTGTCTCATCGCGCAGTCCGATATGCTCCCAATCAAATGCCCGGAACTGCGTATTAATATTCCTCTGGTCAGATATTATACAATTTAATTGTATTTAATATTTTTTGGGCTTAATTTAAATCATTGGGCCCGTATACCCCTATTGGGCCCGATTGCACCTTAATGGGCCTTAATCGGCCTTAAGCCCGTATACCATTTAATTTTCACTTTATCGAGGCCTATTGGGCTCATTGGGCCCACCAATAATTTATTGGGCCTCGTTCTAACTCTCGAATAGCTAAATTTAATATTTACAACAATTTATCTAAATTTTCCATAATTTAATTCAATTTATGCGGAAATCAAATCAATATCACGCATAACGAGGTAATTGTCATAAATAAGGGTTACTTACCCGAGATTCCATGCTAATACGTAAATCGAGGCTATCTCGAGCTCTCGTTGGATGCCAATTGTCGAGCTACATAATTTCACAATTTTCTGGGTAAGTTTTCAGTCGAAAATTACTTAAATTAAATACTCCGAAATTTAAATCGGGTCAATTTCGACCACTATTGACTTACCCGAAGCTCGATTGCATCACAGGAATTTACCCCAATTTTTTCTCTTTTTCTTTTTCCCTTTTTTCTCCTTTTTTCCTCCTCTTTTTGGCTGAACCGGTTCAGTCCGGTTCGGACCGGTTCAGACCGCCGGTTCACTCCGGTTCTGCGGGTTCACCCCCGGTTCACTACCTTGCCGGCCGGTTCTCTGTCGGCTTCCACCGCCAGCAGCTCCGTGAGGCTGTCCGCAGCTCGAATCTGCCCTCGATTTGGGTCGAGGTCACCAGAATGCCGCCGGTCCGGCTGTTCTCCCTCGGCCGTCGGACCCATTTTCTTTCCTCCGCTATTTTTGGCGTTTGTCGGTAGTTTCGCCGGTCGGGGCCACTGCCAATCGACTCGTCTGCACCTCGGGAAGCCTCGGCTGGGGTCGAGGTCGGCCAGAATCGCGCCGATCGCCGGTGATCCTTCTCTCCCCCTCTCGGTTTCGGTCTCTCCGTTCCTTCCCGTTTCACCGCCGTTCGTGCTTCCACGGTGCCGGGGGTAGGTTGGTCCTCGTCTGGCTTGCCTTTGCCTGGGCCGCCGGCGCCGTCGTTCGATCGTCGGCTTCGTTTTGGCAGAATCGCGATTTTCGCGATTCTGCGTTCCGTTTTTCGTTTTTTTTTTAATTCTTTATTTATTTTTATATATTAATTTTTATACTATTCATTAAAATATATTAAAATACCCAAATATCACTTAAAATTATAATTTTATTCTAATTTAATTAATTTAATTTTATTTAATTTATTTATTATATTTTAACCTCTTTTTCGGGTATAATTTCTCCGTATTTTCGGGATGTTGTCCCGGGTGACTTTTTGGTTTTTTTTTATTATTTTCGGGATTATTCTTCCGAACTAAAAATCTCGATTAATCCCGATTAATTCCAATAAATTAATATCTTAATCAATTTAACCCAAAATAAATTTATTTCATCTTTATTGACCAAGATTTCTTAAATCCATATTTTTAATTAAACTTCCTTATCGAAATTATACCGACCTCTGATCTTTTGACCATTTTGCCCTTGCACATATTCGGGATTAATTTAACCCGACCTTCCTTCATACATCCCCCATCTTTTCTTATTTAATTTTCGTATTTTAATTAAATTCGGGTCTTACAACTCTCCCCCACTTAAAGAATTTGGTCCTCCAAATTAGAACCAAGTCATATGAGTCCATATACAACTCCGGGTACATCGATCGTATAATGCTCTTAAATTCTTATGTGACCTTCTCCGGAGTGTATTACTACCAAAGGACTCTAATTAGGGAGATCGTCTTAAACCTCAATACTTTCTCTTTCCTGTTTAATGCCCTAATCAACTTCTTCCATATACTTATATTTTCATTAAACTGAACTTTTGGAGTTCATATTCGATCACCTATGCTGGATCTGAATAGTATTGTCGAAGCATCAAAAGCTAAGGCATATTGTGGGTGCCTGTTAATTCAGGTGATAACGCCAACCTACAGGTCTTATCTCCCACTTGTCCAATCTCTCAAAATATTCAATCCAGCGAAACTCAATTTACCTTCTTCCAAAAGTTCGCTATGTCCTTATTCTCTTAGGACGAGTAACTTTCAACCATACTAATTCACCAAGGGTGAATTCCAATACTTGTCTATCTGCTCTGAGGTGTTCTTAATCTCTCATCCTTAACTAAACATCCTCAGAGACTTATTATCCAAAGTCAGAAATAATTTCTACCTGTCACCCACTTTTTCTTATCCAATTCGGAGAACAACCCCTACAGCCATACACTGCCTCATATCTTGTTATCCCAATACTCAAGTGACAACTGTCACTATTGACGAATTCAATTTGAAATTAACTGATCATTCCAGGAGCTTATAAAATCAATGGCACATGCTTTCATCGAATCCTCCAGAACCTGTACAGTCCTCTCTGACTGACCATCTGTCTGAGGATGAAAAGCTGTGCTAATACTCAGTCGGGTTCCCATAGCTTCCTGAAAATATCCTTTGAAATCGGAAGTGAAGCGGGAATCCCTATATGATACCATGCTCACTGGAACGCTACTTAATGTTCCACAATCTTTCTTATACATAAATCCTCATACACCCTCTGAGTATCTGGGGAGTTCGTAATCCAGAAGGTGGGTAGACTTAGTCAACTTAGCGACTATCATCTAAATAGTCTCGTGATTCACCTGAGTTCTCTGTAACCCATCATAAAATTCATGGAGACTTGCTCTCCCATTTTCGTGCCGTGTCAATATAGGTAGGTGCTGCAATAACTCTGCAGACTTTTAATACTCTACCTTACTCTGCTGACATACTAGGCACTTTTTTCACAATCTCTACCATATCTCTTTTCATATCTGACCACCAATACCCTTTTTGAGATTTCGATATATTCTTTACTTCCGTATGCACTGTATATCCCGAAGAGTGAGCTTCTGACAATATTAGTATCTCATCAACTGTGGTCCTGGGGAGCACTTATACTATCTCAAAATCCTCAGTAACTCATTATCATACTCCGTGAACTCTGTCACTGTACCCTTCTGAATCTGACCCAAACTATCGACATCCTGCCGATCATTACGCTAAGCCTGTCAAATTCGGGCACTCTAATCCTGTTCTAGTCTCAGGCTAGCTATCACATAATCATACCAATCACTGTCATCATCAGAAGGGATCATATCACTACTGAGGTTCACAACTGCTCTAGCAGCTCACACTCCCTGACCATCATATGTAATACCATCCCGAGGCTCTTTCTACTCAAGACATCAGTCATCACATTAGCCTTTCCTGGGTGGTACAATTTTCACAATCACAATCTCTCAGAAG
The DNA here is from genome assembly GCA_033439115.1 of Firmiana major. Taxonomy (NCBI): domain Eukaryota; kingdom Viridiplantae; phylum Streptophyta; class Magnoliopsida; order Malvales; family Malvaceae; genus Firmiana; species Firmiana major. The sequence continues at coordinate 27,391,773 of CM065910.1, forward strand.
CTCTAACCCACTATGCATTCTCATATTCGTCTCTTTCTGTGAAAATAGATACTCGGGCTTTATGATCAGTGCATATCCATAATTTCTCACCATGTACATAATAGTACCATATCCTCGGTACAAGTACTACTGCTGTCAATTTTAAATCATGGGTATCTTCCCATTATACATCAATATACAGCTCCTTCATAATTTTGAGGTATCCATACTCACTGAGAACCTCTTGAGCTGTTGGGTATGGTGAAATTAATCACGGTGGTCAGTTCATACTTCACTACACCGAAATCCATGTCACATTTATCATTTTATTTATTATCTTATTCCAAGACCACGTTTTCTTAGTTAAACGTGTCAACCAGGTATATCCTTTTTGAACTCGCAGCAACCATCTGTAAAAGCAATTTTCAATTATTGCTTATAAATCGCCCTGGACTTTAACTGCACCCAACATATCATCGATAATGATGATTACAATTCCAATCCTTGACTCATTTACGCATAAGCGTATAAGATCCTTCAAAATCGCTTACGTTTTCAGGTACTAACCTGCGTCATTTCCTTTTCTTATCTTAACGGCTCTTATTAAATTTTACTATGTTAACCTTTATGATTTGTCGAGTTTTTTATATTCTTATCATCTTAGTAATGGTATCCTAATGCTAAAGGTATCTATTACGATGATCAATTTTTCGTTATAGGTTATATATATATATATACTTTTAGAAGCTGTCAAGTCTTCAGGCGAGGAGGTATTTTGAAATACCTTTATTAACCTTCAGACTTAACCACAACTACGTTATATCTCAGTTTATGTGGTCACAATTTATATTCGCTACTAATTGCTTAACTTCAATTACTTCGCATATTAAGGGTATTCCTTACCTAGCATATATCTCTTACTCCAATACATCTTGTATTTGGGATCAAAACACATCTCCTTCGTATATCAATCATGGCAAAACTCTTGTCATTACTCATTTCGTAAGTACCATCATTTACTCCCTTAATTTCAACTGTCGCACCCCTTTTTATTACTTAAAATCTCTATATCAGTATTCCGTTAATTAATCCTCCTCTATTGGGGTACTCATTTATCGGTATTGTGCCCAATGATGTAGGCATTCATGCCTTTTACTCACTTATATGCGAATGAAGGCGATATGAATAAATGTGTGGCACCAGGATCAATGAACATATGTACTTCATTATTCATAACAAGTGTGGTATCTTACACCACATCCATGCAACATTAATAGCGTCCTGGTCCAGGACATTCTCTCGCCTTCGTCCAACAACTTACTTTCCTTTTTCTCTTTTCGGCTATGACCTCCCATTTCATTGCAGCTATACCAACGAAGTTTTTCTCTGTCTCTTTACTTTTCTGTGGGGCGATCTCGCCCAACTCTGTGTAATCAAAATCAATGGTCCGTCTTACCACACTGAACGGCCATTTTCATCAATACAGTGTAGATATAGACCCTCCTTCCGTGGTATCCACCACACATTCCACACTGCTTACAGTGCTTACACTGCTACACTGCTTCGTAGCAGGTCGGGGTCCTCCAATCACAATGCCCTCAAGAGTGCCAAAATTGGATGCACTGGGCCTTACCAATTATCTTAGTCCATTACTCATCAAATCTAATCTTTTACAAATTACCTTTTTCTTATTTTAACATCTCTGTCATTTCTCGATTCTCCTTTTCTGTCTCTATTTTGGCCCTCACTACCTTTCCCAATCTCAGAGGCGTGCAATTCATGTTCTTATTTACCCAACTGTAAATCTGCGCACTGCCTCGGTATAGGTAGTATCTCACGGGCCAATCAGACTCTAATTGACAATATGAGCCCTTCCATAAACTTTTAGACGTCTCGACTGTCACCGTTCATGTGTCGAGGTAATATCTACCAAAGAATATAACTGAGTTTTTCCACACTCGTCAATAAATCAATTCCTTTTAAACAGTGTCCGGGATATTCTGTCACCAGAGTACATCTAATAACATTTCTCGTCTTAGCTATGGATGTTTAACACTTAAGATGGGTCGAGCGGGTTTCCACCAATGCTCCGCTGCGCCCTCTGATCTTATTCATAATCTGAGCAACTAGCTCCTCAAAATAATCTCCACACTCCGCTCCAACCTCGCGAAGCGTGTCTCAATACTGTCCGATTTCTCTGTCGGACTCAGTGGGGCATGCTCAACATTAGCCTCCATTTCAATTTCATCCTGGTTTTCATAAGTCAACTCAGCACGACTTAGCAGACTCAGGTCTACCTCTACGACCTCTGCCTCGTGCACTATCTCATCTAACGCAACTCATATTAGGCATTCCTGCATTCTCAACCATTTCTTAGTCAAACCCATCTCGATATACACTATTGTATCTAACTAAGCACAGTAACACGGGGATGTAATTTCTTAATTACTGACACTGACACACATCAGACCAATTGTGCTCTGATACCATAATAATTGTCACGACCCAAACTACCTAAAAATCAGAGTTAATTTTTCGCATTTTATTATTTTCTTACTTAAATTCTTACCTGTCCTCGAATCGTGACCAACACTCCACTAATAATTAGGCTGTGCGTCAATGTCAGTCCCACCATACAATTACCATCTAACTTATTTCTTCTCCAGTCATTTATAATTGTTTACATTATTTATACATCCCCTAAAGTTACTTACAAACATGTTACTTTGCTATACTTATGTAGATACAATATGTACAAGTGTATATACCTTATGTTGATGGGCAGCAGCGGATATCCGGAATGCAGTACTGAGTCGTCGCAACTTCAACTGGAGATTATCTGTGGGAGAAAATGAAAGGGGTGAGCACATCAAGCTCAGTAAGGCAATCCTACGAACAAGTAGGTAACCATACTACCTACATGAACGTGGTGCCATGCATAAACCACCCTTTCTCCACACATTTTAAAACAAATGATATGATGTTGTGATGTTATGTAAAACAAGTTTGCACGGAAATTCAACATGCAATTATAAAAAAAATCATTTCTTTCTCAATTAAAATTTTCACAATAAAGTCAGGACTCGACCCCTCCTGCGGGTGATCCTGACTCACACAAAACCATGAAAATCGATTTACATTCCCACATGGGTTTGAAAAGCATGGAGATACCATCATGCATATTTAATTAAAAACCCAGTTTAAATCATCGAAATCGTCGACATGCGAGACGAGGTAATATCTGTATAACGGCAATAACTAGGACTATGGCCATATCTGTCCTCGGGAGTTCCTCAGCTACACGGATCCTAGTGTGCGGGTTCTCACCATGATCGGGAACCACCCAGGAGGTGGGTCAATCCATCCTGTCAGTCTTATCCAATCCCAGGCATCCGAAGATGCTGCATCCGGAGATGCCGTATCCGAAGATACCACACGGTACATCGTACTCCATGCTACTTGCACGGTACATCGTACTCCGTGAACCCATATAATATCTCTAGGTACTCCAGCCCACTTGGCCTGCTTCCCACAGAGGTTTGTTTCTCAATACTCATGCCATGTCTCAAAACGCACGTGCGAGCCTATTAACTCAGTGACACACAGTCTACCTGATGCTCCAAGCACGGCTCATCGCATGTTCTCATAAAATCAGTGCGAGCGATGCTCAGCACTCTCATCAACTCAAATAAAACTGGCAAAGCCCGCTTTACATCCCCACAAGGTCGCCAACCTCATCCCTCACTCTCACCCCACCTAAGAGGTATTTTGAGCCTGTTGGGCCTTTTGGCTGACTCCAAGGGTAGACAGCGCTACTCCACAAATCCGGTAAAACTTGTGCGAGCTACGCTCAGCACTCTGTATATAAATCACATGAAAATCTTATAAAAATATGGTGCGAGTTAGACTCTAGCACCCTGTCACGAAAAAACATATGAAATCTGGTGCGAGTTATACTCTAGTACCTATGCATGTAAAACTCTAGTGCGAGCTCTCGCTCCAGCACTAATGCATGCATTACACAAATCAAATATCGTGCGAGCTGGGCTCTAGCACGTCATATGTCAATAAAACACGTAGGCGGCTCTGTTTCCTCAAAACAGTTTTCAAAATAATTATATTGTTGAAAGTATGCAATGCTGTGCATTTTCTTTCCAAGTGAGCCAGCCTACTCATGCATGTGTTAAAATACCTCCAGAATGAGCAGGAACCTTTTGTCCTTGCTCCTCCCAATTTTTCCTAAATTTGTAAGTTCTACCCTTAACAAGGGTATTTTAGTAATTTGCCTATTCGGGGCACTAAAATTATTATTCGACCTCTAGACCCTTTAGATAAATTTTAAAGACTGCAAGTGAACTTAAAATTGCATAAAGTTACCTCTAGCAGTCTGCAGAATTCCCTTACCTTATTTTCCTGTCGAGTCTGACCTTTTCTTTTCCTCTGTTGTCTCATCGCGCAGTCCGATATGCTCCCAATCAAATGCCCAGAACTGCGTATTAATATTCCTCAGGTCAGATATTATACAATTTAATTGTATTTAATATTTTCTGGGCTTAATTTAAATCATTGGGCCCGTATACCCCTATTGGGCCCGATTGCACCTTAATGGGCCTTAATCGGCCTTAAGCCCGTATACCACTTAATTTTCACTTTATCGAGGCCTATTGGGTCATTGGGCCCACCAATAATTTATTGGGCCTCGTTCTAACTCTCGAATAGCTAAATTTAATATTTACGACAATTTATCTAAATTTTCCATAATTTAATTCAATTTATGCGGAAATCAAATCAATATCATGCATAACGAGGTAATTGTCATAAATAAGGGTTACTTACCCGAGATTCCATGCTAATACGTAAATCGAGGCTATCTCAAGCTCTCGTTGGATGCCAATTGTCGAGTTACATAATTTCACAATTTTCTGGGTAAGTTTTCAGTCGAAAATTACTTAAATTAAATACTCCGAAATTTAAATCGGGTCAATTTCGACCACTATTGACTTACCCGAAGCTCGATTGCATCACAGGAATTTGCCCCAATTTTTTCTCTTTTTCTTTTTCCCTTTTTTCTCCTTTTTTCCTCCTCTTTTTGGCTGAACCGGTTCAGTCCGGTTCGGACCGGTTCAGACCGTCGGTTCACTCCGGTTCGGCCGGTTCACCACCGGTTCACTACCTTGCCGGCCTGTTCTCTGCCGGCTTCCACTGCCAGCAGCTCCGTGAGGCTGTCCGCAGCTCGAATCTGCCCTCGGTTTGGGTCGAGGTCACCGAAATGCCGCCGGTCCGGCTGTTCTCCCTCGACCGTCGGACCCATTTTCTTTCCTCCGCTGTTTTCGGCATTTGCCGGCAGTTTCGCCGGTCGGGGCCGCTGCCAATCGACTCGTCTGCACCTTGGGAAGCCTCGGCTGGGGTCAGGGTCGGCCAGAATCGCGCCGATCGTCGGCGATCCTTCTCTCCCCCTCTCGGTTTCGGTCTCGCCGTTCCTTCCCGTTTCACCGCCGTTCGTGCTTCCACGGTGCCGGGGGTGGGTCGATCCTCGTCTGGCTTGCCTTCGCCTGGGCCGCCGGCGCCGTCGTTCGGTCGTCGGCTTCGTTTTGGCAGAATCGCGATTTTCGCGATTCTGCGTTCCGTTTTTCATTTTTTTTTTAATTCTTTATTTATTTTTATATATTAATTTTTATACTATTCATTAAAATATATTAAAATACCCAAATATCACTTAAAATTATAATTTTATTCTAATTTAATTAATTTAATTTTATTTAATTTATTTATTATATTTTAACCTCTTTTTCGGGTATAATTTCTTCGTATTTTCGGGATGTTGTCCCGGGTGACTTTTCGGTATATTTTTTTTGATTATTTTTGGGATTATTCTTCCGAACTAAAAATCCCGATTAATCCCGATTAATTCCAATAAATTAATATCTTAATCAATTTAACCCAAAATAAATTTATTTCATCTTTATTGACCAAGATTTCTTAAATCCATATTTTTAATTAAACTTCCTTATCGAAATTATACCGACCTCTGGTCTTTTGACCATTTTGCCCTTGCACATATTCGAGATTAATTTAACCCGACCTTCCTTCATACATCCCCCATCTTTTCTTATTTAATTTTCGTATTTTAATTAAATTCGGGTCTTACACACATAGCCTAGGATCACATGGATTTATATATGGCCATAAGTCCCAATTTGCTTCCATAAAGTAACCTACATGCCTCACGTGATATCACACTATATTGATAGATAAGGGTAAACCTGAAGGAGGGGTTATAACCGTATTTATATTTTAAAGAAATGTGTTTGTATACATCAGGGTATTCCCGAACGTCGAGTTTAACCTTGATTTAGTCTGATTTGTGATGAAATTATGAGTTTTGATATAATGAGAATGAGATGTTTTACATGATGGTTTTCCATGTGTTATCATTCCTAATTTTATGAGTTTTCCTATACTCTATACATATTCATTTGGCATGGTTTTATCTTACCTCGTGTTCCCGATGTAAATGATTTTTATATCATGGCATTTTCAGCATGTAGATAGTGTAGCTATCTACCTAGTTACATTCTTTCCTTACTAAGCAAGTGGTGCTCACCCTTTCATTTTCCATCTCTATAGAGCATCCATAGCGGTTGAGAGCGAGTTAAGACTTGTACTCCTGGTGTCCGCTGCTGCCCATCACTGAGAGGAATACGCATTAGTAGCGTTTTGTATCTAAACAAGTATAGCACAGTAATACTTTTTGGAATGTAATTTGGGGGATGTGAATATTTGTAAAGATATACAAGAAAGTGAAATTACAGTTTGAGTAGTTTATATGTTTACAACTGTCTTATATAAATGTTAAATGATGTGGTATATGGTAAGAGGTAACTAACACAGGGTCATAGCTCAACTAGTTGGTGTTGGAAATTGTTCACGACAGGGAAAGTTAATAAATAATGCGAACATTTTGTAGTGATTTTGTTAGAAAGGGGGTCGTGACACTTTCCCATCATCATTGACTAAGCTATTGATATTTCGATGCATACACGACTCTTACATTTAATCACTTTATTTAACTTGAACTCAAGATCGATTATTCATACGAGACCAATAACCTTCCCTTGACCTACATCAATAATGCCACTCTCGTTATATGCGCTACTATCAAGATGACCAATGAGTATGGCGAAAAAGAGTTGAGGCACGTTCTAGATTGTGATATCAGCATTGAGATGTTGCCACGAAAACTAAGTTTGACTTGGAGCCCGCTGTCGGACCATCATCTTCTTAGCTGCAGCGATAACCAGTCTTAATTCTTGGCTTGAAACATCTAAGGCTCATCAGCATGTTTCCATTTTCGACCTTAGGACACATGTTGATACTCGATTCTCTACTTTTGAGGAAACTCAAACAGCCATGTTTGACGACTTTTAGTTCACTCGAGCCTAGGTCGACGTGCTCTATGATCGTTTTGATCAATTTTTGCCACCATCATCCTCATAGTTTTTCACTTTACTGATATGACTTATTTTATGTTTTTTGGTGATAATTTTTTCTACGTCTTATTAAATCACTTGTAGTTAGTTTCGACTATGACATGACTTCATGTATTTGACATTATTATGTTATCTGAGTAATCATTTCATGATCATATGAGTATTGCGCTTAAAATTGATATCTTATCTATACCTCACATAACATCTATGCATTAATTAAGTATCGTGCTATCATACCTATGATACTTGCTCATTTTGCTTTAAAGTGATCCATTATTAGTTGTATAAGCATATAAATTGCCATATACCCATTCAGTTAGTGTATTTCTCTCTTGGCTATAATTGAGGTGGAGTACGTCATTAAGAGGGAACATATATATTATCCACCATTGGGTGCATTCTTTTTTATGTAACAAAAAGGGGGAGAAATATATATATCTCTTAGGTATGAAAATTTTACTTTGAAAATATGATATTAATCTCCTTTAAAAATGATGCTTATGGTATATTGTCAGGCTACCAAAAATAAAACTCTCAACCACTAACTTAGTAGCTTAGGAAGTAGAAGTTAATCCCACAAGTACTACGGCAATTAAATCAAGCAAATTCAAGTTCAAGACTCAAGACAAGACATAAACAAGATACGACACAAAAATGAGGGGTTGTGTATAATGACTAATGTAGCTTACTATAAAAAGAAAGTAAAGAGTGCAAACAATTATTAAAATTTGACTAAGACAATGGTGAAGATTTTGGGTGTTATGTTTCTTGATTTTCTTAATTTAGGATGTTAATCATTGAATTCTAACGATAGTTCTTAAGTTAAGCAATCAACCACAGTGCAACTATAAGCTCTGTCACACCATCTTCCCTTACTTCTTAGTTAATCACAAGTTCTATAATTAATTGCTAGCTATTTAAATTACCTAGAACAAGCTTTCTAGATATATTTATGTAGCAACATTAGAATCTGTGGAAGATGAGTTAAAATTAGGCAACAAACACATAAGCTCGATTTATTAAGCATAAACTTAGATTTTCACTATCTCTAGGTGATATCAAACAAAAGCAATTATGGAGTTAACTTCTTAATCAAGCAGTAGATTATTAGAGTTAAATAAATAGTTGGCCACCCAATTAAATTAAACTAACAATCATGGTAATATGCTATGGAAATCCTTAGTTACTTAACCAATAATATATTGCTTAAATCATATTCTTACATCATCATATGATTAAGATTTAATCAAGAAGACATACCAACCAAATTAGACAATTACTCACTAGACATCATGCTTAAGACAATCAAAGAAATTATGAAAAAGTATGAAAAAGAAACAAAGAAGGCACTTTATAAAGTTAATGCAATTCACCTTAAAGCATGCAAAATTCAACTAGCTATATATTACGATGGGCAAATCGACAAGCTGAAAGACTTATAGAATAATAATACAATTGTAAAAAGCTTATAGATTATGCAATTAAATTAACCAAGATCCAAAAAAAATAAAAATTTCAAGAAAGCATTCAAGAATTTCGATTTGTGTATAAACTATACAAAAGATTAATTAAACATGCAAGAAACTCAATCTAGATGCTAAAGATCCTAAATATCAAGCAAGAAAGCAAAAAAAAAAAAAAAACTTATGCAAGACTAAAGTAAAAACTACTTATTAGTAAGTATAACATTAATTGGCTTTTTAAAGATTAAAAACTACCATGTAAGAATGTAATATTAATTATGAAGTATGAATGATGACTATTATGTAAAGTATTAAGACAAAAGTGTGATTGGTTTTGTAAGAAAGAAGAAAGAAAAGAGAAGATGGAGAAAGAAAGCAAGACAATATATAAAAATTCCAATCGGCCAAGCTTGAATTTTATAGAAGAGATTAATTTTGAAACAACATAAAGTAAGAAAATAAAACAAAACAAAAGCCAATTGATGTGTTTGATGGCTAGCCTTTGGTCCCATTATAGGGTGAGATAATAAGCCTAATCTTAGTGAGAGTAAAATGTCTAATTACAATGTGACTAGGATTCTAATATCTAAAATTAATCTTATAATAACTCTTCATTAGTTATCTTTAGTAGTTGACTTGGTTGCCAGCTCTTCTTATCAATTCATCATGAACTCTCTCTCTTTAACAATTATCTTCCAAAATGGCCTTAATTAATTTCTTCAATTATCCTTTAAGAAGTCCCATTTTGACCAGTTGACTTTTGTAATTTTTGCGCTGACTTTGCAATGACTTTTGACCCATCAAACGAACTCTGATTTGGATAATCTTGGATATTTTCAGAAAGCTTGAAAAGTCCTTTACAACTTTGAAGAGGATACTTTTTCTAAGAAAGTTGGACAGAGGCGGAATTATCGAAATTCCCTCAACTAGTCCGAAAGTGCAAAAAAATGCAAAAATTCTCCTTTTAAGTCCATTTTCACTCATAAGCCTATTTTCCATGCCTATAACATCAAAAGAAGGTTAAATAATGCTTTTAAACACAATAATAAAGATAAAAGAATATTATTAGCTAATATTAAATTATTAATTTAAACACTCATCAATTCCCTCATACTTAAGCTTTGCTAGTCCACTAGTAAATCCTAAAGTCTTAAATTCAATTCCTAATTATCAACTCTTAACACACTTTTGTGGTTGTCACGATTGCATTTAGCTTATGCAACAAACCTTTAAATCCCTAGGTCACCCCTAGTAAATGAGTTTTATCTCGTGAGGCTTTCAAGTGATATACCCACAAGATCCTTACTTAGACTCAACCTAAGCAAGTTAGTAACATGGTTCAACAAGGATTATTGGTACTTCTTAATCTTTCAACTTTTAATTCATAACTCAACAAAATCAAATAATCAAGTAAGTTATATCTCAACTATTATTCTAATATTCATACATACTTCTAAATAAGCTAATGTAAAATACACAATTCATATTAATTGAAACTTATAATATAAGCATACAACTTACCCAATCCATTACTACAAGCATTGGCAATAAATCAAGAACTCTTCATAATTTCAAGCTTTAGAGGTTATATTGTGGGTTCTCTAAGTATTCGCTTGTAAAATAAGTTAGTTTTCGTATTTAGAGTGTTATGCATACTCATATTTCAAATCACTAAATATAAAACATTGGAGTAGTTAATATTACTTTTTCTCCACTTAACGTCTTTCTTTTTTCTTTCATATTATTCTTTTTCTTTTTCACTTTTTTTTTCCATAAAAGGACATTCCTGTTTACTTGAACCTAGCTTAGAACTAATTTCAATAGGCAAAATCACAAAACAAATATCACATGCTCAATCATATTAAATCATGCACTCACATAGAAAGAATTCACTTCAATAATCATAGTAATTAAAATACTTTCAACTCTTATATAAAAACTTTGTTTAAGTTAGGATTAATCATTAAAAAAGAAAAATGTCAAGATCTTATGACTCGACACTTAAACTTTTCCTATCTTAAAACACTAAAACCAATTAATATACTAGCTTAATACTATAAATCGACATATATATATATATATATATATATATATAAAGAAATTAAGCATGGGCCAATTACTTATATAAGCTAGACCAACCTAAAAGTTAATATTTTTAAAGGCTAAAACCGACACATATTCTTTATAAAACAACTTGTAAAAGGTGACAAGCATAAACAATATATAAAAGTCGACTTCTTCAAATTTGAACCTAAACTAAACATATATAAGTCAACAATTAAACAATGTGGACAAACTTTATAAAAGTCGACTACATTAAAAAAAAATCATATTCTTAGCAAATTTCGACTAAAACATAAAGATTTTGAAAAATTTTGGAAAATTTGGAAAAATTTAGCTCATATTTTCAAGTCACATTATACCCTTCTCCCTCACACTTAAATCTTACTTTGTCCCCAAAGTAAGTCTAGAATTTAAAGAAGACAAAAGACTCAAAAAGTTAAAAAAAATAAAAATAAAAATACTTCCTTATTTTTCAAACCTTTAGTTGCCTCCAAAATAGCGCTTTTATTTATTGTCATTTGCTCGACTCACATCACTTCATTCACCTAACTTCAAATTTCCATCTTGCACTTTCCTTCTTTTTCTTAGCCTTTTCTTTCTTTCGTTTCTTGTTTTCTTTTTTCTTCTTTATCTTTGCCACTTTTCTCTTCTTTGCTTTCTCTTTATTTTTCCTAATTAGTTTGTTTTTGCTTTAGATGTTTGTGTGGATCCTCACTTATAAGACCTGAAGAGGAAAGTAAGAGATGTATTAGGCTAGATTTAAGCTCAAAAGTAGTAAGGGAAGCAAACACAATGGCTGTTGATTTAAACTTGGTACCGCCCAACTCCTTTAGTGTTCTTTGGGGGGGGGGAGGGCTTTTTATGTCATAATTTCTTTCTCCTCAGATTCACTTGAATAAACAAGATTTGGAGTTAGAGTAATGTCAAGTGGTAATGGAATAAAATCACCCTCTTGAGTAACTTGAACAAATTCCCTTATCTTCATAAGTTGATCAACAGAGGATCCTGTGGACATGCAACTTCTACGAAAAGAAAACTAAAAGTGCAAATTAAAACTTAAATTAAACAATTAATTCAACTGAAAGCTGTAACTTACTACAAAAATGAGGGTTTTATATAATGACTAATGCAACATACTATAAAATAAAGTAAAGAATGCAAACAATTATTAAAATTTGGCTAAAACAATTATGAAGACTTTGGGTGGAATTGTTTTTTATATTCTTGATTTAGGATATTGATCATGGAATTCTAAAGATAGTTATTAAGTTAAGCAATCAACTATAGTGCAACAACAAGCTTTGTCACACCATCTTTCCTTACTTCTTAGTTAAACACAATAAGGTTTCTAATTAATCCCTAACCACTTAAACTACAAAAACAAGCTCTCTAGATATATATATATATGTAGCAGTATTAGAATCTATGGAAGATATGAGTTGAAATTAGGCAACAAGAAGCTCGATTTATTTAGCCTAAACTTAGATTTTCCTCTATCTCTAGGTGATTTCCAATTAAAGCAATTACGGACTTAAAGTCTATATCAACTAGTAGATTATTGGAGTTTATTAAATAGTTGGCCACCCTATTAAATTAAACTAACAATCATGATAATATGCTATGGAAAACTCATATACTTGACCAATAATTTATTGTTTAGATTATATTCTCACAACATCATGCAATCAAGATTTAATCAGGAAGACGTACCAACCAACTTAGAAAACTACTCACTAGACATCACGCTTAAAACAATCAAAGAAATCATGCAAAAGTATGAAAAAGAAACAAAGATGACACTTTATAAAGTTAATGCAATTCACCATAAAGCATGAAAATTTTAACTAGCTATATATTATGATGACAAATCGATCAACTATAAAGATTTATAGAATAATGATACAATTGTAAAAAGTTATTAGATTATCCAATTAAACTAACCAAGATCCAAGAAAAAAATTTTCATGAAAGCACGCTAAAATTTTGGTTTATGTATGAACTATACAAAAAATTAATTAAACATGCAAGAAACTTAATGTAGATGCTAAAGATCCTAAATATCATGCATGAAAGCAAAATAAATAAATAAATAAATAAATAAAGAACTTATGCAAGACTCAACTAAGAAGTACTTATTAGTATGCAAAACACTAGTTGGTTTTATAAATATTAAAAACTACCATGTAAGAATGTAATATTAATTCTAAAGTATGAATATCGACTATTTATATAAAGTATCAAGACAAAAATGTAATTGGTGTTGTAAGAAAGAAGAAAGAGAAGAGAAGAGAGAGAAGGAAGGCAAAACAATATATAAAAATTCCAATCGTCTAAGCTTGAATTTTATAGAAGAGATTGAATTTTAAAACAATATAAAGTAAGAAAATAAAACAAAACTAAAGCCAATTGGTGTATTTAATGGCCAGCTGTAAGACCCAATTTTTATTGTATTTCCCTATGATTCACACATTGTATGGATATTGTTATATGTTAATGAAATCATAAGACGGATGATTTTGATCATATAAATATGAATGAAGTAGTCGAACGTACGTTAAATTCGAACTCAGACAATTAAGGAATTTCAAATTAAATTTATGATATTTGAATTGTCTGGACAGAGATACAAATTTTAAATGAGAAATTATAGTGGGTCCAAAAAGGAAAGTCGGCCTAAATTGGTCCCGAACGTGTAGAAGGGTAAAACGGTCAAAAGATCAAAATCCGATATAAATTCGATAAGAAAATTTCATTAAAAATATGAAATTGAGAAATCTTGATCAATAACGAAGAAATTATCAAATTTCGAGTCCAATTGATCAAGATCCGAAATTTTTAAGATTTACCAAAAATTCACTCGGGACAATATCTCGAAAATACGGAGAAAATATACCAGAAAAATGGTTAAAATATAATAAATAAATTAATTTAAATATAATATAATTTTTTATTGATATTTTAGGATTTTATAGTATTTTAATGATTATAATAATAATAAAATAAATTATAAATATAATAATAAAATAATTAAAAAAAAGGGAAATCTGGTTTTCGAAGAGAGAGAAAAACCAAAAATGAAATTGAAGTAGAAAATGGAGAATCGAGCGCATGACTGAAGCCCGACAAGCCACAGGTGGCCGACGATCCCAGATGAGGGCCAGAGAAGATAGAGGACGGCCAGACGAACCCATCGGTATCTGTAAAGCGCGCCGATGACGCATGATTTCGGTGAATCGATGAACGAAAATTCGAGGAAGAAATTGAGTCCATTCCGGCGATCCACAGCAGCTGGGCGTGATCGGTGGCCACCAGCGTGATCGGGAGGACGAGCCGGTCCTTTTGGTACCGGTAGCGGCCGAGAAAATTGTAAGACCCGAAATTATATCATAATTTCTTATAAAGGATTGAAATGGTCCCAAATTAAACGAACGAGATTCGGACTGGAGATAAGGATTTAAAATACAAAAAGAATGAGTATTCGTGAAGGGAACTTGGATTGGATTGATCCAGAACACGTTGAAGGGCAAAACGGTCAAAGATCGAAAGTCGGTATAAATTCGACAAGAAAATTTAATTAAAAATATGGGATTGAGAAATCTTGATCAATAACGATGAAATAATTAAATTTCAAGTTAAATTGATCAAGATATGAATTTATTGGAATTAATCAGAAAATTCACTTGGGACAATATCCCGAAAATACGGAGAAAATATACTGGAAAAAGGGTTAAAATAAAATAAATAAATTGAATAAATTCATTATATAATAAAATATATAATTTATTAGATATTTTTTGATTTTTAATATTATTTTAATGATTATAATAATAATAATAAAATAAATTATAAATAATAATAATAATAATAATAATAAAAGAAATAGAAAAAAAATCTGAAAAACCAAAGCGAAGAGGAAAGAAACTAAAGGAGAAATGAAACGAAGGCAACCGAGGAAGCGACCACCGGACGAGCCAGCACCGACGACCAGCGGCCACGCGAAGGGTCGGAAAAGATGTGTCACGACCCTCAACTTACCAAAATACGTATAAATTTTTCGCATTTTCATGCATCAATTATTAATCATGCTTCCTTGATCGTGAACAACCACGCTCTCAACAGTTGGGCTGTGTGTCGACGTCTAACTCACTCCACCATACAAATTCAATTTGTAAATTATTTATGAGTAAACACTTGTATAAATGTAAATATATCAGAGTTGTTACATGTGTTTACATTGTTTTACATCCCCAGTAGTTACATACAAAATGCTACTGTGCTATGTCTAGTTTAGATACAAAATAATCCAAGTGTGTATACCTTTAGCGATGGGATGCAGTGCAAGACCCGATTTTATTGTAAGAGCAAAAGGGAATGATTAGAAATTTTAGAGTGCATTTAAAAATGCAAAAGGACTGAAATGGAATTCTCGAACACGTTGAAGGGTAAAATGGTTAAAAGACTGAAAGTCGGTATAAATTCGATGAGAAAAATTTATTAAAAATAATGGATTGAGAAATCTTGGTCAATAAAGGTGAAATAAATTTATTCTGGGTTAAATTGATCAAGATATCAATTTATTGGAATTAATCGGGATTAATCGAAATTTTTAATTCGAAAAATCATTCCGAAAATAATCGAAAAATATACCAAAAAGTTGAAATAATACTGATAAATTCAATTAGGCATTAATTGAATAAATTAATAATTTTTTTTAGATATTTTTGACAAAATAATAGTATTTTGATGATTAAAATAATAATAAAAATAATTAATAAATAAAAAAGATCGAAAACGCGAAAGTCGCGCGAAAACAGAAAACCATCGAGGAAAATCCATCACCGATGGCCACCGACAACTGCCCAGGCGAGCGATCGGCGAGGGGGAAGGCGCCGAGCCACCACCGGCCTAACGAAGACGCGAACGGCAGCGAACGGTGGAGCAAAAACTGAGAAAAATGAAACCGAGGAAGGAAAGGAAGAAAACCGACGATCGACGTCGATTTGAGACCGATCGACCCTAGCTGAATGTTTCCCAGGCACAGGTGAGCTGATTGGTGGTGGCCACGACCGGTGAAACTGTCGGCAAACGTCGGAAACGGCTGAAAGAGGAAATGGGTACAGAGGGTAGAGAGAACAAGCCGGACCGGTGACTTTTCGACGACCTCGACCGAAGCTGACCCCAGATCTGAGATGCGGACGACCCAACGGAGCCACTGGTGGCGAAAGTCGGTGGAGAACCGATCGGTAAGGCCGTGAACCGGTCGAATCGGGGTGAACCGACGGTCCAAACTGGGTCTGAACCGGATCGAATCGGTTCAGCCAATGAGGAAAGAGAAAAAATGAGAAAAAGGAAAAAAAAGATAGGAAAAATTGGAAAAAAATCCCGACGATGTAATCGAGCTACGGGTAAGTCAGTGGCGGTCGAAATTGACCGATTTAAATTTCAGAATATTTAATTTAATTAATTTTCGATTGGAAATTACTCAAAAATTTATGAAATTGTGTAGCTCGATAATTGACGTCAAACGAGAGCTCAAGACAGACGCGATTTGCGTACTAGTATGGAATCTCGGGTAAGTAACCCTTATTTACGACAATTTACATCGTTATGCGTGCTTTAGATTTAATTACCGCATAAAATAAATTAAATTCTAAAAATTTAGATAAATTGTCGTAAATAATAAATTGAGCTATTTGAGAGTTAGAACGAGGCATAAGAAATTGTTGGTGGGCCCAATGAGCCCATAGGCCTCGATAATGTGAAAATTAAGTGGAAACGGGCTTAAGGCCAATTAAGGTCCACTAAGGTGCAATCGGGCCCAATAGGGGTAAATGGGCCCAATGATTTAAATTAAGCCCAGAAAATATTAAATACAATTAAATTGTATGATATCTGACCTGAGGAATATTTATACGCAGTTTCGGACATTGGATTGGGAGTAAATCGGACTGCGTGATGAGACAGTAGTGGAAAAGGAAAGGTCTGACTCTACAGAAAAATAAGGTAAGGGAATTCTACGGACTGCTAGAGGTAACTTTACGAAATTTCAAAGTCATATGCAGTCTTTTAAATTATCTGAAGGGTCTAGAAGTAAGTTAAAAATTGTAGTGCCCCGAATGGACAAATTACCAAAATACCCTTGTTAAGGGTAAAATTTTCAATTTTAGAAAAAATTGGGAGGAGCAAGAACAAGAGGTTCCTGCTCATTTTGGAGATGTTTTGACGCATGCATGAGTAGGCTGGCTAACCTTGAAATAAAAATGCACAGCATTACATATTTTCAACGAGGAAATTGTTTTGAAAACTGTTTTGAGGAAACAGAGCCGCCTATGTGATTTTATTGACATGTGACATGCTAAAGCTTAGCTCGCACGATATTTTGATTTGGGTGATGCATGCATTAGTGCTGGAGCGAGAGCTCGCACTAGAGTTTTATATGCATTGGTGTTGGAGTCTAACTCGCACCTGATTTTACATTATTTTCGTGATACGGTGCTAAAGTCTAACTCGCACCATATTTTTATATGATTTTTGAGACAAGGTGTTGGAGCTTCGCTCATGCCAGATGTTCACATGGTTTGCATACAAAGTGCTAGAGCTTAGCTCGCACTAGTTTTACTTGATTTGATGAGAGTGCTGAGCATCGCTCGCACTGATTTTATGAGAACATGCGATGAGCCGTGCTTGGAGCGTCGGGTAGACTATGTGTCATCGATTAAATAGGCTCGCACGTGCCTTATGAGACAGGGTATAATATATGGGTCCACGGAGTACGATGTACTGTGCAAGTAGCATGGAGTACGATGTACTGTGTGGCATCTTCGGATGCGTGGTATCTTCAAATACGTGTGGCATCTTTGGATGCGTGGGATCAGATAAGACCGACGAGATGGACTGACCCACCTCCTGGGTGGTTCTCGATTGTGGTGAGACCCTGCACACTAGGATCCGTATAGGCAGAGGGACTCCCGAGGACATATGGCCATACTCCTGATTATTACCGATATACAGATGTTGCCTAGTCTCGCATGTTGATGATTTTGACGAGATTGAAACTGGGTTTTTAAATCAAATGTGCATGATGATTATTTCCATGCTTTTTAAACCCATGTGTGATGTAAACTGATTTTCATGATTTTGTGTGAGTCAGGACCACCCGAGGGAGGGGTTGAGTCCTGACTTTATTGTGAAATTTTTAAATGAGAAAGAAATGATTTAAAAAGAGTTGCATGTTGAATTTTCCATGCGAACGTGTTTTACATTACATTATGAATCATAGCATCAGTTTTAAAATGTGTGGAGAAAGGGTGGTTTATGCATGGTACCACGTTCATGTAGGTAGTATGGTTACCTACTTGTTCGTAGGATTGCCTTACTGAGCTTGATGTGCTCACCCCTTTCATTTTCTCACATAGATAATCTCCAGTAGATATTGAGGTGATTAAGTACTGCATTCCGGATATCCACTGCTGCTCATCATTTAAGGTATATACACTTGTATATATTGTATCTAAATAAGCATAGCACAGTAACATGTTGGTAAGTGACTTTAGGGGATGTATAAATATTGTAAACACTTATAAATGACTGAGAAAGAATTAAGTTATATGGTAAATGAATGGCGGGACTGGCATTGACGCAAAGCCCAATTGTTAGTGGAGTGTGGTCATGATCAGAGGACAAGTAAGCATGAAAGAAAATAACAAAACGCGAAAAATTTACTCTGATTTTTGGATAGTTTTGGGTCGTGACATATAAAGGTGGTATTAGAGCGAAATTGGTCTGATGTGTGTCAGTGTCAGCATAAAACCCAGATTTTTTTAAAAGGATTTAAATCGTTGGACGAAAAATACGAAATTTAAGTGAGAAAAGATAGTGAGTCCGAGAAGGAAAATCGGAATAAATTAGTCCCGAACGTGTAGAAGGGTAAATTGGTCAAAAGATCCTAATTTCGGTGTAAATTCGATGAAGAAATTTCATTAAAAATATGGATTTAGGAAATCTTGATCGATAAAGAAGAAATTATGGAATTTCGAGTCCAATTGGTCAAGATACGAAAATATTACGAATTTTCATAATTTTTACAGGGGACATTATCCCGAAAATATGCTAAAAATACACCGAAATAATTAAAATAAATTAAATTAATTAAATAAATTAATTAATAAAATATAATATGATTTTTGAGATATTTTGTACAATTTATTATATTTTATTTGATTAAAATATAATAAAATATAATATAATAATAATAATTAATAATAATAAAATAATAATAAAGTTAAAAAAAATTTAGAAACTCTGTCGCGCGAAAGTTCGCGCGACAGAGAAGAAAACAGGGAAGGAAACAGAAGACCTGTACCGCCCGTCTGCCTCAGCCGTGAGCCATCACCGGAGAAGTGACCCAGCAGACCGCCCGAGCTCGCCGGCGCCGATAGTGGAGGGAGAAACGGTGATCGACGAGAGGAGAGAGAAAGAGTGAGAAAGGGAGAAATCGAGAGAAAAGAGAGGAGAGAGAGAGATCGATGGCCGAGGAGGGGAAGAGGGACCCACCACCGACCAGAGGGGACCTCTGCGACGTCGATCCAGGCGTAGATCGGCCTGAAACGCCGCCAAACGGCGCCGATCGGAAGAAGAAAAATTGGGTGCAGCCGTCGGAGGAGAGAAGAGGCCGGACCGGCCACTTTTCGACGAGCTTTGGCGAAGCCGACCCCAGATCCATGCATCGGACTGCCCCGCGAACAAGCTGGAGGAGAAAGCCGACGGAGAACCGGCCAAAAAATCCCCGAACGGCGAGGGAGAAGTTGAACCGGAACTGAACCGGATTGAACCGGACGGGTCTGAACCGGTCTGAATCGGACCGAACCAGTTCAGCCAAGAAAGATAGGGAAAAAGGATAAAAAGGGAAGGAAAAGAGAAAAAGGAAAAAAGGAAAAATTTTTGGGGATACACCGGACTTCGGGTAAGTCGGTAAGAGATCAAAAGTGACCGATTTAATTTTGGGGAAATTTATTTAAATTATATTTGATCAAAAATTTACCCAAAATTAAATATATATAATTATGCAGTTCGACGATAAATTGCGTACGTGAGCTCGATCGAACTTCGATTTGCGCACTATCGTAAAATCTCGGGTAAGTAAAGCTCATTTACGACAATCTATGTAATTATTGCGCTTAAAAGTTTATTTTACGAGTTACGAATTAAATTACGCATTTAGTGGATTAAATCGAGATTTTTAATTAAATTGTCGTAAATGATATATGGCTATTCAAAGAGTTTAGAAAAAGGCTCAATAAGTACTAATGGGCCAAGTGAGCCCAATAGGCCTTGATGAAAGAATTAATAAGTGGAAACGGACTTAAAACGGATTAAGGCCCATTAAGGTGTAATTTGGCCCAATAAGAGAGAAATTGGTCCAATTAGCTAAATCGACCATAATAAATATGAGGAAAATATTTGTTGAATTAAATACGATTTAAAACGAGGTTTACATCGATAAAACCGAGCAAAAAGAGTAAAATCGATTAAAAGTTAACTTTTGGTCAAAGCTTCGATATAATCACATATTTGGATATATTGAAATGAATTTAAGCCATATGTGATAAATTGAACTTGTTTTGCAGCAGCTCGGTCTATCGACACATTTTACGAGGTAAATTCGAGCATCGAGGAAAGTGCTCTACATCAGTTGCTAAGAAGTAAGCGATATAATTTAGAGTAGCGTTAATACTCATACATCCTTACCAACTGTTTATGTATGAGAATTGAATGAGATTTTACGAAATGGATTTCCAACGGTATTCAAACTGAAGCCAAAACAATTTCTCGAGTTTTCAGCATGTTTTATATATATGAGATACATTTTTACAGCATACATGTTTATAAAAGTGATTTTTCACTTCTGAAACGAAAGCATAGTATTTTCATGTGAGATTACGGGTTAAAGTCCCGATATGTTCTATGAAATCATGTTTTCATGATACGGGTTAAAGTCCCGAAATAGCTTTTAAGCTATATTTTCACGGTACGGGTATGAGTCCCAAGAAATAACTATTATAACTATGCTTTCCATATTTACACGGGCTAGAGTCCCGCAATGATTTATGAAAATCATGTTTTCTATGAAAATCGGGTTATAGTCCCTTAATGATTTTTAATACACGGGTATGAGGCCCGAAATGATTTTGATAAATTGCGTAAGAGGCCCAAAATGATTTTTGTGGGGTAAAAAGGCATGATATGAAGAAAGTCAGAGGATCTAGGGTCGATCTCGTATGGAGACGATCGAGGATCTACCTAGCCGACGACCAGAGAACGGGCAGGCTCTGACTTGATATGAGAAATGTTCGTATAGACCACACTTGGTGATGCACGTGAGTTCGTGCGTATAGTCCCCATTTAGTGGTGCACGAGAGATAGGGCAGCGTACGACCCTGATCCAGTCCTACGGCTCCCCTTTACTATGGCCATGAGTACCCATGATTTTATCCTACGGGACCAGATGTATGATGTCCTTCGGGACTAGTATATGAGACGTTTGCCTGACCCTACTTGATGAATTGACGGAATGATATATATATGTTTTCACACATTTCATGCTGCCTATTTTATGATTTGCTATTGAGCACATATTTTCTCTGATGAGATGTTAAAGGTAGCCATGAATTATGTTTTATGAAATGTGCATATGATAGTACGACTTCATTTTCAAAGTGATAAGCATGTTATGATATGCATGATTAAGTTTTGAGATGCTTTTACATGTTTACACGACGTGATATGCATACTATATATGAGTTTTACTAAAAGGATGCATGATGTGTAAACTTATGATTTAAGCATGTTTCTACTGCTTTTATGAAATGTAAGCATCTCTACTCCAGTACATGTTTATGCTGATTTGTAAAACCATGGGTTTTACCATGCTTTGAGTATTTAAAGCTATTTTAAATGTATCTCTTACTGAGTCTGAAAAGCTCACCCCTCTCCTCTCCACCTCCCAGATTATTTATAGCGAGTCTACTACACATACAAGACTGTGGTCATTGACAAGGTAGTCCGACCTTTCATCGGATTCTTTTATAATCTTGAGGTATAGTCTTACTTATATTCCAGACATGTGATACATAATAGACACTATTGTATATAATAGTCGGGATGTAATAGTTGTAAATGATTTTATATATACAGAATGTATGTAATGTAACGAGATCCTGGAAAATGAAAAAGATTTTAAATCTAGACATGGACAGGAAAACAACATAGTTAATGGATAAAAAGTTTAAATTAGCCCCATTTTTTCGCACTTTCGGGGCGTGACAGTTTTCTTGGTATCAGAGCAAATGTTGTGTAGTACTGTCGTGTCTAGTAATAAGAGTGTATTACATCCCAATGTGTCTATGCATGTCTGGTAATAAAATAAGCTTACCTGTCAAAGTATGACTTAATTTATGGATTATGTGCAAATAGTAGATCGCTAATCATGAGTGGTAGATGGGACCGTTCACAGAGACGAGTTGAACCCGCTCCACCATCTCCCCCTCAACCTGAGAGCCCTATTGATAGAATAAGGAGGCTTGATGAGATAGTATGGGATATGAGGGAAGGACTTACAACCTTTACCACTATGTTTACCCAGCAGTTTGGGGTACGTACACCGAGTACAGAGACAGCTACTCTTATGCCTAATCCTCATCCCCCACTATTTTCTCTAGTAGCCCCAACCCTCAGCCAGCAGTTCCCCAGCATAGGGATGACAGAGAGACTCAGAGGGTGCGAGATTTTCTTGAGTATGCATCCTCCGGAGTTCACAGGGCTTAAGGATCCGGTTAAGGCTGAGGAGTGAATCGTTGATATTGAGACGATATTTCAGTTTTGGGGTGTATTGATAGGGAGAGAGTGACTATGACAGGTTAAATGATAAAGGGACAGGCTAAGTTCTAGAAGAGATCCACATAGATGACATTAGCCGAGGATCCCTTAGAGATCACATGGAATGCTTTCTTAGTCGCATTCCGAGAGCAGTATGTATCGCTTGCAGCTTGAAAGAAGATGCAAACAGAGTTTTTAGATTTGAGACAGGGAAGTTCTACAGTAGATGAGTATGAGAATAGATTTACAACCCTAATGAGATACGATCCAGAGACAGTTAGAGATCCCGAGTGCCAGAACAGAGAGATTTCTGGCGGGACTGAGATTTGGGATCGGAGATAAGCTGTTGGGTCAGAATATCGTAGATTTTAGAGATGCTTTGAGGTGAGCCCAGGAGATAGAGAGGGGCTTAGACGTTACTCAAGCAGAGCATGGTCTCAGGAGATCAGTAAGAGTTTTGGGGAAGAGAGTAGTTGCTTCTCGACATGAGTTGAAAGGGGGTCAGCCCAAGAGACAGAGGGTGGAAGGACCTTAGATAGGGGCTGGTAAGCCCAAGACTCTAGTTGGTGTCACAGGTATGATCAGAGGCCCTGAGATAAGAGTGTCACGGTGCAGGACATGTGGCAATATTTACACCAAACTTACTGCGCAGGTACATTTACTTGCTACAGATGCGGTGAAACAGAACACCTGATGAGAGAGTGTCTACTTATGAGATCTCAGGAACCTCGTGAGGCACCTAGACAGATAGAGAGATCGACTCAGGCTCTACAGAGGAGAGCCATAACCGAGGACAAGGGCAAGAAGCATGTCTCCTAGGGTCGAGTGCTTACTATTAATCAAGAGACAGCAGATACATCCTTCGATGTTATTCGAGGTACTCTCCTTGTCTGTAATCAAGAAGCACATGTACTGTGTGACCTAAGTTCCACACAATCGTTTGTGTCACCACAATTTACATGAAAGTTTTTCGAAGTATTCCTAGAGGACTTAATGGGATTACCACCCGAGAAAGAAGTTGAGTTTGCCATTGAGCTAGTATCGGATACTCAACCCATCTCCAAGCCACTTTTCCAAATGGCATTGGTAGAGTTGAAAGAATTAAAGAAGCAGTTGTAAGGATTACTGTCACGACCCAAAACTACCCAAAAATCAGAGTAAATTTTTTGCATTTTGATTATTTACTTAAATTCTTACCTGTCCTCGAATCGTGACCACACTCCACTAATAATTGGGCTGTGCGTCAATGCCAGTCCCACAATTCAATTACCATCTAACTTATTTCTTCTCCAGTCATTTATAATTGTTTACAATATTTATACATCCCCCTAAAGTTACTTACAAGCATGTTACTGTGCTATGCTTATGTAGATACAATATGTACAATTGTATATACCTTATGTTGATGGGCAGCAGCGGATATCCGGAATGCAGTACTGAGTCGTCGCAATTTCAACTGGAGATTATCTGTAGGAGAAAATGAAAGGGGTGAGCACATCAAGCTCAGTAAGGCAATCCTACGAACAAGTAGGTAACCATACTACCTACATGAACATGGTGCCATGCATAAACCACCCTTTCTCCACACATTTAAAACAGATGATATGAAAGTTATGATGTTATGTAAATCGAGTTTGCACAGAAAATTCAACATGCAATTATTTCAAATCATTTCTTTCTCAATTAAAATTTTCACAATAAAGTCAGGACTCGACCCCTCCTTCGGGTGATCCTGACTCACACAAAACCATGAAAATCGGTATACATCACACATGGGTTTAAAAAGCATGGAAATAACCATCATGCACATTTAATTAAAAGCCCAGTTTAAATCATCGAAATCGTCGACATGCGAGACGAGGCAATATCTGTATAACGGCAATAACCAGGACTATGGCCATATGTGTCCTCGGGAGTTCCTCAGCTACACGGATCCTAGTGTGCGGGTTCTCCCATGATCGAGAATCGCTCGGGTGGTGGGTCAATCCATCCCGTCAGTCTTATCCGATCCCATGCATCCGAAGATGCTAACGTATCACAAAGATACCAACGTATCACACAGATACCACACGGTACATCGTACTCCATGCTACTTGCACGGCACATCGTACTCGTGGACCCCTAGCCTTATCCCTCGTTCGGGCTCATCAGCTGGTCCTCCAACCCTTATCCCTCGTTCGGGCTCATCAGGTGGACCTCCAACCCTTATCCCTCGTTCGGGCTCATCAGGTTGTTTCTCTAACCCTTATCCCTCGTTCGGGCTCATCAGGTTATTTCTCTAACCCTTATCCCTCGTTCGGGCTCATCAGGTTATTTTAACATGCCATGTCTCAAAACGCACGTGCGGGCCTATTTAATCGGTGACACACAGTCTACCCGATGTTCCAAGCACGGCTCATCACATGTTCTCATAAAATCAGTACGAGCGATGCTCAGCACTCTCATCAAATCAAGTAAATCTAGTGCGAGCTAAGCTCTAGCACTCTGTATGCAAACCGTATAAAAATCTGGTGCGAGCGAAGCTCTAACACCCTGTCTCAAAATCATATAAAAATATGGTGCGAGTTAGACTCTAGCACCCTGTCACGAAAATCATATATATATAAGAATTTGGTGCGAGTTGGACTCCAGCACCTATGCATGTAAAACTCTAGTGCGAGCTCTCACTCCAGCACTAATGCGTGCATCACACAAATCGAAGATATCGTGCGAGCTGAGCTCTAGCACGTCACATGTCAATAAACCACATAGGCGGCTCTGTTTCCTCAAAACAGTTTTCAAAACAATTTCACGTTGAAAGTATGCAATGCTGTGCATTTTCTTTCAAGGTTAGCCAGCCTACTAATGCATGCATCAAAACACCTCCAGAATGAGCAAGAACCTCTTATTCTTGCTCCTCCAAACTTTTCCTAAATTTGTAAATTTTACCCTTAACAAGGGTATTTTGGTAATTTGCCCATTCGAGGCACTAAAATTATTAATTGACCTCTAGACCCTTCAGGTAATTTTTAAAGACTGCAAATGAACTTAAAATTGCGTAAAGTTACCTCTAGCAGTCCGTAGAATTCCTTTACCTTATTTTCCTGTCGAGTCTGACCTTTTCTTTTCCATTGTTGTCTCGTCGCGCAGTCCGATATGCTCCCAATCAAATGCCCAGAACTACGTATTAATATTCCTCAGGTCAGATATTATACAATTTAATTGTATTTAATATTTTCTGGGCTTAATTTAAATCATTGGGCCCATTTACCCCTATTGGGCCCGATTGTACCTTAATAGGCCTTAATCGGCCTTAAGCCCGTTTTTTTCACTTAATTTTCACTTTATCGAGGCCTATTGGGCTCATTGGGCCCTCCAACAATTTATTGGGCCTCGTTCTAACTCTCGAATAGCTAAATTTATTATTTACGACAATTTATCTAAATTTTCATAATTTAATTCAATTTATGCGGAATTTAAATTTATATCATGCATATCGATGTAAATTGTCGTGAATAAGGGTCACTTACCCGAGATTCCATGCTAGTACGCAAATTGAGGCTATCTCAAGCTCTCGTTGGATGCCAATTGTCGAGCTACACAATTCCATAATTTTTCGGGTAAGTTTTCAGTCCAAAATTAATTAAATTAAATACTCCGAAATTTAAATCAGGTCAATTTGACCGCTTATCGACTTACCCGAAACTCGATTGCATCGCTGGAATTTTTTCCAATTTTTTTTTCTTTTTCTTTTTCCCTTTTTCTTCCTTTTTTCCTCTCTTTTTGGCTGAACCGGTTCAGTCCGGTTCGGATCGGTTCAGACCATCGGTTCACTTCGGTTTGGCTGGTTCACCGTCGGTTCAAGGCCTTGCCGACCGGTTCTCCACCGGCTTCCACCGCCAGCTCGAATCTGGCCTCGGCTTCACCCAAGACCGCCGGAAGGTCGCCGGTCCGACCGTTCTCTTTTCTGCCGTCGAAACCCATTTTTTTCTTCCGCTATTTTCGGCGTTTTTCGGCAGCTTCGCCGGTCGTGGCTGCCACCAATCGGCTCACCGGTGCCTGGGGAACGTTCGGTGGTGGTCGATCAGGCCTGAATCGGCGCCGATCGCCGAAAATCTCTCTCCCCCTCTCGGTTTCGATTTTCGCTCCGTTCACCGCCGTTTGCCGCCGTTCGGGCCTCCATGGGGCCGGTGGTGGGTCGCTGATGCATGGGTCCCCTTCATTATTATTATTATTATTATTATTATTATTATTATTATTATTATTATTATTATTATTATTATTTATTTATTTATTTAATTATTTCACTATTCATTAAAATACTCCATAAAATCCAAAATATCTACACTTATATTATTTTTATTCTAATTTAATTTATTTAATTTAAATTTAATTTATTAAATATATTTTTTCTCTAAATTTTTGATATTATTCCTTCGCGCTTTTCGAGATATCATTCCGGTAATTTTTCGGTATTTTTTAAAATTTTTGAATCTTGATCAATTGACCCAAATTGTATAATTTCCTCATTATCGATCAAGATATCTTACATCCTTATTTTTAATTAAAATTTTCTTATCGCCTTAATACCGGGTTTTGGTATTTTTACCATTTTACCCCTGCTCTTGTTTCGAAAATCAATTTTACCTGACCTTCCTTCATACATCCCCCATCTTTTCTTATTTAATTTTTGTATTTTTAATTAAATTCGGGTCTTACAACTCTCCCCCACTTAAGGAATTTGGTCCTCCAAATTAGAACCAATTCATATGAGTCTATAAACTACTCCGGGTACATCAATCGTATCATACTTCTTTAATTCTCATGTGATCTTTTCTCCGGAGTGTATTACTACCAAAAGACTTTAATTAGGGAAATCGTCTTAAACCTCAATACTGTCTCTTTCCTGTTTAATGCCCGAATCAACTTCTTCAATATACTTATATTTGCATTAAGCTGAAGTTTTGGAATTCATATCCTATCACCTATGCTGGATCTGGATAGTATTGCCGAAGCATCAAAAGCTGGAACATATTGTGGGTGCCTGCTTATTCAAGTGGAAATGCCACCTACAGGTCTTATCTCCCACTTGTCCAATCTCTCAAAATATTTCATCCAGCGCAACTCAATTTACCTTCTTCCAAAAGCTCGCTATGTCCTTATTCCCTTAGGACAAGTAACTTTCAACCATACTAATTCACCAAAGGTGAATTCCAATACTTGTCTATCTGCTCTGAGGTGTTCTTAATCTCTCATCCTTAACTAAACATCCTCAGAGACTTATTATCCAAGGTCGAAAATGATTCTATCTGTCACCCACTTTTTCTTATCCAATTCGGGGAACAACCTCTACAGCCATACACTGCCTCATATCTTGTTATCCCGATACTCAAGTGACAACTGTCACCATTGGCGAATTCAATTAGAAATCAACTGATCATTCCAGGAGCTTATAAAATCAATGGCACACGCTTTCATCGGATCCTCCAGAACTTATACAGTCCTCTTTGACTGACCATCTGTCTGAGGATGAAAAGCTGTGCTAATACTCAGTCGGGTTCCCATAGCTTCCTAAAAAAAATATTCCCTTAAGTAAGAAGTGAAGCGGGAATCCCTATATGATACCATGCTCACTGAAACGTTACTTAGTGTTCCACAATCTTCCTTACACATAAATCCTCATATATACTCTGAGTATTTGGGGATTTCATAACCAAAAGGTGGGTAGACTTAGTCACTCTATCGACTATCATCCGAATAGCCTCGTAATTCACCTGGGTCCTCTGTAACCCATCACGACATTCATGGAGACTTGCTCTCATTTTTCGTGCCGTGTCGATATAGGTAGGTGCTGCAATAACTCTGCAGACTTTTAATACTCTACCTTACTCTGCTAACATACTAGGCACTTTTTCACAATCTCTACCATCTCTTTTCATATCTGACCACCAATACCCTTTTCGAGATTTCAATATATTTTTACTTCTGTATGCATTGTATATCCCGAAGAGTGAGCTTCTGACAAATATTACTATCTCATCAACTGTGGTCCTGGGGAGCACTTATACTGTCTCTGAACCTCTCTGTAAATCATTATCATACTCTATGAACTGTGTCACTGTACCCTTCTGAATCTGACCCCAAACTATCGACACCATGCCGATCATCATGCTAAGCTTGTCAAATCCGGGCACACTCATCTGGTTCTAATCTCAGGCTAGCTGTCAGACAATCACTGTCATCATCAGAAGGGATCACATCAATACTGAGGTTCACAACTGCTCTAGCAGCTCATGCTCCCTGACCATCATACGTAGTACCATCCCGAGGCTTTTTATGCTCAAGGCATCAGTCATCACATTAGCCTTTCCTGGGTGGTACAATTTTCACAAATCAAAACCTCTCAGAAGCTCTAACCCACTATGTATTCCCATATTCGCCTCTTTCTGTGAAAACAGATACTCGGGCTTTGTGATCAGTGCATATCCACAATTTCTCACCTTGTACATAATAGTACCATATCCTTGGTACAAATACTGTTGCCAACTTTAAATCATGGGTCAGATAGTTTATTTCATGATTAAGGAGTTGTCTGACTCCATAATTGACTATCTTCCCATTATACATCAATACACAGCTCCTTCATTATTTTGAGGTATCCATACTCACTGAGAACCTCTTGAGCTGTTGGGTATGGTGAAAATAATCACGGTGGTCAGTTCATACTTCACTACACCGAAATTCATGTCACATCTATCATCTCACTCAAAGACCACGTTTTCATAGTTAAACGTGTCAAGGTATACCCTTTTTAGAAGTCGTAACAACCCATTTGTAAAAGCAATTTTCCAATTATTGCTTACAATTTGCCCTGGACTTTAACTACACCCAACATATCATCGATAATGATGATCACAAATCGGTCCAATCCTTGACTTATTTACGCATAAGCATATAAGATCCTTTAAAATCGCTTACGTTTTCCAGGTACTAACCTGCGTCATTTCCTTTTTTTATCTTAACGACTCTTATTAAATTTTACTATGTTAACCTTTATGATTTATCAAATTTTAATATTCTTATTGTCTTAGTAAAGGTATCCTAATGCTAAAGGTATTTATTACGACGATCGATTTCACGTTATAGGTTATATATATATACTTTTAGACGCTGTCAAGTCTTCAGGCGGGGAGGTATTTTGAAATACCTTTAATAACCTTCAGACTTAACCACATATACTTTATATACCAGTCCATGTGGTCACAACTTATATTCGCTACTTATCACTTAATCCCAATTACTTCATATCGTAAAGATGTTCTTACCTAGCATACGCCTCTTACTCCAGTACATCTTGTATTTAGGATCTATCTTATCTTAAAGATTATCTCATTTCGTATATCCCTCATGACAAAACTCTTTCATTATTCATTCCGTGAGTACAATCCTTTACTCCTTTAATTTCAACTGTTTCACCCATTTTTATCACTTGTCAACACTTACAGTATACTCTTCAGTGATGTTTTCACCCCTGTTTTCAACTTAAAATCTCTATATCCATATTCCGTTAATTAATCCTCCTTTATTGGGGTACTCATTATCAGTATTGTGCCCAATGATGTAGGCATTCATGCCTTTTACTCACTTATATGCGAATGAAGGTGGTATGAATAAATGTGTGGCACCAGGATCAATGAACATATGTACTTCATTATTCATAACATGTGTGGTATCTTACACCACATCCATGAAACATCAATAGTGTCCTGGTCCAAGACATCCTCTCGCCTTCGTCCAACAGCCTACTTTCCTTTTTTCTTTTCTTTTCGGCTATTGCCTCCCTTTTCGTTGCAGCTATACCAACGAAGTTTTTCTGTCTCTTTACTTTCCTGTGGGGCGATCTCGCCCAACTCTGTGCAATCAAAATCAATGGTCCGTCTTATCACACTTGACGGCCATTTTCATCAATACAGTGTAGGTATAAACCCTCCTTCCATGGTATCCACCACACATCTCACACTGCTTACAGTGATCACACTGCTACTCTGCTTCGTAGCAGGTCGGGGTCCTCCAATCACAATGCCCCTCAAGAGTGTCAAAATTGGATGCACTGAGGCCTTACCAATTATCTTACTCCATGACTCGTCAAATTAAATCTTTTACCAATTGCCATTTTCCCATTTTAACATGTTTGTCATTTCTCGATTCTCTTTTCTGTCTCTATTTCAGCCCTCACTACTTTTCCCAATCTCAGAGGCGTACAATTCATGTTCTTATTTACCCAACTGTAAATCTGCGCACTGCCTCGGTATAGGTAATATCTTACGGGCCAATCAGTCTCTAATTCAAAAGTTGAGCCATTTCATGAACTTTTAGACATCTCGACTGTCACTTGTTCATAGTGTCGAGGTAATATCTGCCCAAAAATACAACCGAGTTTCATACTCATAATTCATGCTCATCAATAAATCAATTCCTTTTAAACAGTGTCCGAGATATTCTATCATCGGAATACATCCAAAATATTTCTCATATCAACGCTTAAGATGGGTCGAGCGGGTTTCCACCAATGCTCCGACTGGCCTTCAAATCTTATGTCTACTCTGAGCAATTTGCTCCCAAAATATCCTTCACTCCGCTCCAATCTCACGAAGCGTGTTTCAATACTGTCTGATCCCTCTGTCGGACTCTATGAGGCATTCTCAACATTAGCCTCCATTTCAATCTCATCCCAATTCTCATGGGTCAACTCAGCAAGACTTAGCAGACTCAGGTCTACCTCTACGACCTCTGACTCGTGCACTATCTCATCTAACGCGACTCATATTAGGCATTCCTGCATTCTCAACCATTTCTTAGTCAAAACCCATCTCGATATACACTATTGTATCTAACTAAGCACAGTAACATGGGGATGTAATTTTCCTAATTACTGACACTGACACACATCAGACCAATTTCTGCTCTGATACCACCTTTATATGTCACGACCCAAAACTACCCAAAAATCAGAGTAAATTTTTCGCATTTTGATTATTTACTTAAATTCTTACCTGTCCTCGAATCGTGACCACACTCCACTAATAATTAGGCTGTGCGTCAATGCCAGTCCCACCATTCAATTACCATCTAACTTATTTCTTCTCCAGTCATTTATAATTGTTTACATATTTATACATCCCCCTAAAGTTACTTACAAGCATGTTACTGTGCTATGCTTATGTAGATACAATATGTACAAGTGTATATACCTTATGTTGATGGGCAGCAGTGGATATCCGGAATGCAGTACTGAGTTGTCGCAACTTCAACTGGAGATTATCTGTGGGAGAAAATGAAAGGGGTGAGCACATCAAGCTCAGTAAGGCAATCCTACGAACAAGTAGGTAACCATACTACCTACATGAACGTGGTGCCATGCATAAACCACCCTTTCTCCACACATTTAAAACAGATGATATGAAAGTTATGATGTTATGTAAATCGAGTTTGCACAGAAAATTCAACATGCAATTATTTCAAATCATTTCTTTCTCAATTAAGATTTTCACAATAAAGTCAGGACTCGACCCCTCCTTCGGGTGATCCTGACTCACATAAAACTATGAAAATCGGTATACATCACACATGGGTTTAAAAAACATGGAAATAACCATCATGCACATTTAATTAAAAGCCTAGTTTAAATCATCGAAATCGTTGACATGCGAGACGAGGCAATATCTGTATAACGGTAATAACCAGGACTATGGCCATATATGTCCTCGGGAGTTCCTCAGCTACACGGATCCTAGTGTGCGGGTTCTCCCATGATTGAGAACCGCCCGGGTGGTGGGTCAATCCATCCCGTCAGTCTTATCCGATCCCATGCATCCGAATATGCTAACGTATCACAAAGATACCAACGTATCACATAGATACCACACGGTACATCGTACTCCATGCTACTTGCACGGTACATCGTACTCCGTGGACCCCCAGCCTTATCCCTCGTTTGGGCTATCAGCTGGTCCTCCAACCCTTATCCCTCGTTCGGGCTCATCAGGTGGACCTCCAACCCTTATCCCTCGTTCGGGCTCATCAGGTTGTTTCTCTAACCCTTATCCCTCGTTCGAGCTCATCAGGTTATTTCTCTAACCCTTATCCCTCGTTCGGGCTCATCAGGTTATTTTAACATGCCATGTCTCAAAACGCACGTGCGGGCCTATTTAATCGGTGACACACAGTCTACCCGATACTCCAAGCACGGCTCATCACATGTTCTCATAAAATCAGTGCGAGCAATGCTCAGCACTCTCATCAAATCAAGTAAATCTAGTGCGAGCTAAGCTCTAGCACTCTGTATGCAAACCGTATAAAAATCTGGTGCGAGCGAAGCTCTAACACCCTGTCTCAAAATCATATAAAAATATGGTGCGAGTTAGACTCTAGCACCCTGTCACGAAAATCATATATATATAAGAATTTGGTGCGAGTTGGACTCCAGCACCTATGCATGTAAAACTCTAGTGCGAGCTCTCGCTCCAGCACTAATGCGTGCATCACATAAATCGAAGATATCGTGCGAGCTGAGCTCTAGCACGTCACATGTCAATAAAACACGTAGGCGGCTCTGTTTCCTCAAAACAGTTTTCAAAACAATTTCACGTTGAAAGTATGCAATGCTGTGCATTTTCTTTCAAGGTTAGCCAGCCTACTAATGCATGCATCAAAACACCTCCAGAATGAGCAAGAACCTCTTATTCTTGCTCCTCCAAACTTTTCCTAAATTTGTAAATTTTACCCTTAATAAGGGTATTTTGGTAATTTGCCCATTCGAGGCACTAAAATTATTAATTGACCTCTAGACCCTTCAGGTGATTTTTAAAGACTGCAAATGAACTTAAAATTGCGTAAAGTTACCTCTAGCAGTCCGTAGAATTCCCTTACCTTATTTTCCTGTCGAGTCTGACCTTTTCTTTTTCATTGTTGTCTCGTCGCGCAGTCCGATATGCTCCCAATCAAATGCCCGGAACTGCATATTAATATTCCTCAAGTCAGATATTATACAATTTAATTGTATTTAATATTTTCTGGGCTTAATTTAAATCATTGGGCCCATTTACCCCTATTGGGCCCGATTGCACCTTAATAGGCCTTAATCGGCCTTAAGCCCATTTTTTTCACTTAATTTTCACTTTATCGAGGCCTATTGGGCTCATTGGGCCCTCCAACAATTTATTGGGCCTCGTTCGAACTCTCGAATAGCTAAATTTATTATTTACGACAATTTATCTAAATTTTCATAATTTAATTAAATTTATGCGGAATTTAAATTTATATCACGCATATCGATGTAAATTATCGTAAATAAGGGTCACTTACTCGAGATTCCATGCTAGTATGCAAATCGAGGCTATCTCAAGCTCTCGTTGGATGCCAATTGTCGAGCTATACAATTTCACAATTTTTCGGGTAAGTTTTCAGTCCAAAATTAATTAAATTAAATACTCTGAAATTTAAATCGGGTCAATTTGACCGCTTATCGACTTACCCGAAACTCGATTGCATCGCTGGAATTTTCCCCAATTTTTTTCTCTTTTTTTCCCTTTTTCTTCCCTTTTTCCTCTCTTTTTGGTTGAACCGGTTCAGTCCGGTTCGGACCGGTTCAGACCGTCGGTTCACTTCGATTTGGCTGGTTCACCACCGGTTCAAGGCCTTGCCGGTCGGTTCTCCGTCGGCTTCCACCGCCAACAGCTCCGCAAGGTTGTCCGCAGCTCGAATCTGGCCTCGGCTTCACCCAAGACCGCCGGAAGGTCGCCGGTCCGGCCGTTCTCTTTTCTGCCGTCGAAACCCATTTTTTTCTTCCGTTGTTTTCGACGTTTTTTGGCAGCTTCGCCGGTCGTGGCTGCCACCAATCGGCTCACCGGTGCGTGGGGAACGTTCGGTGGTGGTCGATCAGGCCTGAATCGGCGCCGATCGTCAAAAATCTCTCTCCCCCTCTCGGTTTCGATTTTCGCTCCGTTCACCGCCGTTTGCCGCCGTTCGGGCCTCCATGGGGCCGGTGGTGGGTCGCTGATGCATGGGTCCCCTTCACCTGGGCCGCCGGTGCCGTCCGTCCTATCGTCGGCTTCGTTTTGGCAGAATCGCGATTTTCGCGATTCTGCGTTCCGTTTTCGATCTTATTATTATTATTATTATTATTTATTTAATTATTTTACTATTCATTAAAATACTCCATAAAATCCAAAATATCTACACTTATATTATTTTTATTCTAATTTAATTTATTTAATTTAAATTTAATTTATTAAATATATTTTTTCTCTAAATTTTTGATATTATTCCTTCGCGCTTTTCGAGATATCGTTCCTGTAATTTTTTGGTATTTTTTAAAATTTCTGAATCTTGATCAATTGACCCAAATTGTATAATTTTCTCATTATCGATCAAGATATCTTACATCCTTATTTTTAATTAAAATTTTCTTATCGCCTTAATACCGGGTTTTGGTATTTTTACCATTTTACCCCTGCTTTTGTTTCGAAAATCAATTTTACCTGACCTTCCTTCATACATCCCCCATCTTTTCTTATTTAATTTTCATATTTTTAATTAAATTCGGGTCTTACAATTACTCGATAAGGGGCTTATAAGGCCTAATGTGTCACCATGCGGTGCGCAAGTACTATTTACCAGAAAGAAGGATGGTAGTTTTCGTCTATGTATAGACTACAGGCTTTTGAATAAAGCAACAGTTGAGAATAAGTATCCCCTACCAAGGATAGACGACTTATTTGATCAGCTGAAAGGGGCTTCAGTGTTTTCAAGGATAGATTTGAGATTGGGTTATCATCAGCTAAGGATTAAGGAGGTTGATATACCGAAGACAGCATTTCGGACCCGATATGGGCACTACGAGTTCCTAGTTATGCCTTTTTGGATCGACTAATGCCCCAGCTGCATTCATAAGTCTTATAAACGATGTCTTCCGAGAATACTTAGATAGATTGATGATAGTATTCATCGATGACATCTTGATTTATTCTGGATCCCGGGAAGAGCATGAATAACATTTGAGGACTGTGCTCCAGACTCTCCGTGAGAAGAAGATATATGGTAAATTTAATAATTGTGCTTTTTGGTTAGAACATATTGTATTCCTTGGACATGTAGTATCTAAGGACGGGGTGCCAATAGATCTGTCTAAGGTAGATGCAATATTGAGATGGGAAAGACTGAGTACAGTCATGGAGGTCAGAAGCTTATTGGGATTAGTATGGTATTCCCGATAGGTTATCGAAGGGTTTTCACGGATAACAGCTCTATTAACCTGATTGACCCGTAAATAGGTTCAGTTTATATGGTTTGAATAGTGTGAGCAGAGCTTACAAGAGCTCAACGTCGGTTGAATACGACACTAGTCTTGTCCATTTAGAGTGGTTCTGGGGGGATTTGTGGTATACAATGATGCTTCCCACAAAGGTCTCGACTATGTGCTTATGCAGCATGGTAGAGTGGTAGCTTATGGATCACGTCAGCTAAAAGATCATGAGTGTAATCATTCCACTCACGATTTGGAGTTAGCTGCAGTAGTGATTGCACTCAAGATTTGACAGCATTAATTATATGGAGAAAGATTTCAGATTTTCACTGACCATAAGATCTTAAGTACTGGTTTAATTAGAGGGAGCTTAATATGAGACAATGGAGATAGATAGATCTCCTAAAAGACTATGACTGCGAGATTTTATATCATCCTGATAAGGCGAACGTGGTAGCCGACGCCCTGAGCTAAAAGGGTATGATGTCCTACATGATGATTAGAGAGTGGGACTTATTGAAACAATTCAATGAACTCAGGATCAATATGGATGAGATTGAGCATGGACACATGGCTAGCCTACAGATTGAACCAAGTATACTAGACCAGATTAGAGCTGGATAGCGAAACGATCAAAGATTACTAGATATGGTTAGCCAGGCAGAGGGGAGATCGCAGTCTGAGTTTACGGTCAATGATGATGGATTACTGAGGTACCAAGGCCGTATCTGTGTGCCACATGATGACACCTTGAGATAGAGCATTCTGAAGGAGTCCTATTGTCCTAGATTCACCTTGCTTCCGATTTAGTGGAACAGGAAGCTAAGGGTGTTCAGCTCATCCGTGACAGATCGAGGACCGTACAACAAAGTTATGCCAATATGGGCAGACAACCTCTTGAATTTTAGGTTAGGGACTCTGTAATTGTTAAGGTGTCACTGACGAAGAGTATAGTACACTTCAAAAAAAAAGAAAAAGAAAAAAAGAGAAAAAGAGGAAGTGTTACGAATTAAGATTATTCCACTAGTAAAGGTTCTCTGGCAACACCACAAGATAGAAGAAACCACATGGGAATTAGAGAGCCAAATGTGGGAGAAGTACTCTCACGTAGTTGATGGACCAGCTTGAATTCAGAGGACTGAATTCTTAAAAGGTGGGGAGAAATGTAAAAACCAGATTTTTTTAAAGGGATTTAAATCGTTGGACGAAAAATACGAAATTTAATTGAGAAAAGATAGTGAGTCCGAGAAGGAAATTCGGTCTAAATTAGTTCCGAACGTGTAGAAGGGTAAAATGGTCAAAAGATCCTAATTTCGGTGTAAATTCGATGAAGAAATTTCATTAAAAATATGGATTTAGGAAATCTTGATCGATAAAGAAGAAATTATGGAATTTCGAGTCCAATTGGTCAAGATACGAAAATATTACGAATTTTCGTAATTTTCGCCCGGGACATTATCCCGAAAATATGCTAAAATACATCGAAATAATTAAAATAAATTAAATTAATTAATTAATAAAATATAATATGATTTTTGAGATATTTTGTACAATTTAATATATTTTATTTGATTAAAATATAATAAAATAAAATATAATAATAATAATTAATAATAATAAAATAATAATAAAGTTAAAAAAAATTAGAAACTCTGTCGCGCGAAAGTTCGCGCGACAGAGAAGAAAACAGGGAAGGAAACAGAAGACCCGCACCGCCCGTCTGCCTCAACCGTGAGCCATCACCGGAGAAGTGACCCAGCAGACCGCCCGAGCTCACCGGCGCCGATAGTGGAGGGAGAAACGGTGACCGGTGAGAGAAGGAGAGAGAAAGATTGAGAAAGGGAGAAACCGAGAGAAAAGAGAGGAGAGAGAGAGAGATCGATGGCCGAGGAGGGGAGGAGTGACCCACCACCGGCCAGAGGGGACCTCTGCAACGTCGATCCAGGCGTAGATCGGCCTGAAACGTCGCCAAACGGCGTCGATCGGAAGAAGAAAAATTGGGTGCCACCATCGGAGGAGAGAAGAGGCCGGATCGGCCACTTTTCTGCGAGCTTTGGCGAAGCCGACCCCAGATCCATGCATCGAACTACCCCGCGAACAAGCTGGAGGCGGAAGCCGACGGAGAACCAGTTGGAAAAGCCCCGAACGGTGAGGGAGAAGTTGAACCGAAACTGAATCGGACTGAACCGGATCGTTCTGAATCGGTCTAAACCGAACCGAATCGGACCGGTCTGAACCGGTCTGAACCGGACCGAACCGGTTCAGCCAAGAAAGAGAGGGAAAAAGGAGAAAAAGGGAAGGAAAAGAGAAAAAGAAAAAAGGAAAAATTTTCGGGGATACACCGGACTTCGGGTAAGTTGGTAAGAGATCAAAAGTGACCGATTTAATTTTGGAAAAATTTATTTAAATTATATTTGATCAAAAATTTACCCAAAATTAAATATATATAATTATGCAGTTCGACGATAAATCGCGTACATGAGCTTGATCGAACTTCGATTTGCGCACTATCGTAAAATCTCGGGTAAGTAAAGCTCATTTACGACAATCTATGTAATTATTGCGAATTAAAAGTTTATTTTACGAGTTACGAATTAAATTACGCATTTAGTGGATTAAATCGAGATTTTTAATTAAATTGTCGTAAATGATATATGGCTATTCAAAGAGTTTAGAAAAAGGCTCAATAAGTACTAATGGGCCAAGTGAGCCCAATAGGCCTTGATGAAAGAATTAATAAGTGGAAACGGGCTTAAAACGGATTAAGGCCCATTAAGGTGTAATAAGGCCCAATAAGAGAGAAATTGGTCCAATTAGCTAAATCGGCCATAATAAATATGAGGAAAATATTTGTTGAATTAAATACGATTTAAAACGAGGTTTACATCGATAAAATCGAGCAAAAAGAGTAAAATCGATTAAAAGTCAACTTTTGGTCAAAGCTTCGATATAATCACATATTTGGATATATTGAAATGAATTTAAGCCATATGTGATAAATTGAACTTGTTTTCCAGCAGCTCGGTCTATCGACACATTTTACGAGGTAAATTCGAGCATCGAGGAAAGTACTCTACATCAGTCGCTAAGAAGTAAGGGATATAATTTAGAGTAGTGTTAGTACTCATACGTCCTTACCAACTGTTTATGTATGAGAATTGAATGAGATTTTACGAAATGGATTTCCAACGTTATTCAAACCGAAGCCAAAATCATTTCTCGAGTTTTCAGCATGTTTTATATATATGAGATACATTTTTACAGCATACATGTTTATAAAAGTGATTTTTCACTTCTGAAACGAAAGCATAGTATTTTCATGTGAGATTACGGGTTAAAGTCCCGATATGTTCTATGAAATCATGTTTTCATGATACGGGTTAAAGTCCCGAAATAGCTTTTAAGCTATATTTTCACGGTACGGGTATGAGTCCCAAGAAATAACTATTATAACTATGCTTTCCATATTTACACGGGCTAGAGTCCCGCAATGATTTATGAAAATCATGTTTTCTATGAAAATCGGGTTAGAGTCCCTTAATGATTTTTAATACACGGGTATGAGGCCCGAAATGATTTTGATAAATTGGGTAAGAGGCCCAAAATGATTTTTGTGGGGTAAAAAGGCATGATATGAAGAAAGTCAGAGGATCTGGGGTCGATCTCGTATGGAGACGATCGAGGATCTACCTAGCCGACGACCAGAGAACGGGTAGGCTCTGACTTGAAATGAGAAATGTGCGTATAGACCACACTTGGTGATGCACGTGAGTTCGTGCGTATAGTCCCCATTTAGTGGTGCACAAGAGATAGGGCAGCGTACGACCCTGATCCAGTCCTACGGCTCCCCTATACTATGGCCATGAGTACCCATGATTTTGTCCTACGAGATCAGATGTATGATGTCCTTCGGGACTAGTATATGAGACGTTTGCCTGACCCTATATGATGAATTGACGGAATGATATATATATATATATGTTTTCACACATTTCATGCTGCCTATTTTATGATTTGCTATTGAGCACATATTTTCTCTGATGAGATGTTAAAGGTAGCCATGAATTATGTTTTATGAAATGTGCATATGATAGTACGACTTCATTTTCAAAGTGATAAGCATGTTATGATATGCATGATTAAGTTTTGAGATGCTTTTACATGTTTACACGACGTGATATGCATACTATATATGAGTTTTACTAAAAGGATGCATGATGTGTAAACTTATGATTTAAACATGTTTTTACTGCTTTTATGAAATGTAAGCATCTCTACTCCAGTACATGTTTATGCTGATTTGTAAAACCATGCGTTTTACCATGTTTTGAGTATTTAAAGCTATTTTAAACGTATCTCTTACTGAGTCTGAAAAACTCACCCCTCTCCTCTCCACCTCCCAGATTATTTATAGCGAGTCTACTGCACATACAAGACTGTGGTCATTGACAAGGTAGTCCGACCTTTCATCGGATTCTTTTATAACCTTGAGGTACAGTCTTACTTATATTCCAGACATGTGATACATAATAGCTATTATTGTATATAATAGTCGAGATGTAATAGTTGTAAATGATTTTATATATACAGAATGTATGTAATGTAACGAGATCCTGGAAAATGAAAAAGATTTTAAATCTAGACATGGACAGGAAAACAACATAGTTAATGGATAAAAAGTTTAAATTAGCCCCATTTTTCCGCGCTTCCGGGGCGTGACAGTCAGTAATTGGGAAATTACATCCCTGTGTTACTGTGCTTGGTTAGATACAATAGTGTATATCGAGATGGGTTTTAACTAAGAAATGGTTAAGAATGCAGGAATACCTAATATTAGTCGTGATAGAGAAGGTAGAGCACGAGGCAGAGGTCGTAGAGGTAGACCTGAGCCTGCTAATCGTGCTGAGTTGACCTGTGAGAATCAAGATGAGATTGAAATGGAGGTTTATATTGAGCATGCCTCACAGAGTCCAACAGAGAGATCGAACAGTATTGAGACACGTTTCACGATGTTGAAGTAGAGTGTGGAGAATATTTTTAGAGTAAATTGCTCAAAGTATGCATAAGATTTGAGGGCAAGTCGGAGCATTAATGGAAGTCCGCTTGACCCAACTTAAGAGTTAGACATCCAGAGCTGACATGCGAAATATTTTTGGATGTATTCCGGTGATAGAATATCCTGGACACTGTTTAAAGGGAATGATAGATAAAATCTTTACTCTGGCCCAGAGGAATTGATTTATTAACGAGTATGAATTATGAGTATGAAACTCATTTATATTCTTGGACAGATATTAGCTCGACACTATGAACAGTGACAGTTAAGATGTCTAAAAGTTTATGGAAGGGCTCAGATTGTCTATTAGAGTCCGATTGGCCCGTGAGATATTACCTATGTCGAGACAGTGCGTAAACTACAGTGGTGTGAATAAGATTGTGAGTTGCACACCTCTGAGATTGGGAAAGGTAGTAAGGGCCAAAATAGAGACAGAAAGAGAATTGAGAATGACAAAAATGTCAGAACGAGAAAATGGTAATTGGTAAAAGATCTAATTTGATGAGTTATGCAGTAAGATGATTGGTAAGGTCCCAGTGCATCCAATTTCGGCACTCTTGAGGGGTATTGTGATTGGAGGACCTCAACCTGCTACAGAGCAAGGTAGCAGTGTAGTAGAGTGAGCAGAGTAGCAGTGTAAGCAGTGTAGCAATGTAAGCAGTGTGAGCAGTGTAGGATATGTGGTAGATACCACGAAAATAGGGCATACACCTACACTTTATTGACTAAAATAAGTGTTAAGTGTGGTAAGACGGACCATTTATTTTGATTGCTCAGAGTTGGGCGAGATTGCCCCACAGAAAGGTAAAGAGATAGAGAAAACCCTGTTGAGATAGCTACATCGAAAAGGGAGGCCACAGCCGAAGAGAAAAGGAAAGTAGGCTGTTGGACGAAGGCGAGTGTATGTCTTGGAGCAGGACACTGCTGATGTTTCACAGGATATGGTGAAAGATACCACACTGTTTATGAATAAAGAAGTAATTGTGTTAATTGATTCTGGTACCACTTATTTCTTCATACCGCCTTCATTCGCATGTAAGTGAGTACAAGACATGAATGCCTATACTCTTGGGCACAATGCTGATAAATGAGTACCCCAATAGAGGAAGGTTAACTAACGAAATAATTATGAAGAGATTTTAAGTTAAAAAAGGGGGAAGAAGTATAAGTCAGCCGATTTTATTCAATGGACTATGAATAATTTAAAGTAATATTTGAGAATAAAGTAGTCGGCTGCATATTATGATGTTCGGATTTCTATCCTAAGATAGTGATATGGTTTCCCCTGAAAAGTATACTGTAAGTTTTGATAAGTACTAAAAAGGGTGCAACGATTGAAATTAAAGGAGCAAATGATGGTACTCACGAAATGAATAATGACAGAGTTTTGTTATAATTGATATACGAAGGAGATACTCTTTAAGATATGTTTGATCCTAAATACAAGATGTACTGGAGTAAGAGGCGTATACTAGGTAAGAATACCCTTAAAATATGAAGTAATTTGGATTAAAGCGATAAATAGTAAATATGAATTATAACCATGGATAAGGGTGGATATAACCATAACTAGTCCCTGTGGTTAAGTCTAAGGGTTAATAAAGGTATTTCAAAATACCTCCCCGCCTAAAGACTTGACAGCGTCTAGAAATATATATATATAATCTATAACTTGAAATCGACCGTGGTAAGATATAAATTTAAAATTTGGACACTTTCACTAGTACGATAAAGAATTATAAAATTCGATTAATCATGAAGGTTAAAATATTAAGATTTAATAAAAGCCGTTAATATAAGAAAAAAGAAATGACGCGGGTTAGTATCGTGAACAGAAGCAATTTTGAAGTGATATTATACGCTTATGCGTACATAGGTCAAGGATATGGGCAATTGAAATATGTAGTGGAGCTCAACTACAATGAGTTATTTAAACTTTACCTGGACCAATTTGTCATCATCCTTATTGATGATATGCTGGGTGTATTTAAAGTCCAGGGAAAATTATAAGCAACAATTGGAAATTGCTTTTACAGATGGTTGTTGCGAGTTCTAAAAAGGGTATACTTTGTTGACACGTTTAACTAAGAAAGCATGGTATTTGAATGAAATGATAAGTGAGATGATAGACGTGACAGGAGTTTTGGTGTAATGAAGTATGAACCGACCACCGTGATTATTTTCACCATACCCAACAGCTCAAGAGGTTTCTCAATGTGTATGGATACCTTAAAATCATGAATGAGCTAGGTATTGATGCAAAAAGGGAAGATAGTCGATTGTGGATCCAGACAACTCAAGGATTATGAAATAAACTATCTGACCCATGATTTAAAGTTGACAACGGTAGTAGTTGTACCGAGGATATGGTACTATTATGTACATGGTGAGAAATTTTTGGTATGCACTGATCATAAAGCCCCAAGTATCTATTTTCACTGAAAGAGGCGAATATGAGAATACATAGTGGGTTAGAGCTTCTGAGAGATTTTGATTATGAAAAATTGTACCACCCAGGAAAGGCTAATGTGATGGCTGATGCCTTGAGCAGAAAGAGCCTCGGG
The DNA here is from genome assembly GCA_033439115.1 of Firmiana major. Classification (NCBI taxonomy): domain Eukaryota; kingdom Viridiplantae; phylum Streptophyta; class Magnoliopsida; order Malvales; family Malvaceae; genus Firmiana; species Firmiana major. Next base: position 27,435,545 of record CM065910.1, read on the forward strand.
ATAGTATTACATATGATGGTCAGGGAGCGTGAGCTGCAAGAGCAGTTGTGAGCCTTAGTAGTGATGTGATCCCTTCTGATGAAGACAATGATTGTGTGACAGCTAGCCTGAGACTAGAACCGGATGAGAGTGCCCGGATTTGACAGGCTTAGCGTGATGATCGGCATGGTGTCGATAGTTTGGGTCAGATTCAGAAGGGTACAGTGACAGAGTTCATAGAGAGTGTCGATGATTTACAGAGAGGTTCAGAGACAGTATAAGTGCTCCCCAGGACCACAGTTGATGAGATAGTAATATTGTCAGAAGCTTACTCTTCGAGATATACAGTGCATACAGAAAGTAACGAATATATATATGAAATCTCTGAAAAGGGTATTGGTGGTCAGATGTGAAAAGAGATATGGTAGAGATTGTGGAAAAGTGCCTAGTATGTCAGCAGAATAAGGTAGAGTATTAAAAGTCTGTAGAGTTATTGCAGCCTCTACCTATATCGACACGGCACGGAAATGGGAGCAAGTCTTCATGAATTTCATGATGGGTTATAGAGGACCCAGATGAATCACGAGGCTATCTAGATGATAGTCGCTAAATTGACTAAGTCTACCTACCTTCTGGCCACGAAAATCCCTAGATACTCTGCATGCGTATGTGAATTTATGTGTAGGAAAAATTATTAAATATTATGTAGCGTTCCAGTGAGCATGGTATTATATAGGGATTTTCGCTTCACTTCCCACCTCTGAGAATATTTTTCAGGAAGCTACAGGAACCCGATTTAGTATTAGCACATCCTCAGATAGATGGTCAGTTAGAGAGGACTGTACAGGTTCTGGAGGATACGATGAAAGCGTGTGCCATAGATTTTATAAGCTCCTGGGATGATCAGTTATTACAAATTGAATCCGCCAATAACGACAGTTGGCACTTGAGTATCGGGATAACAATTATGAGGTAGTGTATGGCTGTAGGGGTTGTTCCCCAACTCAGACAAGAAAAAGTCCATTTGATCACAATTCATATTCGCTACTAATTGCTTTAATCCTAATTATTTCACGTATCAGAGATATTCGTACCTTGCATACGCCTCTTATTCCTGTCTATCTCGTATTCAGGATCTATTGCATCTAAAAGCTTATCTCCTTTCGTATATTACTTATAACAAAACTCTGTCATTACTCATTCCATGAGTACAATCATTTACTCCTTTAATTTCAATCGCTGCACCCCTTTTATTACTTGTCAAAACTTACCGTATACTTTCCAGAGGTAACACAGCACTGTCTTAGAATAGAACTCTAAACATCATAATTTGCAGCCGACCAATTGAGATTTATTCTCTCAATATTACTTCAAATTATTCTTAGTCCATTGAATAAAATTGGCTGACTTATACTTCTTCCCCCGTTTTCAACTTATAATCTCTTAATAATTATTTCGTTAGTTAACCCTCCTCTATTGGGGTACTAACTATCGGCATTATGCCCATAGGTGTAGGCATTCACGTCTTTTACTAACTTATATACAAATGAAAGTGGTATGACTAAATACGTGGTACCATGATTAATTAAAATAATTACTTCAGTATTCCTAACTAGTGTGGCATCTTTCACCTCATCATATGCAACATCAGTAATATCCTGGTCCAAGGCATACACTCACCCTCATCCAACAGCCTACTTTCCCTTTCTCTTCGGTTGTGGCCTCCCTTTTCGGTGCAACGATATCAACAGGGCTTTCTCTGTCTCTTTACCCTTTTGTGGGGCAGTCTCACCCAACTCTGAGCAATCATTAATTAAGTCACCTGTCTTACCACACTTAACGCCTATTTTAGTCAATAAAGTGTAGGTGTAGGCCTTACTTCCGTGGTATCTACCACACATCCTACACTGTTTATACTGCTATGCTGCTACACTGCTCTGCAGCAGGTCGAGGTCCTCCAATCACAATACCCCTCATAAGTGTTAAATTGGATACACTGGGGCCTTACCAATCATCTTACCCTGTGACTTGTCAGCTCTAATCTCTTACCAACTGGTCTCTTCCCCGTTCTGACATCCCTGTCATTCTCTATTCTCTTCTGTCTCTATTTCGACCCTTACAACCTTTCCCCAATCTCAGAGGCGTGCAACACATGATCTTCTTTACACAACTGTATTCTGCGCACTGCCTCGACATAAGTAGTGAGCCAATCGGACTCTAATCGACAATTTGAGCATTCCATGAACTTTTGGGCTTTTTGACTCTCACTGCCCATAGTGTCGGGTTCACACCTGCCTAAAGATATAAATTGCATTTCATACTCATCAATCAACCAGTGTCTCTGGGTTAGTGTAAGAAATTTTACCTGTAATTTCCCTTTAAGTAATGTTCGGGATATTCTGTCACCAGAATACATCCAAAAATATTTTTCATGTTGACTTTGGACGTCTAACTCTTTAAATTGGTCGAGCGAACTTCCACCAATGTTCCGCCTCGACTCCAACATAAACGTATTTAAAAAATCACTTTCTTAATCGACATACACCAAAAATTCATACAACTTCGCTATCTCATTCACCCAGTTATCAGCAACTATTGGTTTCTTTACTTCGTTATATACCGGAGGGGTGTGAAAATCTCTATAGTCTGAGGCACCTGTTTAGGCTTTACTATGCCTATCCTCAACTACCAGCATAGATTGAATAAACAACTCCAAAATATTTTCTACACTCCACTCAATCCTCACGGAGTGTGTCTCAATACTGTTTGGTCTCTTTATAGGACCCTGTGGAGTATGCTCAACATTAGCATCCACCTCACTCTCCTCTCAAGTCTCATGTGATGACTCATTCGACTCTTAGGTCGATCTCTACAGCGTCAAGCTCGTGTACTCGGCCCTCTACCATAGCGGCTATCAGTTATAAAAACTATATTCTTGCATTCGAAACTAAATTCTTAGCTGCACTTCTACCTTGATATACACAATTGTATCTAAACAATGCACAGTACATGGGGATGTAAATTTACTTAACCACTAGCACCGACTCATATCAGGCCAACTCTGCTCTGATACCATCTTTTCTGTCACGACCCAAATTACCTAAAAATCAGAGTAAATTTTTCGCTTTTTAATTTCCTTACCCGTCGTGAACAGTTACACTACTAAACAGTTGGGCTATGATTCGGTGTTAGTCACCTCTCACCTATTTACCATTCCATTTTCATATTTAATTTACATATCAATTTATTTTAAATAAATACATCCCCAATATTACATCCATGTACAGTACTGTGCCTCTATATGTTCAGATACAAAAATTATACAAATGTGTATACCTGGTCTTGATAAGAAGCAGCGGATATGACTATTGTCGTTCTCTTCTACTGAATGTACCCTGTGGGGTGAAAAATGAAAGGGTGAGCATAAATAGCTCAGTAAGGCAATAATGTAAGCAGGTAGATAACTATACTATCTACGTGCTGATAATGTCATGATATAAAAACGTTTACATTGGGAGCATGAGGTATAACTAAAACGATGTCATATGTATGTATATATCATATAAGAGAAATCATGAAATCGACATATAAAACAAACATGGAAAAATCCTCATGTATGACATCTCATGCTCGTCACATTAAAAACTTAGTTGTGTTCATCATAAACTCATCACGTTAAAACTCATTTGTTTTATCATAAAACAACCACATCAAGGCTAAACCCATCTCTTGGGAATACCTTGATTCGTTAAATCACATCTCTTTTAAAAACATAAATCGGGACATTACCCCTCCTTCGGGTTTATCCTGGTCTATTTAGACCGTATGATATCATGTGAGGCATGTAGGTTACTGTATGAAAATCGAGGACTATGGCCATACTTTGTCCTTGTGATCCTAGGCTACACGGATCCTGGTGTGCGGGGTATCACAACTGCAACGAGAGGTGGGGTCAAGTCCTACCCGCTAGAATATCAAGTAACATCATCGAGTCATCATGACTGCACGATACAGCATACTTCGTGTGACATACACGGTACATCGTACTCCGTGGACCCATATCATAGTCTGGGGGTGCCTGCCGTAGGACTTATCCACCCCAATACTATGTCGATAACCAACCCATGTCTCAAAGTATACGTTCGAGCATCTCAACTCTCTATGACATACAGTCTACAGGAGGCTTCCGCACGACTATATGCATGTCAACTCACGTCTAGTACGAGCGAAGCTCCAGCACCACGCTATGCATATCATGATATCTAAAATCTCGTGCGAGCGAAGCTCCAGCACAATTTTGTGCACACACAAATTTCTCGTACGAGCAATGCTCCAGTACGGCTTTTCATGAGAAATAAATCAGTAAACTTAAGTGCGAGAAAGACTCTAGCACTCTTTCTATTCATGTAAATACGATAGGTGGCTCAATCTTGATAAAACATCTTTTAAATTAATAATCGGTACAAACCGGTACCCTTTCGTATAATTCATGAAATCAATAGCCAACCTATGTGTATATTTGCTTAAATCAAAGCAATACATTCATATAAAACATTAAAAACATGAAATCATGCAATTTATCTGCCTTACTACACTTTTTGTAAATTTTATTCTCATGGGCAAAATCGTCTTTTTCTTTATTCACCTAAGCCCCGATTTTCACAAAAATTATTATTATTTCGTTTCTAGATAGTTTAAGTAATTCTAGACCCTGTAAATCCCTCAAAATTACGTATAGGTATCTCTATGCACCTACAAAATTCCCTTACCTCGATTCTCGTCGAGCGCGTATCTAATTTCTACTGTCGGAGGCTCGTCCGATCCGATTTGCTGCTAATCCAGTCTCTGGGGCTGCAGATAATTATTTATCACGTCAATTTAACCCTATAAATATAATTCTCCTGTTTACTATAGTCGATTTAACAAATTGGGCCAATTTACTCTTATTGGGCCCAATCGCACCTTAATGGGCCTTGACCCATTTTTAGCCCGTTTTTACTATTTTAACTCCCTTCTTCGGGTTTACTGGGCTCATTCAGCTTACTAATAATCATCGGGCTTCGTTCCAAACTTATTGGATAGCCCGTACACTATTTACGATAATTACGTTGTAATTTCGATTAATATCCCTTTTTATACGAAATTAATCCATAATTTCGTCAAAATCTAAACTCTGTATTAAAGAACTCATATTGCTGAAATTAAAATGTACTTACCCAATATGATGCGGGATACAAAAATCGAAGCTCAACCGGCTCTCGTTCGGGCTTTGTCGTACAACTGCACAATTATATATTTAATCTCGGGTTACTTTTCGATTAAATATAATTTAAATAAATTTCTCAAAAATAAAATCGGTCACTTTTGACCACTTATCGACTTACTCGAAGTCCGATGTATCCCCGAAAATTCTTTCCCTTTTTCCTTTTTCTCTTTTTCTCCTTTTTTCCCTTCTTTCTTGGTTGAACTGGTTTAGTCCAGTTCAACCCGGTTCTGATCGATCCTGTTCACTCCGATTCACTCTGGTTCGACCGGTTCATCGCCTTGTCGATCGGCTTTCATCGCCAGTGGCTCCGCTGGGTTGTCCGATTCTCGGATCTGGCCTTGTTTTCGTTCAAGGCCGCTGGAAAGTGGCCGATCTGGCTGTTCTCCTTTCACCGTCGGTGGTTCTCCCTCTTTCCATCGATTTCGGCGCCGTCCATCGGTTTCGCCAGTCGTGACCACCACCGATCACGTCGTCTGGGCCTGAGGAAGCCTCAGCTGGGGTGGGGTCAGCCAGATCGGCGCCGGTCGCCATGAATCTCCCCTTTCCTCTCCCGACTTCTCTCCCTCGATCTGACATTCTCCGGCGTCGGTGGGCTGCACCGTCGGTACCAGGGAGGTCGTTGGCCTCTCCTCTTTCTTTTTCGGCCCTTCGCCTGGCCGCTGGGTCACCGGTGGTCGTCCAATCATCTCCCCTTTTTCGGCTAGCTTCTCCGTTTCTCTTAGTCTCTCTCTCTCTCCTCGATTTCAATTTTTTGATTCTTTCTTTCTTTCTTTTTTTTTATTATTATTATTACTATTTATAAATTAGTTTATTATTATTATATTCATTATTTTAGTCAAAATATTCTAAATATCTACAAAAATTAATTTTTTTATTCCAAATAAATTTATTTAATTTAATTTAATTTATTTATTATATTTTTAACCATTTTTCAAGTATAATTTTTTCGTATTTTCGGGATATTGTCCTGAATGACTTTTCGGTATTTCTAAAAATTCTGAATCTTGATCAATTTAACCTGAAATTTAATTATTTCTTCGTTATTGATCAAGATTCTCAAATCCATTATTTTTAATTAAATTCTCTTATCGAATTTATTTTGACTTTCGGTCTTTTGACCGTTTTGCCCTTGCACGTGTTCGAGAATTTCCATTTCAGTCCTTTTGCATTTTTAATTTCATGTTTTGACTGAATTCGGGTCTTACATGCGAGCTCAATGGTACCAAGGGTGTCAAATCAGGCATGATGTCCTGAGTTCGAACCCTTGGGGACGCGAAAGAAAACCTTGAGGGGTCTGTGGGCTACCAAAGAGGACAATTCGGTTGAGTGAGGGGCGCCGATGTCACAGCAGTCGGACCAGGGGCCCATGAGGGGTTGCGCCTGTGTAGGCTGGGTTAGGCCTGGACCTCACACCAAGTGCTTGATTAGATAACTAAGAGAGTTTTCTAAACCCAATTTGGATTAGGAATGGCATGATAGGTGTTCAACCCCCATTGCATGACCGAAGGTGATTGTAAGCCAAACTTGAATTCAATCGATTTGATAAGGTTGATGGACCTAGAATTCAGTCTAATGAGTGATGACGAGCCTAAGAAGCTCAATGGGCTTAGGTGAAATGATAAGTATAGTTGAAATCTACTTAAGAAGAGAATTAGGCTCAATAAGATATGTTGACTAGGATCCAGTCAGAATATGAATTATTTGTAATTAACTCATGTAATAAATAAACGTTTTCAGCTCTCGAGGATATATCCAGAGCAAAATGAGCCCAAACACGAAAAGCGGGGAAAGAGGAAGGAGTTACTTCACCGAGAATTAAGGAAAGGGAATTATGTTGGCCCCTAGAGGTATCTGTACGCATTTTCGGGAGCATAAAGTTTTCTAGAATGTTTGTGAGTCATAAGAAAGGAATTAAATGTTTGTAGGGCAAAGAAGATTGGGATTTGGAAAATGTTCATGAAAAATAAGAATCATGATGTTTTGAATCCTTTTACTATTCTTTTTAGCTTGTAGATTGGTAAGTTGGCTAGCATTTAAATGCTTTGTAAGAAAATAGTTTGGTTTGGTTTTAGTAACCATGCTTTGTAAATAAATTAGCCACCTATATGAGTTTTATGGAAATAAAGCATGCTAGCTAGAGCACTGCTCGCACGAGGTTTGATATGTTTTTACATGCATGAGTGCTGAAAACTAGCTCGCACTAGTTTTCACATGGATGTTACGATATAGTGCTAGAGCATAGCTCGCACTAGAATTTTACATGCATGATTGCTGGAGCTTAGCTTGCACTAGTTTTCACATGGGTTTTGACATTGTGCTGAAGCGTCGCTCGCACTAGATGTCCACTTTATACTTGTTACCATGCTAGAGACTACTCGCACGTGATTTTTATGTTGGGAGTCGAGTTAGGAGCTTCGAGTAGGCTGTGTGCCACGTCGATTAAATAAGCTTGTACGTGTGTATTGAGATCTGATGGGATATGTTGTGATGATTTAGGTCCACGAAGTATGTTACACCGTGCATATAGCATGGAGTACATTATACCGTGCATGGATATTATATATATACCGTCTTCGAATGATGGATATTCTGCTATGGACCGGTGGATTGGACGTGACCCACCTCCCATGCGGAAGTAGATAGAGGTGATACCCCATATACTAGGATCTGTGTAGCCTTGGATCACAAAGGATATGGCTATAGTCCTAGTTATTTCCCTTATTAATATTATTTGCCTATCTCACATGTCTTGTTTTATGATGAATCCATGTTTTAAAATGGTTTTGTGGGTCAAGACAGTCCAAGGGAGGGGTTAAATCTTGACGAATGGTGAATTTTGTGACGACTTGTGTTGATTTGTGTCGAGTAAGAAATGCTTTTAAGTGCACCTCGCATGATGAATTTCCATGCTTTAATTACTACTTGTGCAAGATGATTTTCCATGTTTTGTTTAAGAATTGTGCACTGATTTGAATAGCAAGAATTGCCTTATATATCATGAACAAGTGCATGAACTGTTGAATTTGGAGTATGACAAGTAAATGCTTGGTTTTATGCATGGCATCACGATCACGTAGATAGTACAGTTATCTACCTGCTCGCATGATTGCCTTACTGAGCGCGTGGTTTGCTCACCCCCTTATTTTCCCCCTCTACAAAGCACTTTCAGTAGATAGAGAGTGACTGAGGATTGGATTTTAGTGTCTGCTGCATCCCATCACACAAGGGATACACATTTGTATAGTTTTTATATCTAGACATTTCAAAGCACAGTAATATCTTTAAATGTAATTTTTAGGGATGTAAAGGATTGTAAACACATGTAAACAGCAACTCTAATGTAGAAATGCAAGTGTTTACATTTAAATGAATTGTAAATTGAAATGATTTGATTGGATGAGATTGACATCGATACACAGCCCAACTGTTGGCGGTGTAGCTGTTCAAGATCAAGTAAAGTAAAGGTAAAGAACAAACAATAAGAAATGGATTAAATAATAACCAAAAAATAAAAAAAAATTGTAGTGGATTTTTGATGGATTGAGGGTCCTGACAAAGGTGGTATCAGAACTGAGTTGGTCTGAAGTGTGTCAGTGTCAAAATTTAGGAAAATTACATCTCCATGTTACTGTGCTTGTCTATATACAACTGTGTATATCGAGATGGGTTTGACTAAGAAATGATTGGAATGTAGGATTCTTGGCATAATGACTAACACCAATCACGGTAGAGGGGCGAGAGCACGAGCTAGAGGCCGTAGGGATAGGCTTGGGGGCCATGCTGAGTCGTTGCCACATGAGACTCACGAGGAAGTAGAGGTGGAGGCTGAAGTTGAGCATTCTCCACAGGGTCTGGTAGAGAGACCCGAGAGTACTAAGGCGCGCTTCACGAGGATAGAACGGAGCTTAGAGGTAATTTTAGAGTTGATTACCCAGTCATTGCCTGGAGCTGGCGATGGGCAAGGGCCAGCTGGACAGAGTGATGCTGAATGGGCAGCTGCTCCTAAGATGCCGGTACAGCCAGCCGAAGGACCTCAAACTACAAATACTCCCACACCTTCACTAGTATAGGATACACCTTCTACTATTGCTCCACCACAGGGTAGTAGAGAATGGGGTTATGGATATGACCTAGATAGGTTACGATAGTTTCAAAAATTTAAACTGCCATCTTTCAGTTGAATTAAGGATCCAGTAGCTACAGAGGATTGAGTGAATGAAATTGAGAAATTATATGGGTTCTTCGAGTGCACTACTACGAAGATGGTTATTTTTGCTGCATTCATGCTAAAGAGATCGGCAGAGCATTGGTGGAAGTCCACCAGACCCGTTCTGAGAGCCCAAGATACGGAGATTACATGGGACATATTTTTGGAGGCCTTTCAGAGGTAATATGTTTTGGATACTGCGCAGCAAAAGCTGTAGATTGAATTTTTGGGATTGACCTAGGGGAGTAGATCAGTGTATGAGTACGAGAAGAAATTTATCTCCCTAGGCAGGTATGATCCTGATATGATGGACAGTGAGGTCAAGAAGGTCCAAACGTTTGTGGATGGACTGAGATCAGCCATCAGATCCCGATTGGTTCCTTTTGATATACCAACCTACGATGAGGCAATGCATAGGGCACAATTGTGTGAACAAGATATTGAACAAGTTACCTTATAGTTTAGAAAGGTTAGTAGAGTGAAGGACAGAGTAGAATGAGACTGACAATAGACAAAGGCTTCAGTTATAGAGGAAACAGGGGATTTTTGGAACAGGTCGAAGATTGAGAAGATCTGGGAAAGGGCAGTTAAGCCTCTTGTGTATCCGACCATAGCTCCAGCAAATGGTATAGTGATTGAAGGGCCACGACCTACGACAAAACAGTGCAGTAAGTGTCGTAGGTACCATGGTACTTGACCGTGTTATGGACCTCTTGCAGTATGTTTTCGATGTGGGAAACTAGGGCATGTGATCCAGAATTACTTAGAGATGATTGAGAGTGCCTCATAGAAGGGTAAGGAGCCATAGAGAGCTTCAGCTGATACTCTTTCTCGACAGAGAGCGATAACTGAAGAGAATGGGAAGTAGGTACTTGGCAGAGGGTGAGTACACACACTGGACCAAGATACTGTAGATCAGTCTTCAGATGTGGTGAAAGGTACAACCTTGATCTTTGATTTTGAAGCTTATGTTTTGATAGATCTTGGTGCCACGCATTCGTTTGTATCGCCTGCATTTGTATATAAATTGTTTAAGTATATGAAGCTTACCCTATTAAGTAGGACGATGCTAAGCACTCCTATGAAAAATAGTCAGCTAGTCGAGTATGTGTTTAAGGATTGTAAGTTGAATGTAAGGGAAAAGAAAATGTCAGCCGACCTTATTTTAATGTATATGAAAGACTTTAATGTAATCCTAGGAATGACTTGGTTGGCTATAAACCACACTGTGGTAGATTATTTTTCTAAGACGGTAACTTTTTTAAGGATAGATAGCATTACTGTAACGTGGTTGAGATGGATAAGGCACGTCCAAAATTGAGGGACATCCTAGTGGTTAGGGAATTCCCAAACGTCTTTTCGGATGATTTACTAGGGTTACCGTCGAATAGAGAGATGGATTTTTGTATAGATTTATCACCTGGTGCAGAGTTGATATCCAAGCCACCGTACAGAATAGCTCTGATTGTGTTGGAGGAACAGAAGAAGCAGTTACCGGAGTTGTTGGATAAGGGGTTCATCAGACCGAGTGTATTACCTTGGGTAGCACCGATACTATTTGTAAAGAAGAATGATGGGAGCCTCCGATTGTGTATTGACTACAAGTTGTTGAATAAGGCGACCATCAAGAATAAGTACCCCCTTCCACGCATTGATGACTTGTTAGATCATCTTCGGGGAGCGCAGGCCTTTTCTAAGATAGATATGAGATTTGGGTACTATCAGTTGAGAATTCGGGATAGAGATGTACCCAAGATAGCCTTTCGCACTCGGTATGGTCATTTTGAGTTTATGGTTATGCCATTCAGGTTGACGAATGCTCTCGCAGCTTTTATGTCATTGATGAATGAGGTGTTTCACCAATATTTAGATCGGTTCGTTATCGTATTCATCGATGATATTCTTGTGTATTCGAGATCTAGAGAGGAGCATGAGCAGCACCTAAGGATAGTGATGTAGACCCTTTGAGAGAAAAAGTGATACGCTAAACTCAGTAAGTGTGATTTTTAGCTAGAGCATATCTCTTTTCTAGGTTATATTACATCGAGGGATGGAGTGTCATTGGACCCATCCAAAATTGAGGCAGTGGTTCTGTGGCAAAGTCCCCAAACAATCACAGAAATCAGAAGTTTCTTGGGTTTAGTTAGGTATTATTGTCGGTTTGTGGAGGGATTCTCGAGATTAGCTGCTCTACTAACACTTCTCACGAGGAAGAATGTTGACTTTATATGGGATGATAGATGTGAGAAGAGTTTTCAAGAGTTGAAGAAGAGATTAACCACAGCTCCGATTCTTACCATTCCTACCAGCTCAGGAGGTTTTTCTATATATACAGATGCTTCGTACCAAGGACTAGGATGTGTACTGATACAGGATGGAGAGGTAGTCGCCTATGGATCGAGACAGTTAAAGGATCATGAGAGGAACTACCAGACCCACAATCTAGAGTTGGCGGTTGTGGTATTTGCGTTGAAAATATGGCGCCATTACCTTTCTGGTGAGAAATTTTAAGTATTTACTGACCATAAGAGCCTTAAGTATCTGTTCTCACAGAAAGAATTGAACATAAGATAGAAAAGGTAGCTTGAGCTTCTGAAGGACTATGATTGTGAGATCTTGTACCACCTGGGTAAAGTGAATATATTAGCTGATGCACCGAGTAGGAAGTATCTCGGGTTGGTATCATACATGATGATCAAGGAACATGAGCTATTGGAATAGTTTGCTAGCCTTAGTTTGGATGTGACCCCACCTGATACTGATAATGGCTTTATGGTAACTAGCCTGCGGTTAGAACCAGATCTGGTAGATCATATCTGGCAAGCTTAGGAGATTGATCAACAGTGCAATGATATTATCGGGCAGATACAAAGGGGTACAAAGACTGATTTTGAGTTAAGTTCAGATGGCTTGTTGAGGTTCAGGGATAGGATATTTGTTCTCGATGATCTAAAGATCAATAGGTTGATTTTATCATAGGCTCATTCGACGAAGTATACACTGCATTCGAGAAGTAAAAAGATGTATCAGAACCTTCGGAGAGTGTATTGGTGGTCAGGACTGAAGAGAGATGTAGCTGAATATGTGGCTAAGTGTCTCGTCTGTCAGCAGGTGAAAGTAGAGCATCAGAAGCCTACAGGGCTATTACAACCTCCACCTATACCGACTTGGAAATGGAAGCATGTCACTATGGACTTTGTGATGGGTTTACCCAAGACCCACAGGAATCACGATGCGATTTGGGTGATAGTGGACATATTGACGAAGTCGGCATACTTCCTAGCTATGAGAACCACCGATACTCTGAGTACGCTAGCGAAACTATATGTGTGCGAGATAGTGAGGTTACATGGTGTTCCAGTGAGCATTGTTTCTGATCGGGATGCCCACTTCACTTCCCACTTTTGGGAACACTTTTAGGAAGCAATGGTGATTCAGTTGAGTTTTAGCATAACGTTCCATCCTCAGATAGATGGTCAGTCAGAGAGGACTATACATACCTTAGAGGATATGTTGAGAGTGTGTGCATTGGATTTTGGAGGCTCCTAGGATGACCATTTGCCATTCACAGAGTTCGCCTATAATAATAGTTATCATTTGAGTATCAGGATGGCACCATATGAGGCTTTGTATGGCCGTAGATGTCATTCCCCTATTGGATGGGAAGCGGTTGGTGACTGACTGATATTTTCTCCCGACTTAGTGAGACAAGCATCTGAGGATGTCCAGTTGATTTTTGAGAGGCTACAGACAATTGAGAGCAGGCAAAAGAGTTATGCTCATAGGAGATAGAGACCATTAGAGTTTATAGTGTGTGAATCGATATTTTTGCGTGTTTCTCCTTCAAAGGGTATAATGAGGTTCGAAAAGAAAGGGAAGCTAAGTCCTTGTTACATTGGACCCTTTGAAATACTTGATAGAGTGGGAGATAAGGCCTATAGGCTAGCGTTGCCACCAGAGCTAGCAGGCATTCACAACGTCTTCCACATCTATATGTTACGAAAGTACCACCCGGACCCAACACATGTAATTAGATATGAGCCATTGGAGCTCAACGAGAGCATGTCGTATATTGAGAAGCCAATTTGGATATTGGATAGAAAGGAGAAGGTGTTGAGATCGAAGACGATTCCCCTAGTGAAAGATCTTTGGCAGCATCACACAGAAGAAGAAACTACATGGGAGTTGGAGAGTTTGATGTGGGGAAAGTACCTTGAATTGTTCACCGACTGATTGGTTCCAATTTAGAGGACCAAATTTCTCTAGTGGGGGAGATTATGTAAGACCCACTTTTGGTGATGTATACCTTATGATTTATGTGATGTAACACATTTCTATATGTAAATTGAATCATAAGAAGAGCTTTTGGCTTGAATGAAATTTCCAATGGGATAAATGAGTATCCTGGATACATGTAAAGGTTAAATAAGGGTTGAAGTGACCACAAACTAAACGAATGAAACTTAAAGCATTCAGATTGAGGATGAGGATTTAAGATATGAATTCATAATGTAAGACCTGTGAATTTCGAGTACTCTTTTATGATTGCAAGCAGTACACAAGAGTTTCATAACATGAAAATCATAAGAAAAGAACCTTCTCATGCTCTAGGTGTGAACAGATTGCAAAATGACTAGTGAAAAAATCAAATACAAGTTTCCTTTTAAAAATTTTATAAAATTTACAATAGGAAGCCTGCAGATGAAGGCTAGATTGATCTCTTATTCTAAACAGATAAATCCTTTATTCAAGTAGAACAATTTCGAGTTGACTTTGCCAAGAGTAGATCGATCTCTAGTTGCCTAGCAGGGATCGATCCCTTCCCAAAGAGCATATCGATCTTCCGATGAAAACAAATCGATCTCCAATTGCTTCTGCCTAGCAAAGATAGATCTCTTCCCAAAGAGCATATCTGTCTCTCCCTTACAAACTGAATATCTCGATAGCTCAACCAAGGGAAGATCGATCTCCTACCCTAGGAGATCGATCTCATCATCCCTACTCTATCAAAACCCAATGGCCAAACCTCTTTCTTCAGCAAATCAACACATTCCTCCAATTTGACCCAAAAGACCAAGTTTTCTCACTCTAGAATACACCCCCTTCCAAAATGATTTGAGAAAAATCTATTAGAGCAAAGTTGTTCATTGTGAAAAGGAGAACAACATAGCTTTGAGCCAACATTCAACTTTTTGGATTGAAGGAGCTAAAGAGTCTTCCAAATTTAGACAAGAGGAAAGTCAAGCTAGGTGAGTTTTCAATACACCAACTCTAAGTATATTTATCTAGATATTGTTGTGAGTAGATTGGTGTATGTATTGTTGGTAGAAACTACCTAGAATATGATGAATCAAGCATTACCTAGAATGAGTTTAGTGTGAGAAAATATGATATGGTTGATTTTATGATAAATGGATTATACTAAGGTGTTAATAATGTTATATGCATGATCTTGAGATGGTTTTGTGAAATAAGTTTATGGAATAGGATGAGGTTATATAATGAGCATATAATGTGTTTTGGAAAATGCATAGATGAATGGAAAGGTTAAGGTTAGAGCAAAGCAAACCAAGTGTTTGATTAATTAACTAAGAGAGTTTGCTAAACCTAATTTGGAATAGGAATGGCGTGATGGGTGTTCAACCCCCATGCCATGACTGAAGGTGATTATAAGCCAAACTTGAATTTAATCGATTCGATAAAGTTGATGGACATAGAATTCGATCCAACGAGTGATGATGAGCCTAAGGAGCTTAATGGGCCTAGTGAAATGATAAGTATAGTGAAATCTACTTAAGAAGAGAATTAGGCTCAATAAGATATGTTGACTAGGATCAAGTCAGAATATGAGTTATTTGTAATTAACTCATGTAATAAATGAATGTTTATAACTCCCGAGGATATATCCGGAGCAAATTGAGCCCAAACACGAAAAGCGGGAAAAGAGGAAGGAGTTACTTCACCGAGAATTGAGGTAAGGGAATTATGTTGGCCCCTAGAGGTATCTGTACGCGTTTTCGGGCGCATAAAGGTTTTCTAGAATGTTTGTGAGTCATAAGAAAGGAATTAAATGTTTGAAGGGCAAAGAAGATTGGGATTTGGAAGAAGTTCATGAAAAACAAGAATCATGATGTTTTGAATCCTTTTACTAATCTTTTTAGTATGTGGATTAGTAGGTTAGCTAGCATTTAAATGCTTTGTAAGAAAATAGTTTGATTTGGTTTTAATAACCATGCTTTGCAAATAAATTAGCCACCTATATGAGTTTTGTGGAAATAAAGTGTGCTAGAGCGTTGCTCGCACGAGGTTTGATATGTTTTTACATGCATGATTGCTAGAGCTTAACTCGCTGTAGTTTTCATTTGGATTTTACGATATAGTGCTAAAGCATAGCTCGCACTAGAGTTTTACATGCATGAGTGTTGGAGCTTCACTCGCACTAGTTTTCACAGGGGTTTTGACTTTGTGCTGGAGCGTTGCTGGTACTAGATGTTCAATTTATACTTGTTGGCATGCTAGAGACTACTCGTACGTGATTTTTATGACATGTTGGGAGTTGTGCTAGGAGCTTCAGGTAGGCTGTGTGCCACACCGATTAAATAGGCTCGCACGTGCATATTGAGATGTCGCAGTATATGTTGTGATGATATGGGTCCACGGAGTACGTTGTACCATGGATATAGCATGGAATATGTTGTACTGTGTATGAAAATTATATATATACCATCTTCGGACGATGGATTTTCTGCTATGGACCGATGGGTTGGACATAACCCACCTCCTGTGCAGAAGCAGATAGAGGTGATACCCCACACACTAGGATTCGTGTAGCTTGGGATCACAGAGGATATGGTAATAGACCTAGTTATTTCCCTTATTAATATTATTTGCCTATCTCACATGTCTTGTTTTATGATGAATCCATGTTTTAAAATGGTTTTGTGGGTCAGGACAGTCCAAGGGAGGGGCTGAATCTTGACGAATGGTGAATTTTGTGATGATTTGTGTTGAGTATGAAATGCTTTTAAGTGCACCTCGCATGATGAATTTTCATGCTTTAATTACTACTTGTGCATGATGATTTTCCATGCTTTATTTAAGAATTATGCACTGATTGGAATAGCATGAATTGCCTTACAATCATGAACACATGAATAAGCTGTTGAATTTAGAGTATGACAAGTAAATGCTTAGTTTTATGCATGGCATCACGATCACGTAGATAGTACAGTTATCTATCTACTCGCATGATTGCCTTACTAAGTGCGTTGTTTGCTCAGCCCCTTATTTTCTCCCTTTACATAGCACTTTCAGTTGGTAGAGAGCGACTGAGGATTGAATTTTGGTGTCTGCTGCATCCCATCACACAAGGTATACACATTTGTATAGTTTTTGTATCTAGAGATGTCAAAGAACAGTAATATCTTTGAATGTAATTTTTTGGATATGTAAAGGATTGTAAACATATGGAAACAACAACTTTGATTTAGAAATACAAGTGTTTACGTTTAATTGAATTGTAAATTGAAATGATTTGATTGGATGAGAGTGACACCGATACACAACCGAACTGTTGGTGGTGTAGCTGTTCACGATCAAGTAAAGTAAAGGTAAATAACAAACAATAAGAAATGGATTAAATAATAACTGGAGACTGAAAAAAAAAATTATAGTGGATTTTCGATGGATTGAGGGTCCTGACAAAATAAAATTGAACTAATTAGTTGATCAATTATTTATATTAAGTTCTTTTTTAAATAATAATCGGTACTTTCTTTTCATAATATCTATATATTATATATTTTGCAAATTGATGAATATAAGTATATCTACTATTTTATAGCAAATATTGTAGGAAATTAAAAGAGTAAGTAATTTTTGTCAAATAATAAATATAAAATATAGAAATTAGTATTTATATAAATAATTATTAAATTTTAAAATTATATAAAAATAAATTAATTATTACTGTGAAACTCAAAACTTTCATATTATTGTTTATTTGGAAACTAGGAGAAATTTAAGAAACTTGATTCAATGCTTACGTAGGGCCCGCACGGACCGAAGAGCTTGGATTAGTGAGACTAAGCTCGGGGCACGAAACTCGAGGTAAGATTTTGGAGTTAAGTTTTTTTTCGAATAATTATATTGAAATAAGTATGATTTGATGTTTAAAATGTTAGATTGGAATATTTAAAGTAAAAAAGTTAGTGAAATTGAAAGTTAGCACTAAACCCAAAAAGTTGACCAAGTCACCGAATAAATTTTGAAATAAATCTCGTAATTTCGAGCCCATAGGAAATTATTATAAGACGTATTTAATATGGAGAATTAAATTTGAGTGGAGAAATTGAGGTTTAGACCCCTAAAAGAATTTTTAAAAGCAAACGAAAACTTTAACGGTTTATCACCGGTAAAGACTAAATCGGGTAAAATGGGCTAAAATGAAAATTTTTCCTTAACAAGTGGGTCCCAAATTTCATGAACAACAAGTAGACTTATATTAGAACACTTGGGAATGAGCCAAACAACAAAAAATGGGCTGAAGATAATTTTATGGATTTACTGGTGCAGGCTAGCTAGTAGCCAGATTTTCTGCCCACTTCTAGGCTTTGGTTTTTGGCCATGTTGAATGGGTTAGGGGTGGAGTTTGGATCTAAACTTTTAGCTCATAAAACTAGACCTAATTCCTTCTCCAGAATGGTATTATAGCTCCCATTACTCGATCTGACCAGAGAGATTTCCCCTCCTAATCTGCCACATGCATCTTGCTTTGTTTCTCTTTATGCAATTTTTTCGACCACCTTAGAGGCTGAATTGGAGTTTGGACAAGAAGGACCGATTTTATCCCTTGATGTTCTCTACAACATATGAAAAATTCAGCCATAAAGAAACTCTCTATGTGGGTGAAAAGTTAGTTACAAGAAATCTGGGCAGAACTGCCCTATTCACCAAGTGAGAGAAAGTGATTTTCTTCATTCTTTGATCGATTTTTAAGTTTGTTTATGGTGTTTCTAAGTTATATACTTGTGGATGTACAGCTGAGAAAGATTGCTGCTGGATGAATCTCAGGTCAAAGTTAGTCAACCCTAAGGTAAAGTTGTTAAAAGAAGATTAAGTTGATATATGTTGATGTATATTGGATTTGTGTGATTTTGGCTAAAGTGAAATTTTGAATTAAGTTTTCTAAGATAATGCTATGTTGTAACAAGCCTAGGGTTTGCATGGAAAAGTTCAAATTTGGTTGAATTTGATGTTTGTATTGTGTTAGTTTAATATCGAAAAAGCTCAATTTAAACTTGGCTAAGTTGAAAATGATAAAATTGATGAAAATGGCATTTTTGCGAGTTGTAAAATGTTATGTAAAGACTTGAATTAGACAAATAAATACTATTTGTTGTGTCTCCATAATTTTAAACTTAATTGTAAACACCCTAAATTTTTATGTACGTGGTTTCAACAATGAATAACACATAAGTCATCGAAATTTTTTAAAAAAAAATTGTGTTTTCCTTATCAATGATTAAATTTAAAATTTACTTTTGTCCCAATTGTGAGACTTAGAAGAATTAATTTAATCAAAATATCTTAGTCCTAAGAATAAATAACTATGGGTGTATGTAAATGTATATATATATAGACACACACACATGTGTACATCTATATACAAATATATATGCATAACAATGTATGTATATATGTAAAACCCAAAATTTTCACATTAATAAGTAAATAAAAGTTGAGAAATAACCAAGTATTCGGAATAATGTTATGCAAGCCTAAAGTAATCAAAGCGCTCGGGATTGTGGAATGGGGCCCTGTGGCATGAAAATCGAGGTAAGGCTCTGAACTCGAAAATTAACTTAAGATTATGCATATGTTCATGAAATGATGTTGGGAAGTACAAACTAAAGTAATAGAAGTGAAAAAGTTAATAAAACTCGAGTTTACGATAAACCGAGAAAAATGGTCCTAGTTAAGGAAATAAATTTGAAATAAATTATAGAAATTCAAGAAAATTATTCTGAGACCATGGGAAGTTAGTATAAGGCAATATTTACTTGGAAAATTAAAATCAAGTGAAAATATGGAGGTTTTGGTGTTCACATGAATTTTTAAAGTAAACTGAAAGCTTAAAGCCATTTTGCTCGATATTGACCCAATCGAGTAAAATGAGCTCAATCGGAGACACTTTCTTAAACAAGTGACCCCAAAATTTTTATGAGAGATAATAGAGATATAATAGAACATTTAAGAAGTGGAAATTTGGAATAAATTGGATTAGAAATAATTTTAAAGGATTTTACAATACAGGGCAGAAAATCTGTCCAATCCAAGTCAGCAGACCACTCATGATAACCCTTGGATTTGATTACCCTAGTGTCATCCAATGTCTCCCATCTCCTCCAGATTATTATTTAACTTAATAAACTAACCAATGCCTTTGGAATCACTTGATTTTCCCTCCTAACCCTAGAGAACCAGCCTTGTCTTCCTCCCTTGTTCATTCCTAAAATGGTACTGTACAGCCAACTTTGAGGGATTGTTTCGGTGACCTTCAAGCCAGATTCAGGCAACTACCAAGAAGGAAAAAATATTTCCCTATGAGTCCTCTCAAACATATAAAAACTCCAGCCAAAATCAAGTTCATATACTATGAGAAATCTTAGAGAGAAGCTCAAAGGTCTGAACTGTCCTGTTTAGGGGTAAGTGAAAGCTTGGATTTTTTATGAATGTAGTTGATTTTTCTTGTGTTTTTGAGTGAATCTAAGTTGTAAACTTGATGACTTTCAGTTGAAGGCTGATTTAGAGATATATTGGATTGATTAGCTTTGGTCAAAGGTAAGAGAACATTTATGAATGATGAAAATGATGAATAATTTTCTTAATTGGTGAATTTTAGTAATTTTGTTGTTGAATGGAACTGATGAAAATAATTTTAAGACTCTTTAGTGATTTGGCCAACATTGAATTTATGAGTTTATGATGTAATTTGGGTTGTTTTGAGGTTGATAATTGTTAAAGATTATATTGAAAAGTTTGATTTAAAGCTTAGTTTAATGAAAAATCAAAAAGTGTGAAATTTGACAAAATGGGTTTGATGGTAAGCATGAATGGTGTATGTAAATGATGTATTATGCCATTATGATGATGAATATGAAGTTAGGATAATAAAATTTGTAAGGATAACTTTAACGGAGCTTAAATCGGTAAAACCGAAAAAATGAACAAAGTTGACGAAAAAGTCAAGATTTGGTCAATTTTAAGAAAGTAAATACATATTTGAATATGTTAAAGTAAGATTGACCTATATTTGATGATTTGATGTTATTTTGGGCAGCACGGGTATCTTATAAGCTAATCGAGACAATTTTAAAACTCGATAATATTATGCTACACCAAGGTGAAAGAAGTAAGGGATGCGTTCTGAGTAGTGTTAGCTTTCAGATACTCTACTTGGTTTGTAGAATTTGTTAGTATGCCAAACATTAGAAAGAAAGCCTATCCAAATTTGTAAAGCTACCTTTCTGTATAAACCACAGAAAAAACCCTTTCTCCGAACCAATCCGAGCATGTTTTCAACATGTTTTCCAATGATTTTCAAATATGTTTATGTTTGAAAGTTTTGATATCTGATTTGTATATAAGTATTAAAAAAGATAGTTATATGAGTTTTGATATTTGGAAAATGATTTGTGTTAAGTGAAAGTAAATTTAAGTATGACTGTGGAGGCCACCTCTTGAATCCTGCGGGACCAAAGTGTCACACAAAAGTCACATTTTATGAATGAGTTTTAAGTCATAAAAGATATTGATTTAAACTCAATTTTTATGAACTTATGGGTTATAAGCTTGAGAAAGAACTTTGAAAGTTTTATTTTTGAGACTAAGGCAATATATAAATATGAACATTTGTCATGATTAGTCCGAGTTAGAGTTTGGGCCATCGTGGTGCATTGCTTTTGGGCACTTGGGTACGTTTAGTCCCTCGTGATTACATGTCAGTCCCACATTGGACATTTGTGCCACTCGAAGCCTGTGTGAAGTTTAGACCACTGTGGTGCATTGCTTTTAGACACTTAGGTATGTTTAGTCCCGTGTGGTTGTATGCCAAACCACGTGTATTGCTTTTGGGCACTTGGGTACGATTAGTCCCTTGTGATTGCATGCCGGATATTTAGGCCACACAGAGCATTTCTGATTTGCCACCTTCTGTTTTGAATATGTTTGTTTAGTCGTCTAGGGCATTGCACGACCCTGATCCAATCTGCAATCCCCTTACCATGGCCATCGGTACTTTATATGTTAAGTGAACATGACTTCTGATTAACACATGCAAATGCCTAGTCTCTATGACTTATATGTCTGATTAAATGAAAAGTGATAAGTTCCGTATTCGTTTTGACTTTGAAAGAATAAGTTTAGCATCTGTTCTGATTTAAATGATAAGTTTTGTATCCGTTTGATTTTGAATCAGCTTTAGAGGCTAAGTTCTGATATATGTTTTGTTTTGATTTTGAAGAAATGATCAGCTTCAGACTATGTTTGATTTGATTTAGTTTTGAAAGT
This sequence comes from Firmiana major, assembly GCA_033439115.1. Lineage (NCBI taxonomy): Eukaryota > Viridiplantae > Streptophyta > Magnoliopsida > Malvales > Malvaceae > Firmiana > Firmiana major. The sequence continues at coordinate 27,457,567 of CM065910.1, forward strand.
AAGAATGCATTTTTGAGAAAGTATACGAATATATTGATCATTTCACTATGTATGGCATAAAGCCTATTATTTTTCGATATTACACTTCTCACTACTTTGATGCATTACTTACTGAGCTTGAAGAGCTTATCCCCTTTTTCCCCCTTTCAGATTACTTCCAATGATCGTACTTATATCTGTTGAGCAGTAGTTGTGGACGAGCGAATCTCGACCCTCTTTTGGACTGCTTTTGTATAAGCGAGGTATACTATACTTACTTTTCAGACATTATGTAAAGCATAGATTGCTATTGTAAAGGATGTTTTTGGAATGTAAGTTATGTAAATGTTGATAGACAGTGTTGTAACTACACAGTTAATGATATGAATATAACTTGATATTGTTGATGTCTTGCTATGATAATGAGATGTGTTGATGACTAAGAAAGGAGATCAAAATCAACTAGATTGCAAATTATAAACTGCGTATACAATTTGCAGGATGGGTTAGGTCCAATTGCAGTCATTATGCTGCCAAAATTATTCTTAAATAAATTGGTTAAGTATTCAACATTGATAGGAATGCAACATAAGTAAAAGCTTAGAAAAGTTAAAATTAGCCCATTTTTTCACGTTTTTGGGGCGTTAAAATATATATATATATATATATATATATATCAATATATAAATGCATGCATGTTTAGTAACATGGTCAAGAGGTTAGCTAGATGGTGATGTCCCATTTGCCCTTGACATATAATATATATATTTACTACAAATCATGGGAGATCGCCACAACAAGAGAAATGAAAGGACTACAGAAGAGATAGAGAGTAGTTGGGAGCTGAAAACTGAAGTGATAGAAACGTGAAGGGGAGGCTCCCAAGAGGCTATTGTTACAGCAACCTAGGAAAGAAAACTAAAGAAAAGGCAGTGTGTGCAGAGGAAATGTAAAGCAGAAACGAAGTAAAGCAAGGTTGCTCGACTAGGAAGGGAGCTGGAGTGTGGCAGTGTACATATAGAGAGCAGTTGGGAGCTGAAAACTGAAGTGATAGAAACATGAAGGGGAGGCTCCCAAGAGGCTATTGTTACAGCAACCTAGGAAAGAAAACTAAAGAAAAGGCAGTGTGTGCAGAGGAAATGTAAAGCAAAAACGAAGTAAGGCGAGGTTGCTTGACTAGGAAGGGAGCTGGAGTGTGGCAGTGTACATATATATATATATATGAATATTAATCCTACTAAATAACTACTACAAAGGTCTGTAATGGCAGTAGAGAAAGAGAGGAAACCTAAATAGGAAACATGAAGTGGGAAAACGTGAAACAAAAGCTGAGTTGGTGGGATGCTACTACCTGGACAAAAGAAAGGATAATCATAATGTCAACTATGATTAAAACTGCCGAGAGTGGTAGGGCAGTAGGCCAAGGAAGGAAGGAAGGAAGGAAGGAAGGAAGTTAGTAGGAATGGAGCAGGAAAACAGAAGGAAGAATTGTTTAACCCATGTCCCCCACCATCATTCTATCTTGATAGGAAGTCATTTCACTTAGACAAAGGGTAATGATCATGGCATTCAGTAAGAAGATAATCTAAAATAAATATATATGTACATACAAAACTAAGCAAATTGTAAACACAACAAAGGAAGAGGAACCGAAGGAAAACAAGAAACAAAGGCTTAGACTCTGAATTGTTTCAATCTGAGAGAGAATGGGAGAAAGAGAGAGTCGGTGCAAGGGGAAGAATCACATTTACTGCTATTGAAAGAAGAGTTGACACAGTGAGGTTGAAGGAAGGGAATGCAAGAGACGAGTTGGAGTGCCTCTTGGATTAAGGCTGAAACTGTCAAGACCTCCCCTCCTGTGACCTGCCAAAACCACCACAAATTTTTTTCCTTTTACTTACCTTTCCTTCTGTCATAACTCAACACCAAACCGTTGGGCTGTGATTCGATATTAGTCACCTCAATCAAAATCATTTCTACAATATACATACATGTCAATCCAATTATCTATTTATTGTAAGTACTCTTTTCTTTAAAGTAAACTCATATATTAATTACAAATGCTTGTACATATACATCCCCGACAGTACATTCGTTTACATAACTGTGCTTTTACATTATTCAATACAAAACGTTCAAATGCGTATACCTTTCGTAAGATGGGTATGCAATGGATCAAGGAATACTAGTCCTCAGCCGTGTCCACCTACTGTGAATGCTTTGTAGAGAAGGGAAATAAATAGGGGGTAAGCTCACAGCTCAGTAAGGAAATAAGGAAAGCAAGTAGATAACCACATTATCTACAAAATACAATTTTCATGCCTTGAAATCATTTCCTTGTCGACTCATATCAAAAGCATGTGTCTTTCTTGAAACATTTATGCAATATATATAGATATAAATCATCAGTTATAAAACTGAAATCATGCTGGTTTAAATAAATCTTAGAAGTTTATGCAAAACATTACATTTCTCATGTAATTCATGTAAATCACATTTTATCATGCCATTTCAATTAAATCAAAACAATATGGCATATCATTATGTTAAAAACATGGAAATTTAGGCATCACCCATCCCTCGGGGTACCCTTTTCACACACAAAGTCACATGTTCAAATTATAAAATCATGTGATAATTCATTCAAGAAATCTCAATTGAATTAAAACAGATAGGCGACTACATGTTTCAAGATTATGATCATAACTCATTTTTTGTGATCCTAGGCTACACAGTACTTGGTGTGCGGGGTCTCACATTTGCTGTAACGGGAGGCGGGTCAAATCCTCTACCGTCAGCTCACAACTCAATAACATCGTGTACTCATGGTACATCGTACTCCATGTGATATACACGATACAAAAGTACTTCATGGACCCAATCTCAAGGTGGGCTGCTTGCCATAAGTCTTAGCCCTCATACCTTGGATATACCTCATAGTCGAGGTGCTTGCCATAAGTCTTAGCCCTGTTACTATGGATAATATTTTCGATAGCCCTCGATCATATCTCAAAATATTGCACGTGTGAGCATATAATTGGTGCGACACACAGTCAGCAGAGGGTCCCAACATGGTTGTTTCATGCTCTCTCTCTCTTTTAAAATTCAGTACGTGTGAGTAAACTCCCAACACGACCTCATGCACAAGTCATATAAATCTAGTGCGAGCAATGCTCTCAACACTATGTCATGTAAAATAGAGTATGAGCAACGCTCCAATACTCTATAATGCATTAATCAAAAAAAAAACCTAAGTACGAGCAATGCTCCCAGTACTCTATCATGCATAAATCGCATTAAAATCAGTACGAGAATAAACTCAAGTACTATGTGATGCATATCTCATAAAATCTAGTATGCGTATTACTCTAGCACCAATGGTTTTCACACAAACCCGATAGATGGCTTGTTTTAATGGATATTTCACACAATCAAATCAAATAGGCACTCAAATGTGATGTTTTCGCATGTACATGAAAACATTAGTCATTCTATCAATGCAACTATAAATATTAGTCACAAACATGCTTCTAAGGCTTTTTACCCTAAATTTGGATAAAACCACGATTTACCTTATCGGTTCCTATCACGACATTTCTATACACGGGATTTCATATGTAGTATAATAATTGAAATTCTATTCGAAATACGTGTAGCTACCTCGAGCTACTCACAAAATTCCCTTACCTCGGATCCCATCACATGACCTCACTTCCTCGGTGCCGCTCACTCCGCAGTTCGATCAGCTTCCATTATCAATTTCTGAAGCTGTTAATAATCATTCACATCAGTATACCTTAATATACTTGTTTTCACTTGCATGACTCTAAATCAATGCATTTAACTCCTCTCAATGCCTCTCATCACTTTCTCCCATTATGCATTTCACCATATTTCTCATATACCTATTTTCATTTCTCATCTATTTCAATTTATGTATTTCATAAAACTATCTTACAATCTTACATACATGCTTATTTCATCCTTAAATTCATGTTTACTTAACTTTCTCATCATTTTCTTAATTTCATGCCAATATATAGGTCATGGATATTTTTCATGATCAAATTGTTTTTAGCAAATCAAACATACACCAATCAACTCACCAAGATACCTATATTAACATATATAAAATTGGTGTATTGAATCTTACCTAGCTTGAACTTTTCCTTTTTTTTCCAAATTTGGTAAAATCCACCTTGTTCCTTCAATCCTTAATTCCAACTTCTAGTTTCCAACTATGTTGTTCTACTCTTTACTAAGACTAACTTCACTGAAATGAATCTCACTCAAAACTGTTTGAAAGATGAAGATTTCTGGAGTAGAAAGGTTAGGTTACACTTTAGTTTTTAATGGAAATTGGTTCTCTCGGGAAAACTAAAGTGCAGAGTCGTGTATTTATAGAATTGCTCTTGGAGATCGATGTAAGACCCGATTTTAGTTAAAACATGAAATTAAAAATGCAAAAGGACTGAAATGGAATTCTCGAACACGTTGAAGGGCAAAATGGTCAAAAGATCGAAAGCCGATGTAAATTCGATAAGGAAATTTAATTAAAAATAATGGATTTGAGAAACTTGATCAATAACGAAGAAATAATTAAATTTCGAGTTAAATTGATCAAGATATAAATTTATTAGAATAAATCAAAATTTTTATTTCGAAAAATAATCTCGAAAATAATCGAAAAATATACCGAAAAGGGGTTAAAATAAATTAAATAAATTAAATTAAATTAATGAATTTAGAATTAAATAATAATTTTAAGGATATTTTAAGAGATATTTGGGTATTTTTAATGTATTTTAATGATTTAAAATATTAATAAAATAAATATATATATATATAAATAAATTAATAAATGGATTAAAAAAATCAAAAATTGAAAGTTTCGGGGAGAGAGAAGAAGGAAAAACGAAACCAAAACTAAGGAAGACCTGACGGCCACCATCCGACGGCCAACGGCCAGGCAAAGGGTCGAAAAAGGGAGAGGAGAGGCCGGCGACCTCCCTAGTACCGACGACACGCCAAACCGACATCGAAGGAGGTCGAAAATGGCAGGAGAAGCCATGGGAAGAAAGAGCTCCAATCAGTGGCGAACGTCCCCGAGGCCCAGACGAGGCGATTGGTACCGAAAACGACCAGCGAAACTGTCGACAAAAGCCAAAAAATGACGGAAAGAGAAATGGGTTCCGACGGAAGAGGAGAAAGGCCGGACCGACGACTTTTCGGCGACCTCGACCGAAACCAACCCCAGATCTGAGATGCGGACGACCCAGCGGAGCCACTAGCGGCGGAAGCCAGTGGAGAACTGACCGGCAAGGCCCTGAACCGATCGAACAGGAGTGAACCGGGGTGAACCGATGGGTCCGAACCGGGTCTAAACCGGACTGAACCGGTTCAGCCAATGAGGAAAGGAAAAAAGGAGAAAAAGGGAAAAAGAAAAAGAGAAAAAATTGAGGAAAAATCCCGACGATGTAATCGAGCTACGGGTAAGTCAGTAGCGGTCGAAATTGACCGATTTAAATTTTGAAAAATTTTATTTAATTAATTTTTGACTAAAAATTTACCTAGAAATTTATAAAATTTTGTAGCTCGACAATCGACGTCAAACAAGAGCTCGAGACAGCCTCAATTTACGTACTAGCATGGAATCTCAGGTAAGTAAATCTTATTTACGACAATTGCATCGTTATGCGTGCTTCGAATTTAATTTTCGCATTAATTAAATTAAATTTTGGAAAGTCGGATAAATTGTCGTAAATAATAAATTGAGCTATTTGAGAGTTAGAACGAGGCCCAATAAATTATTGGTGGGCCCAATGAGCCTAATAGGCCTCAATAATGTGAAAATTAAGTGGAAAACGGGCTTAAGGCCGATTAAGGCCCATTAAGGTGCAATCGGGCCCAATAGGGGTAAATGGGCCCAATGATTTAAATTAAGCCCAGAAAATAGGAAATACAATTAAATTGTATGATATCTGACCTGAGAAAAAATTATTCGCAGTTTCGGACATTGGATTGGGAGCAGATCGGACTGCGTGACGAGACAACAGTGGAAAATGAAAGGTCAGACTCTACAAAAAAATAAGGTAAGGAAATTCTACGGACTGCTAGATGTAAACTTTATGAAATTTCAAAGTCATATGCAGTCTTTTAAATTATCTGAAGGGTCTAGAAGTAAATAAATAATTTTAGTGCCTCGAATGGGTAAATTTACCAAAATACCCTTGTTCAGGGTAAAATTTACAATTTTAGGGAAAAATTGAGAGGAGCAAGAACAAGAGGTTCCTGCTCGTTCTGGAGGTGTTTTGATGCATGCATGAGTAGGCTGGCTAACCTTGAAAGAAAAATGCACAGCATTTCATAGTTTCAACGATGAAATTGTTTTGAAAACTGTTTTAAGGAAACAGAGCCGCCTACGTGTTTTTATTGACATGTGACGTGCTAGAGCTCAGCTCGCACGATGCATTGATTTGTGTGATGCATGCATTAGTGCTGAAGCTAGAGCTCGCACTAGAGTTTTACATGCATTGGTGCTGGAGTCCAACTCGCACCAGATTTTATATATATATATATATATGATTTCTGTGACACGGTGTTAGGGTCTAACTCGCACCAGATTTTACATGATTTTCGTGACAGGGTGCTAGAGTGTAACTTGCACCAGATTTTCCACATGATTTGATGAGAGTGCTAGAGCTTAGCTCACACTAGTTTTACTTGAATTGACGAGAGTTCTAGAGCATCGCTCGTACCCCCCACTGATTTTTATGAGAACATGTGATGAGCCGTGCTTGGAGCTTCGGGTAGACTGTGTGTCACCGATTAAATAGGCTCATACGTGCATTTTAAGACATGGCATGAGTATAGAGATATGATATGGGTCCATAGAGTATGATGTACCGTGCAAGTAGCATGAGGTATGATGTACCGTGTGGTATCTTCGGATACGAGGTATCCTCAGATACGATATCTTCAGATATGGGGTATCTTCGGATACGGCATCTTCAGATGCGTGGGATCGGATAAGACTGACGGGTTGGATTGACCCACCTCCCGGGCGGTTCCCGATCAGGGTGAGACCCCGCACACTAGGATCCGTGTAGCAAAGAGGCTCACGAGGACACATGGCCATAATCCTGGTTATTACCGATATACAAATGTTGTCTAGTCTCGCATGTTGATGATCTTGACGATGATTGAAACTGGGTTTTAAACTAAAGTTGCATGATGTTATTTCCATGCTTTTTAAATCCATGTGTGATGTAAACTGATTTTCATGGTTTTGTGTGAGTCAGGACCACTCGAAGGAGGGGTTAAGTCCTGACTTTATTGTGAAAATTTTAAATGAGAAAGAAATGATTTAAAAAGAGTTGCATGTTGAATTTTCCATGCAAACATGTTTTACATGACATCATGAATCATTGCATCAGTTTTGAAATGTGTGGAGAAAGGGTGGTTTATGCATGACACCACGTTCATGTAGATAGTATGGTTACCTACTTGTTCGTAGGATTGCCTTACTGAGCTTGATGTGCTCACCCCTTTCATTTTCTCACACAGATAATCTCCAGTAGATGTTGAGGCGACTGAGTACTGCATTCCGGATATCCGCCGCTACCCATCACTTAAGGTATATACACTTGTACATATTGTATCTAAATAAGCATAGCATAGTAACATGTTTGTAAGTAACTTTAGGGGATGTATAAATATTGTAAACATTTATAAATGACTGAGAAAAAAATAAATTTGGTAGGATTAGCATTGACGCACAGCCCAATTGTTAGTGGAGTGTGGTCACGATCAGAGAACAGGTAAGCATGAAAGAAAATAATAAAACGCGAAAAATTACTATGATTTTTGGGTAGTTTTGGGTCGTGACATATGAAGGTGGTATCAAAGCATAAATTGGTCTGATGTGTGTCAGTGTCAGTCATTAGGAAATTACATCCCCGTGTTACTGTGCTTGGTTAGATACAATAGTGTATATTGAGATGGGTTTTAACTAAGAAATGGTTGAGGATGCAGGAATGCCTAATATTAGTCACGAAAGAGGAAGTAGAGGACGAGGCAGAGGCCGTAGAGGTAGGCCTGAGCCTGTTAATCGTGCTGAGTTGACCTATGAGAATCAGGATGTGATTGAAATAGAGGCTAATGTTAAGCATGCCTCACAGAGTCTGACAGAGTGATCGGACAGTATTGAGACACGCTTCGCTAGGTTGGAGCGGAGTGTGAAGAATATTTTGGGAGCAAATTGCTCAGAGTATGCATGGGATTTGAGGGCGAGTCGGAGCATTGATTAAAGTCCGCTCGACCCATCTTAAGAGTTGACATGAGAAATATTTTGGAAATCTTTCGGTGACAGAATATCCCAGACATTTCTTAAAGGAAATTATAAATAAAACTTCTTACTCTGACCCAGAGGAATCGATTTATTGATGAGTATGAATTATGAGTATGAAACTCAATTATATTCTTGGGCAGATATTACCTCGACACTATGAGCAGTGACAGTCGAGATGTCTAAAAGTTTATGAAAGGGCTCAGATTGTCAATTAGAGTCTGATTGGCCCTGTTAGATATCACTACCTATACCGAGGCAGTGCGCAGAATATAGTTGTGTGAATAAGATCGAGTGTTGCACGCCTCTGAGATTGGGAAAGGTAGTAAGGGTCGAAAGAGAGACAGAAAGAGAATCGAGAATGATAGAGATGGCAGAACGAGAAAAAGGGGTAAATTGGTAAAAGATTTGATTTGATGAGTTATGGGCTAAGATGATTGGTAAGGCCACAGTTATCCGAATGTAGCACTTTTGAGGGGTATTGTGATTGGAGAACCCCGATCTGCTACGGATCACTGTAGAATGTGTGGTAAATACCACGAAAGTAGGACCTACACCTACATATTATTGATGAAAATGGCCGTTAAGTGTGGTAAGACGGATCATTTATTATGATTGCTCAGAGTTGGGCGAGATTGCCCCACAGAAAGGTAAAGAGATAGAGAAAACCCTGTTGAGATAGCTGCATCGAAAAGGGAGGCCACAACCGAAGAGAAAAGGAAAGTAGGCTGTTAGACGAAGGCGAGTGTATGTCTTGGACCAGGACACTACTGATGTTTCACAGGATGTGGTGAAAGATACCACACTACTTATGAATAAAGAAGTAATTGTGTTAATTTATCCTGGTACCACGTATTTCTTCATACCGCCTTCATTCGCATGTAAGTGAGTAAAAGACATGAATGCCTACACTCTTGGGCACAATGCTGATAAATGAGTACCCCAATAGAGGAGGTTAACTAACGAAATAATTATGAAGAGATTTTAAGTTGAAAACGGGGGAAGAAGTATAAGTCAGCCGATTTTATTCAATGGACTATGAATAATTTAAAGTAATATTTGAGAATAAAGTAATCGGCTGCATATTATGAAGTTCGGATTTCTATCCTAAGATAGTGATATGGTTACCCCTGAAAAGTATACTGTAAGTTTTGATAAGTACTAAAAAGGGGTGCAACGGTTGAAATTAAAGGAACAAATGATGGTACTCACGAAATGAATATTGACAGAGTTTCGTTATAACTGATACACTATGGAGATAATCTTTGATATATGCTTGATTCTAAATACAAGATGTATTGGAGTAAGAGGCGTATGCTAGGTAAGAATATCTATGATACGTGAAGTAATTAGGATTAAAGTAATTAGTAGCGAATATGAATTGTGACCACAGGGACTGATATGTAAAGTAATTGTGGTTAAGTCTAAGGGTTAATAAAGGTATTTCAAAATACCTCCCCACCTGAAGACTTGACAGCGTCTAGAAATATATATATAACCTATAACTTGAAATCAACCGTGGTAAGAAATAAATTTAAAATTTGGATACTTTTACTAGTACGATAAAGAACTATAAAATTCGATTAATCATAAAGGTTAAAATATTAAAATTTAATAAAGGCCATTAATATAAGAAAAAGGAAATGACTCGGGTTAGTACCTTGAACGGGAGCAATCTTGAAGTGATATTATACGCTTATGCGTACATAGGTCAAGGATATGGGCGATTGAAATATGTAATGGAGCTCAACTACAATGAGATTATTTAAACTTTACCTGGACCGATTGGTCATCATCCTTATTGATGATAAATTAGGTGTATTTAAAGTCGGGGGAAAATTATAAGCAACAATTGAAAAATTGCTTTTACAGATGGTTGTTGCGAATTCTGAAAAAGGGTATACTTTGTTGACACGTTTAACTAAGAAAGCGTGGTATTTGAATGAGATGATAAGTGAGATGATAGATGTGACGTGAATTTTGGTGTAGTGAAGTATGAACTGACCACCGTGATTATTTTCACCATACCCAACAGCTCAAGAGGTTCTCCGTGTGTATGAATAACTCAAAATAATGAATGAGCTGTGTATGGATGCAAAATGGGAAGATAGTCGATTGTGGATTCAGATGACTCAAGGATCATGAAATAAACTATCAGACCCATGATTTAAAGTTGGCAGCAGTAGTACTTGTACTGAGGATATGGTACTATTATGTGCATGGTCAAAAATTTTGGGTATACACTGATCATAAAGCCCCAAGTATCTGTTTTCACAGAAAGAGTCGAATATGAAATAATAAAGTGGGTTAGAGCTTCTGAGAGATTTTGATTGTGGAAAATTGTACCACCCAGGAAAGGCTAATGTGATGGCTGATGCCTTTAGCAGAAAGAGCCTCGGGATGGTATTACATATGATGGTCAGGGAGCTTGAGCTGCTAGAGCAGTTGTGAGCCTCAATAGTGATGTGATCCTTTCTGATGATGACAGTGATTGTGAGACAGCTAGCCTGAGACTAGAACCGGATGAGAGTGCCCGAATTTGACAGGCTTAGCATGATGATCGGCATGGTGTCGATGGTTTGGGTCAGATTCAGAAAGGTACAGTGACAGAGTTCACAGAGAGTGTCGATGATTTTCAGAGAGGTTCAGAGACAGTATAAGTGCTCCCCAGGACCACTGTTGATGAGATAGTAATATTGTCAGAAGCTTACTCTTTGGGATATATAATGAATACGGAAAGTAACGAATATATATATATATGAAATCTCTAAAAAGGGTATTGGCGGTCAGATGTGAAAAGAGATATGGTAGAGATTGTGGAAAAGTGCCTAGTATGTCAGCAGAATAAGGTAGAGTATTAAAAGTCTGCAGAGTTATTGTAGTCTCTACCTATATTGACACGGCACGAAAATGGGAGCAAGTCTCCATGAATTTCGTGATGGGTTACAGAGGACTCAAATAAATCACGAGGCAGTGTATGGCTGTAGGGGCTGTTCCCCGACTCAGACAAGAAAAAGTGGGTGACAGATAGAAATTTATTCTGAATTAGTATAATAAGTCTCTGAGGAGGTTCAGTTGAGTGAGAGATTAAGAATACCTCAGAGCAGACAAAGAGCATTGAATTCACCGAGGGTGAATCAGTATGGTTGAACTTATTTGTCCTAAGGGAATAAGGACATAACGAGACTCGAGAAGAAGGCAAATTGAGTTTTGCTGAATGGAATTTTTGAAAGATTGGACAAGTGGGAGATAAGACACTTTTGATACTTCGGCAATATTATCCAGATCCAGCATAGGTGATCGGATATGAACTCTAACAGATTCAGCTCAGTGCAAATATAAGTATATTGAAAAAGTTGATTCGGGCATTAAACAGGAAAAAGAAAGTATTGAGGTTTAAGACGATCTCCCTAATTAAAGTTCTTGAGAAGAAATACACTCCGGAAAGGTCACAGAAGTATTTAAGAGTATGATATGAGAAAACGTACCCGGAGTAGTCTATGGACTCATATGACTTGGTTCTAATTTGGAGGACCAAATTCCTTAAGTGGGGGAGATTATGTAAGACCCGATTTTAGCTAAAACACGAAATTAAAAATGCAAAAGGATTGAAATGGAATTCTCAAACACATTGAAGGACAAAATGGTCAAAAGATCGAAAGTCGGTGTAAATTCGATAAGGAAATTTAATTAAAAATAATGGATTTGAGAATCTTGATAAAAAACGAAGAAATAATTAAATTTCGGGTTAAATTGATCAAGATATAAATCTATTAGAATAAATCGGAATTTTTATTTCGAAAAATAATCTCGAAAATAATCAAAAAATATACCGAAAAGGTTTAAAATAAATTAAATAAATTAAATAAAATTAAATAAATGAATTTAGAATTAAATAATAATTTTAAGGATATTTTAAGAGATATTTGGGTATTTTTAATGTATTTTAATGATTTAAAATATTAATAAAATAAATTAATAAATATATAAAAATAAATTAATAAATAGATTAAAAAATCAAAAATTGAAAGTTTCGGGGAGAGAGAAGAAGGAAAAACAAAACCGAAACCAAGAAAGACCGGACGGTCACCGTCCGACGGCCAACGGCCAGGCAAAGGGTCGTAAAAGGGAGAGGAGAGGTCGACGACCTCCCTGGTATCGGCGACATGCCAAACCGACACCGGAGGAGGTTAAAAATGGCAGGAGAAGCCGCAAGAAGAAAGAGCTCCGATCGACGGCGAACGGCGCCTATCTGGCCGATCCCGACCACCACCGAACGTCCCCGAGGCCCAGACGACGCGATTGGTACTGGAAACGAGTACGATGTACCGTGCAAGTAGCATGGGGTACGATGTACCGTGAGAGTGCTAGAGCTTAGCTCGCACTAGTTTTACTTGAATTGACGAGAGTGCTAGAGCATCGCTCGCACCCCCCACTGATTTTTATGAGAACATGTGATGAGCCGTGCTTGGAGCATCGGGTAGACTGTGTGTCACTGATTAAATAGGCTCGCACGTGCGTTTTAAGACATGGCATGAGTATAGAGATATGATATGGGTCCACAGAGTACGATGTACCGTGCAAGTAGCATGGGGTACGATGTACCGTGTGGTATCTTCGGATACGGGGTATCTTCGGATACGATATCTTCAGATACAGGGTTTCTTCGGATACGGCATCGTCGGATGCGTGGGATCGGATAAGACTAACGGGTTGGATTGACCCACCTCCCGGGCGGTTCCCGATCAGGGTGAGACTCCGCACACTAGGATCCGTGTAGCAGAGGGGCTCACGAGGACACATGGTCATAGTCCTGGTTATTACCGATATACAAATGTTGCCTAGTCTCGCATGTTGATGATCCTGACGATGATTGAAACTGGGTTTTAAACTAAATTTGCATGATATTTCCATGCTTTTTAAACCCTTGTGTGATGTAAACTGATTTTCATGGTTTTGTGTGAGTCAGGACCACCTGAAGGAGGGGTTAAGTCCTGACTTTATTGTGAAAATTTTAAATGAGAAAGAAATGATTTAAAAAGAGTTGCATGTTGAATTTTCCATGCGAACGTGTTTTACATGACATCATGAATCATTGCATCAGTTTTGAAATGTGTGGAGAAAGGGTGGTTTATAGTATGGTTACCTACTTATTCGTAGGATTGCCTTACTGAGCTTGATGTGCTCACCCCTTTCATTTTCTCACACAGATAATCTCCAGTAGATGTTGAGGCGACTGAGTACTGCATTCCGGATATCTGTCGCTACCCATCACTTAAGATATATACACTTATACATATTGTATCTAAATAAGCATAACAAAGTAACATGTTTGTAAGTAACTTTAGGGGATGTATAAATATTGTAAACATTTATAAATGACTGAGAAAAAAATGCATTTTGACTAGGTTTTTGAGGCCCTAGCCTATCCAAAACAAGTTCAAAACATTAGATGCTTTTCATAGAAACCATTTTGTCACGATAAACATTCATGATGTGTTTGTAAAACCTATCATGTATTCAAAACCTTTCAAAAACTAAGGAAATTGTAAACACCGCAAATTTTCTGTTTTTAGATTAAACAAAAAAAAAATATATATATATATATAGATGTAATTTTCCAAGAATGAAAATATAATTAAAAATATACATATATATATATAAAAATACAAATATAACATATACAATAAAAATATAAAATATATATATATAAATATAAATATAAATAGATATATATATAAATAATATATATATGATAAAAATAAAAAAATAAAAATAAAAATAAAAAATTAATTAAAAAAAAAGAAAAAAAAGAGAAAAAGAATTGATTTAGCAGGGATAAGCATAGACGGCCACTTGAGTTTCGAATTGGGGACTCTGTGTTTCTTAAGGTATCCCCGAGCAAGGGTATAATGCGCTTTGGAAAGAAGGGAAAACTGAGTCCTCGCTTCATTGGTCCTTTTGAGATTCTATAGAGAGTGGGAGACGTGGCCTACAGACTTGCCCTACCCCCGCAACTCTCCGGGGTACATAATGTCTTCCACGTGTTGATGTTAAGGAAGTATAATCCGGATCCCTCACATATCATTGAGTATGAGCCTTTGAGTATCCAAGAGGACATGAGCTACATTGAGCGACCTATCCAGATTCTGGACAGGAAGGAAAAAGTACTTCGATCAAAGACGATACCTCTGGTAAAGGTTCTCTGGCAACACCATTCGATAGAGGAAGCTACATGGGAGCTAGAGAGTCTTATGAAGGAAAAGTACCCACACCTATTTTGATGGACTCAGAGGAATTTGGAGGACCAAATTCTTTAAAGGTGGGGAGAATGTAAACACCGCAAATTTTCTGTTTTTAGATTAAACAAAAAATATATATATATAGATGTAATTTTCCAAGAATGAAAATATAATTAAAAATATACATATATATATAAAAATACAAATATAACATATACAATAAAAATATAAAATATATATATATAAATATAAATATAAATAGATATATATAAATAATATATATATGATAAAAATAAAAAAATAAAAATAAAAAATTAATTAAAAAAAAAGAAAAAAAAAGAAAAAGAAAAACTAAAAAAAAAAAGAAAAAAAAAAGGGATCGCGCGATTGTCGCGCGATCCCAATTAGAAATCCCCCCCCCCCCCCCACTGTTTTCTCTTCTGGAATCCTCACCGCCGGCAAGCCCCTTCCGCTGTTCGCCTGCCGATCACCCTTTCCCTCATCGGCGATCGACCCAGCTTTCCCTCTCCGGCATTCGGCGACCTCCCTTTTCTCCCTTCCTTCCCCGTCGCCCGAAACCGAGAAACCCGAACCTCTCGTCGTTTTGCCTGTTGTCTCCTGCTTCCACCGGTGGGCACACCAGTGCCGGAGGTTACCCTGGACCGATAGCCTTCCTCACCCAGACACAGACCCGACCCCCTCTTTCTCTTCTCTCCCTCTCCCCTCGCCTGGAAAACGAGAACGGAAACAGAGGGATTTTTCCTCTGTTTCGCATTTTTTGCAGCAAACGGAGAAGACCCACTCCGGCCTTCCTCAGAACCCGAGCCCCGGTAACTCCCATCGCCTGTACTACCCGCCCGGTCACCCTGTTCCGACGCCACAGTTCATCTACAGTGGCAGTATACCAGAGAAAAAAAATATACCCAGTTGATATTCCTCATCCTTGTACCAGTTAATTCCTAGGTAAAAATCCGAATTTTATTTAGTTTAATGTATGTATAATTGTATTATGGAAGCATGATGTTGTAGGAATTAATTGAAATACAAGCATGTTTAGTGTGGATTAATTTGACAAAAATTGGAAAGATGAGAAGTAGCAATATATAATGAATATTTATTTATTTAGGTACATGTACAAATAAGTCTATATAATAAATTGAGTATGCTAGTAATTGTACAAAAAAAATGTGTATATGCATATGTGATAAGGAAAAATGGAATACAATGATAATATATATATATATATATATTTAGGTGCATATACTTGTGGGGGTATGAAAGGTGAATATGTGCAAGTATATGTATATACAAAGAATGTATATATATGAGATAGGAAACATGAAAACAGTAAAAGTATATTTATATAAATACATATAGGAGTGTATATATATATATATAAATATGTATTTTTATGCGTGTATACTTGTGGATGTATGTAATAAAGGTATACGGTAATACTTGTAGGAGCAAATATATCAATAGTGAAGAAATATATAAACGTGCGTGTTGGCCTAAGGATATACAATAATACGTACACACGCAGTAGTGACGGTAGGTTACAATTGTAACGCAATTCGGACAATTCGTGTGGATAAGATGCTAAGTAAACGATTTCGGTGTAGGTGAATCGTAGAAAGGATTAAAGGAGGTACTAGGAGACGTCACCGTTCGAATTCGAGATACCCGATAAATCGAGGTAAGGGGTATTACTTAACTTAGTTCTGATATTGCATTCTTATTTCATTGAGAAATGATTTTATGAAGGAGCATATGATTTAAAATGATTTATCAATGCGTCCATACTTGCGAAACTGTTTACAAAACATGATTTCGTTTTACAAAATGTTCGCTAGAACATCTATGTTTATGAAATAAACTTTCGAATTATGAAAATACTTGAAAGTTTTATGATGGCTTGAAAACCCATATTTACGCTTTGAAATGGAACTTTTGACGTCTTCAAAAGTATTTACGAAAAAGGAAAATATGTTTTGAGACTTAGGCTTCATGCTTGGCTACTTCTCGTGGTGTTCCGGCTCCACCACTTGGGGTGCCGGTACGTTGGCCCCTTTAGCACTTGACTCAACCTTTATGGAAGATATCGTGTTACTGGTGGTTTACGATAATGTTTTGGTAGTATCTCGTGCCCGCGTAGCACGGATGAATGTTCCCCGCATGGTGAGTGCCACAGGTGCCCGTGCCCTAGCTATGTGCTAGTATATGATAAGAAATAAGAAGATACTACCCCTATTTATAATTATTATTGCTGTACGAATCTGATCCATTCTACAGCCCCCTTACCATGGCCATAGGTATGATGACTCTCCAATGGAGAATGACACGTATCGCATGACTTAGTTATAGCCTAGTCTCCTCGATTTTAATTATAAAATCGACTATGATGAGAGTTTATGAAATGATTATGAAATATGCATGAAATGCTTATGAAATGATTATGAAGTATGCATGAAATGTTTACGAAATGACTATGAATTATTCATGAAACGTTTACGAAATGATTTATGAAATGTTCATGAAAGGTTTAGGAAAAGTTGCAAAATGGTTAAGTATGTGTTTTGTTTTAAATATTCGCATGCTTTATGACGCGTACGCATGAAATGAAAGTTTATGTATTGCATTAAGTTTCATTTTATGAACAATTTCAAATGCTTTTATGTATTAGAACTGCTTTAAGAATATTCTCTTACTGGGCTTTTCCCCAAAAGCTCACCCCTCTACCTTCAGATCATTTGCAGTGAATCTATAGACGCTATCTGCCGCGTACACGACGTAAGCTGCTGGGAAGAACTACCCTAAGCTACCTTGTACACGCGAAAGGTATACATTTACATTCCTGTACCAGACATAATTGTATGCACAGACATATATTGGAATTATCAGTTGGGATGTAATTTTGTAAGGAACGATGTAAACATTACTACCTTGGGATTATATTTCGAGATTACTAGTATTAAATCGAAATAGATGCATTGTGTGGTAAAGATGGATTTGGAAAGTATGCTTGGTAGTTGTGGATATCTAGGATTGTGGAATACAATTGATTTGCAGGTGGGTAGGTTTATATATAAGCCGTTATGCTGCCGAAATTTCTATCGGCAATATAAGTTAAAATATGAAAATCAATTATAAATCACGAGAAAAGAATTAGGAAAATGTTTCGACACTGTACAGGAATACAACCTAAGTGAATTGGGGAATAAGTGGGTGAATTAAATTCAAAAAAAAAATTTATCTCGAGTTTTAAGGGTCAAGGGTCGTTACAGAAATGAACTTAAGTTTCCAACACATTTCTGGAATAGACTACATTAAAGGTTTTCCTAACTTCTTATACAATGAGCATGTCCCTTTGGATACTATCATATCAACAAATATATCTCTTACCTTTTGAATGCAACACTTGTCACCAATGGGGTCCTAGCACCTTTCCCTAGATCAATGCTCTCTTTAGAATACTTTTGGTGGGACTGGCATTGACGCACAGCCCAATTGTTAGTGGAGTGTGGTCACGATCAGAGAACAGGTAAGCATGAAAGAAAATAATAAAACGCGAAAAATTTACTCTGATTTTTGGGTAGTTTTGGGTCGTGACAATCGATCTCCTAATGGTGAGAGATCAATCTACTCTGTTTTTATCTCTTTAAAATTTGACTTTTTATGCTTAGGAGATTGATCTGCTCTCAGCATGAGATCGATCTACTTAACACAGAATCATATAGAGATCGATCTGGCCTTGAATGAGATCGATCTGTTCTACCCTGAACCTATCCAAGATCGATCGACATTAAATGAGGGATCTGTCTGCTCTTGTTGGGGGATCGATTTGCTTTTTTTGCAGAGAGCTTGGCATTACATTTTCAAGCCATGAGATCTATCTCCCTTGCTAATGAGATCGATCTGCTCCTTTTTTGCTGTAATGTTTTCCAAAAATTACTGTTATATTCATTTTTGATTTGTTTAACTACCCGTTTTGCATTTCATACTCATTTGCAACTTAAAAACATTCATTCCTTATGATTTATATCAATTGTGACTTGTCCCGTACATCACAAAATCATAAAGAGTACATATTAAAATACGAGTCTTATAAAAACAGAGTGGTATCATTCCCTGAAAATGAAACAAAGGAGAGGGGACAGTAAGGCGAAGACTGAGAAAGATGAGGGATGGGCGTAGGAACACAGTGAATGTTAGACCCGAATTTAGTTAAAACATGAAATTAAAAATGTAAAAGTACTTAAATGGAAATTTTTAAACACGTGAAGGGTAAAAAGGTCAAAAGACTGAAAGTCGGTATAAATTCGATAAGAAAAATTTAATTAAAAATAAGGATTAGGATATATTGATCGATAATGAGGAAATTATATAATTTCGAGTCCAATTGATCAAGATCTAAAATTTTTAGACATACCGAAAAGTCACTAGGGACAATATCCCGAAAATACAGAAAAATTATACCCGAAAAAGGGTTAAAAATATAATAAATAAATTAAATTAAATTAAATAAATCTATTTGGAATAAAAAATTAATTTTGTAGATATTTTAGAATATTTTTGACTAAAATAATGAATATAATAATAATAAACTAATTTATAAATAATAATAAATAAAAATAAAATAATTAAGTAAAAAAAAACAGAATCGCGACTCGCGATTCTATAACGAACGGAAGGAAAACCGAGGAAGGCCAGCCTCCCTCTGCCTCACCGACGAGGGCTCCAGCGGACGAACCAAGAAGAAACAGTCAAGCCTTGTCGGCGCTGGTAGGCGGAGAAGAGCCACAGCCGGTGAGGGAAAAAGAGAGGGAGAGAGAGACCGAGAGGAAAGAGAGAAAAGGGAGGGGAGAGAGAGAAACGGCGACCAAGGAAGGTGAGAACGCTCGCCACCGGCCAGAGGGAATACCAATGCTGCCGATCCAGGCGCAAATCGGCCTGAAAACGTCAAAAACGGCTGAAGGAAGGAGACCCACAAATGCCGAAGAAGCGAAAGGCCGGACCGACCA
This sequence comes from Firmiana major, assembly GCA_033439115.1. Taxonomy (NCBI): domain Eukaryota; kingdom Viridiplantae; phylum Streptophyta; class Magnoliopsida; order Malvales; family Malvaceae; genus Firmiana; species Firmiana major. Next base: position 27,477,156 of record CM065910.1, read on the forward strand.
CTTTTCGATGGCCTTGAACGAAACCAACCCCATATCCGTGCATCGGACGGCCCAGCGAAGCCACTGGTGGAGAAAGTCAGCGGAGAACCGATCGACGAGGCCTTGAACTGATCGAACCGGACTGAACCGGACTGAACTGAACCGGGTTGAACGTGACTGAACCGGTTCAGCCTAGAAAGAAGGGGAAAAAAAGGAGAAAAATAGAAAAAAGAAAAAGGGAAAGAATTTTTGGGGATACATCGGACTTCGGGTAAGTCGATACAAGGTCAAAAGTGACCGATTTGATTTCTAGGAAATTTATTTAAATTATATCTAATCAAAAATTAACCCGAAATTAAATATATAATTGTGCAGTTTTACGACAAAGCCCGAACGAGAGCCGATTGAGTTCCGATTTTTGTACCCCGCATAACATTGGGTAAGTATATTTTAATTACGATAATATGTGTCCTTTAATACAGAGTTTCGATTATTTTACGAAATTTATGGATTAATTCTATATAAAAAGGAATATTTATCGAAATTGCAACGTAATTACCGTAAATAGTATACGGGCTATCCAATGAGTTTGGAATGAAGCCCGATGATTATTGATAAGTTGAATGAGTTCAGTAAACCCGAAGAAGGGATTTAATAAGTAGAAACAGGTTGAAAATGGGTCCAGGCCCACTAAGGTACAATTGGGCCCAATAAAGTAAAACGGGCCCAGTACGTTAGATTCGATCAGTAAATGTGATATACTGATAAAAATAAGTGAATTAACCCAAAATATGTGGTTATATGCAGTTTCGTAGATTTGGTTGACGCACAGTTGGACTGAGATCGGATATTATCGAGACGAGATAAGTTTGCACGTGAATCGAAGTAAGGGAATTTTGTAGGTGCATAGACATTTCTATACGTATTTATTGAGGGGATTTAAAGGGCCTAGAATTTCTTTAAGTATCTAGAAAATGAAATAATAATTTTTACGAAAATCAGGGCATAGGTGAATAAAGGAAAAAGACGATATTGCCCCTGGTAGTAAAATTTACAAAAAAGGTAGTAAGGCAGATAAATTGCATGATTATCTTGTTTTAATGTTTTACATGAATGTATTGCTTTGATTTAAGCAAATATGCACATAGGTTGGCTGTTGATTTTATGAATTATACGAAAGGTACCGGTTTAGACCGGTTACTATTTTAAAAGATGTTTTATAAAGATTGAGCCACCTATCATATTTACACGAGTAAAAAGAGTGCTAGAGTCTTACTCGCACTAAAGTTTATTGATTTATTACTCATGAAAAGCCGTACTGGAGCATTGCTCGTACGAGGAATTTGTGTGTGCACAAAACTGTGCTGGAGCTTCGCTCGCACGAGATTTTAGATATCATGATATGCATAGCGTGGTGCTGAAGCTTCGCTCGCACTAGACGTGAGTTGACATGCATATAGTCGTGCGAAAGCCTCTTGTAGACTGTGTGTCACAGAGAGTTGAGATGCTCGCACGTATACTTTAAGACTGATCCCGATGCAAGTGCACTGTTCATTATCTTCCAAAATTGTATTTCCAGGCATGCTCTCAGTTCCAAGCCTGCTGCCTTCATCAACTGCTGTCCAGGTTTGCCCAGCTTCATTCCAGCTACTGTCTGTGGCAGGTCTGCCCACTGGTGCTCCAGGCGTTGCTCTCTGTCTGCTCCAGGTTCTTGTTTGGCTGCTCTGTACTACCACACCTTGCTGCAATGCCATTATGCTCTGTACCATTTTTGTACTGTTGTCCACTCCCTGCAGTCAATGTGCACAACATCACCTATCCTTGCATTTACAGAATCCTCTCATCAGCAATGCTATACTGAACTTACAGCAAAAAATGCACTCAGCTCCTGCTTCAAATCAATAATCAACAGAGGCCGGCAATGATATTCCCTTTGCTAAACATGCACATTCAAACTTCCTACAATACTCAGCAAAGCAGACCTGGGAATAGATAGAACACAAGCATTAAATTGTATTAAGTAAGTTCAAGGCAGTGAATAACAACAGCAAACTTAACATGACTGAAATTAAAAACTAAAACAGGAAAAGGAAAATAAACAGTAAATCAAACATAAAACAGAAGAGAACAGAGTAAAAGAGAAACTCCTGTTATTGCTCTCGACACCTCCTTCAGCTGGTACTTAACCTGAACACAACACACCACCGTGAACCATAGAGGTGAGAGAGCCTCAGTGGCCACGCCTTGCTTCAGCAGCCACACGCAGGAGCAAGCCTCTTGGTATCACACGAAAATGGAAACAATAGCATGCTACTTGAATAAGAAACTGATAAATGATACCGACAGCAAAAATAAAAGAACTGGGTAGTAATAGAACAAAACCGCATCAAGCTTAGTCACATTGCCTAATAGCCTCTTGCACAAACACACCAATCCAACTACTGCTCGACTGTCTTTCTTAAATCAAATAATAGAACCGAGGAGGACAGCAATCGAATAATAATAATAATAATAATAATAATAATAATAATAATAATAATAATAATAATAATAATAATAATAATAATAATAATAATAATAATAATCCAAAATGAAACCTTTTAGTTAAAGAACATTAACAGAAAAAGAAAGAAATGCTTTGATTTAGTAAACTGCTACAGAAATCAGAAAGGAAGGAAACTCTTCATAAAATATCACAAATAAAATTGACATGAACAGTGAATAGAAAATGGTGTCTATCAAGAACTCTAATCGAAAATCTTTAAAAAAAAAAACTTAAAAACTAAACTACCCTACCCTAGATTACTCTAAAAACTACTCCTAAATTACTTCTATTCTAACCTAGGCTACCTCTTTTTTCAATTGCCATCTTTTTCTATTTATATCCACACTTAGGGGTACAATTGTAATTTTTTCATCCTAGATGAGTTGGCATTATTTGGCCACTTGTATTCACACCATTGGCTCCTTGAAAAATAATATTTCCATGTCATCTGTCTTTTTGTCCAATTATGTAAACCTCACAAATTTCCTACGTTTAACTAAATTATATAAAAATGAAAATAACATATATTAATGGAAGTACGAATATTCGTTGTAGGGCTCGAGGACTATAGGAACCGAGAAGCCTGTGAATGATCGGGAACTCGAAGATACAAGAAGTGATAAAGCGAATGCAAGTACGGAGGGATTGGAAAATTTTAATTTGTTAGTTGAAAATTGTTGATGTAAACACTTGTATCGAGAATTTATGAAGAATGATGGAATCCCGATACTATTTCATTTTCGGAATAATGAAAATTTCATGGAAGGCATGGATATGATGTCATTGGATAATTTTACAAGAAAATGTATATGTGTAGATATATACATAGGTGAACATGTATATATATATATATATATATATACATATATACTAGACATTTAAATAAAAGAATAATAATATATATAGCATATATATATTATTTAGTGTATAGTATTCAATATATAGTATTAAAAAATAAATAAATAAAACATGAGACAAGTAAAAATAAAAATGATAAAATGAAATAAAAAGGAAATGGAAATAAAAAAAAACACAAATGATAACAAAACAAATAATACACCAACAAATCAACAAATACATATATATATTAATATAATATATATATATATATATCAATAAAATATAATATATATGTATATAGTATAAAACTAATATATATACATATTAGGTGTACGAAATTAGCTTCAAAAAGAAGCCAATCCCGCACCTGGAAATTGAAAGAAAACAAAGAGGAGGAATTGAAACAGAGGAGACTTGGGCGGGAAAAAGAAGAGGAGAAAAGGGGGAGGTGCTCGGCTGGAGAAAAAGGGAAGAAGAGAGAAAGAAGAGAAGGGAAGGGAGAGGAGATGGAAGCTGGTTCTGGCCGAGGAAGAAGGGAAGAAAACCAGGAAAGAAGAGGAAGAAGAAGGAAAAAGGGAAGAGTGGGCTGATCTGCTGAGAAAGAAGCGGAAGAGAAGAAGAAAACGAGGAAGAAGGAGACTGAAGCAGAAAATGAAGCTGGAAAGAGGAAGCATGAACCGAGGGGCTAGAAGAAAATAGGAGCAGCTGGAAAACTGGAGCAGACCGAGGCTTGAGGGCTGATCGGGAGAGCTGAAACCGAGAGTGTGCATGGGGAGCTGCTGCTGGAAATCCAAGTGCTGTTGGAGGTGAGACCGGGAGAAGGGGAAGGACAAACCGAGGAAGAGGGGATGACTGACTGGAACAGAACAAGAGGCTAAAAATCGAGAAAAAAAGGGAGCAGAATAGAATTGAAACAGGAATGGGGACCGAATGAAGATGAGAATGATAGGGGATTGAAAAAAAAAAGAGGGGGGATTGAAGAAGACAGAAGCTGAAGAGAGGCAGAACTGAGGAAGAAGGAGACCAAATTGGAGTTGGAAACCGAGGAAGAAAAACTGAGCTAGAACTGAGACCAGTGAAGAGAAAAGAAGCAACAAGGCAACGGAAACAAATCAAGAAGAAGAGGGGCTGACCGAGAGAGGAGAAAAGGAAAAAGGAGAAAGAAAAAGAAAAAAAAGAAAGAAAAGAGAAAAAAAGGTAAGATATTTATGTATATATGTATTTTTTTAATATACATGTATATATATGTGGTAGTATACATAAGCATGTTAGTGTAGATTGGAAGAGACAAAAAAAGGGAAAAAGGGTAAATTTAATGTACATATATACATGTATGAATATATATGTATACATGTTTGAGATATAGGCTTGGTGTGTATTAAGGTGTGTGAAATGAAAATGAAGGGAAAAGAGGTAAAAAAATCTATATGTATATATGTATATTTAATTTTACATGTATATATATGTGATGGTGTATAAGTATGATAAGGTAAGTTAAATTAGATGTGAAATAAAAATAAGAATGGGAGAGATGTGAAATAGAAAAATATATATGTATATATATATATATGTGATGATGAATAATGGGAACAAGTAATAATATATATAAATATATATATATATATGTATTTATGTGAATATATATATTTGGGTATATACATGTAGGTATATGTATAATGAATGGATATGCTAGTATATGTACATAAAAAGAATATGTATGTACATGTGATAAGAAAAAATGGGAAACAATAATAATGTATATATATATATAGGAGTGTATATATATTTATATATATTTATTTATTTATTTATTTATTTATTTATTTATTTAGGTGCATAAGATGAAGGTATGCTAGTATTTATACACAAGAAAAATATATGTATGCATATGTGATAAGGAAAAATGGAAAACAATGATAATATATATATAGGAGTGTATATATATATATTTATTTAGGTGCATATACATGTGGGGGTATATAAGATGAATGTGTGCTAGTATACGTATATACAAAAAATGTATATATATGAGATAAGGAAACATGAAAACAAATAAAAGTATATATATGTATATACAAAGAATGTATATATATGAGATAGGGAAACATGAAAACAAATAAAAGTATATATATATACATATAGGAGTGTATATATATATTTATATATATATTTATGCGTATATACATGTGGATATATATAATAAAGGTATATGTTAATACTTGTAGGTACAAAATATATAAATAGTAAAGAAATATACAAACGTGCATGTTGGCCTAAGTATATACAATAATACGTACACACGCAGTAGTAACGATAGGTTACGATTTTAACGCAATTCGAACAATTCGCGTGAATAGGGTGCTAAGTATACAATTTCGGTGTAGGTAATTGTAGAAGGAATTAAAGGAGGTACTAGGAGGCGTCACCGTTCGAATTCGGGATATCCGATAAATCGAGGTAAGGGGTATTATTTAACTTAGTTCTGATAATGTACTTTTGTTTCACCGATAAATGATTTTATGAAAGAGCATATGATTTCAAATGATTTAACCATGCTTTCATACTTGTGAAACTGTTTACAAAACATGTTTTAATTTGTCGAAATGTTCCCCAAGTACTTTCCATGTTGTGAAATGAATTTCCTAAGGTATGAAGTATATGGATGTTTTACATTTATTTATGTCTTTATATCCATATTGTTAAAGAAACTTTTGACAATTTCAAAAGTATGTAAGAAAAGAAATTTGTTTTCGAAAGGGGATTGTGGGGGTCACCTCTTGAGTCCCACTGGAACAAAGTGCCACACAGTCTTTCGGTTTTATGAAAGAATCTTCAAATTTCAAGAAATTCGATTTTATTACTCGATATGAGTTTATGAGTTATAAAACCCAAGAAAGATTTTGGAAACTCTGTTTTGAGACTATAGGCTTCATGCATGGTTACTTCTTGTGGTGTTCCAGCTACACCACTTGGGGTGCCGGTACGTTGGCCACTTTAGCACTTGACTCAACCTATATGGAAGATGTCATGCTACTGGTGGTTTACGATGATGTTTTGGTAGTATCTCGTGCCCGCGCAGCACACATGAATGTTCCCCGCACGGTAAGTACCACAAGTGCCCGTCCCCTAGCTATGTGCTAGTATATGATAAGAAATAAAAAGATACTATCCATGTTTATAATTATTATTGCTGAACGAACCTGATCCAGTCTACAGCCCCCCTTACCATGGCCATAGGTATGATGACTCTCTACGGAGAATAACATGTATCGCATGACTTAGTTATAGCCTAGTCTCCTCGATTTTAATTATGAAAATCGACTATGATGAGACGTTTATGAAATGATTATGAAATATGCATGAGATGTTTATGAAGTGATTATGAAATATGCATGAGATGTTATGAAATGATTATGAAATATGCATGAGATGTTTATGAAATGATTATGAAATATTCATGAAATGTTTACAAAATGACTATAAAATATTCATGATATGTTTACGAAATGATTTACGAAATGTTCATGAAAAGTTTATGAAAAGTTGTAAAATGGTTAAGCATGTTAATGGTTTTAATGACATGCATGCTTTATGACGATTATGCATGAAATGAAAATTTCTGTATTGCATTAAGATTCGTTATATGAACAACTTCAAATGCTTTTGTATATCATAACTGTTTTAATAGTACTATCTTACTGGGCTTTTCCCCAAAAGCTCACCCCTCTACCTTCAGATCATTTGCAGTGAATCTATAGACGCTACCTGCCGCGTACACGACGTAGGCTGGTGGGAAGAGCTACCCTAGGCTACTTTTTGTACACGCAAAAGGTATACAGTTACATTCCTGTACCAGACATAATTGTATGCACAGACACACATATTGGAAATATCAGTTGGGATGTAATTTTGTAGGGAACGAAGTAAACATTATTATTTTGGGATAATGTTTTGAGATAATATTTTGAGATGACTATTATTAAATTGAAATAGATGTATTGAGTGGTAAAGATGAATTTGGAAAGTATGCTTGGTAGTTGTGGATATCTAGGATTGTTGGAAGGCATGCTTGGTAGTTGTGGATATTTAGAATTGTCAAAAATAACTGAGTTGCAGGTGGGTAGGCTTATATATAAGCCGTTATGCTGCCGAAATTTCTATCGGCCATATAAGTTAAAATATGAAAATTAATTATAAGTACGAGTAAAGAATTAGGAAAAGTGTTTTGACACTGCACAGGAATACAACCTAAGTGAATAAGGGAATAAGTAGGTAAATTAAATTAAAAAAAAAATTTCCCCGATTTTCAAGGGTCAAGAGTTGTTACAAATTCGATGTGATAGGCTCATGTTGTCCGCGTGGTCCAATCTCGATTTTAGCTCCTTTTTGGTTCATTTTCTACCGAAATATTTAAAATTTATCCGGATTTAATTTATTTGCAAACATGAGAATTTTAATTAAATAAAGGGGATAATTAACAAAATAAATTGGGGATTTAATAATTAATTAGGAAATTAAGCACAAATAATTCTAAAAATATAGAATTATCACACCCCCCAAACTTGAGATTTTGCTTGTCCTTAAGCAAAACAAAATAATTGTAGGAATAACAAGTACTAAACATAATAATTTCCCCAATATCATCCTCAAAGAAAAAGTACAGACTATGAAATCAAAGACTCACAATTACAAGTCCAACATTCAAAATTATTCAATCATAAGTCCTAACCCAAATTGGACTCCTCGTGAGTGTGTGAAAAATGTCAAAATCACTTCACAGTACATTATCCGGATTAGATTATGCAAACACAGTGAATACAAAGTCAATGACATGTGATCATTCCCATAAGTTTGCTTTTCACTTCTCTCTCCACTAATGTAGTCACACTTAACTAAAGATCAGTAGAACTTCATTAAGCTTGTAATGTAAGGCTGGGGCTAAGGTATGATAAAGTCGATTTAGGTTTAATTACCCCTTAACATGCATTAGTTCTAGGATCTTAATGTAAGAGCTCAAATCATTTCCCCCAAATTTATTTATTTTATTCTATTTTTGTATTTTTCTTCTTTTTCTTTCTTTTTCAATTTTTTTTTGAATACATACTCCTTCACTATCACATAATACCTATTTAGCTCACAATATATCCCAATGACTTTTCATGCTTTTGGGGTAAGGGATAGGAAAAAAGTATTTAAGCTAAGGAAAATTTTGCAGGAATATTTACAGAGAAAAGCTTATTTGTCCCAGATGGGTGACTAGGGGTGGAATATGTATAAGGATAGCTAGAAAGGCTCAAACGATCCAAAGATGGCCTAAATCATCTCCCTAATTAAGTGTGATCTAATATTTCGCCTCGAGATCAGATAAAACAAATTCTAGAATATGATGCACAAAATCAACTGAACAATTGCAATCCTATGTACAGATAAGCTTTCTCTAAATAAATATACCGATTTATGACATGACATGTGCATAAGATGAGCCAATCACAATCAGAATTAAGACAAATTCAAGAATTCAACTCCATGCTTTTCCTATAATCATGCTTCTCAGTCAATCAAAATCAGACTTAATCATGGGGTCATATCATCGGAATATCAAAAAACTATATGCTAAGTACTAAATCATCCCAAAATCAAACAATTTAAGCTCATATTTTCGAAAAAAAAATTCAAGAAAAATTCAATTTTGCCTAAATTTTTTTAAAAAGCTCAAGTGATGTCATCTCCCCCAAACTTAAAGTGCACAGTGTCCTCAGTGTGCAGATAATATAAGAATTGAAGTTTAAGAACAAAGTACTCCCCTTTCTGATGATGATGAACAATTGAAGCTTTCATTGAAAGCGTAAAACTAGAAAATAAACCTGCAAAATAAACAAAGAAAGAAACAACAGAAAAGAAAAAGAAAAAGAACTATATACAAGGTGAAAAGAAAAAGCACAACCACTTCAAATGCAGCTGAAGGAAACAATACTCAGCAGCAGGGCGAAGAGTAGGAGGGTCATCTAGAGTGGTGACAGAATGTAGACAATTAACTCCTCATTAGCTCTATCTACTTCCTTCCTTCTTTCAGATTTCCTATGCTTAAGCCTTATATTCTTCTCAATCTCCATCTTAAAACATTCTTGAGAGTCATCAGTGAGCTTCAAAGGTTTGAAACTTCACTTCATGATCTAGGACTCTCATAGTTAACTCCCCCTTTTGTACATCAATTAAGGTTCTACCAGTCGCTAGGAAAGGTCTGCCTAGTATAATGGGGACTTCCCTGTCTTCCTCCATGTCTAAAACAATAAAATTCGCAGGAAAAATAAACTTGTCCACCTTTACTAACACATCCTCAATGACCCCCTTTGGATATTTAATTGATCGATCTGCTAGCTGAATGGTCACTGTGGTAGGCTTGACATCCCCTATTCCTAACTTATGATAGATAGACAATGGCATTAAATTTATACTAGCTCCTAAATCACACAGGGCTCTACTAAAGAATAAATTTTCAATAGTGCATGGTATGGTAAAACTCTCGGGATCCTTGAGCTTGGGGGGTAATTTTTTTCTGGATAATGGCACTACATTCCTTAGTTAAGGCCACTGTCTCATACTCTTCCAATCTTCTCTTCCTGGAGAGGATATCCTTCGAAAACATCACATAACTTGGCATTTGCTCTAAAGCATAAGCGAAAGGAATGTTGATGTGAAGCTTCTTAAAAACCTCAAGGAATTTAGTAAATTGTCGTTCTAGCTTTTGATCTTAGAGCCTCTGAGGAAAAGGTACTAGTGTTCTAACCGGAAAGGATGTAGTGGTAACATGTATAGCATCAGAGGATAAGGAAGGCTCTGAAATAGAAGAAGGTATAGATGAAGAAGTGCCTAGCTTGGATTCTTTTGCAGCCTGATCCTGATGTTCTTGCTCTTTCTAAGCTACTTCGTTAGAACCTATGTGCTTTTAAACTATGGGTTGTTCAGGTCTAGACTTAACTTGTGGCTCATCTAGCTCTCTGTCACACCTAAAGGTGATAGATTTGACATGTTCTTTACCCTCCCTTTGCCTAACAGGATTAGCTTCAGTGTTACTAGGAAGGGTCTCTTAAGGACGTTGGCTAAGAGCATTTTCTATTTGTCCCACCTGAACCTTTAAGTTCTTAATTGAAGCGGCTTGATTTTGCAAGATCGTTGAGAACATCTCCTCTAATGTAGGCTTCTTCTCAGTTGCTAGTGTGTGGTAATGTTGGGGCTGCATAGGTTGTGGTAGTGGTGGTGGTGGTGGTGATGGACGATATTGAAATTGAGGTGGGGATGGATGATGTGGTGGATGGTATAGAAATTACGGCTGTGGTGGTACCTGAACTGGTGGAGCTTAAAAATCAGGGAGTCTTACATGTCTAGAGCTAGAAGTTTGCCCTTGGTTTTGGCTCCAAGAGAAGTTAGGATGGTTCCTCTACCCTGGATTATAGATGTTTGAAAAAGGGTTGTTCTGTTGCGTTTGAGAAGGGGCAACATACTGAACCGATTCTAAGTTGAGTGGACACCTATCTACAGAGTGGGTACCACTACACAGCTCGCAAGAAAGAAAAGGACTTTGGACAGAATACACATGGTTAGGACTAGTGGGAGGATTATGTTGGGTACTGAGCAACTCTACCTTCTTCGTAAGGTTAGCGATTTGAGAGGTCAAGGTAGACAGTGTGTCGAGCTCATAAATACCCGCCGACTTCTTTGGCAATTGCCTCTCCAAGGACTATAGATAGTTGTTAGCCACCATCTTTTCTAACAACTCGTAAGCTTCCTCCTCTGTTTTACACATTAGTGCTCCATCCGCAGCAGCGTCAACAATGGTCCTATTTGGGCTTGTAAGTTCGTTGTAGAAGGTCTGGACTTGCAACCACAGAGGTAGGCCATGGTGAGGATACTTCCTAAGAAGCTCCTTATATCGTTCCCATGCTTCGTAAAGAGTTTCAGAGTCGTACTGAGCAAAGGAAGATATATCACTAAGGAGTCTGGCCATTTTAGAGGGAGGGAAAAACTTAGCCAGAATTTGATGGACTAACTCGTCCCATGTAGAAATGGATCCTGAAGGCAAGGAGGTTAACCAGTGTCGCGCCATATCCTTAAGCGAGAAGGGGAATAATCTAAGCCTAAGTGCATCGTTAGATAACCCATTGTGTTTGAACGTGTTGCACAAGTCCAAGAATTGCCCAAGGTGAGCATGTGGGTCATCGTATGGAAGCCCACTGAACTATAAAGAGGTCTGGATCATCTAGAGGATGGAAGCCTTAATTTTGAAGTTATTAGCAGGGACAGCTGGTGGCCTAATGCCAGTATAATATCCTCCAATCATCGGTACCGCATAATCTCTAACGGTCCTGATTTCCCTATCTTTTGCCATCGTGTTTTGCAGCGGAGCTATAAATTTCCTAGAGTCCTTTCAAATTTTTCTAAGAGTGCGTTCAATTTCAGGATCTAAAGGAAAGCAATCAAAACTCCTGGCTCTACGCATGCAAACATCAGAAAGTCCTTAGAAAAATTTTTTTCAGTTTTTTTTCAATTAACTAATCTCAATTAAACTTCTAAATATTAACAACCTAAATATTTACAAGCTAGAATTACACCTAAGCATAATTTCACCGATATTAATTAACGACTAATTAAAACTTCCTCGGCAACGGCGCCAAAAACTTGACACGCCCTGAAAGTATTGTCCGCAAGTGCATGGGTCGTACAAGTAATAATGGGATTTAAGTCCAAGTTATCGTTCCACAGAGAAGTTGACTAGCCTAATTAAGTACCAGTTAATCTTACCCTAAGTATATCCTAGCAAATTATGAAATTAAAGAGGGTGATCTACTAGGCTTGAAATTAAAAAAAAAATACTGAAAATAATAAAAGCTAAAAACTAATAAAATATAAAACCGAGCTAAAAATTACTTACAATGCTCCACGCAAGCAAATACCTATAAAAGAAAATTAAAACAGCTAAAATGAATTAACACAACGAAAATAAAATGCAAATATGAAAATAAAGCAATAATATTAATTAAACTAAAACGTAAAAATAAAAATTGCATGTAATTAAACTAATAAAAATTGCAAATTAAATTAAACTAAAATCTAATGAAAATAAAGACTAAATTAAAAATGCATGAAAAACCTTTAATCTAAATTAATTCTAAATGCAACTTAAAAACTCTACATTCAAATAAAGTCCTAAAACATATAATATAAAATTAACTACTAACTAAAAAAAAAATAAAACTAAAAATTAAATTGACATGCAAAAATAATAAACTAACCTACCATTAATAATCAACTAACAAGTAAAAATCAATTTAATTCTTTAAAGTAAAAGCATGAAATAACACATGAATAGCAAATAATAGGCCAAACAAGGCCTTAACCGAATTGCAACACAAGTGGTCCCGATGCAAGTGCACTGTTTATTATCTTCCAAAATTGTATTTCCAGGTATGCTCTCGGTTCCAGGCCTGTTGCCTTCATCAACTGCTGTCCAGGTTTGCCCAGCTTCATTCCAGCCACTGTTTGTGGCAGGTTTGTCCACTGGTGCTCCAGGCGTTGCTCTCGGTCTGCTACAGGTTCTTGTCCCGCTGCTCTGTACTGCCACACCTGGATGCAATGCTGTCAGACCCAGATTTTTGTAGCTTGTACCTTATGATTCCTATGTGTATGAACACTATGTAATTATAGTTGAATCATAAGAAGAGTATTTACTAGACTTAAAGTGTTAGTGAAATGATTTAACACGCAAAAGCTACATAAAATGCCTAATGTGAGCGATGAGTATCACAGGCTAAACCGAGTTATTCAAATCATTTTGGCTGAAAATAAGAACTTAAAATGAAAGAGCATAGAGAGCTCATGAAGGAAAGTCAGCATGATTTAGTCCCGAACATAGAAAATGAGAGTAAAAGCTACAAAGGGTAAAATGGACCTTTTTAGCGAGAAAAGGTGTTTCGGGTATAATTATCCACCGGAAGCGGTTAGAATATAAAGACGAGAGTGTAAGACATAAGATATAACACTTTTGGAATTTTAAGAAAAAGTCAACTTAGTCAATGGTTAAGGAAAAAGTCAACTATAGTTAAGAAAGTGGACTTTTACCATAGTTGACTAATCATGGTTAAAAATTAACCTAAGTGTGGAGGAAAATTTGGAGAAAAATATTCTTGGCCAGAATACAAGATAATCATCCCCGAAAATAAGGAAAATTTATTCGGAAGGATTTCGGAATAAATTTAATGGTTAAAAACATAATGAGCCTAAGGTGAAAATTTTAAAGCCCATTAAGGTATACTAAACGTATATCGAAATTTTTAGGTCCTTAAGACGGAATTGTTGGACCAATTGATTGGCCAAATTTTGAGACAATTAAAGGCCCGAGACATAGTAAAAATTTCAGCCCGAAAGCCCATTAAGAAAGCCCAAACAGAGAAGCCCAAATGGAAAAGCCCATGAGATAAATATCTAACCATAGTTAAAGTTAACTATGACTCATAAGGTGACTCATAAGGTGACTCATGGCTAAGGTTTGGAAAGTCAAGCTTAATGGCTGAAAAGTAAGGCTTAATGGCTAAGTAAGTGGCTTATAAATTCAGCCACACCATTGTCATCTTTATCACACCAAATCCGGCTAGAAGAAGAAACCATTGAAACATATTTTCCAAGCTTTCTCTCACTAGAAATCACTAGGAATTAGGCATAATTGGAACTTGCATCCTTCATGGAAGTTGTTCCAAATTGAAAGGAGAGTGACATATGTTGGAATTGGCTATCAAGGAGCCATAGATTGCAAACCGAGAGCCTCCAAAGTTTCGGCCAAAGGGTGAACACAACAATTGGTATATTTTCTAATTTCCAATTTCATATATGTTAATGTATGAATGATTTTAAGTATATTGATATATGTTTTAAGCATTGAAACATATTAAATCACCATGAAGTGGGTTAGGCCGAGAGTGAGTAATGGGATATTGATTTATGTCAATATGATTTTAAGACATAAATGGATTAGTGTACATGTATTAATGTTAATGGTGTAATTAGAATTAATCAAATTGATTAATTAATACATGTAATTTATTGGCAATCGAGGTGTAAGACCCCGTATATGTAAAAGGGTAATATGTGTAATTGGATCAAATAATATGAATGGACTTGTAATGTAAAGTATGATTGATGTAAGTCCATAGATTCAATATATGTATGTGTAATATAAATTGTAACGTACATACAAGTTGCATTGAGTATGAATACGAAGAAATGAGTTCTAGCAAGTGATGGATGTGATTGAGACTCAAAATGAGTAGTGTGGTAAAATGGAATGGAGTTATGCTTCCATTTGATTTTATGTAGCATACCTTTGAACATACAATGAATGCACACAAGTTTCAATGTGCATAAGGTATGAATGGATGCCATTTTCAAGTTATAAATGTGGATGGATGAGAAAATGGCCATGGCAATAGATTAAGGAGGTGTTGGTATGAGTTGCAGCAATGAAACTGCAGGAAATCTGGAAAACATGAGGTCCAGATCGATCTCCCAGGATGAGAGATCGATCTGGAAGAGCCAGAATGCTCTTATTTGGGTGAACGAATAGAGCAGATCGATCTCCAATGGAGCCAGATCGATCTGCCAAGCATTCTGTAAGTGAAAAGATCGATCCTCAAGCAGCCAGATCGATCTCCTTAGCTCTCTGTTTGGGACCAGATCGATCTCATGCTTCGACAGATCGATCTCATGCCTCAACAGATCGATCTCATTGCTTCGACAGATCGATCTCAGGCTTAAAAATGCCGTGAAAAAGAGGGATTTTAAAGGACCAGATCGATCTCCTCTTGGACCAGATCGATCTCCCCAAGCTATTTCTATATAAGGAGAGCTGAAAAATCTGGAAATCTCGGAAAACACTTAACCTTACAATTTCAACCCCAAAAACCTAATTTTCCCTCTCTAAAAATCAACCATTTTCAGTGAGATTTGAAGAGAGATCATTAGAGGCAAAGTTGTTCCTATCAAAGAGAAGAACAACATAGTGAGAGGGCATTTTTCCATTCTTGGAGTTGAAGGAGTTGAGGGCATTACCAATTGTAGCAAGGAGAGAAATCACATTGGTAAGATTCTAACCCTCCAATCCAAATGTATTAGCTATTTAATTGATTTTGGAGTTGATTGATAGGAGTATTGATGGATAAACTACTTAGGAATGTTGTGGAAGTGGTGTGACCTAGAAATCTAAAATGGGTATAATGTGGGGATATGTGGGATTGAATGAGCCTATCATTTATGGCATGCTAAAGTTGTTATTGGGGTAATGTTTATGATTTTAAATGGTTAAATGAGATTACATTGTGAGTTTGGAGGAATTGTGGAAATGGGTATGAATATACTTGATAAATGCCATAGTGAGGGAATTAATGAAGTATGAACACTATGAGCTTAATATCGATTTTGAATAAGTTAATAGGCCTCAAAAGATCCATAGACTCGAGTTATGGGTAAAGTAATGAAACGAGGCCGTATAAGCGTTAATAGAGGCTATAGGTTAAATTGACTATAGCAAGCGCAAGGGTTGCAATATATGGGTCGAATATAATGCGGGATACGATTTTGTGCAGTCCCAAAGAGTTCGTTGAAGGCGAACCGAATCGTACGAGTAAGCAGCTTAAGGAAGTGGACTCACGCATCGCAATTCCAGGTAAGGGAATTTTGTGAGTATATAGAGATAGCTGCTCGTATTTTGAACTGGGTGAATATTGGGTGTTGTATGAAATGCATGAATTGCTCAAATAAATGTTGATGGTATTTGTGAAAGATGATGGGTATATGCGTGGTTTTGGTTTTGAAGTGGATGTTATGAAAAAGGGATAGTAAGGCTAATAATTGCATAAATCATGTGTTTTGAATGCTTTTACAAAACACAATGCTTTGATTTGAGCAAATAAAAGGATAGGCTGGCTGGTACTTGAATGATGTTGTGAAATAGCCCATATGAGGCACTAAGCATATTATGTGATGTTTTGAATGCACATAAGCCGCCTATCGCGTGTATGTGATATAATTCGCGTTAGAGCCTCGCTCGCGCGAGATTTCTATGTTTTCACTTGTGTGAAACGTGCTTGAGCTTAGCTCGCACTTTGAAATTGAATTGTGATGATGTTTATAAACCGTACTGGAGCTTCTGCTCGTACGTGGATTGTGAATGGTTATCTTATGAGTATAACCGTACTAGAGCTATGCTCGTACGCGCCTCTTTATGAGAAGAAGATGCATGATGCATGAGTCGTGCTAGAGTTTTACTCGCACAAGCTTGTACAATGGGATTCGTATAGGGTTGTGAAAGTGGGTAAGATCCTTAAGCCTTACATCCTTAAGCTAACACCCTTAAGCCCGAGGAGGCAGGGAGGCTCTGTTAGGCGGGGAGGCTCTGTTTGGTGGGGAGGCTCTCTTACGGTGGGATCCTTAAGCCAATATCCTTAAGCCCAAAGAGGCGGGGAGGCTCTGTTAGGCAGGGAGGCTCTCCTACATGGGTATGGTGAAGGTAAGATCCTTAAGCCCTACATCCTTAAGCTAACATCCTTAAGCCCGAGGAGGCAGGGAGGCTCTGTTAGGCGGGGAGGCTCTGTTCGGTGGGGAGGCTCTCTTACGGAAAGGACCCTTAAGCCCTACATCCTTAAGCTAACATCCTTAAGCCCGAGGAGGCAGGGAGGCTCTGTTAGGCGGGGAGGCTCTGTTCGGCAGGAAGGCTCTCCTTCACGGAATATGGAAAACTCTTGGTATGGGGTAGATAAGACCTAGGAATGGCACCCCCAATCATGATATGAGTTGCGGAGTACGATGTACCGTGTATATCACATGGAGTACTATGTACCGCATGATGGTTATGTGATGAGAAAGTCTGGCGAGGGATAATTCATCTTCGTGCCAGCATGATACCCCGCACACCTGGATGCGTGTGGTCTGGGATGATTTATGATGTAATGATTCACATAGGCACTTCTGATATAGTGACCTAGATTTATACACATGCGTGAATTGTGGAATGTAAATGTGGTTGTGGTTTGTGAGTTGATTTGGTGGTGTTATGACGTTGGTTCAAAAAGGAAGTTTCTAAATGAATTGCCCTTTTATGAATTTAAATGAGATTAAGCATGAGATGTTTTATACATGATGTCTCTACCATGTTTTATATGCCAATGTACATGATTTGATACATGATATATATATGTATATTCACATGGCATAGTTTTATTCCTCATGCTCGTACTATAAACGATTTATGCATAACACTATCAGCATGTAGATAGAGTAGTTATCTACCATGCTTGCATTATTGCCTTACTGAGCGTGTGGTTGCTCATCCCACTCTATTTTCCCCCTACAGAGCGTGCATAGTAGCCCAGTGAGGACTGAGGCGTATTATTTTGGACTCCGCTGCATCTCCATCGCAAAAAGGTATATACACAGTGATTCTTTTTGTATCTAAACAATGTAAAAGCACAGTATTCTTTTGAGTTGTACTTATGGGGGATGTAGATGTCAGTAAATCATGTATTCGTATAAGTACACAATTAAATGCACATGTATGACATCGTTTTAATTTATTGAGAATGAATGAGATGTGGTGTTTATTATTGACTCACAGCCCAACAGTGTGTGGTGAGCTTAGTTCACGACTGGGTAAGGTAACAGTAAAACGCGAAAAATTTTCAGTGATTTCGATTAAAGAGAATGGAATTGGGTCGTGACAGAGATTGGTATCAGAGCTATGTTGGCCTGATGTGAGTCATTAATAAAATGTAGGAAAGAACATCCCCATAGTACTGTGCTTTTGTTTAGATATAACTGTGTATACTGTGATGGATTGAGCTTAATGAATTATTATAATACAGGGAGTTAGGCATTATGCCAGTTACACGCAAAGGTAGAGGGGCGAGAGCACGTGCTAGAGGCCGTAGAGGTAGGCCTGAGAGTCGTGCGGAGCCACAGACTGAGCAGGCTCCACAGAACCCTGCTGAGAGAGCGGGTGATACTGAGGCTCGCTTCGCTAGATTAGAGCGGAGTATTGAGAGTCTGGTGGAGATAGTCACGCAGGCCTTAGGCGCCGGTGACAGACGAGGTCCCGCGGCACAGCCTACTACTGAACAGGCAGCTGCAGAGGCGGAGAGACCTCAGACTACTGAGACAGCTACAGTTACACCACCTCCAGCCCAAGATACAGATTCTCCTATCGCTCCACAGCAGAGCGGTAGTGATGTGGGTTATGACTGCGACTTGAGCAGGTTGCGAGAGTTTCAAGCGCTGAAACCCCCAGTGTTCAGAGGGGTGAAGGACCCAGTGATTACGGAGGATTGGGTGTATGAGATGGAGAAACTGTATAGGTTTTTCCGATGCACTTCAAGTGAGAAGGTTACCTTTGCCGTGTTTATGCTGAAAGGCGAGGCCGAGCATTGGTGGAGGTCCACCGAGGTTATTTTGAGGGCCAGACACTCTGAGATCTCATGGGAGATATTTCTAGAGGCCTTCAGGAGACAGTACATCCCAGCTACCGCACAGAGGAGACTGCGGATGGAATTTATGAACTTGGTTCAGGGGAACCGTACTGTGGACGAGTATGAGTCCAAGTTTATGTCCTTGGGGAGATATGACCCGGACACGATGGGTAGTGAGACCCGAAAGATTTAGAAGTTCATGGATGGATTGAGATTGGCCATCCGGACTAAGCTAGCTCCCTTCGATATTATGACTTATGAGGAGGCGGTACACAAGGCTCAGTTATGTGAACAAGACTTTGAGCGAAATGCCTCCGAGCTTGGGAGAGTCAGTGTTAAAAAGGACAAGGATCGGAAGAGATCCGGGTTTGGAAGAGTGGCCAAGAGAGATGGCCAAAGATTTTTCGAGAAGAGGCCAAAGATTGAGGAGGTGCGGGAGAGAGCTGCTAGACCTCCCGTATACCCAGCCTTGACTGCGCCGAGGGGCATAACTATTGGGGGACCACGACCTACTACTGATCAGTGTAGGAGATGTGGGAGATTCCATGGGAATAGGCCCTGTCCGATGACCCCTATGGTGTGTTTTAGATGCGAGAGACCAGGACATATGGCTAAGTATTGTCCCGAGAAGATGGAGATTGCCCCACAGAAGGGCAAGGAGCCTGAGGGAGCTCCAGTTGAGACAGCAGCCCCGAGGAGGAGGGCTACAGCTGAGGAAAAAGGGAAACAGACTGCGGGTGTAAGCAGAGGAAGAGTACATGCACTGGATCAGGACACCGCAGATGCTTCGACGGATGTGATAAAAGGTACCATCCGAATCTTTGATTTAGAAGCATTGGTATTATTTGATCCTGGTGCCACACATTCTTTCATATCACCTTCCTTTGCACATAAATTGTTGAAATATGTGAAACCAACATTGTTGGATAAAATGTTGATGATTTCCACACCCATGAATGATAGCCAATTGACTGAGCATGTATGTAGGGATTGTAAATTAAAGATAGAGGGGAAGGAAATGATAGCCAATCTGATTTTATTAAATATGAATGATTTTGATGTAATTTTGGGAATGGATTGGTTGGCTACCAATCGTGTTGTGATGGATTGTCATGCCAAAACATTAATGTTTTCAGGACTAGACAATCTTATTGTAAATTTTGATGAAAAGAAATGATATGAAAACTTGTATACTTGTGGTAAATAAAGGAGTATGATTTTAAATGCATAATGCTTGAGAAATAAATCATTTATTTTGATAAATATTGAATGTGGTGTGGTGGTTTATTTTACTAATGATGGAGAGGATATTGTGAAGGGTTCATTGCCTATGTGGTCGATATAGATGAGACACCCCCGGAATTGAAGGACATACCCGTAATTACGGATTACCCTGATGTCTTTCCGGATGAATTACCAGGACTACCCCCTGAAAGGGAAATGGAATTTTGCATTGAGTTAGTGCCTGGTACAGAGCCGATATCGAAGCCACCCTATAGAATGGCTCCGATAGAGTTGGAAGAGCTGAAGAAACAACTGCAAGAGTTGTTGGAGAAGGGGTTTATTAGACCGAGTGTCTCACCTTGGGGAGCACCGGTTCTATTTGTAAGGAAGAAGGATGGAAGCCTCCGACTGTGTATAGATTACCGGTTGTTGAATAAGGCCACCATTAAGAACAAGTACCCCCTTCCAAGAATCGATGATTTGTTGGATCAGCTCCAGGGAGCCGAAGTATTTTCTAAGATAGATCTGCGGTCAGGGTACCATCAGTTGAGGATCAGGAGTGGAGATGTACCCAAGACAGCATTTCGTACCCGCTATGGCCACTACGAGTTTTTGGTGATGCCATTCGGATTGACGAATGCTCCCGCAGCATTTATGGCATTGATGAATAATATATTCAAGCCATACCTGGACAAGTTTGTGATTGTTTTCATAGATGATATTTTGGTGTATTCCAAGTCCAGGGAAGATCATGAGGAGCACTTGAGGATAGTTCTGCAGACCCTCCGAGAGAGAGAATTGTATGCCAAACTCAGCAAGTGTAACTTTTGGTTGGAACAGATCTCATTTCTGGGGCATGTTGTGTCTAAGGATGGGGTATCAGTGGATCCATCCAAGATAGAGGCAGTTGTGCAGTGGGAACAGCCCAAGACAGTAACTGAGATCAGAAGTTTTCTGGGATTGGCAGGATATTATCGGAGATTTGTAGAGAGTTTCTCCAGACTAGCTGCTCCGTTGACACGCCTCACGCGTAAAGATGTTAAGTTTACATGGGATGAGGCATGTGAGAGGAGTTTTGAGGAGCTTAAGCGTCGATTGACGACTGCTCCAGTTCTCACCATTCCTACCAGCTCAGGAGGATTCTCGGTGTATACGGATGCATCACACCAGGGACTGGGCTGTGTGCTTATGCAGGATGGGAAGGTAGTTGCCTATGGATCTAGACAGTTGAAAGATCATGAGAGGAACTACCCGACACATGATTTAGAGTTGGCGGCCGTAGTATTTGCTTTGAAAATATGGCGCCACTATCTCTATGGTGAGAAATTTCAGGTGTTCACAGATCATAAGAGCCTTAAGTACCTGTTCTCGCAGAAAGAGCTGAATATGAGACAGAGGAGATGGCTCGAACTCCTGAAAGACTATGATTGTGAAATCATGTACCACCCGGGTAAGGCAAATGTAGTTGCCGATGCTTTGAGTAGAAAGAACCTTGGGTTGGTGTCTTATATGATGGTACGGGAACATGAATTGTTAGAACACTTTGCGAACCTCAGTTTGGATGTAACCCCACCTGGATCTGAGAGACTTGAGATCATGGCTAGTTTGAGACTAGAGCCAGAGTTGATTGGCCGTATTCGGTAAGCCCAGCAGAGCGATCGACGGTGTATCGATTGGCTGAGGCAGATACAGACAGGTGTGGGTAGTGATTTTGAGCAGAGTGCTGATGGCTTATTGAGGTTCAGAGGCAGAGTATGCGTTCCCAGGGATCCTGAGATCAGGAGAACGATTTTATCAGAGGCTCACTCATCGAAGTATACGATACATCCGGGAAGTACCAAGATGTATCAAAACCTTCGGAAGGTTTATTGGTGGTCTGGAATGAAAAGAGACATTGCGGAATATGTCGCTAAGTGTCTCGTTTGTCAGCAAGTGAAGGTAGAGCATCAGAAGCCTGCAGGATTATTGCAGCCTCTACCGATACCGACATGGAAGTGGGAGCATGTCACCATGGATTTTGTGATGGGGTTGTCGAGGACCCGTAGAGGTCATGATGCCATATGGGTTATTGTGGACCGGTTGACTAAGTCCGCCCATTTCTTGGCTATGAGAGCTACCGATACACTGAGTCAGTTGGCGAACCTGTATATCCGAGAGATAGTACGGCTACATGGTGTACCAGTGAGCGTTGTTTCTGATAGGGATGCCCGCTTCACTTCCCATTTCTGGGAACATTTTCAGGAAGCGCTGGGGACCCGATTGAGTTTTAGCACCGCTTTTCATCCTCAGACAGATGGGCAGTCAGAGAGGACTATACAGACCCTCGAGGATATGTTGAGAGCGTGTGTGCTGGATTATAGAGGCTCCTGGGATGACCACCTGCAGTTAGCCGAGTTCGCTTATAATAATAGCTATCATGCTAGTATCGGGATGGCACCCTATGAGGCATTGTACGGGCGTAGATGCCGTTCCCCCATTGGATGGGAAGAGGTTGGTGACAGAC
The DNA here is from genome assembly GCA_033439115.1 of Firmiana major. Classification (NCBI taxonomy): domain Eukaryota; kingdom Viridiplantae; phylum Streptophyta; class Magnoliopsida; order Malvales; family Malvaceae; genus Firmiana; species Firmiana major. The sequence goes on from CM065910.1 coordinate 27,499,753, forward strand.
AGATTTTTGCTCCGGACTTAGTGCAACAGGCATCTGAGGACATCCAGTTGATATGTGAGAGATTACGGACAGCTCAAAGCCGGCAAAAGAGTTATGCTGACAAGAGACGAAGACCACTGGAGTTTGATGAGGGTGAGTCGGTATTTCTGAGGGTATCACCATCGAAGAGTATTATGAGATTTGGCAAGAAGGGCAAGCTGAGCCCTAGGTATATCGGACCCTTCGAGATTTTAGAGAGAGTGGGAGAAAAGGCGTATAGATTGGCATTGCCACCGGACTTGGCAAATGTCCACAACGTCTTCCACGTTTCGATGCTTCGGAAGTATCACCCGGACCCGGCACACGTGATAAGATATGAGCCGTTGGAGCTCCATGAGAGTATGACGTATGTTGAGAAGCCGGTTCGGATATTGGACAGAAAGGAGAAAGTGTTGCGGAATAAGACAATTCCCTTGGTGAAAGTGCTTTGGCAACACCACACGGCGGAAGAGGCCACGTGGGAATTGGAGAACTTGATACGGGAGAAGTACCCCCAACTTTTTGAAGAGTGACTTGGTTCTAATTTGGAGGACCAAATTCCTTGAAGGAGGGGAGAATGTAAGACCCCGTATATGTAAAAGGGTAATATGTGTAATTGGATCAAATAATATGAATGGACTTGTAATGTAAAGTATGATTGATGTAAGTCCATAGATTCAATATATGTATGTGTAATATAAATTGTAACGTACATACAAGTTGCATTGAGTATGAATACGAAGAAATGAGTTCTAGCAAGTGATGGATGTGATTGAGACTCAAAATGAGTAGTGTGGTAAAATGGAATGGAGTTATGCTTCCATTTGATTTTATGTAGCATACCTTTGAACATACAATGAATGCACACAAGTTTCAATGTGCATAAGGTATGAATGGATGCCATTTTCAAGTTATAAATGTGGATGGATGAGAAAATGGCCATGGCAATAGATTAAGGAGGTGTTGGTATGAGTTGCAGCAATGAAACTGCAGGAAATCTGGAAAACATGAGGTCCAGATCGATCTCCCAGGATGAGAGATCGATCTGGAAGAGCCAGAATGCTCTTATTTGGGTGAACGAATAGAGCAGATCGATCTCCAATGGAGCCAGATCGATCTGCCAAGCATTCTGTAAGTGAAAAGATCGATCCTCAAGCAGCCAGATCGATCTCCTTAGCTCTCTGTTTGGGACCAGATCGATCTCATGCTTCGACAGATCGATCTCATGCCTCAACAGATCGATCTCATTGCTTCGACAGATCGATCTCAGGCTTAAAAATGCCGTGAAAAAGAGGGATTTTAAAGGACCAGATCGATCTCCTCTTGGACCAGATCGATCTCCCCAAGCTATTTCTATATAAGGAGAGCTGAAAAATCTGGAAATCTCGGAAAACACTTAACCTTACAATTTCAACCCCAAAAACCTAATTTTCCCTCTCTAAAAATCAACCATTTTCAGTGAGATTTGAAGAGAGATCATTAGAGGCAAAGTTGTTCCTATCAAAGAGAAGAACAACATAGTGAGAGGGCATTTTTCCATTCTTGGAGTTGAAGGAGTTGAGGGCATTACCAATTGTAGCAAGGAGAGAAATCACATTGGTAAGATTCTAACCCTCCAATCCAAATGTATTAGCTATTTAATTGATTTTGGAGTTGATTGATAGGAGTATTGATGGATAAACTACTTAGGAATGTTGTGGAAGTGGTGTGACCTAGAAATCTAAAATGGGTATAATGTGGGGATATGTGGGATTGAATGAGCCTATCATTTATGGCATGCTAAAGTTGTTATTGGGGTAATGTTTATGATTTTAAATGGTTAAATGAGATTACATTGTGAGTTTGGAGGAATTGTGGAAATGGGTATGAATATACTTGATAAATGCCATAGTGAGGGAATTAATGAAGTATGAACACTATGAGCTTAATATCGATTTTGAATAAGTTAATAGGCCTCAAAAGATCCATAGACTCGAGTTATAGGTAAAGTAATGAAACGAGGCCGTATAAGCGTTAATAGAGGCTATAGGTTAAATTGACTATAGCAAGCGCAAGGGTTGCAATATATGGGTCGAATATAATGCGGGATACGATTTTGTGCAGTCCCAAAGAGTTCGTTGAAGGCGAACCGAATCGTACGAGTAAGCAGCTTAAGGAAGTGGACTCACGCATCGCAATTCCAGGTAAGGGAATTTTGTGAGTATATAGAGATAGCTGCTCGTATTTTGAACTGGGTGAATATTGGGTGTTGTATGAAATGCATGAATTGCTCAAATAAATGTTGATGGTATTTGTGAAAGATGATGGGTATATGCGTGGTTTTGGTTTTGAAGTGGATGTTATGAAAAAGGGATAGTAAGGCTAATAATTGCATAAATCATGTGTTTTGAATGCTTTTACAAAACACAATGCTTTGATTTGAGCAAATAAAAGGATAGGCTGGCTGGTACTTGAATGATGTTGTGAAATAGCCCATATGAGGCACTAAGCATATTATGTGATGTTTTGAATGCACATAAGCCGCCTATCGCGTGTATGTGATATAATTCGCGTTAGAGCCTCGCTCGCGCGAGATTTCTATGTTTTCACTTGTGTGAAACGTGCTTGAGCTTAGCTCGCACTTTGAAATTGAATTGTGATGATGTTTATAAACCGTACTGGAGCTTCTGCTCGTACGTGGATTGTGAATGGTTATCTTATGAGTATAACCGTACTAGAGCTATGCTCGTACGCGCCTCTTTATGAGAAGAAGATGCATGATGCATGAGTCGTGCTAGAGTTTTACCCCCACAAGCTTGTACAATGGGATTCGTATAGGGTTGTGAAAGTGGGTAAGATCCTTAAGCCTTACATCCTTAAGCTAACACCCTTAAGCCCGAGGAGGCAGGGAGGCTCTGTTAGGAGGGGAGGCTCTGTTTGGTGGGGAGGCTCTCTTACGGTGGGATCCTTAAGCCAATATCCTTAAGCCCAAAGAGGCGGGGAGGCTCTGTTAGGCAGGGAGGCTCTCCTACATGGGTATGGTGAAGGTAAGATCCTTAAGCCCTACATCCTTAAGCTAACATCCTTAAGCCCGAGGAGGCAGGGAGGCTCTGTTAGGCGGGGAGGCTCTGTTCGGTGGGGAGGCTCTCTTACGGAAAGGACCCTTAAGCCCTACATCCTTAAGCTAACATCCTTAAGCCCGAGGAGGCAGGGAGGCTCTGTTAGGCGGGGAGGCTCTGTTCGGCAGGAAGGCTCTCCTTCACGGAATATGGAAAACTCTTGGTATGGGGTAGATAAGACCTAGGAATGGCACCCCCAATCATGATATGAGTTGCGGAGTACGATGTACCGTGTATATCACATGGAGTACTATGTACCGCATGATGGTTATGTGATGAGAAAGTCTGGCGAGGGATAATTCATCTTCGTGCCAGCATGATACCCCGCACACCTGGATGCGTGTGGTCTGGGATGATTTATGATGTAATGATTCACATAGGCACTTCTGATATAGTGACCTAGATTTATACACATGCGTGAATTGTGGAATGTAAATGTGGTTGTGGTTTGTGAGTTGATTTGGTGGTGTTATGACGTTGGTTCAAAAAGGAAGTTTCTAAATGAATTGCCCTTTTATGAATTTAAATGAGATTAAGCATGAGATGTTTTATACATGATGTCTCTACCATGTTTTATATGCCAATGTACATGATTTGATACATGATATATATATGTATATTCACATGGCATAGTTTTATTCCTCATGCTCGTACTATAAACGATTTATGCATAACACTATCAGCATGTAGATAGAGTAGTTATCTACCATGCTTGCATTATTGCCTTACTGAGCGTGTGGTTGCTCATCCCACTCTATTTTCCCCCTACAGAGCGTGCATAGTAGCCCAGTGAGGACTGAGGCGTATTATTTTGGACTCCGCTGCATCTCCATCGCAAAAAGGTATATACACAGTGATTCTTTTTGTATCTAAACAATGTAAAAGCACAGTATTCTTTTGAGTTGTACTTATGGGGGATGTAGATGTCAGTAAATCATGTATTCGTATAAGTACACAATTAAATGCACATGTATGACATCGTTTTAATTTATTGAGAATGAATGAGATGTGGTGTTTATTATTGACTCACAGCCCAACAGTGTGTGGTGAGCTTAGTTCACGACTGGGTAAGGTAACAGTAAAACGCGAAAAATTTTCAGTGATTTCGATTAAAGAGAATGGAATTGGGTCGTGACAGAGATTGGTATCAGAGCTATGTTGGCCTGATGTGAGTCATTAATAAAATGTAGGAAAGAACATCCCCATAGTACTGTGCTTTTGTTTAGATATAACTGTGTATACTGTGATGGATTGAGCTTAATGAATTATTATAATACAGGGAGTTAGGCATTATGCCAGTTACACGCAAAGGTAGAGGGGCGAGAGCACGTGCTAGAGGCCGTAGAGGTAGGCCTGAGAGTCGTGCGGAGCCACAGACTGAGCAGGCTCCACAGAACCCTGCTGAGAGAGCGGGTGATACTGAGGCTCGCTTCGCTAGATTAGAGCGGAGTATTGAGAGTCTGGTGGAGATAGTCACGCAGGCCTTAGGCGCCGGTGACAGACGAGGTCCCGCGGCACAGCCTACTACTGAACAGGCAGCTGCAGAGGCGGAGAGACCTCAGACTGCTGAGACAGCTACAGTTACACCACCTCCAGCCCAAGATACAGATTCTCCTATCGCTCCACAGCAGAGCGGTAGTGATGTGGGTTATGACTGCGACTTGAGCAGGTTGCGAGAGTTTCAAGCGCTGAAACCCCCAGTGTTCAGAGGGGTGAAGGACCCAGTGATTACGGAGGATTGGGTGTATGAGATGGAGAAACTGTATAGGTTTTTCCGATGCACTTCAAGTGAGAAGGTTACCTTTGCCGTGTTTATGCTGAAAGGCGAGGCCGAGCATTGGTGGAGGTCCACCGAGGTTATTTTGAGGGCCAGACACTCTGAGATCTCATGGGAGATATTTCTAGAGGCCTTCAGGAGACAGTACATCCCAGCTACCGCACAGAGGAGACTGCGGATGGAATTTATGAACTTGGTTCAGGGGAACCGTACTGTGGACGAGTATGAGTCCAAGTTTATGTCCTTGGGGAGATATGACCCGGACACGATGGGTAGTGAGACCCGAAAGATTCAGAAGTTCATGGATGGATTGAGATTGGCCATCCGGACTAAGCTAGCTCCTTTCGATATTATGACTTATGAGGAGGCGGTACACAAGGCTCAGTTATGTGAACAAGACTTTGAGCGAAATGCCTCCGAGCTTGGGAGAGTCAGTGTTAAAAAGGACAAGGATCGGAAGAGATCCGGGTTTGGAAGAGTGGCCAAGAGAGATGGCCAAAGATTTTTCGAGAAGAGGCCAAAGATTGAGGAGGTGCGGGAGAGAGCTGCTAGACCTCCCGTATACCCAGCCTTGACTGCGCCGAGGGGCATAACTATTGGGGGACCACGACCTACTACTGATCAGTGTAGGAGATGTGGGAGATTCCATGGGAATAGGCCCTGTCCGATGACCCCTATGGTGTGTTTTAGATGCGAGAGACCAGGACATATGGCTAAGTATTGTCCCGAGAAGATGGAGATTGCCCCACAGAAGGGCAAGGAGCCTGAGGGAGCTCCAGTTGAGACAGCAGCCCCGAGGAGGAGGGCTACAGCTGAGGAAAAAGGGAAACAGACTGCGGGTGTAAGCAGAGGAAGAGTACATGCACTGGATCAGGACACCGCAGATGCTTCGACGGATGTGATAAAAGGTACCATCCGAATCTTTGATTTAGAAGCATTGGTATTATTTGATCCTGGTGCCACACATTCTTTCATATCACCTTCCTTTGCACATAAATTGTTGAAATATGTGAAACCAACATTGTTGGATAAAATGTTGATGATTTCCACACCCATGAATGATAGCCAATTGACTGAGCATGTATGTAGGGATTGTAAATTAAAGATAGAGGGGAAGGAAATGATAGCCAATCTGATTTTATTAAATATGAATGATTTTGATGTAATTTTGGGAATGGATTGGTTGGCTACCAATCGTGTTGTGATGGATTGTCATGCCAAAACATTAATGTTTTCAGGACTAGACAATCTTATTGTAAATTTTGATGAAAAGAAATGATATGAAAACTTGTATACTTGTGGTAAATAAAGGAGTATGATTTTAAATGCATAATGCTTGAGAAATAAATCATTTATTTTGATAAATATTGAATGTGGTGTGGTGGTTTATTTTACTAATGATGGAGAGGATATTGTGAAGGGTTCATTGCCTATGTGGTCGATATAGATGAGACACCCCCGGAATTGAAGGACATACCCGTAATTACGGATTACCCTGATGTCTTTCCGGATGAATTACCAGGACTACCCCCTGAAAGGGAAATGGAATTTTGCATTGAGTTAGTGCCTGGTACAGAGCCGATATCGAAGCCACCCTATAGAATGGCTCCGATAGAGTTGGAAGAGCTGAAGAAACAACTGCAAGAGTTGTTGGAGAAGGGGTTTATTAGACCGAGTGTCTCACCTTGGGGAGCACCGGTTCTATTTGTAAGGAAGAAGGATGGAAGCCTCCGACTGTGTATAGATTACCGGTTGTTGAATAAGGCCACCATTAAGAACAAGTACCCCCTTCCAAGAATCGATGATTTGTTGGATCAGCTCCAGGGAGCCGAAGTATTTTCTAAGATAGATCTGCGGTCAGGGTACCATCAGTTGAGGATCAGGAGTGGAGATGTACCCAAGACAGCATTTCGTACCCGCTATGGCCACTACGAGTTTTTGGTGATGCCATTCGGATTGACGAATGCTCCCGCAGCATTTATGGCATTGATGAATAATATATTCAAGCCATACCTGGACAAGTTTGTGATTGTTTTCATAGATGATATTTTGGTGTATTCCAAGTCCAGGGAAGATCATGAGGAGCACTTGAGGATAGTTCTGTAGACCCTCCGAGAGAGAGAATTGTATGCCAAACTCAGCAAGTGTAACTTTTGGTTGGAACAGATCTCATTTCTGGGGCATGTTGTGTCTAAGGATGGGGTATCAGTGGATCCATCCAAGATAGAGGCAGTTGTGCAGTGGGAACAGCCCAAGACAGTAACTGAGATCAGCATGAAAACTATTATGAAAAGTCAACTTTTGTGAAAAGTTACAAAAAGCATGGAAACTATTATTGTGAGTGTTTAACTGCTGTTTAGCATGAAAATAAATAGATGGGCTAATGATTTTAAGGTTGATGTGACTTAAGCACACTTTGTAGTGCTGATTTTAATATTTTGTAAACAATCCCTTTTAAAGAGCCATCTATCATATTATGTGAGAATGAATCGTGCTAGAGCATAGCTCGCACTGGATTTCATATGTTTTCCACATACATTAGTGCTGGATTTTGATACGCACTAGATTTCCATGACATGCATGATAGAGTACTGGAGTTTTACTCGTACTCAGCTTTAAATGATATATGCATGACAGAGTGCTGGAGCGATTAGCTCGTACTCGAGTTTTACATGAGATACATGACAGAGTACTGGAGCGTTGCTCGTACTCGATTCTTCATGGTTTATACATGACATAGTACTGGAGCTATTGCTCGTACTTGATTTGATATTGTGCATAGCATGGTACTAGAGTTATTGCTCGTACTTGATTTAATACATGAACTATGCATTGACCTAGTTGCTGGAGGTTTACTTGCACTAGAGTTGAGTTTGTGATGTGAAACAGTGTTTGAGCGGAGTGTCAACTGTGGGTCGCACTCAAGACGCACACTTTATGTGATATATAGCACATGTTAAAACCCATGCCCGAGTCCTATTGTGACTGTGTGTCACATCTTGTGAGAGGATATCCGCATGAGGTTAATATAGACGTGGTATAATATTCCATGGTTACGAGGGCTAAGACCTATGGCAGGCACCCTGGCTGTGATGTAGGGTCCACGGGTGTACTTTGTACCTTGCCTGGGGGCACGAGGAGTACGCTGTACCGTGTGTTACGTATAGCTGACGGCTGTAGTGGACTGACCATCCTCCCGTTGCATCAGTGATGCCCCGCACACCGAGTACTGTGTTGTTTGGGATTACATTTCGAATATGATCATAGTCCAGGATACTATTTGCATTTAACCACAGAGTCTCACACGATATATCACATTGATTGACTGATTTAAATTGCGGACAGACCTGAGGGATGGGTCGGACTTCGATTTTGTGTTGTGAATTATTTAATGCCATATTTATTGTGATTTAAATATACATGGCATGATTTACATAAAGGCATGATTTATATAAAGAAGCATTGTTTTGCACTACATGCCTACATTTGAGAAAGAAAGCATGATTTCTGTACATGGGATTTAATCTGTACAAGTATATATATATATATTATATTTCAAGACATGCTTTTGAAATGAGTTAAGGAAATAATGTTTTCAAGGCATAGCATTATTTTGAGTAGATAGTGTAGATATCTACTTGCTTGCCTAATTTCCTTACTGAGCGCGTTGTATGCTCACCCCCCCTTTTTTTTACATCTCTCTACAAAGCGCCAGTAGAGTGAGAGCTATCGAGGGATAGTATTCCTGAGTCCATAGCTAGTTCCTATCGACCGCCAAGTATACAGATTTTGTACAGTTGTGTATCTAAACATAGAAACAGCACAGTGATGTATACGATATATATTATGGGGAATGTATTTGTATTAGATTTTATATAATCTTACATGTATGATAAAAGCAAGTACAGTCAGTAATAGTATGTTGACATGTATGTATGATATTGGATGATGTGGTAAGTAAGAACTCTGACATCAAATCACAGCCCAACCATTGAAGAGAAGAAAGGTAAGTCAAAATGCGAAAAATTTACAGTGGTTTTTGGTTAAAGTCATGGATTGAGAAGGGGTCCTGACAAATGCCATTCTGATCTGTACCATTTTTGTACTACTGTCCACTCCCTGCAGTTGGCTTGCATAACATCACCTATCCTTGCATTTACAGAATCCTCTCATCAGCAATGCTATACTGAACTTGCAGTAAAAAATGTACTCAGCTCCTGCTTCAAATCAGTAATCAACAGAGGCCGGCAGTGATACTCCCTTTGCTGAACATGCACATTCAAGCTTCCTACAATACTCAGCAAAACAAACCTGGGAATAGATAGAACACAAGCATTAAATTGTATTAAGTAAGTTCAAGGCAGTGAACAACAACAACAAACTTAACATGACTAAAATTAAAAGCTAAAACAGGAAAAGGAAAATAAACAGTAAATCAAACATAAAACAGAGGAGAACAGAGTAAAAGAGAAACTCATGTTACTGCTCTCGACACCTCCTTCAGCTGGTACTTAACCCGAACACAACATACCACCGTGAACCATAGAGGTGAGAAAGCCTCGTGGCCACGCCTTGCTTCAGCAGCCACACGCAAGAGCAAGCCTCTCGATATCACACGGAAATGGAAACAACAGCATGCTACTTGAATAAGAAACTGATAAATGATACCGACAGCAAAAACAAAAGAACTGGGTAGTAATAGAACAAGACCGCATCAAGCTTAGTCACATTGCCTAATAGCCTCTTGCACAAACGCACCAATCCAACTACTGCTCGACTGTCTTTCTTAAATCAAATAATAGAACCGAGGAGGCCAGCAATTGAATAATAATAATAATAATAATAATAATAATAATAATAATAATAATAATAATAATAATAATAATAATAATAATAATAATAATACTCCTCCAAAATGAAACCCTTTTAGTTAAAGAACATTAACAGAAAAAGAAAGAAATGCTTTGATTCAGTAAACTGCTACAGAAATCGGAAAGGAAGGAAACTCTTCATAAAATATCACAAATAAAATTGACATCGACAGTGAATAGAAAATGGTGTCTATCAAGAACTCTAATCGGAAAGCTTAAAAAAAAAACTTAAAAACTAAACTACCCTAGATTACTCTAAAAACTACTCCCAAATTACTTCTATTCTAACCTAGGCTACCTCTTTGTTCAATTGCCATCTTTTTCTATTTATATACACACTTAGGGGTATAATTATAATTTTTTTCATCCTAAATGAGTTAGTATTGTTTGGCCACTTGTATTCACACCATTGGCTCCTTGAAAAATAATATTTCCATGTCATCTGTCTTTTTGTCCAATTGGATGTGCTAGGCTCGTGTTGTCCACGTGGTCAAATCTCGATTTTAGCTCAATTTTAGTCCATTTTCTATCGAAATATTCAAAATTCATCCGAATTTAATTTATCTGCAAACATGAGAATTTTAATTAAATAAAGGGGATAATTAACAAAATAAATTGGGGATTTAAATAATTAATTAGGAAATTAAGCACAAATAATTCTAAAAATATAGAATTATCACGTGCCAAGGGAAGGAAGGAAACGATGAACAGTGTCATCGAGTGACCAGCGAGGAAAGAGAAGGAAGGAGAAAAAAGAAAAAGAAAAGAAAGAAAGAAAGAAAGGGTGCAAAACCTAAAGGAAATAAAAAAAAAGGATTTTGAAGAAATTATTGAGGAAGAGTTTAAAGAACTATTTTTCGATACACTATATCACGTCTCTAGAGCAAACAAACGATCAAGAGCGGATTGACTAATTCTTGGTATTGAGGATTACAGGCAGACACCGAGGTAAGAAAAATTATGTGTGCTGCTAGATATAATTACACATAGTTCCTGCGAAACCGTAGATAAAAATATACTAGGCCGATTTTATAACTCTGATGAAAAATATAGATTTTTAGCTTTAGTTAAACGACCTAACCCTACCATTATAAATTTAAATTATTTGCATAAATACTGATATAGCTTGAATTATTGTTTTAAATCGAAAATCCCGAATTTAATTTTCATAGACTGTTTACTAGGATTTTTAATCGAAAAAAGGTGAATTAGCCTCCTTTTGAATTGATTTATGTACCGAATAAATTTATAAGTGGTTTAAGGAAAATGATCTGCTTAAAAATTTGTACTGAGGATATGTGCTTGAGGGCGTGCTGACCGTGTGTCGCACAGTCTGACTCGTACTGATTTTGAGACAAAGTCGATGGTTAAATCATGCTACAATATTATTTCTATTTTTGTGGTCCACAGAGTACGATGTACCGTGCAACACGCACGTGAGTACGATGTACCGAGTTTTTTGGTCTTCGGACATTCTGTTCTTTGAGCCGTTAGGGTAGCTGACCACTCCCACGGTGTAAATATTGTAAAATATTCAATGTACTTGAAATTGTCCATAATAATAATAATAATAATAATAATGTAGACAATTAAAGTTAAATGTGTAAACATGGATGAATAAATTTGGGTATAAATATTGGACTAAACATGTTTTTACATAACATGGAGAATTTGATCAAATACGTAGACATGCATGTATTTATATATATGTATGCAATATTTCAATTATTTCCCAAGATTTACGTATAGAGAAATATATGGGTGATGTTGATGGAAATATGTGAGATGGGTGTTTAGATTGATAATATATATATATATATATATATATATCATACATATATATAAATATGTATATATATATATATATATTATCAATCTAAACACTCATCTCACATATTTCCATCAACATCACCCATATATTTCTCTATACGTAAATCTTGGGAAATAATTGAAATATTGCATACATATATATAAATATGTATATATATATATATGGGTGATGTTGATGGAAATATGTGAGATGGGTGTTTAGATTGATAATATATATATATATGCTTATGATCAGGGAGATACCCTCGGTGAAAGAGAAACAAAGTCAGAATGATGGGAAGGTGGTTAGTAAAGGAAATGTGTGAATGAAAGGAAAATTTGGAACAAGAGTAGGTGGTGTTTGGCAATAGAGAAAACCTGAGGAAATGCTTAAATATGTAAATGTGATTGTACACGACAGAGAGGAGAAGGAAAGGAAATAGCGATGGAAAGATGTGAATGATGGTGATGACTGGATAAGACTAAATCGAGATGATGGGGGATGTATTGTTTAGTGTGGAGTGGTCTGTTTAAAAGAGAAACAAGCTGAAAGATTAAGGAAAGAAATGAAACAGAGGATTCGATACCTTTGAGACAGTGAGCAGAACGAAAACGAGAAAGAAAGAGTTGAGGTGAAGAGATGGAGTAATCGGTGTAACGAGCGGGAAACAAGCAACTTTTGTAGAGGTTGAGATAGACGTTAATTTTAGTGACTATCGGGGCTGGTTTTCATGGCAATCCTCGATGCTATTTAAGACGAAAACAGACATCATGCTCGCTTGTCCAGATATGAAGCAGTAGCGATGTGATCACTAGTGTCTTCCCCTAGTGCAGAACCGAGAGTCTCTAAGAGTTCTTAAAGGCTGAACTGAAAATATAGAGGGGTAAAAGCAGTGCTGAACGGTGAAGGCTGAAGAAAAACTGAAAAACAGGACACGAAACGAAGGTGTGATCACGAGCTGCTATCGATGCTTGAAGAAAGACAACTCGGTTGGCTGAAGGGAAGGGATAAAGAACTCAAAAGCTGGAAAACTTGGTCCAACCGAGAGCAGGAAATGGTAGCAACCGAAGGATAGCGATGGTGATGAACAGGAGATCGTGTTGGAGACACTGAAATAAAAGGAGTCGGATATGAGGCAACTGGGACGTAGACTGCAAGGGAACCAGGAAATTAGAGCAGCTAGAAATGTATTGAGACGAGAAACGAAGGAAGATCGAGGTATAAAGAGGCATGACTAAGAGTTTAATGCTAAACAGAAAAATGAGAAGAAGGCCGAACCTATCGGCCAGCAGCTGCAGGAGGAGAACTAAGCTGAAACAAAGGTGAACAGGGGTGCTGGAAATAATGGCAGTAGGAAGACGTCGGAGCTGGCTGGCATCATGAGGAAGGTGGCTGGAAAATGATGATGATGATAATGGTGACGATTGAGGGAAGAATGAAGAAATGGAGCAAACTAGAGAAGACGCCATGAACAATAGGCGCAAGGAAAAAGAAAAAGAAAGGAAAAGTAAGGTTGGTGGGAAAAACAAAAATAATTTGAAAAAAAAAAGAGTAAAATATATGTATATATATATATATGTATATATGTATATATGTATATATATATATATATATATATATATATATATATATATATATATATATTAGAGAAGAGAATAAATATTGAAAAGAAAAGAAAGTGCTCCGAGAATTTGGGAAAAACCTTAGGAAAAGACAGTCGAAAATATCGATTTAAAATTTTAGAAATACTGGAACGAAATTTTGAGAAAATAAACCGAGTGGACCAGACCCGTCGACTCGCAACGTTGAGGCAATCGAGGATTACGGAAGTTACTGAGGTAAGAAAAAAACTAGTTGCTGCTAGAGTTAAATATGCGTAATTTCTATGCGTTTGTAGTTATAAAATTATTAAGCTAAATTTCCTAGTTACTGAAATATAGAGAACCCGAGGTCAAATTTACGTTTTGGAATTTAAGAGAATTTTAAACTTTGTATATCGGCTCAACTATCGATATAGATTTACTTGATTTATATAGACAACAATTTTGATAATTATAATTATTTATTTTAAATCAAAATTTCTTGGTTTTACTCATCATAACCTATTTATTGGCATTTTTAACCGAGAGAAAAAGGCTAGTCAGCCTTTTCTGAATTGTTTTATAAAAATAACTGAATTTGTAAGCGATTTAAAAGGAATAATTTGCTTATAAAGTTATTCTGATGATATGTACTTAAGCGCGTACTGACTGTGTGTCGTACAGTCCGTCTCGCACTGATTTTGAGACGAAGGCGTTGGTGAAATCATGTTGCATTTCTGTCTGTTCTGTATCTGTTTCTGTGGTCCACGAGTACGATGTACCGTGTTTCTGATTCTGTTTTGGCCTTCGGGAACTCTGATCTGTGAGTCGTTTGGGCAGCTGACCACTCCCACGGCGATTGACATCTCGGCATACTTGGCCCGTGATTGCCTGGAGTCACCAACATTGGCCAATTGTCATTTTTGATATCTGATATAGCATGTCTGCCTTGTCTCATTTAATTAAACTTCCAAATTGACTGTATGATTGTATTTTTCATATGGAACTGAATATTTTAATGCATAAAAGACCGTGGGGGCACCTCTTAAATCCTGTGAGACCAAAGTGCCACACCATTATCGCTTTTAAAAACTGTTTAAAGTTTTAGAAAATGGTATTGATTTCAGTTTCATTTTCATACTGAAAATTGCAATGGATTTTTCGACTTTGATTTTTTCAGAATTGGCAGTGCCTCTATGTTTATTTGAAATATTTTTTAAACTGTCTGCATGGATTGAGATATTATGGAAACCTATTTATTTTGCTACTGGAAGCTCTAAAACTTTCTGTATTTACCATAATAGCTAATTTTACTACTGATATATGTTCTGGTTTCTGAAATCTGTTTTTGGTATTTGTGAATTTGCTGAACTACTTGTATACTGTAAGACCCAAATTTTTATCATATTTCCTTATGATTCATGTGACGTAAACATGGTTATATGTAAATTGAATCATAAGAAGAGTTTTACGTGAATGCAAAATGCAAATGGAATGAATAAAAATTCTCGAATGCATTTAAAGATTAAATGGAGATTGAAATGGCCACAAATTAAACGAATGAGATTCGGACCATTCGGATTGGAGATAAAAATTTAAAAACGAAATGAGAAAGGGTTCGTGAAGGGAAGTTGTGTTAATTTGGTCCCGAACACTTTGAAAGGTAAAACGGTCAAAAGACCCGAAATTCGATGTCAATTCGATAAGAAATTAACACTGTAAACATGGATTCAGGGAATCTTGATCAATAAAGGAGAAATAATTAAATTTCAGGTTAAATTGATCAATACATGAATTTATTCGAAATTTTTACCTTGAAAAATTATCCCGAAAATATTGAAAAAATATACCGAAAAGATAAAATAAGACAAATAAATTCAAGTAATTGGTTAAATGAATAAAATATAAATTTTTGGGATATTTTGGCAAAAATGATATTTTTTATTCTAATTAAATAATAATAATAAATAAAAAAAACGCAATTGAAAGAAAAAACAAAAGCATCAGAAATCGCGAAAATTGTGAAAGAGGGAAGAAGCCTGAAGACGAACAAGCCGAGAAGATGATCCCCGCTCTGACGAGCCACCGGCGAGA